>CM069166.1:8265549-8343049 GCA_035221665.1 Okamejei kenojei
AAGGATGAGGGGGCATCTTATAGAAACATATAAAATTATAAAAGGACTGGACAAGCTAAATGCAGGAGAAATGTTCCCAATGTTGGGCGAGTCCAGAACCAGGGGCCACAGTTTTAGAATAAAGGGGAGGTCATTTAAGACTGAGGTGAGAATTTTTTTTTCACCCAGAGAGTTGTGAATTTATGGAATTCCCTGCCACAGAGGGCAGTGGAGGCCAATTACTGGATGGTTTAAAGAGAGAGTTGGATAGAGCTCTAGGGGCTAGTGGAGTCAAGGGATATGGGGAGAAGGCAGGCACGGGTTATTGATAGGGGACGATCAGCCACGATCACAATGAATGGCGGTGCTGGCTCGAAGGGCCGAATGGCCTCCTCCTGCGCCTATTTTCTATGTTTCTACGCAACTCAGCGGGACAGGCAGCATCCCTGGAGAGAAGGAATGGGTGACGTTTCGGGTCGAGACTCTTCTTCAGACCGGAGAGTCGGGGGGCAGAGGGGGAAAGAGAAATACGGGAAGGCAGATTGAATAAAAAGTGGATTGGAGGTATGCGAAAGGCAAATCTAAGCCAGCAATGATGATCAAAGAACGGTGGGTCCACAATGGCCCATTGTTGACTGTGTGGAAGGTGGGATGCAAACAGTGAAACTCGGCAGAACGACAATGCAACTAGTACGACGGTGAGTGTGGGGAAGGGTCCCGACCCGAAACGTCACCTATTCCCTTTTCTCCAGAGATGCTGCCTGACCCGCTGAGTTACTCCAGCCTTTTGAGTCTGCCGTCGGTTTAAAACCAGCATCTGCAGTTCCTCCTTACACATTCTTGTATTTTTGTGGTACGACTACCAGCTTCAGGAGCTGGGAGAGGCAGTTAAAGGCCTGTCCCACTTGGAGATTTTTATTTTGGCGACTGCCGGCGTCATCTCAGTGTCGCCAGAAGATTTTGAACATTTCAAAATCCACCGGCGACAAGAAAATGTTGCAAAGCTTTGAAAAAAACACCGCACGGCATGCGGCGTCGGGCCGCGTTGGTGACCCGATACGTCAGTAGCGGGACAAAATCGCCAAGTGGGACAGGCCCTTTAGACGCGGTCAGGAGAGGCGCGGAGAACAGACGCTCAATGCCTTTGCACAGCAGATGGTGCATCTGAGGAACAAGCTGGCTGAAGATTCTGGAGGTTTGACGTGTTGGGTTCAGGAAAAAAATTTTTTTTGTCTTATTTGTGAAATTAGTCTCGGCACTCAGTGGCCCCAGCAGTCGAAGGGTGGTGCGGCGGTGAACATGCTGCCTCACAGCGCCAGAGACCCGGGTTCGATCCTGACTACGGGTGCGTGTCGGTACGGAGTTTGTACCTTCTCCCCGTGACCGCGTGGGTTTTCTCCGGGTGCTCTGGTTTTCCTCCCACACTCCCAAGGCGTACAGGTTTGTAAGTTAGTTGGATTCCGTAAAAATTGTAAATTGTAAATTGTCCATTGTCCATTTTGTGTGTGTGTGTGTGTCACGCACACACACACACACACACACACACACACACACACACACACTGTACGGGAATCACAGGTCAGCGTGGGCTGAAGGGCCTGTATCTCTGAACTAACACTAAACGAAACTCGATTTAAGGAAGGCGGCGATCTTGTAGTGGGACTAGTTTAGTCCCTCGGGGGTGAAATTGGCTTTCAGATTTATAAACATACCACCTAACTCTCTTGAGGAATTACATAATCGAGTAATATATTATGTATTTAACATCTAGAATCAAATGTTCATAGTTCCAGATATGTGGCTAAAGGGCTCGTACTGGAAACATTGTCTGTCCCTTCTCCCCATACGTGCTGCCAGACCCGCTGAGTCCCTCCAGCATTTAGTATTTTTGCCCAACATTTCAACATCTGCAGTCTCTAATACTGAAGAAGGGTCCCGACCCGAAACGTCACCCACTCCTTCTCTCCAGAGTTCCGCCGAGTTACTCCAGTGCGTTGCGTCTATCTTCGGTTTAAACCAGCATCTGCAGTTCCTTCACGACACATCTCCAATACATAGACATACCTGCCAACCATTCCGATTTGGGCGGAATTCTTCCGATTTTTCCATCCCAATTCCGAATTCCGATTTTTTTCCTCAATATTCCGAAAAAAATTGGAATTCGGAATTGGAATGGAAGCGTGCAAGCGACCCATGGCGGCGGCGAGGAGACAGCGAGAGAGCGCACCGCGCCTGCACCGCTTATGGGGGCACGCACGGGTGTACGTCAGCACGCAGCCGCATCACCCCGCCCCGCCACGGTGGCGTTCGGCGTCACTTGCCCCCCCCCCCCCCCGCACTGACGTCACTTTCCCGCCCTCAGTGACGTCACGTGCCCCGCCCCTTACTGACGTCACGTGCCCCGCCCTCACTGACGTCAGACTAATAGGATTCCGATTTTTCATTCTCACAAGTTGGCAGGTATGCATAGATTAGTTTAGAGATAGAACTTGGAAACAGGCCCTTCGGCCCACCGAGTCCATGCCAACCACTGTTCGCCCGATCACGCTAGTTCTATGTTATCCTACCTTTGGATAGGATGTCACTCCCGACACACTAAAGGCAATTGTCTTTCCGCTGACTGGTTAGCAGTTCAGCCCCAAGATCACTCTCCTCGTGTTAGTTTGCTACACTGGGTTAAAGGGAGTTAAGGGCCTGTCCCACTTTCGCAACCTTTACAGGCGACTGCCGGCACCCGTGAAAGGTCGCCGAAATTTTCAACATGTTGAAAATTCAGCGGGGACCAGAATGACTCTGGAGACCCCTCACCACCATAGGAGACCTCTCACCACCATACAGGCTGTACGCTTGTGAGAGGTCTCCAGGGGTCGCCTGTATGGTCGTGAAAGGCCTCCTAGGGTGGTGAGAGGTCTCCAAAGATTCGTAGCGTCTTTCTGGTCGCTGCTGAATTTTCAACACGTTGAAAATCTCGGCGACCTACCACGGGTGCCGGCAGTCGCCTGTGTAGGTCGCGTAAGTGGGACAGGCCCCTAAGTGAATAATTATTTTTCCTCAACGATTCTTATTTCCTAAATAATTCAGGATGATTAGGCTCGAATGGAATGTGGATTGAGCTCAATAATGGGATAATGAGGGGTTCAAATATAAGAGGGGGTGGCTGTTTGGATGTCTAATTTTCAGAATGTCTTTGCTTTGATACTGTGGTTTTGTGGTTGTGCCATTGTTCATCAAGTGACGCATGTATTTGATTTATAAAGAAGGTACCTGTATAATTTCTGCAACAATATCTAAACGATATATCGGATCGAATCTAGAGTTATGCAGCGTGGAAACAGGGCCCTTCAGCCCAACGTGCCCTTGCCAACCAGCAGGCCCCATCGACGGTAGTCCCACCTGCCTGCGTTTGGCCCATATCCTTCTAAACTTATCCTATCCATGTGCCTGTCTAAATGTTTATTTTAAAAAGCTGTGACAGTGCCTGCAAACGTGATAGACACAAAATGCTGGAGTAACTCAGCGGGACGGGCAGCATCTCTGGAGAGAAGGAATTGGTGACGTTTCGGGTGGAGATCTGATACCTAGCGTTGTACGGGGAGGGAGAGGGGGGGAGAGAGAGGGAGAGAGAGAGAGTTAGCTAGCCCTTGGCTATTTGCAATATACAAACAGTGTTGACTTTGTTGAAAGGATGGTGTCATTAATCTTACCATGGACGTCCAGTCACTCTACACCTCCATCCCCCACCAGGACGGTCTCAAAGCCCTCCGGTTCTTCCTCGACCAGAGGAGCAACCCATACCCGTCCACTGACAGCCCTCCTCCGCCTAGCAGAGTTGGTCCTCACCCTCAACAACTTCTCTTTTGATTCCTCCCATTTCAATCGGAGACAGTGTCATTAATCTAAGCTTGCAGGCAACACAAAACCAGGCAGCGTTGTCAACTGTGTGAGGACACAAAGGGCTAAATGTGTGCACACAACTCCAGCAAAACTATCGGTCCGTGTGCTGCTGAAAACCAGCCCAACCTGGAATAGCCGTTTTGGCAAACTTTTTTTGGGTGCTGGTTTTGGGAAATTAATTCCATTTCTCTCCAGGACTTTTATTCTCCCTGCCAAAACATTGGATTGTTTTCTCTGGAATATCAGAGGTTGAGGGCAGATGAAAGATGATAGAAGATCTGGCCATGTTCTCCAGAGATGCTGCCCGACCTTTTGGTTGAGGCAGTGCAGCGTAGGTTCACGAGATTGATCCCTGGGATGGCGGGACTGTCAAATGAGGAAAGATTGAAAAGACTAGGCTTGTATTCACTGGAGTTTAGAAGGATGAGGGGGAATCTTATAGAAACATATAAAATTATAAAAAGGACTGGACAAGCTAGATGCAGGAAAAATGTTCCCAATGTTGGGCGAGTCCAGAACCAGGGGCCACAGTCTTAGAATAAAGGGGAGGCCATTTAAGACTGAGGTGAGAAAAAACTTTTTCACCCAGAGAGTTGTGAATTTATGGAATTCCCTGCCACGGAGGGCAGTGGAGGCCAAATCACTGGATGGATTTAAGAGAGAGTTGGATAGAGCTCTAGGGGCTAGTGGAGTCAAGGGATATGGGGAGAAGGCAGGCACGGGTTATTGATAGGGGACGATCAGCCATGATCGCAATGAATGGCGGTGCTGGCTCGAAGGGCCGAATGGCCTCCCCCTGCACCTATTGTCTATTGTCTATCTCCAAACGAAACTAAACACACCAAATTTGTCTGCAGTGAGAATTGTAACCTCAAAAAGTGTTGAAAAGTAATACGTTCTTACTAAAAGAATAATCATTTATTAATTCTGAATTAGCTGAAACTGTTCTATTTAAGCTAAAAATAGCTCAAAAATAGTCTGAAGAAGGGTTTTGGCCCAAAACGTTGCCTATTTCCTTCGCTCCATAGATGCTGCTGCACCCGCTGTTTCTCCAGCACTTTTGTCTACCTTCAAAAATAGCATTGTCTGGTCTCATTAATACTGATAACCTTAAATTCTGCTTCACATTTGCCTGAACAAGACCCAGTCACACAGCGAACTCATCTCGAGATCATTCCAATCTACTGCCGGCCTCATCCACTCTCCAAACTCTCCCAGCTTGTTGCCACGGCCGTACTGGGCAGGAGGGAGACTGGTCGCCCCAGTCCCGTATTCTCGGAAAAGTGGCCTCCTAGGTAGATAGTTTAGTTTACTATTGGCACGTGTGCAGGGGTGGAATGGAAAGCTTTTTGTTGCGCGCAATCCATTCAGCAAAAAAGATTGTACATGGTATATAAGTGATAGTCAGAGTGATACTGTGTGGAAACAGGCCCTTCGGCCCAACTTGCCCACTTCGGCCAACATGTCCCAGCTACACTAGTCCCACCTGCCTGCGCTTGGTCCATATCCCTCCAAACCTGTCCTATCCATGTACCTGTCTAACTGTTTGTTAAAGGTTGGGATAGTCCCAGCCTCAACTACCTCCTCTGGCAGCTCGTTCCATACACCCACCACCCTTTGTGTGAAAAAGCTACCCCTTAGATTCCTATTAAATCTTTCCCCCTTCACCTTGAACCTGCAATAGGGACAGAATTGGGCCATTTGGGCCATCAAGTCTACTCTGCCATTCAATCATAGCTGATCTATCTCCCCCTCCTAACTCCAATATCTTGCCTTCTCCCCAAAACCCATGACACCCATACTAATTAAGAATCTATCTATTTGTGCCTGAAAAATATGCATTGATGGCCTCCCAGCCTTCTGTGGTAATGAATTCCACAGATGCACATGGTGCAGGTGCAGCAGCATCTAAGGAGCGAAGGAGATAGGCGACGTTTTGGGTCGAGACCCTTCTTCAGACTGGTCAGGGATCAGGGAAACGAGAGATATAGACGGTGATGTGGAGAGATAAAGAACAATGAATGAAAGATATGCAAAAAAGTATCGATGATAAAGGGAACAAGCCATTTGTGCTTGTTTGTGGTGTGAAAATGAGAAGCTAGTGCGACTGGGGTGGGGGAGGGAGATAGAGATAGAGGGAATGCCAGGGCCCGAGGGCTGAGGGAGAGGTGGGAAGGGGAGGAGACAGCAAGGGTTATCAGAATTGAGAAAATTCAATGTTCAAGCCCAGAGGATGCAGACTCCCCAAGCGGAATATGAGGTGCTGTTCCTCCAACTTGCGGTGTTGCTCACTCTGGCCGTGGATGAGGCCCAGGACCGAGAGGTCGGATACGGAATGGGAGGGGGACTTGAAGTGCTGAGCCACCGGGAGGTCGGGTTGGTTATTGCGGACCGAGCGGAGGTGTTCGGCGAAACGATCGCCAAGCCTCCGCTTGGTCTCACCGATATAGATCATCTGGCATCTGGAGCAGCGGATGCAGTAGATGAGGTTGGAGGAGGTGCAGGTGAACCTCTGTCGGACCTGGAAGGACTGCTTGGGTCCCTGAAAGGAGTGGAGGGGGGAGGTGAAGGGACAAGTGTAGCATTTCTCGCGGTTGCAAGGGAAAGTGCCCGGGGATGGGGTTAGAGCGGGAGGGAAGGGAAGAATTGACAAGGGAGTTGCGGAGGGAGCGGTCTTTGCGGAAGGCAGACAGGGGGGGAGATGGGAAGATGTGGCGAGTGGAGGGGTCACGTTGGAGGTGGCGAAACTGGCGGAGGACTATGTGTTGTATTTTCCAGCTGGTGGGGTGAAAGGTGAGGACCAGGGGGACTCTGCCCTGGTTGCGAGTGGGGGAATGGGGAGAGAGGGCAGTGTTGCGGGGTATGGAGGAGACCCTGGTGCGAGCCTCATCTATAGTGGGGGAGGGGAGTCCCCGTTCTCTGAAGAATGGAGATTGGATGGGAAAAGAAGGCTTTTGGTACATTGGCCTTGATCAATCAGGGTATACAGTATAGAAGTTGGGGCGTTTACGGTACTCTAGTGAGATGGCATTTGGAGTATTGTGTTCAGCTTTGATCACCCAATTCAAGGAAGGATGTCAATAAGCTTGCAAGATTACAGAGTAGATTTAGAAACATCAAAAGTAGGTGCAGGAGTAGGCCACTCGGCCCTTCGGGCCAGCACCGCCATTCATTGTGATCATGGCTGATCGTCCACAATCAGTAACCCGTGCTTGCCTTCTCCCCATATCCCTTCATTCAGCTAGCCCCTAGAGTTCTATCTAACTCTCTCTTAAATCCATCCAGTGAATTGGCCTCCACTGCCCTCTGTGGCAGAGAATTCCTCAAATTCACGGCTCTCTGGGCTCTCTTTTTTTTTCTCATCACCGTTTTAAATGGCCTCCTCTTTATTCTTAGACTGTGGCCCCCTGGTTCTGGTCTTCCCCCAACATTGGGAACGTTGTATTAATCGGGTGTCCAGAGTTCTGACCCTCCTCTCCCATCCTCCTCCTTGCGTGTGGCGTGCACAGCCTAAAGTTGTCGGACAACTTGTTCTATTTGATCTTCCGTTTGTGCACGTCGAGTTGATTGCATTAGTCGAAACAGGGCGGACCACGTGAAGGTTGCAATCTCCCGCCCCCTCTACCATCCTGAAGTCTTAGAATAAAGGGGAGGTCATTTAAGACTGAGGTGAGAAAAAACTTTTTCATCCAGAGAGTTGTGAATTTATGGAATTCCCTGCCACAGAGGGCAGTGGAGGCCAAGTCACTGGATGGATTTAAGAGAGAGTTAGATAGAGCTCTAGGGGCTAGTGGAGTCAAGGGAGATGGGGAGAAGGCAGGCACGGGTTATTGATTGGGGAAGATCAGCCATGATCACAATAAATGGCGGTGCTGGCTCGAAGGGCCGAATGGCCTCCCCCTGCACCTATTTTCTCTGTTTCTATGAAGGAAGGCGAGCCAGATCCCTGGAGCTTCGCGTGTCCGGGGTCAACTGGAGTCGCTCATCCGGAGTAATTGCAGGGGACAGGATACGGAGCAGTAACTGGAACAACGAGTTCTCGAAATGTGCTTTCCAAAGAGGTGACCATGGATTAAAATGTCTTAATCCTCTTTCACCGTCTCACAATCTCGCCGCTTTGCAGTTTAGTTGCTGGTAAGACCCGAAAGGATTTGGATAACACCCCTCGATCACATAACGTGTTACATTAGCTGGCGGGATTCTTACTCAGTAGTCGGGGGGGGGGGGGGGGGGGGGGGGGGGGGGGGGGAAATAGCTCAGACTGGCCATCGGTTTAATGCAGACGGCAACGAATTTATTTATGTTAAAAGGGTTCGCTGCCTGTCTAGTGAGTGATTCTGGAGTGATGCGTTGAGCATTTGCTTGCTGGCGCTGTGAACTTCTGGGGCTTATTCACGCTGATTGATGGAACACTGTGCTTGTCGGCACAGCAGGCGATGAAAATTAATCTCTCGGCAGCAGCTGCAAGCTATTCCCAGGAGAAAAATGTGTGGTTTTTCCCCCCCCCCCCCCCGCATCTTGTTTGAACCTTCTCCAGAGATGCAGGAGAACGAGGAAAATGGCTGCCTGAAACATAGACAATAGGTGCAGGAGTAAGGCCATACCTGCCCATCGAGCCGATGTTGGGGGAGTCCAGAACCAGGGGCCACAGTTTAAGAATAAGGGGGTAAGCCATTTAGAACGGAGACGAGGAAACACTTTTTTTCTCACAGAGAGTGGTGAGTCTGTGGAATTCTCTGCCTCAGAGGGCGGTGGAGGCCGGTTCTCTGGATGCTTTCAAGAGAGAGCTAGATAGGGCTCTTAAAAATAGCGGAGTCAGGGGATATGGGGAGAAGGCAGGAACGGGGTACTGATTGGGGATGATCAGCCATGATCGCATTGAATGGAGGTGCTGGCTCGAAGGGCCGAATGGCCCACTCCTGCACCTATTGTCTATGTTCTGTATTGAGCCAGCACCGCCATTCAATATGATCATGGCTGATCATCCAAAATCAGTACCCAGTTCTTGCCTTCTCCCCCTTATGCCTTGATATCGTTAGCCCCAAGAGCTATATCTAACGTGCGGGTGAACAATAGGGTTTGGGAAGGAACTGCAGATGCTGGTTTGCACTGAAGATCGGCACAACATGCTGGAGTAACTCGGCAGGACATGCAGAGCCTCGTTCGGTCCTGTGCCTTCCACTGTCATCCAATTGGATTAGAGTCCATATAGGAAGGAACTGCAGATGCTGGTTTACTCCAACGATAGGCACACAATTCTTAAGGGGTTGGACAGGCTAGATGCAGGAAGATTGTTCCCGATGTTGGGGAGGCCCAGAACAAGGGGGGTCGCAGTCTAAGGATAAGGGGGATGTCCTTTAGGACAGAGATGAGTAAAACATGTTTCACACCCAGAGAGTGGTGAGTCTCTGGAATTCTCTGCCACAGAAGGTAGTTGAGGCCAGTTCATTGGCCATATTTAAGAGGGAGTTAGATGTGGCCCTTGTGGCTGAAGGGATCAGGGGGTATGGAGAGAAGGCAGGTACGGGATACTGAGTTGGTTGATCAGCCATGATCATATCGAATGGCGGTGCAGGCTCGAAGGGCCGGATGGCCTACTCCTGATCATCGGTGCAGCTCGAAGGGCCGAATTTCTATGTTTCTATGTTTCTAAAATGCTGGAGTAACTCAGCGGGACAGGCAGCATCTCTGGAGAGAAGGAATGGGTGACGTTTCGGGTCGAGACTCGACCCGAAACGTCACCCATTCCTTCTCTCCAGAGATGCTGCCTGTCCCGCTGAGTTACTCCAGAATTTTGTGGGGTCTATCTTTGGATTAGAGTCAGCTCTCTTCCCCATTAACCTTCAGATCGGCAGATGATGTAGGTCAAAGTGATCGGTCGCTGAAGCGTAATGTTCGCACTGGAAGTCATCCGTTGATCTTCCTGTTTCAATCATCTACAGTCCTGAAATCTTCTGATATATTCCTCGCTCTTCCATTACTGGCACTGTGAAGGTCCTTGATTTTAATCCACCTATCGTTGGTGGCTATGATTTAGCTGCCAAGACCTAAAATAATTCTCTCCCCTATTTTTTTTTTATTATTATTTTTTTTTTGTGTAGTCCAGTGATACAGCGTGGAAACAGGCCCTTCGGCCCACGGAGTCCGTGCTGACCAGCGATCCCCGCACACTAACACTATCCTACACACACCAGGGACAATTGACACTCACACCAAGCCAATTAACCTGCACACCATCAGAGTGTGGGAGGAAACCGAAGATCTCGGAGAAAACCCGCGCAGGTCACGGGGAGAACGTGCAAATCTCCGTACAGACGGCGCCCGTAGACGGCATCGAGCTGAGTCTCTGGCGCTGCAAGTGGTGTAAGGCCCCTGTCCCACTTAGGAAACCTCTGGAGACTTTGTGCCCCACCCAAGGTTTCCGTCCGGTTCCTGGAGGTTTTTGTCAGTTTCGACCATTAGGGAGACTGACAGAAACCTCCGGGAACCGCACGGAAACCTTGGGTGGGGCGCAAAGTCTCCAGAGGTTTCCGTTCAGGTTTCCTAAGTGGGACAGGGGCATAGGGCAGCAACTCTACCCGTGCTGTCCAAACTGTGCCACCCTCTCCCCTCGAAGACTGTCCCTAAAAAACCTACCCCTTTTTCCCTTCATGAAGTCTTCCTATGTGGCTCAGTTTAATGTGTTGTGTTGTTGCCGTAGAGAGTGCAGTTCTGTCCACCCCATTATTAACGGAAGGATATGGAGGCTTTGGAAAGGGTGCAGAGGAGGTTTAGCAGAATGATGCCTGGATTAGGGGATGTCAGCTACAGGGAGAGGCTGGATTGGCGTATTAAGTACGAGGATGTTGCCAGGACTGGTGGGTGTGAGCTACAGGGAGAGGTTAAGCAGGCTAGGATGAGAAGTGATCTTACACAGGTGTATAACATCATGGGAGGGGAATAGATGCACAGAGTCTCTTGCCCAAAGTAGACGAATCGAGGACCGGAGGACACAAGTTTAAGGTGAAGGGGAAATGATTTAATAGGAATCTGAGGGGTAACTTCACACATAGTCCGGAGGGAGTATGGAATTAACTGCCAGAGGAGGTCATTGAGGTAGGACCTATCCCATTGTTTAAGAAACGGACAGGTACATGGATAGGCCAGGGATATGGGCCGATTTGGACGAGGGAATTAAATGCAACATCTCGAAGTTTGCAGATGACACGAAGCTGGGGGGCAGTGTTAGCTGTGAGGAGGATGCTAGGAGGCTGCAGGATGACTTGGATAGACTGGGTGAGTGGGCAAATGCATGGCAGATGCAGTATAATGTGGATAAATGTGAGGTTATCCACTTTGGTGGCAAAAACAGGAAGGTGGACTATTATTTGAATGGTGACCGATTAGGAAAAGGGGAGACCTGGGTGTCATGGTACACCAGTCATTGAAAGTAGGCATGCAGGTGCAGCAGGCTGTGAAGAAAGCGAATGGTATGTTGGCATTCATAGCAAAAGGATTTGAGTACAAGAGCAGGGAGGTTCTACTGCAGTTGTACAGGGTCTTGGTGAGGCCACACCTGGAGTATTGCGTACAGTTTTGGTCTCCTAATCTGAGGAAAGACATTCTTGCCATAGAGGGAGTACAGAGAAGGTTCACCAGACTGATTCCTGGGATGGCAGGACTTCCATATGAAGAAAGACTGGATTGACTCGGCTTGTACTCGCTGGAATTTAGAAGATTGAGGGGTGATCTCATAGAGACTTACAAAATTCTTAAGAGGTTGGACAGGCTAGATGCAGGAAGATTGTTCCCGATGTTGGGGAAGTCCAGGACAAGGGGTCACAGTTTAAGGATAAGGGGGAAGTCTTTTAGGACCGAGATGAGAAAATCGTTTTTCACACAGAGAGTGGTGAATCTGTGGAATTCTCTGCCACAGAAGGTAGTTGAGGCCAGTTCATTGGCCATATTTAAGAGGGAGTTAGATGTGGCCCTTGTGGCTGAAGGGATCAGGGGGTATGGAGAGAAGGCAGGTACGGGATACTGAGTTGGATGATCAGCCATGATCATATTGAATGGCGGTGCAGGCTCGAAGGGCCGAATGGCCTGCTCCTGCACCTAATTTCTATGTTTCTAAACATGGGCAGGTGGGACTAGTGTAGGTGGGACATGTTGGCTGGTGTGGGCAAGTTGGGCCGAAGGGCCTGTTTCCACGCAGTAATCACGCTATGGCTCCATAAGTGTGTGGTTTGTGCATACACAGTGCGTAGATGTGGCACGGTTGGTGTGTACTGACTCTGCACCAGAGTACCTGGATGGTTTTCTCTGGTTGTGTGGAGATTTGATAGAAGTATATAAAATTACAAGAGGCATAAATCGGCGGAACAGTTGGAATCTTGTTCTCAGGATGGAATAATCACACACAAGAGGACATACAGTAGATTTGAGGTGAAAGGGGCAAGAGTTTGCCAGGCAATTGACTGTCTGATTCTCAATTTCAGTTGGAACAGCAATAATTATGTTTGCATCTCCCAGCTAATAACCTGGAGAAAGTGTGCAGAGATTTTAAGGCAATACGAAAATGGCGATCCATAGTGAAGATGACAGGGCAAATTAATTGATTAAAAGATTAATTATATCGTGGGATGGGTGTCTAGTAAATTACGCTTAGTGGCCTCACCTGCTGCAAACTACTGAGATTCAACTTGGATTGAAAGATTGATTGAAGGACACAGCATGAAAACAGGCCCTTTGACCCACTGAGTCCTTTGGTCACTTGTGCAATGTGAAGCTGAGGCTCTATAAGGCCGCATGTGGAATATTGTGAGCAGTTTTGGGCAACCTATCTGGGGAAGGACATGCTGGCTCTGGAGAGGGTCCAGAGGAGGTTTACAAGAACGATCCCAGGAATGAGTGGGTTGACATGCGATGAGCGTTTGACAGGCCCTGGGCCTAGTCTCGTTGGAGTTTAGAAGCATGAGCGGGGACCTCATTGAAAGGTACAGGATAGTGAAAGGCTTAAATAGAGTGGATGTGGAGAGGATGTTTCCACTAGTGGGAGAGTCTCGGACTAGAGGTTCAGAATTAAAGGACGTTCTTTCAGGAAGGAGATGAGGAGGAATTTCTTGGGTCAGAGGGTGGTGAATCTGTGGAATTCTTTGCCACAGAAGGCTGTGGAGGTAAAGTCAGTGGATATATTTAAGGCAGAGATAGATAGAAACATAGAAAAAAAACATAGAAAAATAGGTGCAGGAGTAGGCCATTCGGCCCTTTGAGCCAGCACTGCCTTTCAATATTATAATGGCTGATCATCTAAAATCAGTCCCCCTTTCCTGCTTTTTCCCCGTATCCCTTGATTCCTTTAGCCCTAAGAGCTAAATCTAACGCTCTCTTGAAAACATCAAGTGAATTGGCCTCCGCTGCCTTCTGTGGCAGAGAATTCCACAGATTCACCACTCTCTGGGTGAAGAAGTTTTTCCTCATCTCAATCCTAAATGGCCTACCCCTTATTCTTAAACTGTGACTCCTGGTTCTGGATTCCCCCCAACATCGGGAACATTTGAATACTCAGAGGCTTTGACTATTCTTCAGACTGAGAGTCAGGGGAAGGGAAACGAGAGATATAGGTGGTGACACAGAGGGATGTGGAACAAATGAATGAGAGATATGCGAAAAAGTAACAATGAAAAGGGAAACAGGCCGTTGTTAGCTGTGGGCTGGGTAAAAACCCAGGAGTTTAGAAGGATGAGGGGATATCTTATAGAAACCTATACAATTCTAAAAGGACTGGACAAGCTAGATGCAGGAAAAATGTTGCTGATGTTGGGCGAGTCCAGAACCAGGAGCCACAGTCTTAGAATAAAGGGGAGGTCATTTAAGACTGAGGTGAGAAAAAACGTTTTCACCCAGAGAGTTGTGAATTTGTGGAATTCCCTGCCACAGAGGGCAGTGGAGGCCACATCACTGGATGGATTTAAGAGAGAGTTGGATAGAGCTCTAGGGGCTAGTGGAGTCAAGGGACATGGGGAGAAGGCAGGCACGGGTTATTGATAGGGGACGATCAGCCATGATCACAATGAATGGCGGTGCTGGCTCGAAGGGCCGAATGGCCTCCTCCTGCACCTATTTTCTATGTTTCTAAAACGTGTTACAGCCAATGAGACTGAACGACTTGGGTGGGGGAGGGGCGGAGAGAGTGGGGATGCTAGGGTTATTTGATGCTAGAGAAATCAATACCCATACCGCTGGGGTAAATGTTTAAGAAACAACTGCAGATGCTGGAAAATCGAAAGGTGGACAGGAAAATGCTGGAGAAACTCAGCGGGTGAGGCAGCGTCTATGGAGCGAAGGAACAGGCAACGTTTCGAGTTTCGACCCTAAACGTTGCCTATTTCCTTTGCTCCATTGATGCCGCCTCACCCGCTGAGTTTCTCCAGCATTTTTGCCCACCTCCGCTGGGGTACGAGCTACCCAAGCGAAATACGAGTTGCTGTTCCTCCAGTTTGCGTTTGGCCTCACTCAGATCCATAGACTAAAAGACTTGCGTGTCCCTGGCACGCAAATTACGCAACCACGTGGTCGCGTTGAGGCGCACGGGGCCGGTCCCACTGAGAAGCGCGGAGGGGCGTGCAGTTGTAAGGGCGCGCAAGTGGGACAGGCCCTTGAGAGGACTGGTGGGAATGGGGAGACAGGAAACAAAGGATGCATGCAGAGGAGGTGCGACATGGAAGAGTTAACTAAAATGATTTACCTCGCGGTGGCATCTGTTCGGCTGAGTTGTGTTTAACTGAAAGGTGAAGTTCTGTTTGGCTGAGTTTCAGTGGAACACTAAAGGAAGCTATAAACAGAAAGGAGTGGGCTGGGGAATTAAAACAGCAGGCACCTGCAAGCTTGTGATCACTTCTCTACTGTGGAGGTGTTCTGCACAGCGATCACCTTTTTCTTCCGGAGAACGATTAATCTACAAACTCGCACGTCTGTGGAGTTTAGTTTAGAAATACAGCACAAAAACAGGCCCTTCGGCCCACCGAGCCCTGGCCAACCTGCGATCGCCGCACACTAACCCTATCCTACATGCACTAGGGGCCAAGTTACATTTATACCCAGCCAATTAACTTACAAGCCTGTACGTCTTTGGAGTGTGGGAGGAAACCTTAGATCTTGGAGAAAACCCACGCAGGTCAATGTACTAACTCCGTACAGACAGCACCCGTAGTCGGGATCGCACCCGGGTCTCTGGCGCTGCAAACCCCACACAGACAGCAACAGTCATGGTTAAACCAGTGTTGCTGCACTGTGGGACCACAGCCGTAACTCTGTTCCGATCCTGGATTTCGCCTGTGTACCTGCAAACCCGCACGTCTTTGGGATGTGGGAGGAAACCGGATCATTCGAAGGATATCCACGTGTTTACAGGGAAATGCACAAGCTCCACACAGACAGAACCCGAGGGCAGGATCGAACCTGGGTCTCTGGCGCTGTGAGGTAACAGCTGTACCAGCTGCGTCATTGTGCGCCCTACCTGACATTCACGTTACCCCACTTTTTATTTTTAAATGACCCTTTGTTCTATATTCTTCCACAAGAGGAAATATTCTCACCATATCCATCCTCTGGGAAACATCGGGATATAAGACATAAGTCATAGGAACGTGAAAAATAGTTGCAGGTGGAGGCCATTTGGCCCTTCGAGCCAGCACCGCCATTTAATATGATCTTGGCTGATCATCCAAAATCAGTACCCCGTTCCTGCTTTCTCCCCGTATCCCCTGATTCCGTTAGCCCTAAGGCTCTCTCTAACTCTAGCTCTCTCTTGAAAACATCCAGTGAATTGGCCTCCACTGCCTTCTGAAGCAGAGAATTCCACAGATTCACAACTCTCTGGGTGAAAACGTTTCTCCTCATCTCAGTCCTCATCAGTAGGATATAGATTCAAGATTCAAGAGAGTTTATTGTCATGTGTCCCAGATAGGACAATGAAATTCTTGATTTGCTTCAGCACAACATAGGATATCATACATCCAACATATTATATAGGATATTATATAGGATATACTATTTAGGCTATAAGATATAGGATATATATAAAATATTATATATAATATGAAATAAGATATAGTATAATATGTATAATATATCTTAATAAGATATTAAGATATTTAGTATCTTAAATATTTTAATGGTTTACTCCCACTCTTCTAAGCCTAGCCTGTCCAATGTTCCTCGTATTAGAGGCCACCTACTCAAGGTATCATTCATTTCTATACAGATCAGGCTCCATCAGATGATAACATTACAAAATTACCACGCGAATTATATTTGACTTTGATTTCCGTGAGGCTGAAATGAAATGAGAAAATGAAAGGGAGAGTATCATATATGGAAGAGTATTTGACAGACTGTTCCCAGAGGCTCCTGGTGTGTGTCGTTCTTTAATTTCCTGTCAGATCAAGATCACTCTCGACACTTCCTTTCACAGTGCTGCCTTTCAGTCCCTCGCCCTGGGGTGAGAAGCAAAGGGCAGCGCTAATGGAAAGCACTTGTGGCCGGGGCCCGTTGGTTGGCGCTCCTGCTCCCAGGTCAAAGGCCACCCGCCCATGGCCTTTTCAACCTCGTCACTCACAAAGCTCTGACCCCGGGGAAGTTCCTGATCTGCCAGGGATGTTGTCATTGCAAAGTTAAACCCGTGTCACATTGGGTAGTGGAGCTACTGCCTCACAGCGCCAGAGACCCGGGTTCGATCCAACTACGGGCGCTGTCTGTACGGAGTTTGCACGTTCTCCCCGTGACCCGCGTGGGTTTTCTCCGAGATCTCCGGTTTCCTCCCACACTCCAAAGACGTTCAGGTTTGTCGGTTAATTGGCTTGGAACGAGTGTAACTTGTCCCTAGTGTCTGTTGGACAATAGACAACAGGTGCAGGAGTAGGCCATTCGGCCCCTTCGAGCCAGCACCGCCATTCAATGTGATCATGGCTGATCATCCACAATCAGTACCCCGTTCCTGCCTTCTCCCCATATCCCATTGGATAGTGTTAATGGGCGGGGATTAGGGTCGGTGCGGACACGGTGGGCCGAAGGGCCTGTTTCCCTGCTCTATCACTAAATTAATCTAAATACGCCCTATATACTGATCTGGGTCAACATAGATCCTGCAATTGGCACCGTTCAATAGAGTCTGACCCAGGGATTGATCTATGCGCTGACTGTCTGGTCGTGTTTCCCACACAAGTGCCTACAATTCACAAAGTGTTTAGATTGGATATTTTAGTTCAGTTTAGTTTATTGTCACGTGTACTGAGGTACAGTGAAAAGCTTTTGTTGCGTGCGAACTAGAGAGACAATATATGACTACAATCGAGCCATCCGCAGTGTACGGATGCCTGATGAAGGGAATAACGTGAATAATGTTTAGTGCAAGGTAAAGCCAGCAAAGTCCGATCATGGATAGCCCGAGGGACTCCAATGAGGTAGATAGTAGTTCAGCACTGCTCTCTGGTTGTGGTAGGATGGTTCCGTTGCCTGATAACAGCTGGGAAGAAACTGTTCCTAAATCTGGAGGTGTGGGTTTTCACACTTTCTATACCTTTTGCCCGATGGGAGAGGGGAGAAGAGGGAGTGGCCGGGGTGCGACTGGTCCTTGATGATGCTGCTGGCCTTGCCGGGGCAGCGTGAGGTGTAGATGGAGTCAGTGGAAGGGAGGTTGGTTGGTGCGATGGTTGGGGCTGCGTCCACAACTCTCTGCGATTTCCTGCGGTCTTGGATGGAGCTGTCCCCAAACCGTGAATTGATGGATCTTTCCTTTATTTGACATCATAGAAACATAGAAATTAGGTGCAGGAGCAGGCCATTCGGCCCTTCGAGCCTGCACCGCCATTCAATATGATCATGGCTGATCATCCAACTCAGTATCCTGTACCTGCCTTCTCTCCATACCCCCTGATCCCTTCAGCCACAAGGGCCACATCTAACTCCCTCTTAAATATGGCCAACGAACTGGCCTCAACTACCTTCTGTGGCAGAGAATTCCACAGATTCACCACTCTCTGTGTGAAAAACGATTTTCTCATCTCGGTCCTAAAAGACTTCCCCCTTATCCTTAAACTGTGACCCCTTGTCCTGGACTTCCCCAACATCGGGAACAATCTTCCTGCATCTAGCCTGTCCAACCCCTTAAGAATTTTGTAAGTCCTTTTGGCTCCTTTGCGTTTCTAGTCTAGTCACAGTCTAACATTGCTGCTCCCCTCACTGATATCCATTATGACTTTAGGCTTCAGAGATACAGCGTGGAAACAGGCCCTTTGGACAACACCCCGCACACTAGTTCTATCCCACTCACGAGGGAAAATGTACAATTTTCAGAAGCCAGTTACTCTACAAACCTTTGACAGATACACAAATCTGGAGTAACTCAGCGGGTGAGGCAGCATCTGTGGGGGAAAGGAATTGGTGATGTCTCGGGTCGAGACCCTTCTTCAGAGTCAGGGGAAAGGGACACGAGAGATAGAGATGGCGATGTCGAGAGGGAGAGAACAAATGGATACCAAATAGTAAATGATGGTCACGGAAAGGTGGAGCCCACAATGGTCCATTGTTGGCTGTGAGCTCGGGGATGAAGAGTTTTACAGAGAAGGAAACTGAACAGGACGACATTGAATATTGCGATGACTAGGGTGGGGGAGGAACCTTCAAACCTGTGCGTCTTGGAGTGTGGGAAAAAACCGCAGCACCCGGAGAAAATGGATGGTCAGGACCGAACTGATCATCCATTCATTTCACTCGCACTTAATGTGCGATGTGACGAATAAAACCGTATTGTATTGCATTGAACATTGTCTCTGGGGCTGTGAGGCAGCAACTCTACCCCTGCTCCAGACACGTATACATTAATAGATATGCTGTAGGAAGGAGCTGGAGATGCTGGTTTACACCGAAGATAGACACAAAATGCTGGAGTAACTCAGCGGGGCAGGCAGCATCTCCGGAGAGAAGGAATGGGTGACGTTTCGGGTCGCGACCTTTCTTTCATTCTCTGAACTCTCTCCTTAAATCTCTGTCACTTCCTCCACCTGTAAAGCAGCTGATGAGACCCACAGCTCTGAGCAAGCTTTCCCTCGCCTAACCCTGCCTTCCACTGCCAATCCCCGTCCACTGATACTCTCCTCCGCCCAGGCCCTTACCCGTAACAACTCTTCGTTTGACTCCTCCCATTTCCTCCAAATACAAGGCGTAGCTATGGGCACGCGCATGGGCCCTAGCTATGCCTGCCTCTTTGTAGGGTACGTCGAACAATCCTTGTTCGAGACGTACCGTGGCCCTATCCCCGAGCTCTACCTCCGCTACATCGACGCCTGCATTGGTGCTACCTCCCGCACCCACACACAACTCACTGACTTCATCCATTTCACCACTAACTTCCATCCTGCACTCAAATACACCTGGACCATTTCCGACATTTCCCTACCATTTCATGACCTCACTATCTCCATCGCAGGTGAAAGACTACTGACCGACATCCACTATAAACCCACTGACCCATGGCCATCCGGACTACACTTCCTCCCACCCTGCTTCCTGTAAGGACTCCATCCCCTACTCCCAATTCCTCCGTCTACGCTGCATCTGCACCCAGGATGAGGTGTTCCACACCAGGGCATCGGAGATGTCCTCATTCTTCAGGGAACGGGGGTTCCCCTCCCCTACTATAGATGAGGCTCTCACCAGGGTCTCTTCTATACTCCGTAACTCTGCTCTCTCTCCCCATCCCCCCACTCGTAACAAGGGCAGAGTCCCCCTTGTCCTCACCTTCCACCCTACCAGCCGTCACGTACGACAAATAATCCTCCGTCATTTTTGCCACCTCCAACGGGATCCCACCACTGGCCACATCTTCCCATCTCCTCCCGTCTGCTTTCTGCAGAGACCGCTCCCTCCGTAACTCCTTGGTCCATTCGTCCCTTCCCATCTGTGCTACCCCCTCTCCGGGCACTTTCCCTTGCAACCGCAGGAAATGCTCCACTTGTCGCTTTACCTCCCCCCTTGACTCCATCCAAGGACCCAAGCAGTCTTTACAGGTGCGACAGAGGTTCACCTGCACCTCCTCCAACCTCATCTATTGCATCCGCTGCTCTAGATGTCAGCTTCTCTATATCGGTGAGACCAAGCGTAGGATTGGCGATCGCTTCGCCGAACACCTCCGCTCGGTCCGCAATAACCAACCTGATCTCCCGGTGGCTCAGAACTTCAACTCCCCCTCCCTACCAAGAGGAACACCAAATGCTGGAGTCGTTCGGTGGGACAGGCAGCATCTGTGGAGCGATGGAATGGGTGACGCTTCAAGTCGGGTCTGAGGAAGGGTCTCGAATGAAAGTGAATGAAAGCGCAGCCAGCAAGTGGGGCTGCGGTCTGAAGAAGGTGTCTCGACCCGAAACGTCACCTGTTCCTTTTGTCCATCGATGCTGCCCGACCCGCTGAGTTACTCCAGCATTATTTTGTCCATCTGCGGGTTAAAATCGAGGCCAGTCGTGGCCCAGAAGGGAAAGAGGCTGCGGTGGCCTGGAAATGTCCAGCAAGAGAATGCCAGGGTTTGAACATTGGCTGGGGACAAAAAACACGCACAGCTGTGAAAACCCCACTTGCCATCTGTCTTGTGAAAATCCACAACACATCGGACAATGCATGCCACCCATCGCTGACTGAAAGGCACAGATGCCTTCTACAGTACAGCGCTTCACCTTACCTCCACCTCTCTCTGTAGGGCATACACACAAATACAAGGCTCAGGCTATTGAGCAAAGCTGCTCTGTGGTGGTAATGTTGACGCATATGCAGTATAGATATTTTTTTTTGTTTTGGAGATACAGCACGGAAACAGGCCCTTCGGCCCACCGGGTCCGCGCCGACCAGCGATCCCCGCACATTAACACCATCCTACACCCACTAGGGACAATTTTGACATTTACCAAGCCAATTAACCTACATACCTGTGCGTCTTTGGAGTGTGGGAGGAAACCGAAGATCTCGGAGAAAACCCACGCAGGTCACGGGGAGAAGGTACAAACTCCGTACAGACAGCGCCCGTAGTCGGGATGGAACCCGGGTCTCTGGCGCTGCATTCGCTGTGAGGCAGCGACTCTCCCGCTGCCCAAACCGTGACCGCCTGATTGAAGGAGACAGCATGGAAACAAGGCCATTCACCCACCTGGCGCCTCTCACTGTCGGACCAAGCAACCCTCACTCTGAGAGGGGTCTCGACCTGAAGAGTCGCCCATTCTTTCTCTCCAGAGATGCTGCCTCACCCGCTGAGTTACTCCAGCGTTTTTGTCTGTCTTATAAGGTCATAAGGTCTTCGGTTTAAACCAGCATCTGCAGTGCCTTCTTACACAAAGCAAGGCCCAGGCTATTTAGCAAAGCTACTTTGTGGCAGTAACGTTGACTCAAACATATATAGCGATTGGTTGAAAGAGGCAGCATGGAAACAAGACCCTTCGGAAAATTCTTCGGCCAGGAAGATTTTCATTGAGTCCGCTCTGTCCATCGATCATCCATTCACATTGGGTTTTATGTTATCCCACTTTCACATCCACTCCATTCACACTCGGGACAATTTGGCGATCGAGGCCGATTGACCGGCAAACCCGCACGGTTTTGTGTTTGGGGGGGGGAAAGCAGAGCATTCGGAGGACACGCAAGTGGTCACAGGGAGAACGTGCAAACTCCGCACAGACAGCACCCGAGTCCAGGATTGAACCCAGGTCTCTGGGGTGCGGTGAGGCAGCGGCTCTACCCAATTAACCTGCAATCCCGCACGTCTTTGGGATGCGGGAAGAAACCGGAGGTAGAGTGAGAGTGAGAGTGAGCAAACTCCTCATAGACAGCAGCCGAGGTCGGGATCGAACCTGAGTCACTGGCGCTGTGAGACAGCAGCAGCACCAGCAGCACCGTTGTGACAATCCGTAACATCCTTTAAGACACGATTAGGTCACCCCTCAGCCTCCTCTATGGAATAAAGAACTCGCGCTTGTTTACCCATTCCTACCAAACAATTCTGCCTTTGCCCTTGCAAATCTTCTCCGCACCTGCCTCCCTCCTCTCCTCCTTCCAGATCTAAAATTAAAGAGAGAACACTGGAAATATTCGAGTAACCCAGCGGGTCAGGCAGCATCTCTGGAGAAAAGGAATAGGCGATATTCTGGGGGTAGGCACAAAATGCTGGAGTAACTCAGCGGGTGAGGCTGCATCTGTGGAGAGAAGGAATTGGCGACAATTCCTTCTCTCCATAGATGCTGCCTCACCCGCTGAGTTACTCCAGCATTTTGTGTCTACCTTCGATTTACCAGCATCTGCAGTTCTTTCAGAAACAGGTGATATTCCGGGTCGGATGGGTTAGGCAGCATCTCTGGAGAAAAAGAATAGGAACCCTTTTAATTTTTTTAAAAATTTATTAGAGGTACAGTAAGTTACATGAGTGTACATCCCATGCATATTATTGCAATCATTGTACCCCTTCATTTTTTAAGGCTTTAGAAAAAAGAAAAAAGAAAGAAATAGAGACGGAGATAGTAGAGAAAGCAAAAAAGAATTGTGAAAGTGAAAAAGCATGCCAGAGGGAAAGGGAACCCTTGGTCGAAGAATTAGAAGGAACCCTTCTGACCTGAAATGTTACCTATTCCTTTTCTCGAGAGATGTTACTTGACCCACTGCATTACTCCAGCATTTTCTGTCCATCTTACAGAGCAGCTTATCTGCAGATCCTTCCTATACTGGGAACATTTTTTAAGGCAGATTCCGGATTAGTACGGGTGACCAGGGTTTTGGGAAGGCAGGAGAATGGTCTAGGAAGGAACTGCAGATGCTGGTTCAAACCGAAGATGGACACAAAAGGCTGGAGTAACTCAGCGGGACGGGCAGCGTCTCTGGAGAGAAAGAATGGGTGACGTTTTGGGTTGAGGATTCCCTTTATCTTCAGACCGTCCTGGACTTCCCCAGGGTCTCCTGACTAGCCTGTCCAAAATTTTGTAAGTTTCACCCGTTCCTCTCAATCTCCTAAATTCCAGAGATATAAACCGAGTCTGCTTTCTGTCCCGCTGAGTTACTCCAGCTGTTCGTGCCAATAGTTACCATGTACATTTAAAAGTATAAAACCAGATACGTCCCTTCTTCACCGAGTGTCATTCCCCAAGACATCACCCATCTCTCCAGAGATGCTGCCTGTCCCGCTGAGTTACACCAGCTGCTTGTGTCTATCTTGGGCAGGAGAATGGGGTTGAGGGGGACAGATAGATCAGCCATGATTGAATGGCGGAATGGACTCGATGGGCCAAATGGCCTAATTCTGCTCCGATAAGTCATAAACATGAAATATTCATCATGTCCGGCAGCATGTGGGGGGGGGGGGGGGAGGGGGGAGAAATAGGGTTAACAGTTTAAATCGATCAGACTCGTCATCAGAATTCATTAGGTGCTTAGAAGCAGAGGCTGTTCAAAGCTTCGAGTGCTCCCTTAATTCATGTGGATCAATCTGTTGTGCGTCGTGGGCAGTTAATGAGGATAATTTTAATTTAAAGTGAGAGGGCTGGCGTTTCACTGAATGCATTTAGCTCGATGGTAATAAGCCCATTGTCACCTTTTCAAACGCTTTAATTGTCCTAGAAATACCTCGGATTATAAAAGGGCAACGGAACTGTACTGATAGCGAGTGTCAGAGTGATTGTCGCTCGCTGTTTGTTCTGCTGCTGTTGATGTGGTTGCGAGGGGGAGGGGGGGGGGTTATGATAACTGGGATTTGCTGAGCTTAATACACTGCATGAATCATTCCTCGCTAATACGAAAGCTCAGAGCACAGGAGTAAAGGGCCGGACCCACCTGGGTGTCATTTGCGCATCACGCAGATGGCGCGCGCGAAGATTTTGTACATCCCAAAATCCTGGGGCGCCACGCGGGACCGCGCACCACTGCCTACATCACCACGCACCATGCGCGCGTAATGCACATCATACGCGCATCACGTGCGCAACACGACGCACGCATCGTGCATCGTGACGCGTAAATGATGTCGCACAAATGACGCCCAAGTGGGACAGGCCCTTAACTTTAGTTTACGAAGGAACTGCTGATGCTGGCATTCGTTGGCACGTCTTCCCCATCCTGTATGAACGTAATGGGCCTGTCCCACCTGCGCGATTCTTTGGGCGACTGGTGCAAAATTTTCAACATGTTGAAAAATGTTAGGCGACAGTTTTTGCTGTCGTAGGTTGACGTAGGTGTTGCCGTAGGTTGTTGCCAGGTGTCGTAGGTGAATTCCATTAAAACTAGTCCCTGGCAGTTGCCTAAAGAGTCGCCTAAGTGGGAGAGGCCCATTAATATCTCTAATTTCAACTAATTCCTGCATTACTTCCCCCCCCTACTTCTCTCCCCCTTCCGCCACCCTAGTCATCCTACTAGTCCCTCTGTTCTGTCCGCATCCTTGTATCTCTGTTGTTAGCGCATCTTCCCCAGCCAACAATGGGCCATTGTGGGCTCCACCCTACCTGAGGCCATCTGTTGCCAGCCCTGTGGTGTTCTGGCCTTCTCCATCTTTCCGTCTGAAGAAGGTTTCCGACCCAAGGTTTCCGAGGTCACCCATTCCTCTTCTCCAGAGATTCAGCCTGACCCGCTGAGTTACTCCAGCACTTTGTGCCAATCTTATAAGGTCATAAGATCATAAGTGATAGGAGTAGAATTATGCCACTCGGCCCATCAAGTCTACTCCACCATTCAACCATGGCTGTTTTATCTTCTCCTCTTAACTCCTCTCCCCCCCTTTCTTCTCCCCATAGCCTCTGACACCCGTACTAATCAAGAATCTATCTATCTCTGCCTTAAAAAATATCCACTGACTTGGCCTGCACAGCCTTCTGTGGCAAAGGATTCCACAGATCCATCTTCTCGTTTAGTTTCAGCCAGTATCTCTGAAGAACATGGATGGGTGACATTTTGGGTCGAGACCCTTCTTCAGAATGAACGTGGCGGTGTGGGGTAGAGACGGGGAAGAAAGCTGGAAGAGAGGAGGGGCAAGACAAAGCCTGGTGGATAATAGGTTGAAGATGGACACAAAATGCTGGAGTAACTCAGCGGGTCAGGCAGCATCTCTGGAGTAAAGGAACAGGTGACGTTTTGGGTCAAGTCCCATCTTCAGACCTGAAACGTCACCTATTCCTTTTCTCCAGAGATGCTGCCTGACCCGCTGAGTTACTCCAGACACTTGTGTCTATCTTTGGTGTAAACCAGCACCTGCAGTTCCTTCCTAAGCAGGTAGTAGGTTGGTATAGGTGAGGGATGGTTGGACAAAGGCCAAGGATGAAAGGATAGAAGCATTGTGAATTGTGAAGCGAGAGGAATGTAGGTAAGAGAGCAGGGGGAGGGGAAACAGAGGAATATGTGCAAGTTCAGGTGGGGGGAAGAGGGGGGGGGAGAGATCTAGAAAGGTTGGGGAGGAAGCATCTCCGATCCACGTCCTCCAGAGATGCCGCCTGATCCGCTGTGTTACTCCAGCGCCACATGTCCTCCACAGGTTTAACTTACTTTAGAGATACAGGGCGAAAGCAGACCCTTCGGCCCACGGAGTCCGTGCCGACCAGCGATCCCCACACACTGACGCTATCCCACACACACTAGGGACAATTTATATTTATGCCACGCCAATTAGCCGCAAACCTGCACGTCTTTGGAGTGTGGGAGGAAAATATGAGAAACCCATTCGCTGTGGTCCCAAGGGTTGGCGACCAACATAAGACAATCCACAAAAAGCTTGGGGAGGCCAAACACTCTGTGGCAGCCGGCAAAGCATTGGTGGGCTTGTAGCTGACATCGGATAGAGAAGGGTTACAGCTGAGGTTTAATAAGCTGCTTTGCCAGTTAATTCTCCTTAATAAACACATCCAGCTCAAAGGTGTTCATGACACAGCACTGCGATAATCATTATCCACTGGGTATTAATTTGTCTCCTTGAAAGAAGAGACTAACAGGGGTTATTATTTGCTTCATGCTAGGGAGGGCTGCTAGCTCTCTTCAATGTTCCCCAGACTTGTTGAGTTACTTGGCAGTGCTCACTGGGATTATAATTATCCGAGGCTCGATGAAAGGCGAAAAGCTTGGAGTTTGGTGATATGTGATTAAGATGACGGCTTGGTCTGGCCAACGAGGCAGTCTTAATTACTGTGCCTTTTGTCCCTATTTTGGGAGAGCGATGTGATCGTACAGCGAGGATTCACTGGATTGACTCCTGAGATGACGGGACGCAGAGCGCTGGAGGAATTCAGCGCTTTGGGCCAGGCGGCATCTCTGTAGAGAAGGAATGGGTGACGTTTCGGGTGGAGACCCGTCTTCAGATGGGGTTGCCGTGGCGGGGAAATGCTTGAGTAGGACATTTAGTTTAGAGATACAGCGTGGAATCAGGCCCTTCGAGTCCGCGCCGACCTGCGATCCCCGCACATTAACGCTGCTCGACACGCACTAGGGATAATTTTATATTTACACCGTGCCAATTAATCTACAAGCCTGTACGTGTATGGAGTGTGGGAGGAAACCGAAGATCTCGGAGAAAACCCACGCAGGTCACGGGGAGAGCGTACAAACCCCATTTGTCAGGGGATCAGAACCTGGGGCTCTGGTGTTGTGAGGGCAACTCTGTACCACTGTGTGTACGGGGTCTGGTAGAATGAAACAACACACATTGGACTCAATAGGCTAAGTAGAACCTAATTCTGCTCCTACGACCTGTGAACGTATGAAAACAGCCACCGGGATGAGTTTCTAAGCAACAGCCTTGTGTTAGGTGCGGGTATCGAGAGAGAGTTGAGCAGCTATGATAGATCAGGAGTGAGGAGCTGGTTATGTGTAGGAAGGAACTGCAGATGCTGGTTTACACCAAAGATAGGCACAAAATGCCGGAGTAACCCTTTTGAGTCTGAAGCAGTGTCTCGACCCGAAACGTCACCCATTCCTTCCCTCCAGAGATGCTGCCTGTCCCGCTGAGTTACTCCAACAATTTGTGTCTATCTTTGATTATCTGATTATCTCATTCGTGTTCCTTTCGATCAGAAACGTTGTGGGGGGGGGGGGGGGGGGGGGGGGGGGGGGGGGGGGGGGGGGGGGGGGGGGGGGGGGGTATTTCAAGGATACAAAGGACATTTATTATCTCATACACCAATTGGTGGAGTGGAATTGACTTGCCATTATTTATGAATAAAACAAAATATTCTGGAGGAGTGCAGCAGGTCAGGCGCAGCGGGTAGTGCTGCTGCCACAGGGCCACAGAGATACGGGCTCAATCCTGGCCTCTGGGGCGGGGGGGGGGGGGCTGTCTGCGTGGAGTTTGCACGTTCTCCTGCAAGAGGCAATTGAGGCAAGCATTGATGTAAAGTTCTGGTAATCTGGCATCCAGTGGCACCAGACTTGCGAGTATTGTGGACTGTTCTATGTTACGACAGGGCTACTCATTAAGCGAACAAGTTTTTCTGTGAATTTAATTTAATTTAGTATTTGTTTTATTTAAGTTTCTAGACATCCTTGCTGCTTTAAAGTCATAGGAGTGGTATAATTAGTGGAACAGAGGTGTGTTGTTCACTTATTATTAGGTGACCTCTTGGTCCGACAAAGCAGATAACCCGGCATGGCTCAAGAAACAAGGTCATAAGGGATAGGAGCAGAATTAGGCCATTCGGCCCATCAAGTCTATTCCGCCATTCAATCATGGCTGATCTATCTCTCCCTCCTAACCCCATTCTCCTGCCTTCTCCCCATAACCCCTGACACCCGTACTAATCAAGAATCTATCTATCTCTGCCTTAAAAATATCCACTGATTTGCCCTCCACAGAATTCTGTGGCACAGAATTCCACAGATTCACCACCCTCTGACTGAAGAAATTCCTCCTCATCTCCTTCCTAAATTCTAAGGCTATGACCTCTAGTCCTAGACTCTGCCACTAGTGGAAACATCCTCTCCAAACCTTCACTATTCTGTAAGGTGCTAGAAAATCGTTGGCGGGCCTGTTTTTACCAAAATGTCGAGAATCTATCTATCGCCACAGCACAGAGGCACTGCTGGTAGAGCAAGGCGATAGAGCAAGGCGATAGAGCAAGGCGCAAAGGGAAAGCAGGAACGCGGGACTGGTGAGGGTATCCAGTGGGTGGGGAATCTGTGGAATTCATTGCCATAGAAGGCGGTGGGGGTCAAGTCAGTAGGTATTTTTAAAATGGAGATTGACAGTTTCGTGACTGGTAACGGCATCAGAGGTGACGGGGAGAAGGCAGGAGAATGGGGTTGAGAGCGTAAAATGTCAGTCATGATCGAATTATGGAGCAGGCTCGATTGGACGAATGGCATAATTCCACTCCTATTGAAACATATAAAATCATTAAGGGTTTGGACACGCTAGAGGCAGGAAACACATTCCCGATGTTGGGGGACCCCAGAGCCAGGGGCCACAGAATAAGGAGTAGGCCATTTCGAATGGAGATGAGGAAACACTTTTTCTCACAGAGGGTTGTAAGTCTGTGGAATTCCCTGCCTCAAAGGGCGGTGGAGGCCGGTTCTCTGGATACTTTCAAGAGAGAGCTAGATAGGGCTCTTAAAGATAGCGGGGTCAGGGGATATGGGGAGAAGGCAGGAACGGGGTACTGATTGGGGATGATCAGCCATGATCACATTGAATGGCAGTGCTGGCTCGAAGGGCCGAATGGCCTCCTCCTGCACCTATTGTCTATTGTCTATTATTGTAAGGTCATAAGGAACAGGAGTAGAATCAGGCCATTCGGCCCATCAAGTCTACTCCGCCATTCAATTATGGCTGATCTATCTATCTTATGACCCTATGTCTGAATTTGGAAGATCTGCCCCAACTGTACAGCATGGCAGAGTAGGCTCGAAGGGCCAAACGGCCTGCCCCCAGATCCTGGTTTTGATATTACTATGCTTCTCATACATTAGGCCAACATGTCTACTTGTGTTGACCCTTAGTTTAGTTTAGCGGTACCGCGCGAAAACAGGCCCTTCGGCCCACCGAGTCCGCGCCGACCAGCGATCCCCGCACGTTTCGGGTCAAGACCCTTCTTCAGGCTCAGAGAGTTACTCCGGCGTTTTGTGTCTATCTTGGGTGTAAACCAGCATCTGCAGTTCCTTCCTGCACATAACAGTGTACAAGCGAGGGACAATTTACACATTCACCAAGCCAATTAACCTACTTTGGAGTGTGGGAAGAAACTAAAGATCTTGGCGAAAACCCACGCGGTCACGGGGAGAACGTGCAAACTCCGTACAGACAGCCCCCGTAGTCGGGGATGGAGCTCGGGTGTCCGGCGCTGCAAGCGCTGTCAGGCAGCGACCCGGCCGCTGCGCCCCCCCCCCCCCCGTGCAGATTCCCTCGTAATTTTGATTCTCTTTTCTTTGCAGCTGTCGAACCAGCAACAGGAAGAGCTTGATTCTGACCAGCACATCGCCCACGCTTCCTCGACCACACTCTCCACTCCCGGGCCACCTAGGTAAGGCACCGGCTCCCTTGGCCCCTTGCTCCGAGCCGCAGAGGAACGCAGCGATACCAAGTTAGACGCAAACACGGTGGCGCGGCGGTGGAGTCGCTGCCCTACAGCGCTGGCGGCCCGGAGACCCCGGTTCAATCCCGACCACGGGCGCTGACCGTACGGAGTTTGTACGTTCTCCGTGTGACCACATAGATTTTCTCCAGGATCTCGGTTTCCTCCCTCACTCCAAAGACGTGCAGGTTTGCAGGCTAATTGGCTTGGTATGAATGTACATTGTCCCTAGTGTGTGTAGGATAGTGTTAGTGTGCGGGGATCGCTGGTCGGCGCGGACTTGTTGGGCTGAAGGGCCTGTTTCCACGCTGTATCTCTAAACTATATATTAAAAAAAAGCTGGAGTAAGTCAGTGGGTCAGGCAGCATCTCTGGAGAAAAGTGCTGGAGGAACTCAGTGGGTCAGGCAGCATCTGCGGCTCGAGATGGAGAAGTGACGATTCCAGTTGTGACTCATCTTCTCACTGATGTCTCAGAAGGCTGTGGAGGACAAGTCGATGGATATTTTTGAAGGCAGAGTTGGATAAATTCTTGATTAGTACTGTCAGAGGTTATGGGGAGAAGGCCGGAAAATGGGATTGGGAGAGTAAGATAGATCAGCCTCTCCCAGTCTGGCAGCCTTTTGTCTCTTTGTCATCTCTGGCCTTTGTCACACATCTACCAATTTCTCCCCCCTCCTGCACTTGTATCCACCTACCACTTGCCTATCTTTGCCCTGCCTTCACCTCTCTTCCAGCTTTCTACGATCCTACTACAATAATTCTGAAGAAGGGTCCCGTCCTGAAACTTCTCCTGACCATCTTCTCCTGACCCACAGTGTTACTCCAGCACTTTGTGTCTATCCATGTTCTCCATTGTCTTAACTCTGTGTATCTGTCCATTGATGTTAACTTGGTGTGCTTACATCTGCGATTAAATCTTACAACTGCTCCGCAATGTTAAATCTCTGCTCTCACGGCAACATTTCCGTGCGCTGTGAATGGCTCGATTGTATTGTCTTTCCGCTGACTTGAGTTAGCACGCAACGAAGGCTTGTCGCTGTACCTCGGTACGCGTGGCAATGAACTAACCTCAAACGAAAGTCCAAAAATGCCGGTTTGGTGCTCAGCTTGAAGCAGCCCCAAGTGACTTGTAGGCAGAAGCGACAGCAGACACTGGAATCCTGAGTACTGGAGGAGCTCAGCGGGTCAGGCAGCATCTGTTGGGGGATTGGGCAGTCCCTTCTTCAGTCCAGACCTGAAACGTCGCCTGTCCATTCCCTCCACAGATGCTACCTGACCTGCTGGCTGACTTCTGATCGCTTTTATTTATACCAAATGCGGCATAGAAACATAGAAACATAGACAATAGGTGCAGGAGTAGGCCATTCGGCCCTTCGAGCCTGCACCGCCATTCAATATGATCATGGCTGATCATCCAACTCAGTATCCTGTACCTGCCTTCTCTCCATACCCCCTGATCCCTTTAGCCACAAGGGCCACATCTAACTCCCTCTTAAATATGGCCAATGAACTGGCCTCAACTACCAGAATTCCAGAGCCTCACCACTGTGGCAGGCTGGTGCAGCGGTAGAGTTGCTGCCTTACAACACCAGAGACCCGGGTTCGATCCTGACCACGGGTGCTGTCCGTTTGTACGTTCTCCCCGTGACCTGTGTGGGTTTTCTCCGGGATCTCCGGTTTCCGCCCACACTCCAAAGACGTACTTTGTAGGTTAATTAGCTTTGGTAAAAATCGGCTTCTATAATTGTAAATTCTCCCTAATGTGTGAGTGGGATAGTGTTAATGTGCGGGGGTCGCTGGTCGGCACGGACTCGGTGGGCCGAAGGGCCTGTTTCTGCGCTGTATCTCTAAACGAAACAAAACGTTGGGCTTGGGTTTCTTGATTGAGTGTTTATGCTGGTGTTATAGCAAAAGCACTTTTGATTGTAATTGAATGAAACAACTGACTTGCCCTGTGCTTTGCTCCCCTTGTAGGCAGCAGCCCCCTGGACAGTCCTCGAAACTTCTCTCCCAACGCCCCCGCTCACTTCTCCTTTGTGACTTCTCGAAGGTAAGGCCGCTGTTGACAAGACAAGAGGCAAACTCTCTCTAGGGTGTGGTCAAGGGGACTGCAGTAAACTTGGAGACAAAAGAGATTGGACATGCAGTGAGCTGAGAGGGAGAATCAAACTGTTGGCTGGAGGTCAGGCAGCATCTGTGGAGGTAGATGGTTGACTAATGTTTCAGTTGGATAGAGCTCTTAAAGATAGCGGAGTCAGGGGATATAGAGAGAAGGCAGGAATTGGGTACTGATTGGGGACGATCAGCCATGATCACATTGAATGGCGGTGCTGGCTCGAAGGGCCGAATGGGCTGCTCCTGCACCTGTTATCTATTGTCAAGACCTTTGGGTCTGGCCCCAAGATACCGACCATTCTTCTGCCTCCACAGATGCTGCCTGACCAGCAGTAAACATTCTCTCTTTAAGAAGTCTGAAGAAGGGTTCCGACCCGAAACGTCACCCATCCTTTGTCTCCAGACATGCTGCCTGACCCGCTGAGTTACTCCAGCAATTTGTGTTTATTCTCACATTAAAGTGTGGTCCACACAGTAATATGACACAAGCCACCTCATAGAATTGTTTTTGAGATCTAATAAAAAAAACAGAAAATTCCGGAGACACTCAGCAGGTCGGCCAGCATCTGTGGAGACATTAATGCAGGTAACATTTCAGCTCAAAGACGGGGATTAATTTTCCTTTCCAAAATTTGGGAGCAAGTCACACATAATAAGATGAGGGCAACTGGACAGTTGTCGGCCGTTCGATGTGGGAGGAGCACACGGGGGTCACAGGGAGAACGTGCAGACTCCTCACAGTCAGCACCCAAGGTCAGGATGAAACCCAGGCCACTGACACTGATGTAGCAGCTCCACCCACTGTTTTCTCTGGAACGCCGGAGGTGGTGGGGAGAACTGATGGAAGTGTGTAGGATGATGAGAGGTATAGATAGGGTAGACAGGCAGAACCTTATTCCACTGGATGGAAATGTTAAAGACTAGAGGGTGTGGATTTAAAGTGAGAGGGGCACAATTTAAAATAAATGTGCGGGGCAAGTTTGTTTACACAGAGGGTGGTGAGTGCCTGCAACATGCTGCCAGGGATGGTGGTGGAGGCAGATGTAATATTGCCGTTTAACAGTTGTATAGGGCTCTGGTGAGACCACATCTGGAGTATTGCGTACAGTTTTGGTCTCCTAATTTGAGGAAGGACATCCTTGTGATTGAGGCAGTGCAGCGTAGGTTCACGAGATTGATCCCTGGGATGGCGGGACTGTCATATGAGGAAAGATTGAAAAGACTAGGCTTGTATTCACTGGAGTTTAGAAGGATGAGGGGGGGATCTTATAGAAACATATAAAATTATAAAAGGACTGGACAAGCTGGATGCAGGAAAAATGTTCCCAATGTTGGGTGAGTCCAGAACCAGGGGCCACAGTCTTAGAATAAAGGGGAGGTCATTTAAGACTGAGGTGAGAAAAAAACTTTTTTACCCAGAGAGTTGTGAATTTATGGAATTCCCTGCCACAGAGGGCAGTGGAGGCCAAATCACTGGATGGATTTAAGAGAGAGTTGGATAGAGCTCTAGGGGCTAGTGAGGTCAAGGGATATGGGGAGAAGGCAGGCACGGGTTATTGATAGGGGACGATCAGCCATGATCACAATGAATGGCGGTGCTGGCTCGAAGGGCCGAATGGCCTCCCCTGCACCTATTTTCTATGTTTCTATGTAACAGGCTTGTACATAGGCACGTGGATGGGTAGGGAAGGGAAGTAAGTAAGTTTATTGGCCAAGTATTCACATACAAGGAATTTGCCTTGGTGCTCCGCCCACAAGTAACAACATGACATACAGTGACAGTTACGAATGACTCAGAAAACACTAAACATTAATAATAATAAAACATTAATGATAAAACACCATTGATCAAGCATGTGAACCGACAAGGATGAGGATTATGTGTAGGCAGAGGAAATTAGCTAATGGCATCATGTTCAGTACAGATATTATGGGCTGAAAGGCCTGTTTCTGTGCTGTCCTGTTCTGGGTTTTATCTTGTGTCACCCCAAGACAGATACGGGGGAAAAAACGAGCACTTGAATTATATTAGTGAGTGATTGGGAAATATATTTGCCAGGCAAAGGATGTTATTATTGCACAGTTGCTTAAACTTTCAAAACTCACAACAGTGGGCAGATTTATCCTTCTGAGTGGGGAGGTGCATATGTCAGGACTAGTGAACAGGTTGTCCTGTGCTTGTTGTGGGAGAAGAGGTGTGAATGAGGGATTGAAATGTCTGCATGTGTGAATGTGAAGGTGGCGTGTTCTTTGGGTTCAGTAGATGTGAGACCAGAGTTTAAAATCATTCGGATTAGTTTGGTCTTTACCACTTCAAGGATTAGTGTCGTTTAGAGATACAGCACGGAAACGGGCCGTTCGGCCCACCGGGTCCGCGCCGACCAGCGCTCCCCGCACACTAACACTACCCTACGCACGACTAGGTCCAATTTACATTTCTACCAAGCCAATTAACCTACAAACCTGTACGTCTTTAGAGGGTGGGTGGAAAACTGAAGATCTCGGAGAAAACCCACGGGGAGAACGTACAAACCCAGTACATACAATCGCCCATGGTCAGGATCGAACCCGTGTCCTTGGGGCGGTAAGCCATTGTGCCGTCTATTGCCAAGAAAAAAAGAATGAGGGTTTCACTTCTACATTTCCCAGTCAACTTATGGATGAGCCAAAGAGCATCCATGTTAAGTCCACATGTTACGTCCACATGTATAACATAATGGAGCTTTGATATCATTTGTGTTCTCTGACATTCCATTATAACCCGAGTAAAACCAGCCAAAGTCAGCGGATATTTTTAAGGCAGAGATGGATAGATTCTTGACGGGTGTCAGAGGTTATGGTGAGAAGGCAGGAGAATGGGGTTAGAAGGGAGAGATAGACAATAGACACTAGGTGCAGGAGTAGGCCATTCGGCCCTTCGAGCCAGCACCGCCATTCACTGTGATCATGGCTGATCATCCCCAATCAGTACCCCGTTCCTGCCTGCTCCCCATATCCCCTGACTCCGCTATTTTTAAGAGATAGCGGATTATAGATCAGACATGATAGAATGGCGGAGTAGACTTGATGGGCCGAATGGCCTAATTCTGCTTCTATCACATGACCTTATGACCTTAACCAGGAGTCAACAGTGGGGTGGAATTCGAGCCAGTTTTATGCTGGGGGTCATTGGCATTTCTTAACGGCTGTAACCTCTTCCTTTCCTTGCAGCCAAGGTCATCGCAGTGACAGGTAACGCTGCCCTCTGTCAGGTGTATTGGGTCTGATGCTATGCTCAGCTGTGTGGTATGGTTCAAGGTGGTCACCATTTTGGATCATGTGATTAGTCGGTGGTGTTATGTGACTAGGCACCTTTTAATTGCTTTTCTCTTGCGCGCGCGTGTGTGTGCGCGTGGGTGCGTAGCGCATGTTAGTTTTCAATGTGCTTTCGAGACAAACCAAACCGCAACGAAACCAGTGCAAGTCACAGCCGAGCATCCTCAGCCGGGCCTACGTCAGGAGGCCCATTAATGTTGCAGTGTGATTTCACGATTGGCATTTGTGGGGTTTCTGAAGGAGAGGGATTGGTGGAATAGAGCAGGTAATAGTCATTGGATGGATTTTGGACATGGTAGGACGCATAGAGCAGGTCAGGCAACACCCAAGAAAAACAGAATTGAAGAACGGAGAAGTTTAGTTTAGTTTAGAGATACACTGGGGACCACAGGCCCTACGGCCGACCATCGTTCTCCTACTATCCTACACACTAGGGACAATTTACAATTTTTACCCAAGTCAATTAACCTACACACCTTTCGAGTGTGGGAGGAAACCAGAGCACCCAGAGGAAACCCACATGGTCACGGGGAGAACGTACAAACGCTGTACAGTGAGGATGGAACCCGGGTCTCTGGCGCTGTGAGGCAGCAACTCGACCGCTGCGCCACCGTGCCACCTGAAGGGGTGGGGAGTAGGGGTCAGAATCGTAAATCCATTGCGAACCATGGAATGTTCTAGCGGTGACTGGGTTGTGTTGCTGTGTTGGTTTGTTCCCTAGTGTTGAGCGATATCTGCACATGGGTAAAGGATTCCTCCATCCCCACTGTGACCAATGGCTCTTCAATGACCTTTCAAGAGCCAATAGACAATAGGTGCAGGAGGAGGCCATTTGGCCCTTCGAGCCAGCACCGACATTCAATGTGATCATGGCTGATCGTCCCCAATCAGTACCCCGTTCCTGCCTTCTCCCCATATCCCCTGACTCCGCTATTTTTAAGAGCCCTATCTAGCTCTCTCTTGAAAGCCTTGTCATTCCAAGTGAAGTCGCAACACATTCTCTGTTACAAATGACCCACAAGTTCATAAGTTAATTTGTGGTGCGGGCCATTCAGCCCATCAAGTCAACTCCAACCATTTATAGTGTCCCAGACTGATACAGTGTGGAAACCGACCCTTTGGCCCAACTTGGACACAATGACCAACATGTCCCAGCTACACTAGTCCCAGCTGCCTGTGCTTGGCCCAAACCTGTCCTATACATCCATCAACCTTCCAGGATTGGAAGATAGATCGTCCCTGTATATCTACTGTATCCGCTGTTCCAGGTGTCAACTTCTCTCCATCGGCGAGACCAAGCGCAGGCTCGGCGATCGTTTCACTGAATACCTACGCTCAGTCCGTCTTAACCTACCTGATCTCCCGGTGGGTTTATCAGCACTTCAACTCCCCCTCCCATTCCCAATCTGACATTTCTGTCCTGGGCCTCCTCCATTGTCAGAGTAAATTGGAGGAACAGCACCACATATTTTGCTTGGGTAGTTTACACCCCAGCGGTGTGAACATTGACTTCTCTAACTTCAGATAGCCCTTGCTCTCTCTCTCTCCACCCCTTCCCAGTTCTCCCACTAGTCTTACTGTCTCCGTCTACATTCTATCTTTGTCCCACCCCCTCCCCAGTCATCAGTCTGTGAAGGGTCTCGACCCGAAACGTCGCCCATTCCTTCTCTCCAGAGATGCTGCCTGTCCCGCTGTTACTCCAGCATTTTGTGTCTGCCTTTGATTTAAACCAGCATCTGCAGTTCTTTCCTACACATTCAACCCTGTCTGATCCATAATTCCTTCTCAATCCTATTTCCCTGCCTCCTCCCATAACATCTCACGGAGAGACTGGTGATGGTCCACAGACGGTGAGCAGAGGAATCCTTACCCATGCACCTGGCTGTGTGCTTATTGAGTTGGTGTCTTTCCAATTCCAAACCAAACCCTGTCTGACATGGGATGTGAATCGATAACATTGAATTAATTTTCTCTTCCCTTAACATTTGTGACTCTGTTACTTAAGAAATTAGAAGAAATTATCATAATTTAGTGCTTTAACATGTAAAAAATGTTCCCTTTGGAGCTCATTACATGGGAAAAAATATTACAAGGATTTATAATCTATTACACAGATTCATTGCAACTTGTAGCACAGAAGTGATGGGTTTATCCCATCTCACCCAAGAAGCATCAAAATGGATTCTAGATTAATCCCACGTTCATACTGTTGTCCACAGCCTTGTAGGTTTTCTACAAACCTATTCATTATTTTTAAGATGTGATAAATTTGCTTTGTCTCATCATCTCAAGATAACTTTGAAAATCTGGAAGTTGCCAGTATCATTCGTGGCTTCTTTCTGCCACTACTTTCCCCGAGGGAAAAGGCATAGAGGTGTGAAAGCGCACACCTCCAGATGCAGGGACAGTTTCTTCCCAGCTGTCCTCAGGCAAATGAACCATCCTACCACAACTAGAGAGCAGTCCTGAACTACCATCGACCTCTTTGATGACCCTCGGACTATCCTTGATCGAACTTGCTAGCTTTACCTTGCACTAAACATGATTCTATTATCATGTATCTATACACTGTAAATGGAATGGATTATAATCATGTATTGTCTTTTTACTGACTGGTTAGATTAGTCCCATTAGGGTCTTATTACCCTTACAATTCCTTAGTTCTATCCATACTGACTCCACACCTTAGCATACCTCGGTACGCGTGACCATAAACAAAACTAAACTAAACTCATGGGGCTGTCCCACTGTACGAGCTAATTCAAGAGTTCGCCCGAGTTTCCCCCGATTCGAACTCGGAGATTTACGGTAATGGCCGCTCGTCGGTACTCGGGGCTCTCGTGAAGATTTCTCAACACGAGTCTTCACGAGCTTACCGCGTTTCCCGAGTACCTGCCGTCAGCGTTACGAGCCGCTAAGAGACGCCCCCGCTACGTACATTCTACGTGCTTACCACGAGTTTGAGTTGTTTTTTTAACTCAGGAGGGCTCTTGAATTAGCTCGTACAGTGGGACAGGGCCATTAAGGCTCCAAAGAAGATCAAAAATGTTGCCAACTTTCCCCAACATTAGTTCTGGTTGAAGAGGAAAACTTGGGTAGTTTCCCTTGAACTGAACAAGGGTTTGAGATGAAAGTTGACAGCGTTTTGCATGGGAGCTGATCCTCTGCTCCTTAATTTGGTGACTCCTGACAATTTGGCCTCATAGGTGAGAGGTGATTGAGTGATGGTCAATATGGTTTAGCCGCTCCACGCGTTGCAGAGCTCTGTTGCTTTCAGACTGAAAGGGATGTTTTAGTTTTAGTTTTAGAGACAGGCCCTTCGGCCCACTGGGTCCGCACTGACCAGCGATCCCCCCCCCCATACTAACACTATCTAGGGACAATTTTTTTACATTTATTTTTTATTATTTTTATTTTATTAGAAGCAATTGTACAAGGATAAAACGTTCGGCATCTACAATAGTTTTTTTGACATTTACCAAGCCAATTAACGCACAAACCTGTACGTCTTTGGAGTGTGGGAGGAAACCGGAGATCCCGGAGAAAACCCACGCAGGTCACGGGCAGAACTCGTGCGCAAACTCGGTACAGACAGCACCCGTAGGCAGGATGGGACCCGGGACTCAAACGCAGTGAGGCAGCAACTCTACCGCTGCACCGCCGTGTTGCCCAACGGGACGGCGCTTGTCTGGAGGGGGCGATGTGTACGATGTTGTCTGAATCGCTTCATTTTGTATTCGCAGGGCGGACGGACGACGGTGGTCCCTCGCCTCCCTGCCATCGTCAGGATATGGGACCAACACGCCCAGCTCCACCGTGTCTGTAGGTGCCACCACGCTCACTGCAAAGGGACAGGATGCTCTGAGAGCCAGCGCTGGTTGTTCTCTCCACAACGCACGCTCTCAGTTCTATCTTCGTAAACGATCAAACCCATACCTATTTATTCATTGTGTTAACTTATGCTGGCGGCCGTCACGCAAAGGAGGTGACCACATTCGAGAGAGAGCACGGGAGGCCATATCTGAGGCAGTAACATATAGACCAAGGTTCTGCAGATGTTTTACATGGATAGGACGGGTTTGGAGGGACATGGACCAAGCGCGGGCAGGTGGGACTAGTGTAGATGGGACATGTTGGCCAATGTGGGCAAGTTGAGACGAAGGGCCTGTTTCCACACTGTATCACTCTGTGACTCTATATGTTTAGGAGATAGATGGAGAGACAGCATGGAAGCAGGCCCTTTGGCCCATCATGATCACCCATTCATACCATATAACCATATAACCATATAACCATATAACAATTACAGCACGGAAACAGGCCCTCTCGGCCCTTCTAGTCCGTGCCGACCATTTGTTTTCCCCTAGTCCCATCTACCTGCACTCAGACCATACCCCTCCATTCCCTTCCCGTCCATATACCTATCCACTTTACTTTTAAATGTTAAAATCGATCCTGCCTCCACCACCTCTGCTGGAAGCTCATTCCACACAGCCACCACCCTCTGAGTAAAGAGGTTCCCCCTCACGTTACCCCTAAACTTCCGTCCCTTAATTCTCATGTCATGCCCTCTTGTTTGAATCTTCCCTACCCTTAATGGGAAAAGCTTATCCACGTCAACTCTGTCTATCCCTTTCATCATTTTAAAGACCTCAATCAAGTCCCCCCTTAACCTTCTGCGCTCCAAAGAATAAAGACCTAACTTGTTCAACCTTTCTCTGTAACATAGTTGCTGGAACCCTGGCAACATTCTAGTCAATCTCCTCTGTACTCTCTCTATTTTGTTGACATCCTTCCTATAATTAGGCGACCAAAATTGTACACCATACTCCAGAATTGGTCTTACCAATGCCTTGTACAATTTTAACATTACTTCCCTACTCCTATATTCAATGCTCTGATTTATAAAGGCCAGCACACCAAATGCTTTCTTTACCACCCCATCTACATGCGATTCCACCTTCAGGGAACTATGCACAGTTATTCCTAGATCTCTGTTCCACAACATTCCTCAATTCCCTACCATTTACCATGTACGTCCTATTTTGATTTGTCCTGCCAAGATGTAGCACTTCACACTTATCAGCATTAAACTCCATCTGCCATCTTTCAGCCCACTTTTCCATATGGCCCAAATCTCTCTGTAGACTTTGAAAATCTACTTCATTATCCAATTTCTGTGTTGTCCCACTTTTGCATCTTACACACTAGGGGCAATTTACAAAAGGCAATTAACTTGCACACCAGCACATCTTTGGAATGTGGGAGGAAACCGGAGCATCAGGTGGAAACCCACATGGTCGCAGGGAGAATGTACAAGCTCAGGGCAGGCAGCACCCGGAGACGGGACCAAACGCGGGTCTCTGGCGCTGCAAGGCAGCATCTCTACTGTTGCACTGCACATTAACACCATCTCCCACACACTAGTGGGACAATTTGCACATATACCAAGCTAATTTACCTACAAACCTGCACGTCTCTGGAGTCTGGGAGGACTCTGAAGATCTCGGAGAAAACCCCACGCAGGTCACGGGGAGAACGTACAAACTCCGTACAGACAGCACCCGTAGTCGGGATTGAACCCGGGTCTCCGACGCTGCAAGCACTGTCATGCCCCTGTCCCACTTAGGAAACCTGAACGGAAACCTCTGGAGACTTTGCGCCCCACCCAAGGTTTCCGTGCGGTTCCCGGAGGTTTTTGTCAGTGTCCCTAATGGTCGAAAGTGGTTTCCGTTTCAAAAATCGGTAATTTTTTAGTCGAAGCCGGTTGCGATGCTAGTTGAAGGTGGTTGCCGGAGGACAAAAACCTCTGGGAACCGCACGGAAACCTTGGGTGGGGCGCAAAGTCTCCAGAGGTTTCCGTTCAGGTTTCCTAAGTGGGGCAGGGGCATTAGGCCGCAACTCGTGCTGAGGGCTGATCTTCTACAGTGTATAACATAATATACACAGATGTGTGATTGCACAGAGATTTAAATCCAGGCGAGGGTGATCATAAACTAGGGGGCAGAGATTTAAGGAGAGAAGGAGTAGATTTAATAGGAATGTGAGGGGCAACTTTATCCACACAGAGGGTAGTGGATATGTGCAACAAGTTGCTCATTGAAAGTAGTTTACATTTCAATAGCATTTAAATGGCGTTTGGACAGGTATATGGACAGGATTTGGAAGAATATGGGCCACACACATGCAAATGCTAGCTTAGTTGGGCCATCTTGGTCAGCCTTGGTGAATCGGGCCAAAGGGCCTGTTTCCATGCTGTATGACTCTAAGAGGTTTGCAGGACTGAAAGGCCTCCCCCTATGCTCTCACATTGGCCTGGTTGGAGGGAGTGAGGTGGAGGGGAAGCTGAGAAACATGAGCCCACAGGGTCCAACATTGGAGGGCAGTCAATGATGGCGTGGGCGGCCGCCTGGAGAGGAGATGAAGAGAGGGGCAGATGCATGGGGGCCAAGCTTTGGACTCTGTGGCCTGGTTTATCCCCCCCTCACTTGGACCATGTTTCACTCTGCAGTCTTCCTGCTCGTCGCAAGAGAAGCTCCACCAGTTGCCCTTCCAGCCCACCGTGGACGAGCTGCACTTCCTGTCCAAGCACTTTGGCAGCACGGAGAGCATCACGGACGATGATGGCGGTCGGCGCTCCCCGGCCATCCGCCCGCGCTCGCGGAGCCTCAGGTCAGTAACCCCCCCCCCCATTGCGCTCCCCCACCCTGACTGCCCCAGGGCGGTAGAGCTGACACCATTTTGATGAAGCTGTGACGATGTTGGCTCTGGTACAGAGCTGCCCGGGACACGTTGGGCCCTGGTGAGACCCCACCTGGAGTATTGTGTGCAGTTTTGGTCTCCTAATTTGAGGAAGGACTTTCTTGCTATTGGGGGAGTGCAGCGTAGGTTCACCAGGTTAATCCCCAGACATATGATGAAATAGTGGGTGGACTGGGCTTGTATTCACTGGAATTTAAAAGAATGAGAGGGGATCTTATAGAAACATATAAAATTCTTAAAGGATTGGACAAGTTAGATGCAAGAAAAATGTTCCCGATGTTGGGGGAGTGGAGAACCAGGGGTCACAGTTTAAGAATAAGGGGTAGGAAATTTAGGACTGAGATGAGGACAAACTTTTTCACCCAGAGAGTTGCGAATCTGTGGAATTCTCTGCCTCAGAGGGCTGTGGAGGCCGGTTCTCTGGATACTTTCAAGAAAGAGCTAGATAGGGCTCTTAAAGATAGTGGAGGAAAATGTTCCTGGTGTTGGGGGAGTCCAGAACCAGGGGCCACAGTTTAAGAATAAGGGATAAGCCATTTAGAACGGAGATGAGGAAACACTTTTTCTCACAGAGAGTTGTGAGTCTGTGGAATTATCTGCCTCAGGGGGCGGTGGAGGCCAGTTCTCTGGACACTTTCAAGAAATAGGACTCTTAAAGATAGTGGAGTCAGGGAGATATGGGGAGAAGGCAGGAACGGGGTACTGATTGGGGATGATCAGCCATGATCACATTGAATGGAGATGCTGGCTCGAAGGGCCGAATGGCCTACTCCTGCACCTATTGTCTATTGTCTATTTCACATCTTGCCCAAAAGATGGCACTTCTGTTGGAACAGTTCTACCTGTGCACTGCACTGGGGGACCGAGGAGATGTTAAAGTCCCTGGACAGGGACTCGATCCCTCAACCTTAAAGATGAGAGCAGCACCCAAAATGGCACACTTCACGCGAGTCTAGTGTAAAAGCCAAGGTCCTCCAAGGTAATGGAGACACTGCAGATGCTGGAATCGTGAACAAAACACAGCGTGATGGAGGAACTCAGTGGGTCAGGCAGCATCTGTGGAGGGAATGGACAGGTGCCATTTCAGTTCAGGACCCTCCTTCAGGATAAGGCTTCCATGATAACAATATCCCCCCCTCGATAAGTTCCGTGAATTGTCCTCAATACGTTAGGATAGGAGAGGTTGAGATGCTGAATGTCTAATCGATTGTGCAAAACACAAAATGCTGGAGGAACACAGCAGGTCAGGCAGCATCTGTGGATGGAATGGATAGATGATGCTTTGGGTCAGGACCCTTCTTCAGACTGGACTGTTGTCTGTCCATTTCCTCCGCAGATGCTGAGTTCCTCCAGCATTTTTTTTCCCCGCACGTTTCCAGCTTCTGCAGATTCTTGTGCTGACCAATAGATCACATCTACTTAAGGAGACTTGTATAATGATCCCCTTTGTGATATTAGAGACACAAGGAACTGCAGATGCTGGCTTACCAAATAAAACACAAAAGCGCTGGAGTAACTCAGCAGGTCAGGCAGCATCTCTGGAGAACACGAATAGGTGTTCAGAAGAAGGGTCCAAACCCAAAATGCCACCAACCTATTCATTGCGTTTTGGGCTCCTAATCTGAGGAAAGACATTCTTGCCATAGAGGGAGTACAGAGAAGGTTCACCAGACTGATTCCTGGGATGTCAGGACTTTCATATGAAGAAAGACTGGATAGACTCGGCTTGTACTCGCTAGAATTTAGAAGATTGAGGGGGGATCGTATAGAAACGTACAAATTTCTTAAGGGGTTGGAGAGGCTAGATGCAGGAAGATTGTTCCCGATGTTGGGGATCTCCAGAACAAGGGGTCACAGTTTAAGGATAAGGGGGAAGTCTTTTAGGACCGAGATGAGAAAAATATTTTTCACACAAAGAGTGGTGAATCTGTGGAATTCTCTGCCACAGAAGGTAGTTGAGGCCAGTTAATTGGTTATATTTATGAGGGAGTTGGATGTGGCTAAAGGGATCAGGGGGTACGGAGAGAAGGTAGGTATGGGATACTGAGTTGGATGATCAGCCATGATCATAGTGAATGGTGGTGCAGGCTCGAAGGGCCGAATGGCCTACTCCTGCACCTATTTTCTATGTTTCTATGTTTCTCCAGGGATGCTGCCTGACCTGCTGAGTTACTCCAGCACTGTGTGTTGTGATATTGCAAGGACTACTTTGTTTGCCCGCGTAACAACATGTATATGTGGGAATGAGGTAATATGGGCAGGGCACTCTGGTTCCAGATGTACGACACTGTGTGTGTGTTTTTCCCCCCTTTTTGTTAATCTAGTTTTGGGGTCAATCAGCATTTGCTAAAGTGATCCATTTATTGGCAACTCTTCATCTTGTCATTTCTTGTGTGTGTGTGTGCGCGTCCCGACTCCATCTTCTAGTCACGGTACCCAGCTGAATTGCGAACCAGCCCCTCATATAGCTACTCAAGACAACACATCCCATGGAGACTATCTGAAATCAGATGCGGACATCTTCCGAGCGTGGTTTGTTGCCCAGAACTAACCTGTGGCTTTTGATCCTTTTCAGTCCCGGGCGATCTCCTTCCTGCTACGACAACGAGATAGTGATGATGAACCATGTCTACAAGGAAAGATTCCCAAAGGTAGGCGGCCAGAGCGAGTTGCCCTCGGGGCCCATTGGGTTCATCAGACCTTGGACCTCATTGACTATGTCCAGTTGTGGCCACTCAGCTGCAGGAAGGATGTCTAGCAGCTGGAGAAGACTTGAGAGAAAGATTGACGGGAAAATAATGGCAGGCAGGTTCGAGGGCTTGAGCTACAGTGAGAGGTTGGGCAGGCTAGGACTTTCTTCCTTGGAGCGCAGGAAGCTAATTGCGTGGTTTGTGCTGCCGGACATAAAGTTATTAGGACAGGCATTTGTAAAGGTGGTGTCGAAGGATGTGTTTCAAATGCAGGTACATGGGATTGGCTGCCTGTTGTTAATAGGATATACTAAGGTAATGTTTCCTGAAGCACAATGATCAAAGGGCTGGAGGAAATATAAAATCTTGATGGGTGATTTTTTAGGCATAGATGCGGTAGATAGTCAAAATCCTACAGGTGTATAAAATCATGAGGGGACTAGATAACTGAATGGAGATAGTCTTTTACCCAGGGTAGTGGAGTTGGGAACTAGTTGTGGACTCAGGTCACAGATTGGGTGGGATCTCACCCAGCAGAGGGCTGAGTGGCCTCTTCCGCATTGCAAAGCTTCTGGAGAGGACTTCTGAGAGATTTCTTGTTCTCAGTAAGGAAGTGACAGCCTTGTACATCAATCCAAGTTGAATGGGGAGGGAGGGAGTCAGGGTCAGCTCCTTCAGGACTATGCTTCCATGATGACATTGTAGGAAGGATATTGCCCAGCTCGAAAGGGTTCGGAGAAGATTTACGAGGATGTTGCCGGGACTAGAGGGTGTGAGCTATAGGGAGAGGTTGAGTAGGCTGGGTCTCTATTCCTTGGAGCGCAGGAGGATGAGGGGTGATCTTATAGAGGTGTATAAAATCATGAGAGGAATAGATCGGGTAGACGCACAGAGTCTCTTGCCCAGAGTAGGGGAATCGAGGAATTGAGGACCAGAGGACATAGGTTCAAGGTGAAGGAGAAAATATTTAATAGGAATCTGAGGGGTAACATTTTCACATAAAGGATAGTAGGTGTATGGAACAAGCTGCCAGAGGAGATAGTCAAAGCTGGGGCTATTCCAACGTTTAAGAAACAGTTAGACAGGTATATGGATGGAACAGGTTTGGAGGAATATGGGGTAAACTCTGGCAGGTGGGACTAGTGTAGCTGGGACATGTTGGCCGGTGTGGGCAAGTTTCCACACTGTACCACTTTATGACTCTATGATGTTGGCGGAATGTTACGCTAGGAACTGCAAATGCATTTCCCCTCGCACGGTGGTGAATCTTGCCTCGCGCTTCCCACTGCAGGCCACCGCGCAGATGGAGGAGAGGCTGCAGGAGTTCTTCACGGTCAACGCGCCGGAGAACGTGCTCCCGCTGGGGGACGGAGTGCTCAGCTTCATCCACCACCAGATCATCGAGATGTCCCGGGACTGCCTGGACAAGTCTCAGGATGGCCTCATCACCTCCCGCTACTTCTTTGAGCTGCAGGAGAACCTGGAGCGGCTGTTGCAGGACGTGAGTCTATTCATAGAAGCATAGAAACGTAGAAAATAGGTGCAGGAGGAGGCCATTCGGCCCTTCCAGCCTGCACCGCCATTCAATATGATCATGGCTGATCATCCAACTCAGTATCCTGTACCTGCCTTCTCTCCATACCCCCTGATCCCTTCAGCCACAAGGACCACATCTAACTCCCTCTTAAATATGGCCAACGAACTGGCCTCAACTACCTTCTGTGGCAAAGAATTCCAGAGATTCACCACTTTCTGTGTGAAAAAAAAATTATCATCTCGGTCCTAAAGGAATTCCCCCTGATCCTTAAACTGTGACCCCTTGTTCTGGACTTCCCCAACATCGGGAACAATCTTCCTGCATCTAGCCTGTCCAACCCCTTAAGAATTTTGTACGTTTATATAAGATCCCTCCTCAATCTTCTAAATTCTAGCGAGTACAAGCCGAGTCTATCCAGTCTTTCTTCATATGGAAGTCCTGCCATCCCAGGAATCAGTCTGGTGAACCTTCTCTGTCCAGTTTAGTCCGAGGTACAGTGGAAAGCTTGCGTCACTATATGTCCGTCACCAACAAACACACACACACAGCAATCTGGCAGGCAGAGCATTGAGTGCACTGCCCCTGTCCCACTTCGGAAACCTGAACGGAAACCTCTGTACTCTTTGCGCCCCACCCAAAGTTTCCGTGTGGGTCCCCGGAGGTTCCTGTCAGCCTCCCTAATGGTCGAAAGTGGTTTCCGTTTTAAAAATCGGTAATTTGTTAGTCCAAGCCGGTTGCGATGCTGGTTGAAGGTGGTTGCCGGAGGACAAAAACCTCCGGGAACCGCACGGAAACCTTGGGTGGGGGCGCGAAGTCTCCAGAGGTTTCCGTTCAGGTTTCCGAAGTGGGACAGGGGCATAAGAGTCAGGAAATTATTGTTGGAGCTTTATCGGATTTTAGTTTAGTTTAGTTCAGAGATGCAGCAAGGAAACGCCGAACAGCGATGCCTGCACACTAACACTGTCCTTCACAAACTAGCGACAATTTTACATTGTGATCTAGCCAATTAACCTACAAACCCGTAGGTCTTTGGAGTGTGGGAGGAAACCAAAGATCTCAGGGAAAATCCACGCAGGTCACGGGGAGAACGTGCAGTCGGGATCGAACCTGGATCTCCGACGCTGTAAGCACTGCAAGGCAGCACACCTACCGCTGTGACTCCGTGCTGAGGGCTGATCTTCTACAGTGGATAAAATCATATACACAGATGTGTGACTGCACAGAGTTTTAAATCTGTAGCCCCAGCGCTGGTATTCTGGTTTGGAAATCCACTGCAGCAGCGGAGGGTATTAAATTTAGTTTATTTAAAAATAAAAAATAAAATAGAAAAGCTATTCTCAATAATGGGCAACCAGCAACCTGCGAACTGCTGTCCGTGTGGAGTTTGCACGTTCTCCCGGTGACCATGTGGGTTCCACATCCCAAAGAGCTGCGGGTTTGTCGTTCCATGTAGTTTAGAGAGACAGCGTGTAAACAGGCCCTTCGGCCCACACGAGTCCGTGCCGACCAGCCCATTAACGCTACCTTACACACACTAGGGGCAATTTACATTTATACCGAGATAATTAACCTACACGCCTGTACGCCTTTGGAGTGCGGGAGGAAACTGAAGGTCTCGGAGAGAACCCGCGCAGGTCACGGGGAGAACGTACAAACCCAATGTAGGTTAATTTGTAGGTTAATTGGCCGCTGCAAGTTGTCCCGGGTATGTAGGGAGTGGATGCAAAAGTGGGATAACACCGAACTGATATGAACGGCCGATCGATGGTCAGTGTAGACTCAGTGAATGCACTAACCACTAACCAGCTTGCATGTGAGGCGCAGAGGTACAGTTGCTGCCTTACAGCGCTTGCAGCGCCAGAGACCCGGGTTCAACCCCGACTACCACCCACAGTCTGTACGGAGTTTGTACGTTCTCCCCGTGACCTACGTGGGGTTTAGCCGAGATCGTCGGTTTCTCCCACATTCCAAAGACGAACAGGTTTGTAGGTTAATTGGCCTGGTGCCAATGTAAAAATTGTCCCCTGTGGGCGTGGGACAATGTTAGTGTGCGGGGCTCGCTGGTCGGCCCGGAGCCGGTGGGCCGAAGGGCCTGTTTCCGCGCTGTATCTCTAAACTGAACCCTCACGTTGATCGGTGTGATGCAGGGTAGTATGAACGTGACCCAACACCCTCTATCGTTTCCCCCCCCCCCCCAGGCTCACGAGCGGTCGGAGAGTACGGAAGTTGCCTTTGTCACGCAGCTGATGAAGAAGTTACTGATCATCGTTGCAAGACCTGCGCGATTACTGGAGTGCCTGGTGAGTCTCCAGAAATGCAACAGGAATGGTCTGAAGAAGGGTCTCGACCCGAAACGTCGTCTATTCCTTTGCTCCATAGATGCTGCCTCACCCGCTGAGTTGGTTTTGTCTACCTTCGATTTTCCCAGCATCTGCAGTTCCTTCTCCAACAGGGATGGTATTGGTCATTTGTCGCATTACCCAAAACTGAATCTTTGACAGGGTAGATATTGTGAACCGTGACAAGCAACTCCTGGGTGGACCTGATCGCGTAGACTTCACACTGCGCGTAAGCATTGAATGCCGTAACCAAAAAGGAACCTTGCATGCTGGCTTCCACCAAGGATAGACACAGAATGCCGGAGTAAGTCAGTGGGCCAGGCAGGACCTCGGGAGAAAATGGATTGGTGAAGCTTCAGGTCGGAACCCTTCTTCAGACTGACCCAAACGTCACCTATCCATTTCCTCCAGAGGCGTTGGCTCACCCGCTGAGTTACTCCAGCATCTATTGTCTAGCCTGGAAGGTCATGGACCTAAATTACTAACTCCGCTTCCCTCCCCATAGATGCTGCCTGACCCGCTGAGCGTTTATTTACGGGATGTTCAGTTCTTATTTTGGTTGTTTCGAATGTCAGGCGTCAGCAAGTGAGTTGTAAGGCAAATCACCTCACCCCCTCCCCCCCTCCCCCCGCCCCCCCGCTCTCATTCCTCAACACAGCCCCAGTAGGGCGGGACAGTGGCACAACCAAAGAGACCCGGGTTCAATCCTGACCACGGGTGCTGTCTGTGTGGAGTTTGCACGTTGTCCCTTTGCCCGCGTGGGTTACCTCCGGTTGCTCCGGTTTCCTCCTACATCCCAAAGTCGTGCTAGGTTTATAGGTTAAATGGCCCCGTGTAAATTGCCCCTTGTGTGTTCAATGCAGAAGAAAACGTGGGATCTGCTGACAGAAGCAACTCCAAGTCAAATAAATTTGACAAGGAAAATGATCGCAGATACTAGTTTGCAAAAAAAAAGACACACAAAGTGCTGGAGTGACTCAGCAGGTCAGGCATCATCTCTGGGGAACATGGATTTTGGATTCTTACGGAATAGGAGCAGAATTAGGCCATTCAGCCCATCAAATCTACTCCGCCATTCAATCATGGCTGATCTGTCTCTCCCTCCTAACCCCATTCTCCTGCCTTCTCCCCATAACCTCTGACACCCGTACTAATCGAGAATCTATCTATGCCTGCCTTATGTACACTGATGTGGCCTCTCAGGCTTTGTGTGGCAAAGAAATTCCACAGATTCACCACCCTCTGATTACTTGAAATTCCTCCTCATCTCCTTCCTAAAAGAACGTCCTTTAATTCTGAGGCTGTGACCTCTAGTCCGAGTCTCACACTAGTGGAAACATCCCCTCCACATCCACTCTATCCAAGCCTTTCACTATTCTACTATTCTGTACGTTTCAATGAGGTCCCCCCCCCCCCCTTCTAAACTCCAGCGAGTACAGGCCCAGTGCCGACAAGCGCTCATCATTTGCTAACCCACTCATTCCTGGGATCATTCTCGTGAACCTCCTCTGGACCCTCTCCAGAGCCGGCACATCCTTCCTCAGATATGGGGCCCAAAATTGCTCACAAAAGGATTGTGACCATTCTTCAGACGGATTGTCGGGGGGGGGGGGGGGGGGGGGGGTGGTGAGCTGTAAGGGAGAAAGGCCAGATGGTAGGTGTTTTATTTATTTTGATGAACTTGACGTGTGAAAATCTCTCACAAACGCTCTTTATTCTCCCACCGTACAGGAGTTTAATCCGGAAGAATTTTACCATCTCCTTGAGGCTGCAGAAGACCACGCAAAAGAGGGCCATGGGATTAAAATCGACATCCCACGTTACATCATCAATCAACTGGGGCTGACTCGAGATCCCTTGGAGGGTAGGAACACATTGGTTTATTTTCAGAAGTCCCCACAGCCTTGCCGTGGCCACATATCACTCACATTTCAGCATCTGCAGTTCTTTGCTTTCTACCTGCTAAGTTACCTGTCCTTGTGTTCTTTAACATAGAAATGGCTCACCTGGACACCTATGACAATGCCAGCCTCAATGCCCAAGAGGTGGTCGACTTGATCGATGTGAGTCATCTCGGACACCGTTATGTTTGTCGATGTTTCACTGATCTCTGCATGTGTATCTTCAGCACTCTTGTCGCCTCTAGTTTCTGTCATTTCTTCCATCCCTCTCATGTCTTATAGACAATAGGTGCAGGAGGAGGCCATTCAGCCCTTCGAGCCAGCACCGCCATTCAATGTGATCGTGGCTGATCATCCCCAATCAGTACCCCGTTCCTGCCTTCTCCCCATATCCCCTGACTCCGCTATCTTTAAGAGCCCTATCTAGCTCTCTCTTGAAAGCATCCAGAGAACCGGCCTCCACCGCCCTCTGAGGCAGAGAATTCCACAGACTCACCACTCTCTGTGAGAAAAAGTGTTTCCTCGTCTCCGTTCCAAATGGCTTACTCCTTATTCTTAAACTGTGGCCCCTGGTTCTGGACTCCCCCAACATCGGGAACATGTTTCCTGCCTCTAGCGTGTCCAACCCTTAACAATCTTATATGTTTCAATGAGATCCCCTCTCATCCTTCTAAACTCCAGAGTGTACAAGCCCAGCTGCTCCATTCTCTCAGCATTTGACAGTCCCGCCATCCCGGGTATTAACCTTGTAAACCTACGCTGCACTCCCTCAATAGCAAGAATGTCCTTCCTCAAATTAGGGGACCAAAAATGTACACAATACTCCAGGTGTGGTCTCACTAGGGCCCTGTACAGCTGCAGAAGTCTTGTTGTTCCTTTTGCCACTGTCTGCGCCTCACCTCGGCTGTACATTAGCCTGCAGTAGTGCGGAGTTTATGTAACAATGTAGAACTCTCTCAAGTCACTTCCACTCCGACTGAAAGTCCTCACCTTTAAACCTCGCTGACAACCCACACAGCAAGTAAACAAGCCCTACGGACCCACTCGTCCATATCGACCAAGCTGTTCCATCGATACTAATCCCCACTTGCCCGTCGAAGCTAATCCCCACTTTAAAGAATTGAATGAACGCAAGATGTTCAAAAGCCCTGCCAAACTTAGCTTACAACCCAGCTGTGTGAATATTGACTTCTCTAACTTCAAGTAATTCTTGCTTTCCCTCTCTCTCCATCCCTCCCCCATCCTAGCATCCTGTCCGTCACTGTCCTCCTGATTAAATTGTTATTGATTGCGTGCCTCCTGTCACCTTCCCCTCAGCTTGTTGTCACCTTCTCCTCAGCTAACAATGATTCTGGATCTCAGTCCCCTTTGATTTCTCGTTTTCACGCATGATCCTTCCATATCTCTGTGTGTCTCTCCCTCTCTCCTGATTCTCAGTATAGAGATGGATCCCGACCCATTCCTTCTCTCCAGAGATGCTGCCTGTCCCACTGAGTTGCTCCAGCACTTTGTGTCTGTCTTCGACCAAACCTAGACGTTTGTTTTACTCCAGGGTCACGGATCTGCTGGCAAACCTACAAAGGCACCATCTGAAGAAGACTTTGACACCATCAAACTAATAAGCAATGGAGCATATGGGTAAGTTAGGTCAAGTTAGGTCCAGAACCAGGGGCCACAGTTTAAGAACCAGGGGTAAACCATTTAGAACGGAGACGAGGAAACACTTTTTCTCACAGAGAGTGGTGAGTGTGTGGAATTCTCTGCCTCAGAGGGCGGTGGAGGCAGGTTCTCTGGATGCGTTCAAGAGAGAGCTTGATAGGGCTCTTAAAGATAGCGGAGTCAGGGGATATTGCGAGAAGGCAGGAACGGGGTACTGATTGGGGATGATCAGCCATGATCACATTGAATGGCGGTGCTGGCTCGAAGGGCTGAATGGCCCACTCCTGCACCTGTTGTCTGTTGTCTGAGTTGTTATACAGGGTGATCCTGAGTTTGAACCTGTTATGGCGGCTGAAGAGTCTAAATGTCATTAGTTAAATAAATCTGGAATTAGGCGGGTAATAAATTGTCACAAAATAGGATTATCACGGATATATCTCAGGAAGGAAATCCGTAGTCCTTACCTGCTCTGGTTCTGAATGTGATTCAGGATGTTGTTGGCACTTAATGCGAATATCGAAGATAGAACAGTTATAGATCGGGTAGATGCACAGAGTCTCTTGCCCAGAGTCGGTGAATCGAGGACCAGAGGACATAGGTTTAAGGTGCAGAGGAAAAGGTTTAATAGCAATCTGAGGGGTAACTTTTTCACACCAAGGGTGGTGGGTGTAGGGAACAAGCTGCCAGCGGAGGTAGTTGAGGCTGGGACTATCCCAACGTTTAAGAAACAGTTAGACAGGTACATGGATGGGACAGGTTTGGGGGGATATGGGCCATATGTGGGCGGGTGGGACATGTTGGCTGGTGTGGGCAAGTTGAGCCGAAGAACGCTACATCATTCTATGTCTCTATGACTCCATTTAAGTACAGCACAGGAACAGGCCCTTCAGCCCACAATGTCTCTGCCGATCATGATGCCAAGACGAACTCTTACCTGCCTGCATATAATCCATATCTCTGCATGTCCTTGTGCCTACCCAAAAGTATATTAAACACCATTAATACATCTGCGTCCACCATCTGTCCTGAATGTGGCCCACAGCCCCCTAAACCTTTCCCATCTGCATATCTGTCCAAATTTGTTTTAAATATAGTTTCCACCTCTATGACCTCCTCAGTTTTAGTTTAGTTCAGGAATGCCGCTCGGAAACAGGCCCTTCGGCCCACCCAGTCTGTGCCGACCAGCGATCCCCGCACATTAACACTATCCTGTACCCGCTCCCGCTCGGGACAGTTTACAACTTGCGAGGGAAGAAACCGGAGCAACCAGAGAGAAACCCACGCAGGTCATGAGGAGAAGGTACAGCACCCGCACGGACTGCACCCACAGTCAGGATCGAACCCGTGTCTCTGGCGCTGCAAGGCAGCATCTCTACCCCTGCGCCACTCTGCAGCTCATTCTCGATACAAGCTACCCTCTGAGACTAAAAGTTACTCCTGAGGTCCCTCGTAAATCTCTCCCCTCTCGTCTAAAGCATGTGCCCTGCAGCTTTAGAATCCTCTCGCCCGGGAGAGATAAATAAAATAAATGCAATTGATTTTTGGGATGCGGAAATTGTGTTGCTATATCCCTCTGGATCTGTTCCTGGAATTGACATCACATGATATCCCGATTACAACCATCCATTACGCATATATATAGCACTAATAAACAAAAGCCTTGACTTGGGAGCATCACGTTAGTTTGGTTTTTACTGGGAACTATATCCCATATTGCTGCAAGCAGTCTTTCTGATGCATGTTTAATGCCTAGAGGCTCCAGGGCATGCATGGTGAGTTGGTAACTGGAGTCCCTGTCCCACCTTGGAGATGGAGCGGATGTAGCTCCTTGACACGAGGGAGCTGGTTAACGTTCGATGACAACAGATGGCACGAAGGTTGTGACCCCGGAGGGATAGAATTTTGTACGACAAACACGCAGAGTCCAACATAGTCCTTGAAATCGAGATGACGTCGTGGAGAGATTTGTGTGAAAAATATCCGTCTTCGAGATGCGCCGGGACGCATCCTCAGTGATGTGACCTGGGGTCATCGGGTGTTTCGGGTCTCACAACATCAGCCACCCTCGCCCAGGCGACCCAGCCGGGGTTGATCAGGCCCCGGCTTGCGTCCCAGCAGCAACCGCCCACGGATCAGCCATCTTAGTAACCACTCTGCAGGGGTTGGGAGACTCCAGTGCGTGGAGGGACTGGGCTCTGTGGGGCGAGTCCCGTCCTGCGTCTCACCAGGTTCAAGGCCTGTGCGTGAGCCGCACCTCTTTCTCCTTCTCCGAGCATTTCATTCTCGCCATACTTTCATAGAAGCATGGAAAATAGGTGCAGGAGTAGGCCATTCGGCCCTTCGAGCCAGCACCGCCATTCAATGTGATCATGGCTGATCATCCAAAATCAGTACCCCGTTCCTGCCTTCTCCCCACATCCACCAGGATTCCATGTTCCCAGGCTGATTTATTTTGGGTTTTTTTGGGGTATTTTTATAATCAAAAATATTTATTAAAATATTATTAATAGTTTATTGTTAGTCATGTATTATGGTGGTTGGTTCTGTCTTGTGTTATATATTAAAAACAAAACAGAACCCATCACCGTAATACACAACGTCGATAAACTACTATACAACTATCTTACACTCCTTGTCAAAGATGCATTCAACCTCCAGCGATCCCGGAAATCTCCCAGGGCGCCCGTGGGCAGCGCGTAGTCCCTCTCTTTTCGAGGCAGCGACTCTAGAAAATCCCCTAGGTGGAGAGGAGGACAGAGCCGGTGATGGACGGGGCAGGGGTCACAACCCTTCGCACTTGGGCCCTCAAATGGCCGCACTAGGCCGTGATGCAACCAGTCAACATGCTCCTGTACTGTACACCTGTGGAAGTGGAAGAGAATCCTCGCTGACAGAGCTGAGTCCTGTCAATACCATACTGGTGTGGTAGATTGGACTGATCAATGGCATGAAGACAATTACGGGCACATTGCCTGCATTATAGTTTAATTAGACACCAAAATAAGTTGTACTCTTTCAGTAGAAGCTGGTTACTTTTGAATGAATGGGCTCTCGTTTTGTTTACAGTGCCGTATATTTGGTGAGGCACAGAGAGACCAGGCAGCGGTTTGCAATGAAGAAGATAAACAAACAGAACCTGATTCTCCGAAACCAGATCCAGCAGGCATTTGTGGAGCGCGACATCCTTACGTTTGCAGAGAACCCATTTGTCGTCAGTATGTTTTGCTCCTTTGAGACCAGGAGGCACCTCTGCATGGTAATGGAGTATGTGGAAGGTAAGTCAATGGGAGGCACATCCCTAATGGTTGGAAACCCTAGAGCAGGGGTGGGGAACCTTTTCATGTCGGAAGGCCGCATTAAGTTAGCTGTAATCTAACAAGGCCGAATCCAAGAAACTTCAATTAGATATACTTCAAAATGTACATTATTTTGTTAAAATAGCCCTTACTAATGTTTTAATTGTGGCCGTCAGTCGGGGAGGATTATTTAGTTGAATCTTCTTTTACTCTTTGGTATTTTAAATACGTTCATTTTAAGATTAAAATTAAAATAATAAATGACGAACAAAAACATATTAATAAAAATAACAGGATTTGTTCGATAAAATTTGGATTCATTCAAAAGGCCGCACTTAATGGCCTAGAAAGCCTTATGCAGCCTTAAGGCCGCAGGTTCCCCACCCCTGCCCTAGAGCTTTAACATTAGTGAACAAATACCAAATAGGCCTCTATAAATATCTCCCTAGAGCGTAGGGATTGGATGAGAAAGTGGTAATCCACAGTGTATAATTAATACATGGTGTTAAGGTCAGGGGGGGGGGGGGGGGTGATCCCCCTGCCACGGGTACCATGTAATCCCGCGCTACACGCTCCATGGTCGGATAGTCGGTGACTAAACCGTCTCCCCTGCCTGGTTTGTCGGGTGAGGAGGGGGCTGTGGACCCCCCAGCGGGACCAAACACAAGGCCTGTCAAAGGGCGGATGAGCTCCTAGTGAGCCAACGGCCATCCACACTCCAGTAGAAGTTGGGATCGCTGTCGTACGCGGCATTGCAAGGAATGATGGTAAAGCACGCACGCACCAAAATCCTAGACTTCCAGCGGCGAAAGCCCGCAGGAACTGGAGGACAGAGACGTGTGGTGCGTCCGTCACCGTTCCCGTCGGAAACCAGCGCCACTGTGTCGCTAATGTTTCCAACGATGATGATGATGATGTGTTAAGGTCAACATGGGTGAAGGTCATGACCTTGGAGTTGGGGGTGAGGAACATAGAACAGTACAGCACACAAACAGGCCCTTCGGCCCACAATGTCCAATGCTGAACTTGATGCCAAGTTAAACAGACCTCCTCTGCCTGCAAGTGATCCATATCCCTCCATTCCCGTGAATAATTAAGACCGATAGCTACCACACTTTCCTTTCCCACCCCGTCCTGCCCAGGTTTAATGTCTGCTTGATACCATGTGGTTTAATGGTCCTGACAATCAAAGCGTGTAAATGAAACGTCAGACCTCGTTCATACGTTTGTGGGCTTCAATCCTCACTTCAGACTTGCAATCAACACCTCCGATCCCAGTGGGTGTAATCTTACAAGGAAAAGGACAGAGCGGAGGGAATATTCTCTTTGAGATGCAAGATCCTACTGTGAACAAGTTTGTGCAGTCGGGCTCTCTATATTAGACAGAGGCAAGTTGCTGAATATAGATGCGGCAGATGAACTCTGTTCACTCAGAGTCTTGCCTCAAGCGCTCTCTGATGCAAAGTTGTGATTCATTTAACAAGCGCTAACATATTTCACTGTTACAACCAGCCCACATCCCTTGCGGTTTGGAGGGTGTGTGTATACACTGCATCTGTCAGAACATTTACAAGCCTTTCATCTCCTCCAACTTGTTACATTTGTGATCTGAATCAGTTCCATATACTTTCCCCCACAAAAATCCAGGCAAGCTGAGTTTGAACATTTCCAGACACTTTCTAATATCCAGTTCATCATGTTCTACTTCCGACACCTGGGAAGGCCAGGGCTTCAGCCTGCTGGTGGGCTGTGGGGAGGGTCAACAGACTCGCTGGTCCTTCTAACCTCGCACGCAGCTAACACGTGCCCGTATCATCCTTACTTTCTTGCACATCTTTCATTCCTTTGTTCTATGTCTCTCTGCACCACCGTCTACTTAAGGCAGAGATAGACAGATTCCTGATTGGAACTGGCGTCAAGGGTTACGGGGAGAAGGCAGGACAATGGGATTTGGAGGCAGAGATCAGCCATGATTGCATGAGTGGAGTCGATGGGCCAAATGGCCTAATTCTGCTCCTATAGCTTGTGAACTTGTGAACTATGTCTCTCCTTTACCCTTTCCCCTGATTCTGAAGAGGGGTCTCGACCCAAAACGTCACCTCTTCCTTCTCTCCAGAGACGCTGCCCGACTCACGGAGCGACTCCAGCTTTTTGTGTCGATCTTCAAGGCTCCAGCAAAATAGGATCTGGACACCCAGCTCGGTAGAGGTATCTTCCTCAACTCAGTGGGCGGGCGTCGATGGCGCATGTTGGGTCGGCATGGACAAGATGGGCCGAAGGGCCTGTTTCCCTGCGGTCTTCCTCGACACAGCGGTCTGTTTCCTCGCAGTTTGACCTTCATGCCTTTTCCCATTGCAGGGGGCGACTGCGCAACGTTGCTGAAGAACATCGGGGCGCTGCCAGTGGACCTGGCCCAGATGTATTTTGCAGAAACCGTCCTGGCTTTGGAGTACCTGCATAACTATGGCATCGTCCATCGCGACCTCAAGCCAGACAAGTACGTTTAAAGCTCTCCCCCTGCCCTTCCATCTCCTCTCTCCCCATCTTCCTCTGTCTCTCGCTGTCTCCCCTCCCCCTCCCCCTCCCCCTTTCCCTCCTCCTCTCCCTCCCCCTCCCCCTCTCCCCTCCCCTCCCCCTCTCCCTTTCACCCACTCTCCCCCTTCCTCCTTCTCTCATTCTCCCCACTCCCATTCTCTTTCCCCTCTCCCCCTACCTCCTTCCACTCCCTCCCCCTCCCCTCCCCTCTCCCCCTCTCCCACCCTCCCCCTCCCTCTCTCCCTCCCACTCTCTCTCTCCCCTCCCCCCTCCCCCTCCCTCTCCCCCCTCCCTCTCTCCCTCCCTCTTCCTCCCTCTCCCCTGCTTTCTCTCCCTCTCCCTCCCTCTCACCTTCTCCCACTCTCTCTCCCCCTCCCCTTCCCCCTCCCTCTCCTCCTCCCTCTCCCCCTCTCTCCCCCTCCCTCTCTCCCTCCCTCTCTCCTTCTCCCACTCTCTCTCCCTGCCTCCCTCCCTCCCTCTGCCTCTGTCGTGTTTGGCTGATGTTGTAGGCATTGATTGGGTTAAGTAACAATGATACTTTGAGACAGTGACGGTGTGGAACAAATTACTCAGTGAAGACAATTTCACAGCTTCTTCTGCTTAAAGGAACTGTAATCACTTAGCACTTAGCTTTAAGGAAGAATTGTAATTTGAGGCTTCAACCCTCAGATCACTGAGAGAGTCAGAGGAGATTTTACGAGGCCGCAGATTAAAAAAAAAACTCCACAGGTATCCCGGTGGGATGTAATGGTGTGGGAGGAACTTAAATGGGTAATATACTGCCTTACAGTAGGTTGTAAGTGAGCGGGACATTATGCTTCATCACATTTCCGCATTATGTGAATAAAAGATTGATTTAATCCTTCAGTTGTTGATTGAAACTCGGAACCGACAGGTTGCAACAAGGAGGAGGGATAAGGATGGCAAAGTCGGGGAATCTTGGATGGCAAACGAGGTTACAAATTTGGTCAAAAGGAAATGGAATGGTATGAGATAGGAACTTTGAGGAATATAACGGAAGAACTCAAGCCAGTGATTAGAAGGGCCAAAAGGGGCCACAAAATGCCTTTGGCGTCAGTCCTAAGAAAATCCCAAAGATTAACCAGGGAGATGGTAGGACCATTCAAGGATCAAGAAGTGGATTTGTGCTTGGAGTCTAGAGATGTAGGCGAGATACCAAGCGAGTGCCTTGCATCTGTCTCCACTAAGGAGAAGAGACAAGACAAGCGACAAGAGACATTTATTGTCACATGTACCAATTGGTAGAGTGAAATGTGTGGTCGCCATACAGCCAAAGTAATATAAAAGAGCGCAGAACACGATAGTCGTTAACACAGACATCCCCACACAAGTTCCCCACTGTGAGGGAACGCAGCAAAGTTCAGTCATCCTCCTCTGTGGTCCTCTGTTGTTGGTGAACATGAAGGACTAGGAGAACAGTGTGGGGAACTAGTAATATGCAAGGGCCTTCTCTGTGCGTGTGGCGTGCATGGCCTAAAGCTGCAGGACAACGTGTTCTATTTGATTGTGCGCGCCGGGTTGATTGCATTCGTGGGACCACGTGAAGGTTACAATCTTCCACCCCGTATGCAAGGGTGGGTTTGAGATGAAGGAGAAGGGGTTGGGGCTCTTGACAAGCATTATGGTGGATGAATCCCCTGGACCTGATGGGATTATCAAGGTTATTGGGAGAGGCAAGAGAAAAGATTGTGGGAGCCTTAATGAAGATCTCTTAGCATCTTCGCCAGCCACAGGCAAGGTACTGGAGGACTGTAGAGTAGCGAATGATAGACACAAAATGCTGGAGAAACTCAGCGGGGCAGGCAGCATCTCTGGAGAGAAGAAATGCTTACTAGTAGCAAGCTCTGTGTGTCCAGTTCAGTTCAGCTTATGGTCGCGTGTAGCGAGGTACGGTGAAAAGCTAACCAGTCAACGGAAAGGCAATACGTGATTGTGAATTTCTAAGACTGAGCGAAGAAATAACTTTTTTACCCAGAGAGTTGTGAGTTTATGGAATTCCCTGCCACAGAGGGCAAATCACTGGATGGATTTAAGAGAGAGTTGGATAGAGCTCTAGGGGCTAGTGGAGTCAAGGGATATGGGGAGAGGGCAGGCACGGGTTATTGATAGCGGACGATCAGCCATGATCACAATGAATGGCGGTGCTGGCTCGAAGGGCCGAATGGCCTCCTCCTGCACCTATTTTCTATGTTTCTATGTTTCTATGAATTGTCGAGGCAGATTTACAATCGCATATTACAGTCGCTCCAGGCTTAAATTTCTCTGCACGCTAATTATTATGGCTCGATTGTACAATTGTACGATCGGCTTCTGTGGCGAGCAAGCAAATGGTCACCTGGTTGGGCGTCATCTTGGAAGCCAAAGTGTGGTGAGTCTAATTGCCGAATTTTATTAAGCATTGCATTCTGCAAAGTCCCTCACCCAGTGCTTTCTCCTCTTGCAGTCTCCTGATCACATCGATGGGTCATATTAAGCTGACGGACTTTGGCCTCTCAAAAATAGGACTGATGAGCCTCACCACCAACCTGTACGAGGGGCACATTGAGAAGGATGCCAGGGAGTTCCTGGATAAGCAGGTCAGAACATTAAACGCATTCTTGATCATTAGTTTGCATTAAGAATGGTGTTGCAGAATGAAATAGATGTCCTACTATCCCTCAGCTCACGTGCAGCAAGGGTCCATGTCCTTCCAATAGTCAACACCGACAACTTCTACCGGGAACTAAATCTCGATCCAATCCGAGTGACTCAGCGGGACAGGCAGCATCTCTGGAGAGAAGGAATTTTTACGGCAGAGAAAGACAGATTCTCGATTAGAACGGGTGTCAAGGGCTACGGGGAGAAGGCAGGAAAATGGAATTAGGAGGCGGAGATCACCCATGATTGAGTGGCGAGTGGACTCGATGGGCCGAATGGCCTAATTCAACCCCTACACCTTGTGAACCTGTGAACCGGGTTAAGCAATGATAGGCTTTAGGTGTATAAAAAGACACTGGAGTGTTTCAAAACAGTGCTGGAATAACTCAGGGGGTCAGGCAGCATCCCTGGAGAACATGGATGGGTGTTCAAGTGTATGTATATGTGGCTCTTTAGACTTTATGCTTTAGAGATAGTGCAGAAACAGGCCCTTCGGCCCTATGGGCCAGCACCAAACAGCAACCACCCCGTATAACAGCACTATCCTACACACCAGGGAGAATTCACAATTCACAGAAGCCAATTAACCTACAAACCTGTACATCCTTGGAGTGTGGGAGGAAACAGGAGCGCCCGGAGAAAACCCACGAGGTCACGGGGAGAGCGTACAAACTCCGTACAGACAGCACCCGTAGTCAGGATCGAACCCGGGTCTCTGGCGCTGTGAGGCAGCGACTCTACCACTGCGCCACCGTGCTTCCCAAACATCATTAATGGGGTCTTAAACGTAGTCAAACTTAAACTCTTAACCCTAGTCATTGTGTCTGATTCCATCATCAGCTCTGGCAACGTTTCAGATATCACTCGCTCTCGCTGTACAAACGTACCCGTGAGATCCTCGTTAAAACCCATCCCCTTTTTCACGTTAAATCCTCTCTTGCTTTTGATTCTCTAACCTGGAAAAAAAAAGATTGAGGAGACACAAGGAATGAAGAACATTGGTAGGTGATGTTTTGGGTCGGGATCCTCCTTCATAAAAAGACAAACGTCTTGCATAATCTTCCACAATTCTTCACTCCAGGGAAAACATGCCCAATGTCTTCAATCGCTCCCCAAAAGCAAAGTCCTCAAATCCAGCCAGCGTCCTCCTCCTCCTTCTTCTGTCGTGTGGCGTGCACAGCCAAAAGTTGTCGGGCAACTTGTTCTATTTGATCTTCCGCTTGTGCACGGCGAGTTGATTGCGTTAGCGGAAGCAGGGCGGGCCTCGTGAAGGTTGCAATCTCCCGCCCCACGCCAGCGTCCTACTGAATCTCCTCTGCACTGCCCAACGCTCTGTCCGATGCAGTCATGAGGAACGCTGGTGCAGCGTTTACAGCGCGGGAGACCCATGTTCAATCCCACCTCCGGGTGCGGAGTTTGTACCTTCTCCCCGTGACCTGCGTGGGTTTTCTCCGAGATCTTCGGTTTCCTCCCACACTCCAATTAACCTTCAGCGTTGTAGGTTAATTGGCTTGGTGTGTGTGTAAATCGTCCCTCGTGTGTGTGTGTGTGGGGTAGTGTTAATGTGTGAGAATCGCTGGTCGGTGCGGACTGGGTGTGGCGAGGGGCCTGTTTCCGCGCTGTATCTCTGTACTAAACTAAATCTAACATGTTTTACTGAGGTGACAGGCTGGCTGTGTTCCATTTTCACAATCTATTTGCAGCGATTGATCCGGGAGTGAGGCGTCGACATGTTGTCTCCTGAGCTTCCCATTTCAATTATCTCCCAGCTACCGGCCATCATTCCCGTGCTGCCTCTGTGTGAATGACCTGGAGAGGTAGTCAGTGGTGCGGGCTCGCCCGCACGCACGTAATGATTTGTTCCAACCTGCTCTCCAGCCGTGAACGGAAGGACCAGAGACTTGGCAGAAGAGGAAAAATAATCCACATCCATCCCTCAGAGAGGAAACGAGTTGCAGAGTTGGTTCAAATGTTTCTCATCTCAAACCTCTGCTTTCCATGGTGTCACGAACACTCTACCAGTGCCTGAAGCTCGTCGGAAATTGGGGGGCTTAGCACCCCTTTTCCAGCATCTGCAGTTCTTTCTTAAACAGTGCCCCTTGAAAAGTTTATTCCTGCCCAAATGCACTCCTCATTGGCATCTAATATCAGCCATGGATTAATTAGATCTCCCATGCGATTTTTTCCTCGGTCAGCTTTGGATAAACATAGAACATAGAACAGTAGAGACACAAAGGGTCATCCACTTTGTGAGGTTATCCACTTTGGTAGCAAAAACAGGAAGGCGGATTACTATCTAAATGGCGTCAAGTTGGGAAAAGGGGAAGTACAACGGGACCTGGGGGTCCTTGTACATCAGTCTATGAAAGTAAGCATGCAGGTACAGCAGGCAGTGAAGAAAGCGAATGGCACGTTGGCCTTTATAACAAGAGGAATCGAATATAGGAACAAAGAGGTCCTTCTGCAGTTGTACAGAACCCTAGTGAGACCACACCTGGAGTATTGTGTGCAGTTTTGGTCCCCTAATTTGAGGAAGGGCATTCTTGCTATTGAGGGAGTGCAGCATAGGTTTACGAGGTTAATACCCGGGATGGCGGGACTGTCATATGCTGAGAGAATGGAGTGACTGGGCTTGTACACTCTGGAGTTTAGAAGGATGAGAGGAGATCTCATTGAAACAGTTAAGGGCTTGGGCACACTAGAGGCAGGAAACATGTTCCCAATGTTGGGGGAGTCCAGAACCAGGGGCCACAGTTTAAGAATAAGGAGTAAGCCATTTAGAACAGAGACGAGGAAACACTTTTTCTCACAGAGAGTGGTGAGTGTGGAATTCTCTGCCTCAGAGGGCGGTGGAGGCAGGTTCTCTGGATGCTTTCAAGAGAGAGTTAGAGAGGGCTCTTAAAAATTGTGGAGTCAGGGGATATGGGGAGAAGGCAGGAACGAGGTACTGATTGGGGATGATCAGCCATGATTGCATTGAATGGCGGTGCTGGCTCGAAGGGCCGAATGGCCAGCTCCTGCACCTATTGTCTATTGTCAAAGTGCTGGAGAAACTGAGTGGGTCAGACAGCAACTCAGGAGAACATGGATGGGCGACGTTTTGGATTCACAATTGGGTAGAGGTGGTACAAGGAAATCAAGTGTTTAGTTTTGTTTACTTTAGTGAGATAGCGTGGAAGCGGGCACTCCGGCCCACTGCGTCCGCGCCGACCAGCGATCCCCCGTACGCTAGTTCCATCCCTACGCACTAGGGACAATTTACAGAAGCCAATTAACCTGCAAACCCGTCTTTGGAATTTGGAAGGAAACCGGAAGCACCTGGAGAAAACCCACGTGGTCACAGGGAGAATGAGGAAACAACACACAGCCTGAGTCAGGATTGAACCTGGGTCTCTGGCGCTGTAAGGCAGCAACTCCACTCCAGCATCACTGTGCCAGCCTAATGCAGGGTAATATGGGGTACCCATCAATAAACCCATCATTCTGAATATACTTAGCAATTGAGCCTCTGCCATTAAGAATTACGAAGAATAACTGGTCTCTGGGTGAAGATGTTTCTTCCCATCTCAGTCCTGAATGGCCGACCTTTCTTTCAGACAATGTAGCTCTTGGTTTTGACCTCCCTGCCAAGTGACGCATCACGCCTGCATGTACGGTGTCAACCCTGGGAAGAATTGTTCATGTCCCAACAAGATTGTTAAGGGCTTGGACATGCTAGAGGCAGGAAACATGTTCCCCGATGTTGGGGGAGTCCAGAACCAGGGGCCTCAGTTTAAGAATAAGGAGTAAGCCATGTAGAACGGAGACGAGGAAACACTTTTTCTCACAGAGAGTGGTGAGTCTGTGGAATTCTCTGCCTCAGAGGGCGGTGGAGGCCGCTTCTCTGGATGCTTACAAGAGAGAGCTAGATAGGGCTCTTAAAAATAGCGGAGTCGGGGGATATGGGGAGAAGGCAGGAACGGGGTACTGATTGGGGATGATCAGCCATGATCACATTGAATGGCGGTGCTGGCTCGAAGGGCCAAATGGCCTAATCCTGCACCCATTGTCTATTGTTTAGAACACCTCTTGGTCTCGTGGAGTTTACAGAACTATAGGCCCCATCTGCTTAGTATCTCCACCCAGCATGACCACCCCACTGCCTCCCTATGTCTGGAACCAGTCTGGTGAAACATTGCTTCTCTGGTCTGTCTTTCCTTGAGCGAGGAGCCCAAACCTGTGACCGCGTGGGTTTTCCCCAGTTTCCTCCCACACTCCACAGGCGCGCAGGTTTGTAGGTTAATTGTCTTCGGTAAAAATTGTAAATTGTCCCCAGTGTGTAGGATAGTGCTAGTGTACGGGAGGATCGCTGGTCGGCATGGGCTCGATGGGCCGAAGGGACTGTTTCAACGTTGTACCTCTAAGCTAAACTGAAACTAAAGGGCCTGTCCCACTTTCACGACATAATTCACAACCTTTTTTACCCGTGGACATTTTTCATCGTGCTAGACAATAACGCCCCGACCTACTTGATGCCTCGAGTACCTACGACTAGCGTCACGGCCTGCTACGGCCTACCTACGACCTCGTGACGACCACGCTGCGAGTACGAGTCAAGGGCAAACTCGGCAGAGGTCGTGAATTAGGTGGTGGAAGTGGGACAGGGCCTTCAGGAAGCTATAGAAGTGGATAGGCGACGTTCCGGGTCGAGACCCTTCCTCACGAGAACCCTTGTTCTTTATCTCTCCACATCACCGTCTATATCTCTCGTTTCCCTGATCTCCTGACCAGTCTGAAGAAGGGTCTCGACCCGAAACGTCGCCTATCTCCTTCGCTCCTTCGATGCTGCTGCACCCGCTGAGTTTCTCCAGCCTTTTGTGTAACCCTATAGAAGTGGATACCTCGTTTATAACATATTTGGACCGATATGTGGGTGGGAAAGGTTTGGAGGGCTCAGGCAAATTGGGACTAGGCCAGTTGGCATGGACAAGGTGGGGCGTAGAAGCTGCTTCCATGCTGTATGGCTCTATGAGTCTGTGGCATGAGTAAGTCTAAAGAGAGACTAATAGGAAATGGGAAGGCAGGAGAATGGTGGGCGAAGAGTAGATCAGCCACGATTGAATGGCCGAGTAGACTCAAGGGCTCAATAACCCATTTCTGTTGCTAGGCCTTATGATCTTGTACACTACTAACACCATCTTTCCATTGCAGGTGTGCGGAACTCCGGAGTATATTGCTCCCGAGGTTATCCTTCGGCAGGGCTACGGGAAGCCCGTCGATTGGTGGGCGATGGGGATTATCTTGTACGAATTCTTGGTGGGGTGCGTCCCCTTCTTTGGCGACACCCCTGAGGAACTGTTCGGTCAAGTCATCAGTGGTGAGTTTGCAACACAATAGCTTCAAGTCACGATAGGCTCGGAATTAAAGGACCTTTCGTTAGGGAGGAGACGAGGAGGAATTTCTTCGGTCAGCGGGCGGTGAATCTGTGGGATTCATTGCCACAGAAAGCCACGGAGGCCAAGTCAGTGGATATTTTTAAGGCAGCGATAGGTAGATTCTTGATTGGTACGGGTGTCAGGGGTTATGGGCAGAAGGCAGGAGAATGGGGTTAAGAGGGAGAGATAGATCAGCCTTGATCTGGGGGTGTGGGGGGGGGGGGTTAGAGTTGCTGCCTCACAGCGCTTACAGCACCAGACACCCCAGCTCCATCCTGGCTGCGGGTGCTGTCTGTACGGAGTTTGTACGTTCTCCCCGTGACCTGCGTGGGTTTCCTCCGAGAACTTTGGTTTCCTCCCGCACTCCAAAGACGTACAGGTTAGTAGGTTAGTTGGCTTGGTATAACTAAAAATTGTAGGGAGGAACTGCAGATGCTGGTTTAAACCGGAGATAGACACAAGATGCTGGAGTAACTCAGCGGGACAGGCAGCATCTCTGGATGGAACGAATGGGTGACTTTTCGGGTCGAGACCCTTCTTCACACTAAATCAAATCCCTAGTGTGTAGGATAGTGTTAATATGCAGGGATCGCTGGTCGGCACGGACTCGTTGGGCCGAAGGGCCTGTTTCCGCGCTGTTTTCTCTAAACTAAAAAACTAAATGATTGAATGGTGGAGTAGACTTGATGGGCCGAATGGCTTAATTCTGCTCCTATCGTTTATGACCTTATAAAAGGCGATTCGCAATGGAGCCTATTGGACCGCAGGCCCTTATGTAAAACGTCTTGTTGTGTTTGCAGATGACATTATGTGGCCTGATGGAGATGAGACTCTCCCTGCCGACGCCCAGCACCTTATCTCCAGTCTGCTGCACCCCAACCCGTTGGACCGACTGGGAACAGGTAGGCAAGTTGCTGAGGTCATGACCTGCGGCATGTTCAGGTGGGCCTTCCCCCTTGAACACTCATCGATTGATCTAGAGACAAGCACTGGAGTAACTCAGCGGGACAGGCAGCATCTCTGGAGAGAGGGAGTGGGTTGAGACCTTATAACAAAGCATGGTTTAAGTTAAAACATTAAGTGTTGGGCCACAGGGGATAGTTGGGTATCGGTGAGTTGGGCTAAAGGGCCTGTTTCCATGCTGTGTGACTATGACTACAGTAGGTCCCCACGTGGAGGACACTCTTGAGACAGCATAGGGAAAATAAACCACTCTTGTTGAATTCAAGTGTCAAGAGTATTTTATAGTCATATGTTTCTAAACAAAACAATGACATTCTTACTGGTAGACAAAAGCGCTGGAGAAACTCAGCGGGTGCAGCAGCATCTAAGGAGCGAAGGAAATAGGCAACGTTTCGGGCCGAAACCCTTCTTCAGACACATCTGCAGTTCCTTCTTAAATGGCATTCTTACTAGCAGGAGAATAATAGTGCAAAGGCAAAAATAATGTTTAATAGCCTGATGGCTGTAGGGAAGAAGCATTCCTGAAGGTAGACAAAAATGCTGGAGAAACTCAACGGGTGCAGCAGCATCTATGGAGCGACGGCGATAGGCTGTTCCTGAACCTGGACGTTACAGTTTTCAGGCTCCTGTACCGTCTTCAAATGGCAGTGGTGAAATGAGTGTGTGGCCAGGATGGTGGGGGTCTCTGATGATGCTGGCTGCCTTTCTGAGGCAGCGAATTCTGTAGATCCCTTTGACGGTGGGGAGGTCAGTACCTGTGATGGACTGGGCAGTGTTCACCACATCTTGTGATCTCCTTCGTTCCTGGGCATTCGAGCTGCCGAACCGGGGCTGTGATGCAAGCAGACAATACGTGTGTCCCTGCCACGCTTGAACAAGTTAGGTCTTTATTCTTTGAAGCGGAGGAGGTTGAGGGGGGACTTGATAGAGGTCTTTAAGATGATGAGAGNGATGACAATTGACGTGGATAAGCTTTTCCCGTTGAGAGTAGGGAAGATTCCAACAAGAGGACATGATTTGAGAATGAAGGGACAGAAGTTTAGGGGTAACATGAGGGGGAACTTCTTTACTCAGAGAGTGGTGGCTGTGTGGAATGAGCTTCCAGTGGAAGTGGTGGAGGCAGGTTCGATTTTATCGTTTAAAAATAAATTGCATAGGGAAATATGGACGGGAAAGGAATGGAGGGTATGGTCTGAGTGCAGGTAGATGGGACTAGGTGAGAGTAAGTGTTCGGCACGGACTAGAAGGGCCGAGAGGGCCTGTTTCCGTGCTGTAATTGTTAGATGGTTATACGGTTATTTGAAAGGCTAATGCACGAGCAGGAACTAGCAAGTTCTATTCACACTCCGCCTGTTGCAATGAACCGGGCATTTAACGAACGGTGACAAGTAGCGTGCATGGGCCGGTCTCCGAGAGGTGATGAACATCGAGGTTGCTCCATTTTAATCGCCATGGTTTATTTCTTGTGGTGTGCAGTTGGACTGCTGTCTCATCCTCAGCACCTCTTGATACGCAAGTAAAGGCCCCGTCCCACTTTCACCACCTAATTCACGACCTCTGCTGAGTTTGCCCTTGACTCGTACTCGCAGCGTGGTCGTCACGAGGTCGTAGGTGGGTCGTAGCAGCCGTGGTCATCCAGGCGGTCCGGTTTCGTCCCACGCCCCAAAAAGACGCGCGGATTGGCAGGTTAATTGGCCTCTGTAAATAGAAGAAGGGCCTCCTGTGGCAGAGAATTCCACAGGTTCTCCTCATCTCAAGTTTTTCCCCATCTCAGTCCTAAATGGCCGACCCCTAAAGAAGATGGACACAAAATGCAGACTAGATCAGGCTAGATGCAGGAAAGATGTTCCCCATGTTGGGGGGTGTCCAGAACCAGGGGTCGCAGTTTAAGAATAAAGGGCCTGTCCCACTTTCACGACCTAATTCACGACCTCTGCCGATTTGCCCTTGACTCGTACTCGCAGCGTGGTCGTCACGAGGTCGTAGGTAGGTCGTAGATAGGCCGTGATGCTAGTCGTAGGCACGGGGCGATTTTTTTAACGTAATGATAAATGTCCACGAGTAGAAAAAGGGCTGTGAATTAGGTCGTGAAAGTGGGACAGGCCGTTTAATCTTCAACTGCGACCCCTGGTGCTGGACTCCCCCAACACGGGGAACATTTTTCCTGCATCTAGCCTGATCTAGTCTGCATTCTTCTTCAACTAACCTCTGCTCTGTCCTCTCTCTCTCTCTCTCTCTCTCGCTATCTCTCTAGGCGGCACCTATGAGGTAAAACAGCACACCTTCTTCAAAGATCTGGACTGGAATAGCCTGTTGCGGCAGAAGGCAGAATTCATCCCACACCTGGAGTCCGAGGAAGACACCAGCTACTTTGACAGCAAGTATCTTTTCCACAGACAGAGGCGAGGGGGGGTAGAAGTGGAGATGGAGGAAGAGAAGGCCAGGCAATAGCAGCCTCCATCCTCTCAGGAAGGCTTTTGACGTTGTGAGATCCATTAGCGTCTGGGGCTGTGGACCACCTACACTGATTCAGGGCACTGGTGAAGTGGGAGGTGGGGCAGAGGATCTAGCCATCGCCACTCCTGGCAAAACCCCCAGCATGTGCTGGGCACCTGGAGACAAACAGGGAGCGATGGAGCACGATCCAAACCTGAGGAAAGACATTCTTGCCATAGAGGGGGTACAGAGAAGGTTCACCAGACTGATTCCTGGGATGTCAGGACTTTCATATGAAGAAAGACTGGATAGACTCGGCTTGTACTCGCTAGAATTTAGAAGATTGAGGGGGGATCTTATAGAAACGTACAAAATTCTTAAGGGTTGGACAGGCTAGATGCAGGAAGATTGTTCCCGATGTTGGGGAGGTCCAGAACAAGGGGTCACAGTTTAAGGATAAGGGGAAAGTCTTTTAGGACCGAGATGAGAAAAACATTTTTCACACAGAGAGTGGTGAATCTCTGGAATTCTCTGCCACAGAAGGTAGTTTATTGGCTATATTTAAGAGGGAGTTAGATGTGGCCCTTGTGGCTAAAGGGATCAGGGGGTATGGAGAGAAGGCAGCTACAGGATACTGAGTTGGATGATCAGCCATGATCATATTGAATAGCGGTGCAGGCTCGAAGGGCCGAATGGCCTACTCCTGCACCTAATTTCTATGTTTCTATGATTGAGAGGACTCTAGTTGGGAGAACATAATCTGGAAACCATTGGTGGGTTAATGGGAAGAGAGTGATGGAACTTCACCCCAGCTGTTTTTGCCTCTATCCTATCTCCTCTGTTTTTGCCTCTCTCCAATCTCATCTTCTATTTCTCTTTCTTTCTCCACTCAGTCTCTCCGCTCTCTCCATTCCCCCTGTCTTGCGATCAGCTCTCCCTCATCCCAGCCTTCCCCTCTTCCTTTTCCTCCTACTTTTCTCCCTCCTTATCTCACCTCTCTGCACTTGCAGCCTCTCTCCCTTCCCCCAATATTGCCCTATTTCCTCCCTATCTCCATTTCCTCTCTCTATCTCCTGCCCACAAACCTCCACCTCTGCCCTTTCCTCTCTTGATCTGTTTTTTCTTACGATGCCGTGCGATACGATAGAACGTTATTTATCCCAGGAGGGAATTTGCTCCACCAACAGAGTGAAGAGTGGGAAGTCCAGGATTGGGGATGTGCAAAGATTGGGGAGGGGATGGTGGGTGGGGGGAGGGCAGTCAGTCTACCCAATGACAGAAAGGGGCGATGTACAGTTTGATAGCCACTGAGGAAAAGGATCTCCTGTGACGTTCTGTGCTGCATTGTACTATCCCGCTATCTCCTCTCTCTCTAACCTCTCTTCCCTTCCCTACTCTTCTCCCCTTCCCTGGTCTTTCCTCTCTCGCTATCTCCTCTCCCACTTTCCCCTCTCACTGTCCACATCTCTCTTTCCCTCTCACCTCTCCATCCCTGCCCTTTCCTCATTATCTCCCCTGCTATCCCCCTCACTCTCCCTCTCTCTCTAACCTCTCTTCCCTTCTCTTCTCTCCATCCCTGGTCTTTCCACTCTCGATCTGTTTTCTCTCGCTATCTCCTCTCCCACTTTCCCCTCTCACTGTCCCCACCTCTCTTTCCCTCTCGCCTCTCCATCCCTGCCCTTACCTCATTATCTCCCCTGCTATCCCTCTCACTGTCCCCACCTCTCTTTCCCTCTCACCTCTCCATCCCTGCCCTTTCCTCATTATCTCCCCTGCTATCCTCTCACTGTCCCCACTTCTCTTTCCCCCTCGCCTCTCCATCCCTGCCCTTTCCTCATTATCTCCCCTGCTATCCCTCTCACTGTCCCCACCTCTCTTTCCCTCTCACCTCTCCATCCCTGCCCTTTCCTCATTATGTCCCCTGCTATCCCTCTCACTGTCCCCACCTCTCTTTCCCTCTCGCCTCTCCATCCCTGCCCTTTCCTCATTGTCTCCCCTGCTATCCCCCTCACTGTCCCCACCTCTCTTTCCCTCTCGCCTCTCCATCCCTGCCCTTTCCTCATTATCTCCCCTGCTATCCCCTCACTCTCCCTCTCTCTCTAACCTCTCTTTATTCCTCTCTCTCTCTCTCCCCTCTCTCTAACGGCTGCCCACGTAGCACGGTCTGACCGCTATCACCACGTGAACTCCTACGATGACGACGACACCAATGAAGATGAACCCGTAGAAATTCGCCAGTTTTCCTCCTGTTCCCCTCGCTTTATAAAGGTATTTCGCAAAGATCAAACCCCAAAACCTCCCCCCATCCCCGTCCCTGTCCCTTCACTAAGAGCGCCCAGGAGTTGTGACCAGACCTGCGCAGTGGTAGGTGAGCGGAGTGTTATTACTCCACACGCCCATGTTTTCTTATAAGTTCACATTCATAAGTGACAGGAGCAGAATTAGGCCGTTCGGCCCATCAAGTCTACTCAGTCATGGCGGTTCTATCTTTCCATCTTAACCCCATTCTCCTGCCTTCTCCCTATAACCCCTGACACCCGCACTAATCAAGAATTTATCTATCTCTTGCCTTAAAAATATCCATTGACTTGGCCTCCACAGCCTTCTGTGGCAAAGAATCCCACAGATTCACCACCCTCTGACTAAAGAAATTCCTCCTCATCCTCCTAAAGGAACGTCCATTAATTCAGAGGCTATGAGCTCTGGTCCTAGATTCTCCCACACTAGTGGAAACATCCTCCCACGATTCGACATCGGAGACCATTCGGCCCATCAATTCTATGCTGCCTCACAGAGCCCGCCCATTCTTTCAATAACTTTCTCCCAGCAATTCTATGAACTATGTGCCTTTGGGGTGAATTACACCCAACAATTACTGTACCAAGTTGCACATCCTTGGGCTGTGGAGAAAACTGAAGCAACTTTTGGGAGGAGACTCTTAAATGGACCTCATAAACAAAGGATGAATTCCCAATCTTCCAATCTACCCCATTGTCGCCCTTGCACTTTTTTCCACCTGCGCTTATTTCTGTAGCTGTAACACTATTATCTGCCATCTGATTCCTTTTGTTGTGCACTACCTGTTGTGCTGGTGTAGAGTATAATTGTAATTATGTATGGTACGATTTTTAAAAATCTGGTCACAACCCGACATGTCACCTTCTCCAGAGTTGCTGCTTTGACCTGCTGAGTTACTCCAGCACTTTGTGTCATTTTTTGGAAAGTTGCATCAACAGTTCCTCGTGTCCGCTCTCTATGGTATGAGTTTAGAGATACAGCGCGGAAACAGGCCGTTCGGCCCACCGGGTCCGCGCCGACCAGCGATCCCCGCACATAAACACCATCCTACACCCACCAGGGACAATTTTTTACATTTACCAAGCCAATTAACCTACAAACCTGTACGTCTTTGGAGTGTGGGAGGAAACCGATGATCTCGGAGAAAACCCACGCAGGTCGCGGGGAGAGAACGTACAAACTCCGTACAGACAGCACCCGCAGTCGGGACCGAACTGCGGCGCTGCATTCGCTGTGAGGCAGCAACTCTGCCGCTGCGCCTCCGTGACCGCCCATTCTGACTCTCCCACTCGATTCCCTGACCAGCGAAGGCCAGCATACTATCTGCCGTCTTTACCGCACTATCTGGAGTCAGATAGAGTCAGACAGCATGAAAACAGGCCCTTCGGCCCCACCAGCCCGTGCCGACCAGCGATCACCCACACACACTGGTTCTATGTTATCCCACTTTCTCATCCGCTCCTTGCACGCTCCTGCCAATTTGACAGAGGGCCGATAAACCTACAAACCCCGCACTTCTGTGGGATGTGGGAGGAAACCGGAGCTCCCGGAGGAAACACACACACTGGGTCACAGCGACAACGTGCAAACTCCACACCGACAGCACCCGAAGGGCCTGTTTCCGCGCTGCATCTCTAAACTAAACTAAACTGAATGGTCATCCCCTAGGTATGGGGTTGTTGAGAAGGCATCCAAGTGTGAGTGTTGAGTACAGGATCGTCCATGACTTTGTTTAACAGCTTCAGGAACATGCTCCTCGGTCCAAGACGCCGGACATGGTACTATTCTTATGTTTGAGTTGAGTTTAACATGCCTGATGGCTGTGGGGAAGTAGCTATTCCTGATCCTGGACGTTGCAGTCTTCAGGCTCCTGTACCTTCTACCTGAAGGTAGCGGTGAGATGAGTGTGTGGCCCGATCCTGACTTCGGATGCCATCTGCACGGATTTTATACGATCTCCCACGTGGGTTTTCTCCGGTTTCCTCCCACATTCTAAAGTTTGCAGATTAGTTGGCCTCTATAAAATTGCCGCTCGTGTGTTGGGAGTGGATGTGAAAATGGGATAACATAGAGCTGGTGCGATCGGGCGACCCAAGGCCAGTGTGGACTCGATGGGCCGAACGGCCTGTTTCCATGCTGCATCTCTCAACTAAACATCCATCCCAAATAGATAATTCCCCAGGCCTTCGCTATACCCAATGTATTACTGCACCCCATTCATAGACCACTATTCCTCTCATAGGAACAGAGAAAATAGGTGCAGGAGTAGGCCGTTCGGCCCTTCCATTCTATACGATCCTGGCTGATCATCCAACTCTCAGCTGGGGTTGTGAGCATGCAGTGACACCTGCAGGTGGAAGGTTGTAGTGCTGCTCCTCCACGTGCCCTGTGTAACTGTAGGAGCATCAACCCCATTGTCAATGTTTCCACAGCCTTGCTCTGCCTATCCTGACTCCAACCAGACATAACTCTTTAACATTTTGGGTCGAGTCTTTTCTTCAGAAGAAGATGTCTGAAGAAGGGTCTCGACCCGAAGCGTTACCCATTCCCTCTCTCCAGAGACGCTGCCTGTCCCGCTGAGTTACTCCAGCATTTTGTGTCTGTCTTCGGTGTAAGCCGGCATCTGCAGTTCCTTTCGACACATCCCAAAACTCGGCTCCTGCATCAGCAGTGGGAGGGAATAATTCCCTCTGAAGGGGAGCATTGCACTCGCAAAGAGCCTTTCTCAACCTCTAGGCTTCCGTGATGCACAGACAGACGCTCCCTTATCAAAGCACAGTCACTCTTGCAATAGAGGTAACTGAGCAGCCAATTTACCCACAGCATGTTCCCATAACTGCTTTAAAAGGACACAAAGTGCTGGAGTAACAGCGGGGCAATAGACAATAGGTGCAGGAGGAGGCCATTTGGCCCTTCGAGCCAGCACCGCTATTCAATGTGATCATGGCTGATCATCCCCAATCAGTACCCCGTTCCTGCCTTCTCCCCATATCCCCTGACTCCGCTATTTTTAAGAGCCCTATCTAGCTCTCTCTTGAAAGCATCCAGAGAACCGGCCTCCACCGCCCTCTGAGGCAGAGAGTTGAGTTCACCGCCCTCTGGGGCAGGCAGCATCTCTGGAGAACATGGATAGGTGACGTTTCGGGACGGGGACCCTTCTTCAGACTGACTGACAAACATCAGCCCTGGAGGCAACCAACAGGGGGAACGTGCAAACTCCACACGGACAGCGCCTGAGGTCCGGATGGAACCCAGGGTCTCTGGAGCAATAAGGCAGTAACTCCACCAGCTGTGTCACTGTGTCACCCATATATCTGTGGGGGTATGGAGAGAAGGCAGGTACCGGATACTGAGTTGGATGATCAGCCATGATCATATTGAATGGCGGTGCAGGCTCAAAGGGCCGAATGGCCTACTCCTGCACCTATTGTCTATGTTTCTATGTTCCATTTTATTCTCTGCTAGTCCATTGCACCTCTAGACCTCTGGAGCCGGTAGCCAGAAGGACACAAAGAGCTGGAGGATGGTAGCATGTCAGGCAGCATCTGTGGGGAACATGGACAGGTGGTGTTTCTGGTCTTCAGACTGATTATTGGGGTTGTGGGGGTGGGCAGAAAGAAAGCTGGAAAAGCGTGGAAGGTAATGGTGAACACAGCCAAGACTTCTATCCACGTTCTCCAGAGATAGACGCAAAAAAGCTGGAGCAACTCAGCGGGTCAGGCAGCATCTCTGGAGCAAAGGAATGCGTGACGTTTTCGGGTTGAGACCCTTCTTCTGAACAATTTCGGATCTGAAACGTCACCTATTCCTTCTCTCCAGAGGTGCTGCCTGTCCCGCTGTGTTGCTCCCGCATTTTGTGTCTTATCTTTGGTTTAAACCAGCATCTGCAGAACCTTCCGACACATGTCCTTCTCTCCAGAGGTGGTGCCTGACCTGCCGAGCTACTCCAGCATTTTGTGTCCTTCTTGTGTATTAATGAGCGTCTTCAGTCCTTTACTTTCGACTCGATTCTTTGGAGTTGAGCTTTGGAGTCTTTGTTCTGCTACCAACCCGTGCTTGAGTCTCCACCCCAGTGAGCGTGGGGGGGGGGAGGGGGGGGGGAGAGGCTGGGTGGGGTGAGAGTGGATGCGAGTGCTCCCTGCATTAACGCTGGCTGTGCGCTTGGCAGGTCTACAGCAGCATGGAACGCCTGACGCAGCACGAGGAGCAGAAAGCCCCCGTGGTCACCCGGCGCAACCTCAACAAACACAAGGAGGAGAAGGGCGAATCGTTCAACCCCCTCGGCACCCGGGACAAGAGCTGGAGGACCAGCTCCCCAGAAATGTGAGTCCTCCCTCGCTGTGACCCCGTCCCACCCGTTCTGCTGCACGCTTACGATACAATAGAATTTTTATTCATCCCCGCTAATTAATACTTTATTATTATTATTATTAATGTTTAGTGTTTTCTGAGTCATTCGTAACTGTCACTGTATGTCATGTTGTTACTTGTGGGCGGAGCACCAAGGCAAATTCCTTGTATGTGAATACTTGGCCAATAAACTGACTGACTTACTTACTTATCCCAGGTGGAAAATTGATCTGCCAACAGTGATAAGACTAATGTTGGTGTTTTGTCGGGAGGTTGCGGTGGCCCAGCGGTAGAGTTGCTGCCTTACAGCGAATGCAGCTCTGGAGACCCGGGTTCGATCCCGACCAGGGGTGGTGTCTGTACGGAGTTTGTACATTCAGCGACCAGCGATCCCAGCACATTAACACTCTCCTACACTATCCTATCCTAGGGGCAATTGTTTTACATTTACCAAGCCAATGAACATATAAGCATAGAAACATAGAAACATAGACAATAGGGGCAGGAGCAGGCCAATCGGCCCTTCGAGCCTGCACCGCCATTCAATATGATCACGGCTGATCATCCAACTCAGTATCCCGTACCTGCCTTCTCTCCATACCCCCTGATCCCTTTAGCCACAAGGGCCACATCTAACTCCCTCTTAAATATGGCCAATGAACTGGCCTCAACTACCCTCTGTGGCAGAGAGTTCCAGAGACTCGCCACTCTCTGTGTGAAAAACCTGCGCGTCTTTGGAGCGTGGGAGGAAACCGAAGATCTCGGAGAAAACCGTCGCGGGTCACGGGGAGAACGTGCAAACTCCGTACAGACAGCGCCCGTAGTCGGGACGGAACCCGGGTCCCTGGCGCAGCAAGGCAGCAACTCTACCGCTGTGCCCACGTAGTGCGATTAGTATATGACTGGAGTATGATATTCCTCTTCTTATCGAGTCCACACACAAGATTAGAAGTTGTCCAGCCAGAGCTGGGCACACTCCTCGGCATCTGCACACAATAGAAACATGGAAACCTAGACAATAGGTGCAGGAGTAGGCCATTCGGCCCTTCGAGCCTGCACTGCCATTCGATATGATCATGGCTGACCGTCCAACAAGACAGACGATGGTGTGTGTGTGTCTTGTTGTTTCCTGTGCGTGGTGGTGGAAACAGGGCCGCGACGTGACCGCTCGTCCCTTGACCCCGGTATGATATAATTTGAGTGGATAAACACACAAAACAAAGTTACTCACGTTATCTGGGTACACGTGACAATAGCGACACCAATGGCCCCTTCATGCCCATAATCTTCTGCATCGCTGATCATCACCAAACACTATTAGCTCCATCCTCGACAGCTCTGCCAATGGATAACTGGGCTCCCCGCTCTGGGAATGCCTCCTCAAGGTTCTTCCCCTCTCCCGTCCCCTCTCCCGAATGATGTTCTTTGCACCTGCAACACAGTGCAGCCTGTTGCCCATGAGACTGGCCCAGCAACTGTCCAGCGAGCATCTGTCGCATTTTGCTTTTGAGCCCAATGTATTGGGATATCACAGGAACTGTGCGAAGGCTTTGAGAGGAGGGGAGGGTGAGTCCATGGCTATCTTTTTCACTGCCACCTTCACTTATCTCTCCTCTTATTACTCTTCCTCCCCCTTCCCACTTCTCCTCTCCCCTTTCCCATTTCCCCTTACCCCTTTATGCCGCACCCTTCCCTCACCCCCTTGGACATCTCCTCCCTCTATGCCTCTTGCCTCTCTCCTTCCCCCTACTCCCACACCCCCTCTGCTGCCGCAACCTCCCCCATTGCCCTTCGCTGCTTCCTCCCTTCCACCC
>CM069166.1:8348049-8420549 GCA_035221665.1 Okamejei kenojei
ACTCTCCAAAGAGGGACAGGTTTGTAGGTTAATTGGCTTGGTATCAATGTAAAATTGTCCCAATGTGTGTGTGTGTGTGTGTGTGTGTGTGTGTGTAGGATGGTGGTAGTGTGTGCAGGGACCGAAGGGCCTGTTTCCGCGCTGTATTTCTAAATTCAACTGAACTAAACCTGAGGGGAAAACGGGTAGGGTAGAGTAGCCCTAGAGTTGCTGCCTGCCCAAACATTGTTCCCCTTGCACTGAATCCCACAGAGTTCACGGGGAGTGGCGAATGCCCCCGTCCCACTTCCCAGGAAACCTGAACGGACACCTCTGGAGACGTTGAGCCCCACCCAAGGTTTCCGTGCGGTTCCCGGAGGTTTTTGTCCTCCGGCGACCTCCCTCAACCGGCTTCGACGGAAAAATTACCGATTTTTAAAACAGAAACCACTTTCGACCATTAGGGAGACTGACAAAAACCTCCGGGAACCGCACGGAAACCTTGGGTGGGGCTCAAAGTCTCCAGAGGTTTCCTAAGTGAGACAGGGGCAGTGCACATGGAATGAAGACTGTGTTGCACTGGGGAGAATGGGACAAGACCTTTCCATGCAACCTATTGCCCACAATTTCCTGGGAACGTTCTAGTTTCCATTCCCAGTTTGATTCCCATCAGACCAACCAAGGACAGGGAGCAGGGAAACCAGATGCAAGTAATAATAATAATAATAATACTAATAATAAATAGTTTATTGATCTGAGACATTCAGATGTCCAGAAGCCCCCAACCATCAAACCCACACATTCAGAACGAAAGCAGACAAAAAATACAATAGGGACAATACATGAAAGCAATAAATACCTCAAAAGACCCAATAATTTATCTCTTTTTTTTCTTTTTCTTTTTTCATTTCCTACTGTTATAAAATAAAAAAGAAAATTATAGAAGTACAAATAAGATTGATTGTAAATTTTAAAAATATTAAGAATGTATGTGACGATAATATTTTCTTTTGTTTCTCTTTGATTTTATATTTCTTCTTAATATGTAATTACTTCTAATAAAAATATTTTACCAAAAAAAAAAAAAAAAAGACCCAATAATTAACTATTGAAAATGCAAAGCGTCCCCCTACAGCCTAGCGGTCAGTATTTTAAAATCTAAAGCTGCAGGGGTGAAGGATCTCCTGAACCGCTCTGTTCTACAGCGCAGGGAGAGGAGCCGGTTGTTGTTCCAGGAGATCTCGGAGAAACCCACGCGTCACGGGAGAAAGTACAAAAGGAGGGAGGGGAAAGAGGAGAAGAAAGTACTCCGTACAGACAGCACCGGTAGTCTGGATGGGACCTGGGTCTCCGGCGCTGTAAGGCAGCAACTCTACCCCTGCGCCACCGTGTCCACAGAACCTATAGCGGAGCAAGATAGACCACTCCTGCTAACTGCAACGGGCTGACGCGTAGTACGCAACGGAGCGGAACGTGGGCCTTTTTTTCATCCATTTCCGTAACCGGACCCTACCCGACCCGCAGTGTAATCAACGTTTCGGGGGAACAGTTTGCGTTAATAAATTTAAATTCCGAAAACGAGGAGAAGATTTTTACCAACTAACTTTTATTTTTACGAGGAATGTTTCCGTAACCGGCTTCCGTCTCCGCACTGGTATCCTACGGGATCTTTGGTGCGGAGAGGAAGCCGGTTACGGAAATGGGGCCGAACATTACCCGTGAATCTGCCCATGACCGTACTACGTATTTTTCGTCGAGTGGACCATCTTGCTCGCTGTAGGGTCTTTGGCCGTGAATCTTTTGATCTTTGACCGTGACTGCCCTAAAGAAGTTGCGTGCGTAAAGACCACAAGGCAGCGGTGTTTCGGTTTGGTACTTCAGACTCATCGAGCCAAATGGCGGCACAACGCGCAAAGATAATTTCACTTTGCCCGCCCGCACGTGGCGCAAAGGCACCATTGAACCGCTGACGTTCTCTTTCCCCCGTCGCAGCACGTCGAAGACGGAGGACCTTCTCACGACGCGGGGCTCTGCGCTGGTGACCTCATCACCCACGTCAACGGGGAACCGGTCCACGGGCTGGTCCACACCGAGGTTGTGGAACTCATACTGAAGGTACCTCCCCTCTCCTCACATCACCGTGTGGCAAGGGACTGCAGGTGCTGGTTTAAACCGAAGGTAGACACAAAATGCCGGAGTAACCCAGCGGGGCAGGCAGCGTCTCCGGAGACAAGGAATGGGTGACGTTTCGGCCCGAGATTCTTCTTCAGACGGAAGAAGGGTCACCCATTCCTTCTCTCCAGAGATGCTGCCTGTCCCGCCGAGTTACTCCAGCTTTACCGTCTGTCAACCTTGTCCGAGCATTTGACCCTCTACTAATATCTCCACGTGAATCTTTGATCCACATTCTGTCGGGTGGCTCGCTCCCTGTTACCCCTCTTTCTCATCCACTGCCTGCCCTACACGCTAGGGACAATTTACAGAGGGCCGATCGGCCGACAGAGACGTTCATCTTTGGGACGTGGGAGGAAACCGGAGCTCCCAGAGGCAACCCAGGGTAAGGGTGCAAATACCCCACACACACTGCACACAAGGGCAGCATCGAACTCTGGTCTGTGAGGCTGCCAGGCCCTAACAGAGGGGGGGGAGGGGGGGGGGGGGGGGGGGGGGGGGGGGGGGGGGGGGGGGGGGGGACATGGGCCTCAAGTCTGTCTGCTTCAAAGGGATCTTGACTCTTGCTATTGAGGGAGTGCAGGGTAGGTTTACAGGGTTAATTCCCGGGGTGGCGGGACTGTCATACGCTGAGAGAATGGAGCAGCTGGGCTTGTACACTCTGGAGTTTAGAAGGATGAGAGGGGATCTCATTGAAACATATAAGATTGTTAAGGGTTTGGATAAGCTAGAGGCAGGAAACATGTTCCTGATTTGGGAACCCTTAACAATCTTATATGTTTGAATGAGATGCCCTCTCATCCTTCTAAACTCCAGGGTGACCAAGCCCAGCCGCTCCATTCTCTGTTAGAAAGAACTCAAGCTCAAGGTCTATTCCAACACCATCGGGACAGGCAGCTGACATGGTTTGACCTGCAGGCTGTGAATGGAGAGCTGAGAGAGCCGAAGCCCATTTCAATGTGTTTCCGTGAGCTGAGAGTTGATTTCAGTCATGGACCAGTAAAAGCTGTGTCCGGATTGCCAGCCACTTCTCCACAGCGCAGTTCCGTGGCTCAACGGTAGAGCAGCTGCCTCACAGCGCCAGAGTCCCAGGTTCAATCCTCAGCTCGGGTGCTGTGTGTGTAGAGTTGTTAACTTTCTCCCCATGGCAGCGTGGATTTCCTCCAGGTGCTCTGGTTTCCTCCCACATCTATATATATATCAGTCTGAAGAAGGGTTTCGGCCCAAAACGTTGCCTATCTCCTTCTCTCCAATAAGATGCTCTCAGCACCCGCTTGCGTTCTCTCCAGCATTTTTGTCTATATAATATATATATATCCCAGCGTGTGGCAATAATAGAATAATATGGTTTTATTCGGCCAAGTACAGTCCACTTCAAAGTAATTGCCTTGGTGCTTCCCGCCGGCAGTACACAAACGACACACCGTAACAATTGAAGATGACACATAAAAACATTAAAGCAATAAGAAAATAACATAGAAGACATATAGTATTTTTAATAATGTGATGAAATAAAGAAGCAGAGCAAAAGGAGGCTAACAGACTTTGGCGTGGAGCTACTGCTTCGTGAGCAAAGCTTTTTCTTATGTCGGCTGCAGCGCTTATGACATCCCGGTAATCCGCCTTCCCCACGGAATGCTGCGGACATGGAAAAAGTGAATAATTGTAAAATAGTTGTAGTGGAAAGATGATTGGATGGACAGCATGGAGGTGGGGGCCGAAGGCCCTATTTCCAAGCTTACCTTAGACAATTAAATCATTCTTCAGACCACGATTGTGCGATGTGCCTAAGCGGGAATTGATGTCACGTTCCTCCTCCACCTACACTCACAAGTCTAAACCGCCTGAATAATTTGATCCAATGAATTTTGTAAGCCTTACGCCGCGAATCAGTTTCTTGCTTGACCTTTCCCTGTCCTCCGCATAGCGGAACAAAAGGACCCATTCCCCAACCCAACTCCGTTTGGACACCACCATCAAGATCGGGCCCGACGGAGGTCAGACTACAAGCAAGATGCAACAAGGAATACGAAAACTCAGAAAGAGCAGAATGTAAGAGCCTATGTCTGCTGTCTGTCTCCGCACAAGCAGCACAGACACCAACACCACACACACACACGTCATCTACGCACACAACACTCACTAACGCCACACGGCACACCACAGCCACACTCACACACACACACGCACACACACACACACACACCCACACACACACACAGCACACACACCCACACACACACCAACACCACACAACCAGCACACCCAACACAAATCACACAACACACACAACACACACACACACACAGCACACACACACACGACACACACAACAGACACACAGACACTAACATCACACACACACGCACAGCGCACACACCCACACACACACACACGCACGGCTCAGCACGCAAACACACATTCACAGACACCCACATGTAACCACACACCTACACGACCAACAGCCCGCACATGCACGCCGCGCACACCCCAACACACACCACACAACAACGCAACAGCTCGCAACGACATGTCGCACACACACATGCACCACACAACACATGCTACCCACCACACACACTACACACACGATGCACACTACACAAACTACACACACAACTATGCACATGCACACACAAACTACACACACAACACACAACACTGCACAACACAACTGCACACACACACACTACACCACACACACACAGGACACGGACCAGGCAAGGACACCATTCAAACAATGTTACCACCTGGCCCTCCCATTCCTGTCCACCACATCAATAATCAATTTGTGGATTCATAATCATCCAGTTGTATGGTCAGGGGGGAGGAACGTGTGGAAACAAATGATGAATCCATGAAGAGTAAGATCCCGGCTGACTTTTTTCAGTTTTTTCTCCCTCCCCTCCTTCTCTCTCCCTCACTTCGTTCCCCCTCTCCCTTCTCTACCACGTCTTCCCTCCCTTCCCATCTAACTCTCACTCCACCTCTCCTCCCTCTTCCCACACCCTTCCCCCTTCGCTCTCACTCCCCACAACCTCCCCACAACACCCCCACACACGATCTCCTTCCTCGCTCCCCCCTCCTCTCCTCTCTCTCTCTAATCCCCTCCGTCCCCCCTCGTCTCTCTCTCTCCTCCTCCCTCTCTCCTTCCCCCCTCTCTAATCTCCACCCACCACCCTCCCTTCCCTCCGCGACAGTGGGAAAACGCAAGCTCCTTGTGTTTTCCGGAAGATAAACGAAGACAATCGAACCTCCCTCCCAACACCAGCCGCAGCCTCTCCCTTGGAGACCGCATCACTCTCCTCCCAGCGACAGCCTCCGTTTCCCCCACGCTAACAGTCTTCAGTACCGCCCCGCCTCTCGCAGACTAACCAGACCTACACCTGAACTCCGCTAATTAGGTCCGTCCGCTCGCTGAAGCCCACCTCACCGCATTCAGTGAGGCTCGGTCTCATAGGCCCACGTAACTACGTACCTCCACGCGCCTTGGCATTTAAGAGGCCACAATATCAGATTTAGGTTTACCCAGGTACCAGGGAAGAGGCATTTTTTTGCTATGCTTATCCCAATCAAGTCCAATAATACGGCAACAAAACCAAAATCAAGAAGCAGCGGGGTATGCCACAGGAAAGATAAACAGTGCAGAAAATAGTTTTTCTTGCATGTCGAGCATCATTATTGTTCATAAAGAGATACATTAGTGAAACAGCCTTTGGTCCAACTTGCCCCACCAACCAATCCTGTCCAACTACACTAATCCCCAGCCTGCATTTGCCCAATCCTCCCTATTTTAATAACCAATAACCATATACAATTAACACACACACAAACAGGACCCTCTCGGCCTCCATTCCATTGTTTCCGTCCCTATTCCCATCTTACTGCACACAACCATACCCCATCCATTCCTCTTCCACCGACCCATAACTATCCTATCCCACCTTACTTTTTTAATGTTAAATATCGGATTCCACCTCCAGCCACTTCTGCTGGAAGCTCATTCCCACACAGCCACACCACCCTCTTGAGTAAAGAGGTTCCCCCCAATGTTACCTCCCTCAACATCTGTCCCTTACAATCTCTAATGTCACGACCCACTTGTTTGAATCTTCTTCCCTAACCCCAGTGTGAAAAAGCAAAATCCATATCCGTTCAATCCATTCCTGTCCTAAATGGTTTAATCAGCGTCACAGCACCGAAACAGGCCTTTCGGCACCCACGACCAGCGCTCCCCACGCATAACGCGAGCCCCCCACACACACACACCCACACACACACACACACTGGGAGATTTGACACATAATAACCATTCCAGAACGCCAAGCCACTAACCCTACAAACCCTGCGTCTTTTTGAGTTGCGGGAGGAAACCGAAGACTTGGACCAAACACGCGGTCACGAAGTTAACGTAACAAACCCCGTAGTCCGGAATGAACCGTGTCCTCTGGGTTCTATAGCCAGGCAACTCTACCACTGCGGCGTCCCTAGACTTCATAAACCTAGTGATAGTTCCATGCGACGAAATCTAACAAATGGCAGTTCATCGAAATATATGCTCTTAAATACAACCAAAACCACAGGCAACATCATCAAGACAAAGGGAAGAAACTGGGCCGAGGCATATTCTCAGCATAGTAAGCGCACCAGTTCCCAGATAAAGTCAGCCTAGAAATGTGGTAAAAGGAGACTCCCTGTTTATTGAGGGCAGTGCTGCGTAGGTCACGGAATTGATCCCTTGGGATGGAGGACTGACAGACCGAGGAAAGATTTGAAAAGAACAGGCATGGGTTTCACTAGGAGGTTTTAGAAAGGTGATGGGTAGGATCTTCACAAAAAATTAAAATATAAAAGGACTGGTACAAGGCTACGAAGGGAATAAAATAGTTCCTTCCTAAATTAGGCGAAGCCCAATAACCCGGGGCCCAGAATCCTAGAATAAAGGTAGGGCCAATTAAGACTGAGGTTGAAAAAACCTTTTTCAACACCAAGAGGTGAAATTTGTTGGATTCCCTGCCACGAGCGCAGTGAAGGCAACAAAGATGTAAATGGATAAAGGATTTAGAACTCTATTGGGCTGTGGAGTCAAGGATCTGGGGAGAAGGCAGGCACGTGGTATTGATGGAACGCTCCCCAGCCATGATACAATGAAGCGGGTGCTGCTCGAAGGCCGAATTGCCCCTCCTGCCCAATTAACCTTGTTTCAATGTGTCTATGACCTCTCCGCATTGCGCCACCGTGCCAACAACATCGCACATCGCCGTAAAACGTGCCCACCTCTCCCCTCTCTCATGTTTCCCTCCTCCCTTTGCCCTTTGTCTATGGATTTCCCACCCTGGATGAGGTCTGAAGAGAATGAAATGTACCTGCAGGTTTGTGTTGTGTATTGCTCTCTCTCTCCCCCTCCTGCGGAGGAGGGAACACGTCAAGCATTCTCCCGGGCTCCACGTTCCCAACTCCCCGCCCCCTCGCCACCGGAACATCAGCCCGGAGGCAGCCCCACGCCTTCCCCAAGCTTCCTGCGGAAGTACAGGCGCACGCTGGCAAGTCGTCCCTGCAACACCACCTGTCCCCCATGGCCCACACGCCCCGCACCCACCACACGCCTCCCCCCCAGCACCCCGCCCTTCCCCCTGCCCACCCACACTGGTGGCGCTTCACACCCCCAGAACCATCCAACCCAAGCCTCCAACCCTCCGCCGCCCGTGGTTCATGACCCGCCCAAGAGCGCCTAGACGCCCCCACCCCGGCTGAGAGGGTGCATTCGCCGAGAATCTTCCATGCCCCGGCATCGAGGAAAAAAGCTGCCATCCGAGCACAGAGGCCGAGGCTTTCCCACCTCGGAATTCCGCCAGGAGGGCACCACGCCGACATCAGCCCCAGAGTCTGTGAGACTGAAACGGTGAGGTTGGGACTCCAGGTGGAACGCCGTGAAGTGGGGCTTCATGCCATCGCGTTGCGGAGCCGCAGGTATCCTCCACTGTGAGAGACATCTTCGCCAGCAATTCCGGCAGGAGCGGGGAGACGGTCAGACCCCGGTGACAGTAGCTGAGGTGAAGCGGAGCGACCAGGAGGGAAGGAGCCGGACCGTCCAGAGAGCCAAGGCGGTCCATTGTGCATGTCGCCCATTTGTCAAGGTGGACGCTATACGCCTCTGGCAGAGTGGATGCTTGGACCCGCATCAAGGGGCCACGCCGCTTCTTTCTTCTCCTGTTGCGTGAAAGAACACCATCAGTCGTGGGAGCCCTCCCAATCTCGAGGCCTGCACTGGACACGGTGGTCCCTCGACAAGGGCTTGCAATGCCTGCCGTCTCGCTTCCCCGGGCAGAAGGAACGGGGCTTCTTCGCCCTCCGTCCCGCCAACGAGCGGCGACCGACACCCCCCCGGCCCCTCGCCCCCGGCCAGGCCCGACACGTTGGGGGCGCATCTCGAAGTGAAGGTGTCTCCAAGTACCGCCTTGGTCAGCCTGACCCCGTCCCTCCAAATCGACGGCATGGCCAAACCTCCAGATAAAACCCAGCCCAAGAAGACACCAGCCAGCGACCCACCGAGCAAGAGACACCAAGGGGTGCAGACGGAGCCTCTGGACGGTGGGGGCTCCCTACCCCAGGACAAAGGTAGCCACGTGGAGCCAATAGTCTCACCGGGAATGTACACCGACTGGAGCCACGTAGAAGTAAGTCATCCTATATATCCCAGCCTGGTGCTGACCTCCAGCATAACCAAGGAGACAGATCCCAGGGAGGAACCAAGCTCGTTTTCCCTCGCCAATGACCTCCGCTGTGCACAAGACGGGGAGGACCCTTAGGTGTGGGTTTTCAGCCCGGGTTATAGTCCAGAGGAAAGACCTTTCGTCCCCAATGGGCTTCCCTGCAGTCCGAACAGCAGACGCCTGTAGACAACGCTCGCAGCCGACATGGCCAAAGGCATCCTCCATCCTCTCGCAAGGTCCACACTGTCCCCAGAGAAGTAGAATCAACGAGGCCTCCAAACTCCGCCACGTGTGGACGCCACGCATAGTCCCCGCAGCCCACCGACGCGCCACACGGTTGCGACAAGGCGGTAGTTTTCGCCTTGCCACGTTGGTGAAGTGTCCCTGGGCCGTTGGAATTGGCCCTTCCCCATCTCCCCGCGCGCCCGCGGCACTGTTGGAGAGAATGAAGGCGCGGAGAGCGAAAGGACCCGTGGGCGGCACGGCCATCGTCAGTCTCCTGCTCCCTAAATCCAGTGGTACAACATCAGCAAGCGCCGAACCAAGAGCGCACATCCTTCCCCACTCTCCCCGAACAGAATGCGAAAAACACTCAAACGTTTTAGCAAGGGCTGCGTGCATGTGTGTGCGTGTGTTGCGTGTATGTGCCTGCACATGTGTGTATGTGCACCTCCATGCATGTACACATGTGCTTGTGTGTGTATGTGTGAGGGAGAGAGAGATTCATGTATGTGGAGGATTGTATGTGTGGACCAGTGTGTGTGCATGTATTTAGAGCAAAAATCCTATAGTGATCTTTGGTTTAAAGTGTGTGTATGTTTAATGTGTGTGTGTGTGTGTGTGTGTGTGTATATGCTGCGTGTGTGTTTTATGTGTGTGTGTATCTGTGTGTTTTTTGTGTGTGTGTTCTATGCGTGTGTGTGTGTGTGTGTCTGTGCGTTTTATGCATGTGTGTCTGTTGTGCGTGCGTGCGTGCGTGCGTGCGTGTGCATGTAATATATAGAAGGCCTGCAAATAACTGGGCGTTTATACAAAAATCAAACACTTCCTGAGGTGAACTTTTGCAACTGTGGGAAATCAAAAAACAAAAACTTAAGAATCTCGGATTCTGAATTGCCAAGGTGCCCGTTCAGTTGAAAAACTAATTGCAAACATTTGAGAGGAATGTGAAAGGTTTTGAGAATATTTGTGCTTCAGCATCAGGTAGCTGCATGTTGGTGTGTAAAATATACTGGCTAAAGTGCATTACATGCCTAAACTGCTTTCACATGCCATATACTTAAATATTCAGAAGTGCTCTTGTATAAAAGGGGTCAGTGATTTATTGGTTGTGTAAATTGGCCGCAGATTCGAACCCCAAAACTAATGCCTCGCAGTCTGAGGAAGTGTTTCAAGTTTCAGAATTAGCGTTGCGTTTGATCTTAAAGGGACCCTGCCTCCTGTGAGCTTCTGCCTGGGAAAGCAAGTGTGCTTGATCCAGCTCTTGCACCTCTATCCCATGAGATAAAGTTTATATCCCGACGTGGCCTTCTAGTGTTGAAGGCTTTCATTGTAATCATCTCATGTAGTCCTTGGCTGGGTACAGAAGACGGCTTGAGCCCCCACATGCCCAATGTAGTAAGATCAGGCCCGCCTCCATTTCCCATCACCATAAATGAACTTACGAGGGCCAGAAGAGTATAGTTACACAGTGTTGTGTGAAGTGCCAGGAATGTTCCGAATCCAAAGCCTTCCTGCAGCTGGCCTTTATGCTCATTTCTGTTGCCCGACTCCCAAATGTTAAAAAAACCTGTGACGGTGGAATTGCGAACCGATGCCCGCCGGTTCGGCAGGAAGCCTACACTGCCTAAGCAGGCAGATTATCAGACAGGCAGGTGGGACTGGGGTGGAGGTGAATCAGCCCGAAAGCCTAGCTCGTGGAAGGGCCATTCAGAAGCCCGGCAACAAGAGAGGAAGCAGCTGTTCCTACATCTGGAGGAACCCCGGATATCCAGCTTCAGTATGTATCTTCTTCCCGATGAAAGCAGAGAGAAAAATATCAGGCCAGGGTGAGAAAGGCCTTTGACTAAAGATGAACACAAAAAGCTGGAGTAACTCGGCAGGTCACACAGCATCACTGGAGAGAAGGAATAGGTGATGTTTCATCATAAGATCATTTGATAGCAGAATTAGGCCATTCGGCCCATCAAGTCTACTCCGCCATTCAAATCACGGCTGATCTATCTTTCCCTCCTAACCCCATTCTCCTGCCTTCTCCCCATAACCCCTGACACTAATCAAGAATCTATCTATCTCTGCCTTAAACATAGCCATTGACATGGCCCCCACAGCCTTGTGTGGCAAAGAATTCCACAGATTCACCACCCTCTGATGAAATAAATTCCTCCTCATCTCCTTCCTAAAAGAACGTCCCTTAATTCTGAGGCTGTGACCTCTAGTCCTAGACTCTCCCACTAGTGGTGGTGTTCTCTCCACATCCACTCTATCCAAGCCTGTTTCAGGTCGAGACCCTTCTTCAGAGTCTAAAGTAGGATCTCGACCCAAAAGGTCACCTATTCCTTTTCTCCAGAGATGCTGCCTGACCCGCTGTGTTACTCCAGCTGTTTGTGTCTCGTCGGTTTAAACCAGCATCTGCAGTTCCTCCCTGCACACAGGTCCTTGACTGTGTTGGCTGCTTTCCTGAGGCAGTATGTCGTGTGGATGGAGTCCATTATGGGAGTCCTACCGTCTTCTCTCCTCTCCGGCCTAACTCATCCCATGTGTTTGCATGTGGTCCGTACCTCTCTTCCCTCCTCTCCCTATTCCCAGGAGGAGCGATTGGATCTTCGTGAAACGACACGCCACCATGCAGGGAATTCCAGAGCGAGCATTAACTGTGAAAACAAAGGGCGTTCCTGGCCCATTCCCTCTGATGCTCTCTGGCAGTAATGTTCTCTCCAAGTAGATTTGTTAGCTGGCTGGACCTAGTTCAACTCACCATCACGCTAACATTCACTTTGCCAACTGGCATTGGGCAAGTTGTTGATGCCAGTGGGAAAATGGAGGCAAGATTGGGGCTGCAGTCCTATTAGTTTCGCAAGAAAAAAAAACACATGGTTGCCATTTGCGCACCCGATTTTGTTTTCTCGGACTAATAGTCCTGCTACCTCTCAGGGCCAGAGTCCCAGGTTCGATCCTGACCTGCGCCGCTTTCTGTGTGGTGTTTGGACATTTCTCCGTGTGACGGTCAAGGTTCTTCCAGATGTTTCAGCGGGCAGTGATTGGTGACCCCTTAGTGGCAAAAGAATGGAAAGTGAACATTGGTGTGGATGTGCGAGAGAGAGAGAGAGAGAGAGATAGAGATAAAGAAAGAGGACTACCTTGAGGAGCTGACTGACTTCATTCATTTCACCACCAACTTCCATCCGGACGACTCAAATACACTTGGACCATTCGACACTTCCCTACCATTTCCTTGGTGACCTCCCATCTCTAATTGCAGGGAAACGCTCCTGACCGACATCCACTACAAACCTACTGACTCCCACAGCTACCTGGACTACTCTTTCCTCCCACCCTGCTTCCGTAAGGACTCCATCCCCTATTCCCAATTCCTCCGTCTACGCCGCATCTGCTCCCAGGATGAAGAGGTGTTCCACACCAGGGTCATCACAAATGGCCTCATTCTTCAGAACGGCGGATCCCCTCCCCCACTATTGATGAGGCTCGCACCAGGTCTCTCCATACCCCGCCAACACTGCCCCGATCGACCATTCCCCCCACACGCAAACAGGGGCAGAGTCCCCTGTCCTCACCTTTCACCCCACACAGCCGGCAAATACAACATATAGTCCTCCGCCAGTTACGCCACCTCCAAGTGTTGACCCCCTCCACCCGCCACATCTTCCCATCTCCCCCCACCCCCTGTCTGCCTTGCAAAGACCGCTCCCTTCCCGCAACTCCTTGTCCATTCTTCCCTCCCCTCCCACTCTAACCCTTCCCCGGGCACTTTCCCTTGCTAACCGCAAAGAAAATGCAACACTTGTCCCTTCACCTCCCCCCTCCCACTCCTTCAGGGACCCAAGCAGTCCTTCCAGGTCCGACAGAGCGATTCACCTGCACCTCCTCCAACCTCCTCATCTGCATTCCGCTGCTCCAGATGCCAGATGATCTATATCGGTGAGACCAAGCGGAGGCTTGGCGATCGCTTCGCCGAACACCTCCGCTCGGTCCGCAATAACCAACCCGACCTCCCGGTGGCTCAGCACTTCAACTCCCCCTCCCATTCCACATCCGACCTCTCGGTCCTGGGCTCCTCCACGGCCAGAGTGAGCAACACCGCAAGCTGGAGGAACAGCACCTCATATTCCGTTTGGGGAGTCTGCATCCTTTGGGCTTGAATATTGAATTTTTCTCAATTCTGTTAACCCTTGCTGTCTCCTCCCCTTCCCACCTCTCCCTCAGCCCTCGGGCCCTGGCATTCCCTCTATCTCTATCTCTCCCCCACCCTAGTCGCACCAGCTTCTCATTTTCACACCACAAACAGCTTACAAATGGCTTGTTCCCTTTATCACCGATACTTTTTTGCATATCTTTCACTCATTGTTCCTTATCTCTCCACATCACCGTCTAATATCTCTCGTTTCCCCCTGATCCCTGACCAGTCTGAAGAAGGTCTCGACCCGAAACGTCGCCTATCTCCTTCGCGTCCTTAGATGCTGCTGCACCCGCTGAGTTTCTCCAGCTTTTTGTGTACCCAAGAAAGAGGACTACGTGGAAATATGAAGGGAGTTGGCCGGTGGGGTTGTTTGTGGTGCCAAATGATCAGCTGCATCATTGGACTAAGCATGGAAGAACCTGGACTGCTTATGGTGCTTGCAAGCTGACGGTCGGAGAGAGGAGCCCCACTAATTGTTACATTGAAGTCCCTGCGAATGTGTTGGGAATAGCACTCTCCCACACAACCACTCATCCGTCGCTGTTGGATATCGCTAGGAGATGTCCTGAGGTTGAACACTAACCGGCCGTTGTCTGTGGACTTTAGCTGCGTGTTGGTGGTGGGTCAATCCGTGCCAAGCATGGAGGTGGCTGGATCAGCGTTGATCTCATGAATGAGTGGCACGGCACGACGCTGGACTGCTGCAGAACGGACAAGGACCTCAGTGCCCGGTGACGGTAGACACTGCAAGTGTCAGTAGCGGCCGAACGGTTCAATTCCACGGTGCCTTTCGATGAGTCTAGCCAAACGCTACGATTGTTTATTTTTGCACTAGGTTCAGTCGCAGCCCTGAAAAAATGGAATTGGATATCTTAACGAAGAGGGGGAAAGCTTCAAGGCTAAGGGGTAGGAACTAATCTAAGGGTTAATCTAAGGGGAACTAATCTAAGGAACTAATCTGGTTGCTCTTTCATATGTGAATGGGCCAAGTAAGACCCTCCAGTACTGTTAGATTGACAGATGCTCATTTATACAGTGTTGGTTCCACCCTGACTCAGATGAAACGATAGGGATTTCTAATGGACTGTAACTTGAACTGTGAAATGCCCTGATGCCAGGGATGGGTCGGTGTCTAGTTAAATGCAAAGCTTCATTATGCTCTGCAGAGAGCAAGCCTTGTAGACCAATGCCCACCAACCCTCCAGTGCCAGACTACCCACCACCATCTCAGTGAGTCTGATTGAGGGTCTCGACCCGAAACGTCACCGATTCCTTGTCTCCAGCGATGCTGCCTGACCCGCTGAGTTCCTCCAGCAGTTTGTGCCTATATACGGTTTAGATGGCTGGTTCCCGCCCACAGCCTTTGCCGGCTACCTTGTGGGCCTCTTGTTTCATCCATCTTGCAGCTCAATCACGCCCAGTGCAACCGTGTACGGCTTAGAGGTAAAGGGTGTTACACGGATGCAGGATATCTTAGGAGAATGTTTGCCATGACTGCTGGATTGTTTTAATTGAAGGATGAACCTCTCCCATTCTCTGATAGTTGCCGTCCCTCTTTCTTTACACGGAGGAGTTGCAGCAGGGTTGCTGTTTTGCAGTGCTCTCAGCGCCAGGGACCACCGGTTCAATTCCGACTACGGAGTTTGTAGGTTCTCCCCGTGACCACGTGGGGTTTTCTCCGCGATCTTCGGTTTCCTCCCACACTTTAAAAAGGGGCAGGTTAATTGGCTTGGTATAAATGTAACTTGTAGGATAGTGTTAGTGTTAACATGTACCAGAGGGGTAATCTTTTACACACAAAGTGCGGTGGGTGTCCGGAACGAGCTGCCGGAGGAGGTAGTTGAGGCAGGTACTATCGCAACCTTTAAGAAACATTTAGACTGGTACATGGATAGGACAGGTTTGGAGGAGTTGGGCCAAACGCAGGCAGGTGGGACTAGTGTAGCTGGGACATGTTGGCCGGCGTGGACAAGTTGGGCTGTAGGGCCTGTTTCCACACTGTAAGACACTGATGCTATGACTATGTGCGGTGTGCTTTATCTTGAAGTCAACGGCCATTAAAATGCCACCAAATTCAGCCCAAACCAAGTCCATTATCCCATTGACTGCTTTATCTCTGGCCTTTGCCCAACCATCTGACTATCAATATCCCCCTCACTTTTATCAAACCTACATTACCTTGCCTCCCCCCCCCCCCCCTCCCCCCCCCCCACTTCCTCCCTCAACTACAATTAGTCTGAAGAAAGGTCCCAACATGGAAGTTCTCCAGATGTCCATGTTCTCCAGAGAAGCTGATTGACCTGGGTTACTCCAGCACTTTGTGTCATTTTCCAATACTTAGGCCTTGGATTTCCTTTCCCAAAGCTTAAACCTTTTCCCACTATTCCCACTTGTAGTGTTGCAAGAGATTCCAGGTCTCCTTGAGTAAAATACTCAGTATTTTAGTAGTTGTGAGCAGCAGATTCTTGGGACTAGAACTGCTGTTGCTTGTTGCACCTAACAATATTGTGTGCAGTATTGGTCCCCTAATTTGAGGAAAGACATTCTCGCTATTGAGGGAGCGCAGCGTAGGTTTACAATGTTAATTCCCGGGATGGAGGGACAGTCATATGCTGAGAGAATGGAGCAGCTGGGCTTGTACACTCTGGAGTTTAGAAGGATGAGAGGAGATCTCATTGAAACATCTAAGATTGTTAAGGGTTTGGACACGCTAGAGGCAGGAAACACGTTCCTGATGTTGGGGGGAGTCCAGAACCAGGGGCCACAGTTTAAGACCATTTAGAACGGAGAAGAGGAAACACATTTTCGCACAGAGAGTTGTGAGTCTGTGGAATTCTCTGCCTCAGAGGGCGGTGGAGGCCGGTTCTCTGGATAATTTCAAGAGAGCTAGATAGTGCTCTTGAAGATAGCGGAGTCAGGGGAGAAGGCAAGAACGGGGTACTGATTGGGGATGAATATATTGAATGACGGTGCTGGCTCAAAGGGCCGAATGGCCTACTCCTGCACCTATTGTCTATTGTCTATTTAATCAAACCCTAATGATACCGGCCATTGTATCCACAGCTACAAGCAAGAGGGAAATGTAATCTCTAAAGTGCCACAAATTGAGTGCATTGAGAGGGTATAGACCACAGACTGTTGAGCATCAAACATTGCTTGGTACAAGAGATGGGTTTTAGTGCTTCGGGAGGTGGGGTGGGACTACAGAGAAAATGTTCTCCAAACACATCACGGGTCAGGCAGCTTCTGTGGAGATTGAACGAGAGTCATAGAGGATGTGGGCCTTCATCAGAGCCCAGGACAACTAGGCTAACTCAGTGGGATACAAGGTCAGAGGTTGTGGGGAGATGGCAGGAGAATGGGGTTTGGAGGGAGAGATAGATCAGCCATGATTGAATGGCGGAGTAGACTTGATGGGCCAAATGGCCTAATTCTACTACTATCACTTATAACCTGACAAACTGATGGGCCAAATGGCCTAATTCTACTCCTATCACTTATAACCTGACAAACTGATGGGCCAAATGGCCTAATTCTACTCCTATCACTTATGGCCTTCTGACCTTCTGGAGTAACTCAGCGGGCCCAGCATCATCTCTAGAGAACATGGATAGGTGGCGTCTCAGATAGAGACTCATCCTCTCGACCTGAAGCTTCACCTGTCCATGTTCATTCTCCAGAGATGCTGCCTGACCTGCTGAGTTCCTCTGGCACGTTGTGTCCTTTTGTTTCTCAAATCCGAAGCAAAGTTAAACTTGCATTTTCTGCTCTGTCGTTAGCACGTGCGAGATTGCCAGGAGGTATTCTCACGAAGGCTAAGGAAGCTACTCCTATGTTTCCTTTGTGTATTAACCAGCACCTGCAGATCCTCTTTTCTGTACGTTATCTCAGACTATGTCTTCTCAGATGTTGTGAACTATCTCCAACACCTTCGGACACAGAAAGCTGGAGTAACTCAGCGGGGCAGGCAGCATCTCTGGAGAGAAGGAATGGGTGATGTTTGGGGTCGAGACCCTTCTCCAGAGTCTGAAGAAGGGTCTCGACCCGCAGTGTCACCCATTCCTTCTCTCCAGAGAAGCTGCCTGCCCCGCTGAGTTACTCCAGCTTTCTGTACCTATCTTTGGTTTAAACCGGCATCTGCAGTTCCTTCCTACACTGCTCTAAACTGAAATGGGTCGTTTCCTCAGTATTTATAACATGCGGCATATTAAATATGTATGCACTGGTTCTGGCAGTATTTCTGTAGATTGCAAGGAGCAGCTGGCTTGCTTGTGTACCCTGGGTGAAGGGTGAATGCACCGCAGAGCCTTTTCAGTTTCCATTGAAAACTTTCATCCACTCAACTATCCCACCGATCAAAGCAGTGACTCCACTGCACCCTGAGACACCGCTGCTTGTGTGTGTGTGCGCGTGTGTGTGCGTGTGTGTGTGCGCGCATGTGAGCTCAATCCTCCATGCCTCCCGCTAGTTTCCAATGTATCACCTGCTTTGTCTCTTCCCTATGCAAAAAAAAATGAACAATCCCTGCTTGGTGCTTATGTTTTAGCTTCACCCCCTCTCCCTTCCCCCCCCCCCACCCCGCCCCTCACTTCCCCTTTGTGAGTTAGTTCATAAAGTGACTACTAATTATGCATTGGATCAAAATGTCACTGTTTGTAATGACATTCCTGGATGTGTTTGTGCAACATATCTGCACTGTTATACTGTAGGTTGGAAGAAAAAGGTACTGTTTCTTAAAAAGAAAAAAAATGTGAATTATTACTATTTAATATATATATATATATATGCAGTTGTTCGAAAGTTCTGTGAAAGATGAATAATTGTTAATAACCTCAGCCGGACGATTTAAAAAAAAACCTCCATTGATGTTTGGCAGTAAGGCATTGTATCTGCCATCCACTTGCCCATCCACTGCATCCACTCTGTGCAGGGAGCAAAAAACAGACTGCTGGAGGGGGCAGCATGTGTGGAGGGGGACAGGAATGGTCGACGTTCTGGATCGAGGCGCTGGCCCAAATGTCGTTTAACCCTCTGCCTCCACAGTTGCTGCCTGAGCTGTGGGTGTCAGGGGTTACGGGGGGAAAAGGCGGGAGAATGGGTTTAGGAGCGGGTGCCACGATTGAATGGCGGAGTAGACTCGATGGGCCGAATGTCCTAATTCTGCTCCTATCACGTATGGCCTGCTAAATTCCCCCCCAGCAAAGATAGACACAGAGCGCTGGAGTAACTCAGCGGGTCAGGCAGCATCTATGGAGAACATGGATAGGTGACGTTTTGGTTCGGGTCCCTTCTTCAGACTGAGAGATGGAGATGTAGTGGAGGGGGGGGGGGGGGGGGTGGGGTGAAGAGCTGGAGGTGAGAAAGGAACAGGATAAATCGGGGACGGTTGCAAACAACCTCAGGCAGGGAGGTGCCATGCTAGCGGTTCAGACTGCATCTCTGGGGAACACAGATTTTGTTGACTTGTCACCCTTGTTGATTAGTGTGATCTCAAGAGGGATGCAATGTGGAACTGGTTAAAGGATTAGGGAGGAGGAAGGCGAAGGGGTAGAGAGGGCAGGTAGCAGTTATTTAAAATGAGGGGGATTCAATATTCATACCACTGGGTTGTGAGCTGCCCAAGCTCAATATGAGGTGCTGTTCCTCCAGTTAGCGTGTGGCCTCACTCCACCTACTCCAGCAGTTTGTTTCATGCTCCAGGTGCCACCAGCTGGTGCTGTTCCTCAAAGAGTTGAGCTTTGCTTGTAACCTCTGAACAAAGAATGAACAAGCCAGTTAAGGCCATTGACTATTTTCATCAACTTGACACCAAGAACCTCTTCCTCCATCTCTGTCAATGCGATACATTGCACTCAGCACTAACGCCCAACCCCATCTCCATTCACGGATAGGCGCAAAACGCTGGAGTATCTCAGCGGGTCGGGCAACATCTCTGGAGAGAGGAAATGGGCGACGTTTCAGGTCGAGACCCAAAACATCACCTATTCCTTTCCTCTGGAGATGTTGCCTGATCTGCCGAGTTACTCCAGCATTTTGTGTTTATCTTCGGTGTAAACCAGCATCTGAGGTCCCTTCCTACCCATCTCCATTCAGTACCACTCGCTGTAGTGGCTAGTAAGGCTCATTGAGATTCAATCATTGTTCGGGATACATCGCACGGACTTTCAATTACGCGTTCTGTTTTGTGACACAGGATCTGATCCAAATTCTGATCGTTATCTGTTCACAAAGGCACGCTCAACAATGTGCAGCCACTGGTCTCAATGCAAAAGTTGACCCAAGAGGAAAATGCAACAGATACTGAAGCCCGGAACAAAAATGGAGATGTTGGAAAGACTCAGCGGGTCGGGCAGCGTCTGAGGAGGAGAATGTTAACTCTTTTTCTCTCTCCTCAGATGCTCCCTGCCCTGTACTGGAAGGTTCTGCTTCTCTGTTGGACCTCTGGCTGAACAAGAGTGATTAGACCAGTTCTCCAAAGTTGTTGAATGAATTGTTGAGTGCACAAGGTTGTTGAGTGCCCAGCTAAAGAAATGCTTCTCGTGCTTCTGTCGAGCTTTGTTGGAACAGAGTAGGAGGCAGGGGACGGTGAGGCGAGTGGGGGTGAGATTAAATGCACTGGGCCACGTCGTCCACAGGAGGTTCACCTGTATCTGTTGGCTTTGCCAGCCCAATGAGGGTCCCAAGAGGAGGAGTTGGCAGACGGTTGCTTTGACAGCAGGCTAAGCTGAAAAGTATTGGCATCAGCTCAAAGTGAGGAGAGACTCAGGTGGTCAGGGACCTTCTGTTGCAAGAGGAAGAAACAGCATTTTGGCTGGATTAGGTTGGACCTGCTCCAAGTCTTGAACTAACCCTCCCGTGGATGCTAACGTCATCGCATTGGGCATTGCTTGCCCTTTCCACTTGTAGACAATAACTAGGGCATCCCTAGAGGGAATTAAGCACCGATGGCTTCTCTCAGCTTGTTACTATCAACCCAGAGGAAGGAACCCAGTGCCAAACTAATCAATTCATGAAATATAAAATCTCTTTTATAAAATGCAATAGCTACTCTTTACCCCATGTTCAACTTCTGTATATTAATTAGCCATGTTAATATTGCTTAAAATGTTTTTTTTTAAAAACCTGAACATCTTCAAATTCCATTGTAGTGAGGTTCAGCGAGATGTCGGCTGAGGTCTGCACCCTCTCCAAAGTCCCCAAATCCTTCCTGCAACTGGGGTGTGACCAGAACCAATACTCCAAAACTCCAAATGCAGCCTCATTCAAGTCATGTCGAGCAGCATCACGATTTAGTTTAGAGATACAGCACGGAAACAGGCCGTTCGGCCCACCGGGTCCGCGTCGACCAGCGATCCCCGCACGTTAGCACCATCCTACACCCACCAGGGACAATTTTTTTTTTCATTTACCAAGCCAATTAACCTACAAACCTGTACGTCTTTGGAGTGTGGGAGGAAACCGATGATCTCGGGGAAAACCCACGCAGGTCACGGGTAGAGAACGTGCAAACTCCGTACAGACAGCACCCGCAGTCGGGACCGAACACAGGTCTGCGGCGCTGCATTCGCTGTGAGGCAGCAACTCTGCCGCTGCGCCTCCGTGACCGCCCATTCTGACTCTCCCACTCGATTCCCTGACCAGCGAAGGCCAGCATACTATCTGCCGTCTTTACCGCTCTATCTGGAGTCAGATAGAGTCATGCAGCATGAAAACAGGCCCTTCGGCCCCACCAGCCCGTGCCGACCAGCGATCACCCACACACACTGGTTCTATGTTATCCCACTTTCTCATCCGCTCCTTGCACACTCCTGCCAATTTGACAGAGGGCCGATAAACCTACAAACCCCGCACTTCTGTGGGATGTGGGAGGAAACCGGAGCTCCCGGAGGAAACACACACACACTGGGTCACAGGGACAACGTGCAAACTCCACACCGACAGCACCCGAAGGGCCTGTTTCCGCGCTGCATCTCTAAACTAAACTAAACTGAATGGTCATCCCCTAGGTATGGGGTTGTTGAGAAGGCATCCGAGTGTGAGTGTTGAGTACAGGATCGTCCATGACTTTGTTTAACAGCTTCAGGAACATGCTCCTCGGTCCAAGATGCCGGACATGGTACTATTCTTATGTTCAGAAGTGATAGGAGACAGTCTACTTCTACTCCAAGTCTGCTCCGCCATTCAATCGTGGATGGTCTATCTCTCCCTCCTAGCCCCATTCTCCTGCCTTCTCCCCATAAACCCCTGGCACCCGCACTAATCAAGAATCTATCTATCTCTGCCTTAAAAATATCCATTGACTTGGCCTGCACGGCCTTCCGTGGCAATGAATTCCACAGATTCACCGCCCCGCACATCTGCCTGTACTGGATCCATATTCCTGCATGTTCCCAGATTTAGTGTTCATACATCTCACCGACAATTATCACCCAGGGTTAAGAGGACATTGGCAGGCAAGGAAGAGGCACAGATATATATTAGCACTGCAATAGATGTACTATGCTTAGCGGGAGTCGATTCTCACACTCTAACACGACTCTCTCCCAGTCTCATCACCAGCTGAGGTGGATAAGTCATTGCAAAAGATGACGACCGCTGCAAAAATAAACTATTACTCAATAAACAGCCACGCACTGTGGACGTTGGAGCGTCAGATCTCTTAGAGCAATAATAGTGTAGATCAGGAAAAATTTAAAAAGTGCACGGCAAAACTTTCAGTAGAATCCTGTCCCCTCTACGTGTCAGTGGCTTGTATGTGAGTTTGCGTTTTGTTTCCTGTCACGTGTACCGAGGTACAGTGAAAAGCCTTTTTGTCGCGTGCTAACCAGTCAGCGGAAAGACAATACGCGATTCACGATCGGGCCGTCCGCAGCGTACGCTAAGGGGAAATGCTGCTGTCGGCGCAGAGATTTAAAAGAGGGGGAGCGATTGTAGCGCGTGCTTGCAGATCCACTGCCGTGACCGACACGCAAAGGGTCTCGCGCCTTGGACGCCATCTTGGGTACTGTCAACGCACTGACGCACAGGGGGACGGATACTGGATGCCACGCTCTGGAGCAAATGGGAAATAATATCTAACAGGTTTTTTGATTGTTCACTAACTTTAGCAAAATTAGAAATGAGAATAAAATTAGAAACACGTCTTTATAATAGTGGACCTAGGAAAATCTGCCCTCATCTATAAGTTATAAGGCACGTCGTCAATTGCGAGTATGGAGTTATATCAATGAATCAGTATTTTTTAAGTGTCCAGTATGTGTTAGAACTGATTTGTATATATCGAGTCATCTTTACAGATTAAAAGAAATGAAAGCTGGCAACTCCTCGCTGGAGATCCCTGCACTGTTACAGTGGACATCGCAGGGCAGCTTGATGTAATATTTATACATTTCATATCCTTATTGCCTTAAATTTATTTTCCTCACTGCTTCTGTACTTCACTGATTGTGTGGGAAAAAAAAACATTAAAATTAATTTTAAAAAACGAGCCATGTTCGTCACGGTTGCATTTATTTGACCAGAGTCGTGGGGAGAGAGGGAGAGAATATTTTCCTCCAAAAGGGCTCAAAGCAAACTGATGTGCAAGTTTAGGAAAGAACTGCAGATGCTGGTTTAAACCGAAGATAGACACAAAAAAGTCTGAAGAAGGGTCGCGACCCGAAACGTCACCAATTCCTTTTCTCCAGAGATCTGCCTGTCCTGCTGAGTTACTCCAGCTTGTGTGTCTATCTTTGATGTGTAAGTTTAGTTTAGAAGGGGTCCCAACTTGAAACGTCACCTACCAATGTTTTCCAGGGGTATAGCCTGACCCACTGAGTTACTCCAGCACATTTGTGTCATTTTTTAAAAGTGTAGTTCAGAGATACGGCTTGGAAACAGGCCCTTCAGCCCATCGAGTCCGCGCCGACCATCGATCACCCGTTCACACCAGTTCTATGTTATCCCACTTTCTCATCCACTCCCTACACACTACAGAGGCCGATCAACCTGCAAACCCGCACGCCTTTGCCACGTGGGAGGAAACGGGAGCCCTGGGAGAAAAGCCTTGCGATCACAGAGAACCGTACAAACTCCACACAGACAGCTCCCAAGGTCAGGATCGAACCTGGGTCTCCGTTGCTTTGAGGCCGCAACTCTGCCATCTGCACCACTACGCTCCACAGTCCCCTCCTCACCTGGCAAACCTTCGTAATTTTAAACACCTCAATTAAGTCTCTTCTCAGCCTTCTCTGATACAATAAAAGTATATCCTACTTACCCATTGATCCCTGAAATATTTCAGTCTTAGCAACATCGGTATATAATAAAGTCACGTCTATGATAGACCTTTGATCTTTAATGCATCTGTGTTAACCAACGTTATTAGGGAAAAGCACAACGTGCTTGATGGAACGTCATCAAATCGGCTGTGGCCCCTGTGGGCCTAAAACAAAGGCCTCATCTCCACTTCTTAATGCAATCATTAATCAAAGTATTCTAAGTGTAGTTTCTACTGGTGAGTAGAATATTGATGGCATTTGGATGTTATGCTCCAGTTACTCAATACCGCATTAAGATTAACTGGATTCTTTGAGTTTCAGATTAATTTTTCATTATGTCCTGAGCCACTTCTATATTTAAATGTTAATTGGGATTTTTTTTCTCATTCCGAGGCACAGCCTTGAACGACTGGAGCAAATGCATAGTGTTTAAGGAACTGCAGATGTTGCTTTACACAGAAGGTGGACACAAAATGCTGGAGTAACTCAGCGGGACCGGCAACATTTCTGCATAGAAGGAATGGATGACGTTTCGGGTCGAGACCCTTCTTCAGACCAAAGACTGCATGACTCCGTGACTCCGTCCATGGGCCTATTTAGAGGCCTCTTAAATGTCACTATCGTATTTGTTTCCACCACCACCCCAGGCAATTCTGATGAAGGGTCTCGACCCGAAACGTCACCCATTCCTTCTCTCCATAGATGCTGCCTGTCCCGTTGAGTTACCCCAGCATTTTGTGCCTATCTTTGGAGCAAATACATCTGGTTCCTTTCCAGAAGGGAAAAACGGCACAGGGTTGGCTTAAGACCTGGGTTGAGCGAAAAAATAAGGGCGGCACGGAGGCGCAGCAGGTAGAGTTGCTGCCCTACAGTGCCAGAGACCCGGGTTCAATCCTGACCACAGGTGCTGTTCTGTACGGAGTTTGTACATTCTCCATGTGACCGCGTGGGTTTTGTCCGGGAGCCCCGGTTTCCTCCCACATTCCATAGACATACGTATGGAATAGTAGCGTGCAACACAATTTCGGAGTTAAATTTAATTATGGGTGGGTGATGGGTGGGGAGGTATAGCATCACTTGGTGTTTTCCTTTTGGTTTTTATCTTTTTATTTCTCTACATCTTTCTTATTTCTTTTACTCACTCACTCTTTGGTGACACCAATCTGGTAGTCTACGGGTTCTATACTTGCTCATCCACTTTATTTTCTCTCTTGCTTTCTCTCTCTCCTTTTCTTTCATCTTGAACTGAAAATTAAAACTGGAGCTGTACAATAATTGTATTATGTCATATGCCGCTGTTTACCTTTTCGTACACTGCCTCTAATAAATTAAAAATTAAAAATTAGAAAAAAAAGACGTGCAGGTTTGTAGGTTAATTGGCTTTGGTAAAAAAAAATGTCCCTAGTGTGTCGGGTAATGCCAGTGTACAGGAGGACCGGTGGTCGGTGTGGACTTGGTGGGCCAAAGAGCCGTTTCCACGCTACATCTCTAACGTCTAAATCCACTTCTTGAATATGATTGCAAGGCTCTCTATTGGGGCCAGAAATATTCTTTGGTCTGTGGCAGACGATGAAGACTTATTTCTATGTCTATTATACAAACTGTAATTTGTGCGGAGTTCCAAAGGGCTCATGCAGGCTGGGCTAGTGCAAGATTACTGGAGATGGGCCCAAGGCAGCCTGGTTAAGTTTAGAGATAGACCATCGATCATCCATTCACACTAGTTTTATGTTCTCTAATTTCTCCACTCCCTTGGGATGTGGGATGAAGCCGGAACACCCGAAGGAAAGACATGGTCAAAGGAAGAACGTGCAAACTCCACACGGAGAGCACCCGCAGTGGGGTTTGAACTTGAGTCTCTGGCGCTGTGAGGCAGCAGCTCTACCTGCTGTGCCACCGTACCTCCTTGAAATAAGTTCTTCAATAATGTTCCCAATGTTGGGCGAGTCCAGAACCAGGGGCCACAGTCTTAGAATAAAGGGGAGGCCATTTAAGGCTGAAAAACTTTTGCACCCAGAGAGTTGTGAATTTATGGAATTCCCTACCACTGAGGGCAGCGGAGGCCAAATCACTGGATAGATTTAAGAGAGAGTTAGATAGAGCTCTAGGGGCTAGTGGAGTCAAGGGATATGGGGAGAAGGCAGGCACGGGTTATTGATAGCGGACGATCAGCCATGATCGCAATGAATGGCGGTGCTGGCTCGAAGGGCTGAGTGGCCTCCTCCTGCACCTAATTTCTTTGTTTCTATGTTCCAATGCTCTAAGAAGGAACATGTCGTGCGGTGGGACTACCGAGGAGGATCACAGATGAGCCAAGTGTGATCTTTGCAAACAGGCTAACAGCGATGGGGACCTCCCAAGGTATTGCGGTGATTCTCAAGGCCTTGCTGCTGCTTTGATCATTAAGGCTGCTCTCACACTAGACAGGGTTGCACACAGCTTGAGGTACAGCACGGGACTGTGTCTTAAGGTGCCAACACATGGCCCCAACAACCAGTGTAACAGTGGGCACCTGGGCCAGACAACACACTGATCAAAGTCGTCCTTTCAGGGCCTATTAGTTATTCAGGACTCACCCACTGAGATACAATGAACACCATGTGCTTAGTTTAATTTTAGAGATACAGCGCGGAAACAGGCCCTTCGGCCCACAGAGTCCGCACTGACCAGCGATCCCCGCACACTAACACTATCCCACACACACACTAGGGACAATGTTACATTTATACCAAGCCAATTAACCAACAAACCTTTACGTCTCTGGAGTGTGGGAGGAAACCGAAGATCTTGGAGAAGACCCACGCGGTCACGGGGAGAACGTGCAGACAGCACCCGTAGTCGGGATTGAACCCGCGTCTCTGGCGCTGCAAGCGCTGTAAGGCAGCAACTCTACCGCTACGCCACCGTGCCACACTCAGAGACTCAGTGTCTGAGCCTAAAGTACATTAAGGCCAATGATTACACGTGCTTAATGGCGACGCACCATTCAGCTCTGGACACTAAATATAAGGAAATATTTGGCAATTTATTTGAGTCTCTCCCTATAACTCAAGGCAGGGCGTTGGTGGGATAGACACAGAGGGGGTAAATCCTGCCTTTGTGCCTCAAAGGTGTTAAATCTGCAATTCTCGAACCATGGTCCACTTACACCGACATTTTAGGTTTAATTTGACTAACTGCTTCAGGCTTGTTCTGCAAATGGTGTTGTTAATGCTTCCATTGATTGAAAGATACAGCCTGGAAACAGGCCCTTCGGCCCACTGGGCACAGCCGACCTTTGGGCACCCGTTCACACGAGTTCTATGTTATCCAGGATGTCTCCATTAGTGGGGGAGTCTAGAACTAGAGGTCACAGCCTCAGAAGTAAAGGACATTCTTTTAGGAAGGAGATGAAAGGAAATGTATTTAGTCAGAGGGTGGTGAATCTGTGGAATGCTTTGCCACAGATGGCCAGCATCTGCAGTTCCTTCCTGCACTACAGAAATGCAATGTCTTGTTACATCTGTAAATAACAGGAGCAGATACTGCAGTCTCTGTTTGGGTCAGGAGGGGGCAGCAAGAGTCTATTGGCCACAATGCCTACATCCAATACTAGAGGTCATAGCTTTAAGCCCCTGTCCCACTTAGGAAACCTGAACGGAAACCTCTGGAGACTTTGTGCCCCACCCAAGGTTTCCGTGCGGTTCCCGGAGGTTCCTGGAGGTTTTTGTCAGTTTCGACTATTAGGGAGACTGACAAAATCCTCCGGGAACTGCACGGAAACCTTGGGTGGGGCGCAAAGTCTCCAGAGGTTTCCGTTCAGGTTTCCTAAGTGGGACGGGGGCATTAAGGTGAGGGGCACAGATTTTAAAGGGGATGTGCAGGGGCAAGTGTGTTTACACAGAGGGTGGTGAGTGCCAGGATGGTGATGGAATCAGGTACATTAGTTACATTAAGAGACTTTTGGATAAGCATATGGATATGCAGGGAATGGAGGGATAGGGGTTATGTCCAAGTTGATAAGTGATGGTCTTGGCATCACTTTTGGTACAGACATAGTGGACTGAAGGGCCGGTTCTTATGCCGTACTATGTTCTAGCTTTGATTTCCACCCATCTTCTTCCCTCGTCTTCTTTGCAGCCTCTGGAATCCTTTTTAGAAGCTTTTATTAGTTCTGTTCACCTATGTTATCAATCCTATTTAGCCTCTGATCAGTCAAGTCAAGTCACTTTTATTTCGATAGCACATTTAAAAAACAACTCTCGTTGACCAAAGTGATTTACATTGGTGGAGGCACTAACGTTATACAACAGTGGTTCATAGATTAGGTACATACATAAATACATACATACATACAGCCCTCCCTCAGAGGACGTCAAGAAAGGCTTGAGAATAAAGATGGGTTTTAAGTCTCGATTAAAAGAGTCGATGGAGGGGGCAGTTCTGATGGGAAGAGGGATGCTGTTCCACAGTCTAGGAGCTGCAACCGCAGAGGCGCGGTTGGTCGCCCCTGAGCTTATGCCTAGACCGCGGGATGTTCAGCTACCCCAAGTCGGCCGATCTGAGGGACCTGGAGGTGGTGTGGTGGGTGGGTAAGCAGATGTAGGTGGGGGCAAGCCCGTTAAGGGCTTTGTAAAAATAAAGAAGGATCTTGAAATTTATTCGGAACCAGTGGAGAGAGGCCAGACAAGTCCTTGTCACTTCCTCCGCATATCCACTAATCACACCGCTCCTCTCCTGCATCCACCAGCCACTCTCCCGGCTTTGTTCAATTCCCTTGACCCACACAAAATGCTGGAGTAACTCAGCGGGTCAGGCAGCATCCATGGAGAAAAGGAATAGCTGACATTTCAGGTGGAGACCCTTCTTCAGACATCTCTAAAAATGCCTCTCCAGCAATTTTGTGTTCTCTTTTCACCACAGATGACCGGCTGAAGACCTGAAGAAGGGATCCGACTCTAAACATCACCCATCCATGTTCTCCACAGATGCTGCCTGACCCACTGAGTTACTCCAGCACTTTTTTTTTGTAAACCAGCACCTCTAGTTCCTTGTTTCCCCATATTCTTTTCACGTTCTCTCCCTTCACACTTGTCAACCCCAGACTCCATGGAGGAAAAGTTAGATATTTGTTGGTGTGTATTCGCCAGGGCTGCTCCAGGTTAGAAATAACTAAACACATTTTGATCTTGGTCACAGGCATTAGGAGCTGTAAAAAGTAATAAACCTGCTGTAGGTACAAGTGTCATATCAACAACCAAACCCAGGAAGCGAGCGGGCAAGATCATCTCTGCCCCTCTCACCCTGGCCACAAACACTTTGAATCACTTCCCTCTGGAAGGCGACTCCGGACTGTCAAAGCTGCCACAGCCAGACATAAAAACAGATTTTATCCACCAGTAGTTGCTCTACTCAACAGCCAAAAATCTGTAGCCTCCCTTTGATCTGGTATTTTGTTGGTTCACATGCTTGATCAATGGTGTTTTATCATTAATGTTTTATTATTATTAATGTTTAGTGTTTTCTGAGTCATTCGTAACTGTCACTGTATGTCATGGTGCTACTTGTGGGCAGAGCACCGAGGCAAATTCCTTGTATGTGAATACTTGGCCAACAAAAAAAAGTACTTACTTTTTGTGTCCCTCGGTTTAAACAAGCATCTGTCGTTCCTTCCTGCACACAGTGACATTTAAGAGGCTTTTAGATAGGCACATGGATATGCAGGGAATGGAGGGATATGGATTATGTGCTGGCACAGAGGAGATTAGTTCACTTGGCATTTCTCTCCATTCCCCTCCCCCTTCCCAGTTCTCACCTCCCACTTACTTAAATTATTATAGACATAAATTTATTAAAAAATATATGAAATAAGACCATTATGCTTTATTAATAGGTGCATTCTGTTTAAATTAAAATCACGGTATTTTATTACAACAATAGATGATGTATTTCATATAACATAAAATTATAGATGGTAGAAGACTATATTTTTTATTTATACTTGGGATGACGATAGAACTGATCTAAAGTTGGTGTGATTCCGGACATAATTGGTATCTCCTAATCATATTTTAACTGCATCCATAATTGCACATCTATTTGTGGTATTAACAAACAGTACTAAAATGATGCTGCGTTTGGCTTTATTTATATTCATGCTTTGGTAGCAAGAATTTAATACAACGTTGACATGAAGTTTAATTACGTTCTGAGCGTTTAATGGCAAAGGCAGGCGGAGAGAAGTGTAGCTGGAAAGGCCTGATCGAAAGCTTGCCAAGTGCACCATCCATCTGTGCTGCTCTGTAGGTAGACACAGAATGCTGGTGTAACTCAGCGGGACAGGCAGCATCTCCGGAGAGAAGGAACGGGTGACGTTTCGGGTCCAGACCCTTCTTCAGACCCCTCTGGAGAGAAGGAATGGGTGATGTTTTGGGTCAGACTGAAGAAGGGTCTCGACCCGAAACGTCACCTATTCCTTCTCTCCAGAGATGCTGCCTGTCCCGCTGAGTTACTCCAGCATTTTGTGTCTATCTTCGGTGTAAACCAGCATCTGCAGTTCCTTCCTGCACATTTCGTGCTGCTTTGTATGTTCTTACCAGGTTTAATGAGGACATAGGAAAAAACACAAAGTGCTGGACTAACTCAGCGGGTCAGGCAGCATCCCCAGGGAACATGGACAGGTGACATTTCGGGTCGGGACCCTTCTTCAGCTTTTTTTTAATAAATGTATGTCTGTAATAATTTGGACGTTGGCATGGTACGTGTCACCTATCCATGTTCTCCAGGGATGCTGCCTGAACCGCTGAGTTATTCCAGCACTTTGTGTCTTCTCTTGATAAACCAGCATCTGCAGTTCCCTGCTTCTACTTAATGAGAACATAACCGTTCTCCAAACTGACTAGTGGCCCCATAGCAGAAACGTTCACATCGCGGGGCTGGAAAGTGGAAGTATCCCGAGCTAATTCTTCTCCCACCATCATCTATTGCGACAAGTGATGGCTCCCACTGATTGTCGCCGGAAGCTCGCGTCCTTTTCAGGACGGACGATGACAGCGAGGTCAACGTTTGTAACAGGATGGACACGAAAAGAAGAAGAATGGACTGGTCATAACGTTCTGCATTTGGACTACCTTGTACCCCTTCTTTGTAGCTTAGCTCGCATCAGGTCAAAACCTCAAGTGAGCATCTGTACAAAAAGTAAATTACTAAATAGGTATTCCCTGATGTTCAACCAAAAATATAGCTATCTCTAGACTGAAAGAGCACGGTTGTATTTTAATAGAATGTCTAATATAGAGCAATGCTGGTATTTTAAAAACGCAAAATGACTTCCTCTAGCCATTCAGTAATTATATGCCAAATAACAGCATGAATAACAAATAATTGTCACATGTGGAAGAGTCGAGGACTACAGGTCAGAGGCTCAGAATTTATGGGCGTTCTTTTAAGAAGGAGATGAGGAGGAATTTCTTTAGACAGAGGGTGGTGAATCTGTGGAATTCTTTGCCAAAGAAGGCTGTGGACGACAGGTCTGTGGATATATTTAAGGCAGAGATTGAATGGTGGGTGTTCATGTTAAAATGTGTTTTTGAGTCTGTTGCTTTTAATTGTATGACTGACCTGGCCAGTGAAATTCCTCGTATGTTGCAAAACATACTTTGCGAATAAAATCTGATTGTGATTCTTGATTCTAGATAGATTCCTGATTAGTGCGGGTGTCAGAGGTTATGGGGAGAAGGCAGGAGAATGGGTTTAGAAGGGAGAGAGATTAGGCATGATTGAATGGCAGAATAGACTTGATGGGCTGAATTCTGCTCATATCACTTATGAACTTATGAAGGACAAATACCGATATTTAAAAAAAGGTTTATAACGGCAGTGTTGCAATAAAAGCCAGTTGCACTGAACATGTAGCCAGATGGCGGAATGGTTTTTAATGGATTGAAATCCTTTATATGAAGATTTTATTAAAGTTCTGGTCACTTATATTATTAATCCTTTATTTACATGCATAGTTAATATATCAAGGGAATACAATACAAAACCAATGTTTCTAAATTGAAGCTATATTCTGCGGAATAGGTTGACGAACAATGCCAGGGAACATATCATGGTTGTCAGCTAGAGAAAAAAACACAAGGAACAATGTTAATGGTCTCAGATAAAGCAGCATTTACTGTCAAAAGAAGCAAATGGATGTTAAAACATCAATATAACGATGGACACAAAGTCCTGGAGTCAGGCAGCATCTCTAGAGAGCATGGACAGGTGACGTTTCGGGTCGAGACCCTTCGACAGACTCTGCTTCATCAATACAGCTCAGATGCTGAGATTACAAAATACCTGGTCGTGGAATCGCACAGGTTATGGGAGTGGATTCGTTTAATTTAGTTTAAAAATACAGCGCGGAAACAGGCCCTTCGGCCCACCGAGTCCACACCGTCCAGCGATCCCCAGCCCACTAACACTATCCTACACACACTGGGGACCATTTACAATTATATCACGCCAACTTAACTTATAAACCTGTACGTATTTGTAATGTGGGAGGAAACCGGAGATCCCAGGGAAAGTCCAACCCAGGTCATGAGGAGAACGTACAAACTCCTAACAGACAGCACCCGTAAGGAAACGCTACATCTTGGAGAAATGAGATTCCTCCTACTAGGCAAAGAAGACCAATTCTTAAAGACTTGGTCTCCTTTTATCGACTTTTTACAAGCATATGGTGCAACGTAACACAACCTTAGAAATTAAATGGTTCAGAACCGGGTGACGGATGGGCGAAAATACAAAATAGGTAGATCTCTCCTAATTTCTCTTTTTCTTTCAATCCTTTTACCTTTTCATCTCTGCTCTTTATTTATTTAGCTTTCTGTTTCTACTCGCTTGTCTATCCATTCCGACACTCTTTATTTCTTTTTTCTCTCACTGTTCTTTTATCATTAAATTAAACATACAAAGTTGTACAGGAATGGTAATGTGTATGTATGTATTAGGTACTCAAGTACCACGCTACTGTACTTACTTCTAACAAAAATTTAAAAAAAATAAAAAGGAATAAATAAATAAAAAAAGACAGCACCCGTAGTCAGGATCGAACCCGGGTCTCTGGCGCTGTAAGGCAGCAACTCTCCCGCTGCGCCACCGTGCGGACTCAAATCAGTACAATGAATACATCTTACCTGAATTAAACTAATTCCTATCGCTGCGCCACCAATAACAGAACTGTTCCTTTTGATCATTGCAGTTACCGAAGCAAAACAGCCCTTAAGATTAAAATAAAAATGAATGTGTTGTGTTCGTTCGTGTAATTCAACAACGAAAAACCTGAATATCAAATCCCAACTTTCCAGACTTGCACACTATTTGATATCGCCAGCCTGTACCTTTGTGAAAATAATATCTGGTGTTATTGTTATTCCATCGCAGTCCGCAGAAAAAGGGTTTCGACAACAACTCTTAGGATACAAACGTCCTTTCGTAATCTGATAGTATGATCCTTCAAAGTCCGTGTAATTCCTTAACCCACAGCAATGGAACTGAAATGACAAAAATAAATTCTGGTTTAGGTTATAGTTCTTTTTCACTTTTTAGAGATACAGTATGGAAACAGGCCCTTCGCCCCACCGAGGCCATGCCGACCAGCCATACACTAGTTCTATCCCAGACACTAGGGGCAATTTGCAGATAACCAATCAACCTGCAAAACTGCACGCCTTTGGAATGTGGGAGCAATCCGGAGCTCCCGGGGAAAACCCATGCGGTCACATGGAGAAGGTGCAGAGTGCAGAGAGAGCGAGTCGGGAAGCTCCGGAAGCCGCACGACATTCGACAAGACGCGACCCGGGGTCAGACAGCTGGCACGGGGGAGTTGAGATTCCCCCTCCCACCGAAGCAGGAGCTGATCGCCCCGACAAGGAAGGCCCGACCACCGGCTACGGGAGTAAGATCGTCCCGTCAACGGGAGGCTCGAGGCCCCCGACTGCTGGAGGACAAAGAAGGGAGGAGATTGAACTTCTTTTTTGCCTTCCATCACAGTGAGGAATGTGGAGGAGTCACTGTGGTGGATGTTTATGTTAAAATGTATCATGTGTGTTCTGTTGATTTTTATTTGTATGACTGACTTGGCAAATGAAATTCCTGGTATGTTGCAAAACACACTTGGCTAATAAAGTATTATTACATTGCATTGTATTGCATTGTATTGCATTGTATTGCAAGAAAGTTGTCAACATTGCAGCACGTCAGTTCCATAGACAAAGTCCAATGTCCGCCATGGAGTAGAGGTGACTCGGACAGGACCTTAGTTTATAGAAACATAGAAAATAGGTGCAGGAGGAGGCCATTCGGCCCTTCGAGCCAGCACCGCCATTCATTGTGATCATGGCTGATCGTCCCCTATCAATAACCCGTGCCTGCCTTCTCCCCATATCCCTTGACTCCACTAGCCCCTGGAGCTCTATCCAACTCTCTCTTAAATCCATCCAGTGACTTGGCCTCCACCGCCCTCTGTGGCAGGGAATTCCATAATACAAGGTCTCGCTGTACCTCCCTTACCTGACCTAACCCCATTTAGACAATAATCTGCCCCCTTGTTTTTGCCGCCAAAGTGGATAACCTCACATTTATCTATATTTCTTTCTGCATCTGCCATGCATCTGCCCACTCACTTAACCTGTCCAGGTCCCCCTGCAACCGCCTAACATCCTCTTCACAGTTCACACTTTATGGACGGACTGTTCAGAAGTCTGATGACAGAGGAGGAAGAAGCTGCTCCCAGGCCTGGCGGTGCACACTTTCAAGCTTGCATGCCGGACGGGAGCAGGGAGAAGACGGAATGGTCAATCATATCATCATTATGATGAGGTGCACGGCAGGACATTGTGGGATAAGCCAGTGCAGGCCACACACGCAGCATGAAGCCCAGTAAAATCTAATTTCTTCCCCTTCTGAATCAGCAGCCAGCTGTACTTACTTGACTTTTTCCCATCATAACTCCAATACAGATTAAATCCATGGATCTTTTTCAACTTACTGTTTTCATAATAGAATCCCATCCGAAACTTGCAAAGTTTTTATCTCCAAATCCAGTGTAGTTATTTTTCAGTAATCCATAGGCCTCTTCTTGAAATAATATTGTGATCTGAGGGAAACACAAACGCAGGCAGTCAGCAGTCATACCTTCCTGTAATCTGCTTCCACATCTAGATCCTGGGGCCTGCATTTGTTGTCCGTCCTTATTTCGATTGGGAGGGAAATATAGATCAGCCATGATTGAATGGCAGAGCAGACTCGATGGGCCGAATGGCCTGATTCTGCTCCTTTTTGCCTTACTGAAGTAATTCAGGTTATTTCTGAGGGCAATTTACATGTTAACCACATTAATGTGGGATTGGAAGCAGGTAGAAATAATAATAATAATAATAATAATAATAGTAATAATAATAATAATAATAATAATAATAATAATAATAATAATAATAATAATAATAATAATAATAATAATAATATTAAAACAATAATAATAATAAACTTTATTTCGGACTCAAGCTCCAGACAAGGGACAACATTACATAAAAATACATTGCATTTTAAATCATCATCAAGTACATATAAAATCTTCGTATAACACTTATAAAAGCATCAAAAATTATATATTTAAAAAAAATTAAAATCCAGAATAAAAAAGAATGATCAATGTCCTACAACGAGACAGCGATACCAGTGTCTCCACAACTGGGATTCATAGCGTGTAGTGCTAACCCTTATGTTTGACAAGGCCACAATAATTACATATTTACGAGTTATTTATCCTGCAAATTAATTTATACATGTGATTTCTTAGGATAGCGTCTAAAGTACTGACTCCTGCAGGCCCAGAATGGCTGAAGATAGCAGTTTGCCAACCCCAAAAATGCTTTAACGAAATGTCCAAGTACGTTTGCAGAAGACACTACAAAACAGACGGCATTGTAAACCGTTACGATGGTTAAGAATTGCAGCAGGAACATCATCAGCTGGGCAAGTGGAACTAGGAATGGCGAATGGAGTTTAACACAGATAAGTATGAGGTATTGAAGATAAACCATGGCAGGACCTTCACAGAAAACTGATCCCTAGGGTCATAGTCATAGAGTGATACAGTGTGGAAACAGGCCCTTCGGCCTAACTTGCCCGCACTGGCCAACGTGTCCCAGCTACACTAGTCCCACCCGCCTGCGTTTGGTCCATATCCCTCCACCCGCCAAGGGTGTTTTGTAGAGGAGAGGGATCTAGGAGCGCTGGCACATACAGTAGATCCCTGAAAGCGGTGGCGCGGGTAGATAGGTTGGTGAGGAAAGACGTTGACACATTGACATTCATCAGTTAGGGAATAGAGTATAGAAATTGTGATGTTATGTTACAGTTATGCAAGACATTGGTGAGGCCGCACTTTGGGGTATTGCTTTCAGGTTTGATCGTCCTGCTGAAGGAAATATGCCATTAAGGTGGAAAGAATGCGGAGAAGATTTATGAGGATGTTCCCAGGACTCAATTCCATTTTACCTCTAATGTTTCCAGCTTGTTCTACTTCCATCACATGACATTTCCATAGGGAACTTTGTCAAATGCTTTATTAAAATCTAATTATACTGTATCCACCATCTTACTTCATCAATCATTTTTTCCACATGGTCAAAAGAAGAAGATAAAAATAATGGAAAGACTTGCTCATTTCGGCTCTCTGCTCCTATCTTCAAGGTTAGGTTCCATAAGGATATATTATTACATTTGAATATATTGTGTTTCCACAATAGATATTAAGCTCACATAAAATGATTGGATCATTTTTCTCTGACATTTTTTTTAATGGGGTTTTTAATATTGTATTTCCAAGTCTAGTAATCTATTAAAATCTTATTGAATGAAAGTACCAGTTTCCTTTGAAATTATAATTTTTTTTGCTATTTGGTTGAAGACCTTTAGGAATTTCATTGAAACTATTGCAGTCATGTTCTGCAGAGGATATTTAGAATGAGAGGTATCTGCAGAGGCTTCATATCAAGCAGATCCAATTAATGAAATTTCACTGTTCAGTTATATTTATTTTTAAGCCAGTTGAAAATTAGAGTCTGTGTGTGTGTGCGTTTGCGTGTGCGTGTTTGATGAACCAAAAAAAATTTCATCCACTGAGCTATTGCTTATTTTAAACCAGAATGGAGGACTTGGGCAAAGGGTCAGGCCGCATCTCTGGAGAACACGGATAGATGACATTTCAGGTCAGGACCCTGCTTCGGTTTACTAAACAAAATATACAAAGTGCTGGAGTAACTCAGCGGATCAGGCAGCTTCTCTGGAGAACATGGATAGGTGGTGTTTCCGGTTGGTCTGAAGAAGGATTCTGTACCACCTATCCATTTTCTCCAGAGATGCTGCCTGACCCGCTGAGTTACTCCAGCACTTGGTGCCTTTTATTTTGTAAACTAGTATCTGCAGTTCCTTTTATACCAAATGTATATTTTAGTTGGAGGTCAAGAAGGGGCGGCATGGTGGTGCAGCAGTAGAGTTAATGCCTTACAGCACCAGAGACCCGGGTTCGATTCTGACTACGGGAGCTGTCTGTACGGAGTTTGTACGTTCTCCCCATGACCTGCATGGGTTTTCTCCGGGATTTCCTCCCACATTCCAAAGCCATATAGGATTGTGGGTTAATTGGCTTGGTATAAATGTATAAATGTAAAATTGTCCCTAGTGTGTGTAGGATGGTGTTAATGTGCGGGGATCGGTGGTCGGTGCGGACTCAGTGGGCCGAAGGGCCTGTTTCTGTGCTGTATCCCTAAACTAAATTAAACTAAAGAATTGCTGGCAATGTGATCATACTGGAAGATAGGGGAGTCAGCGGATGTGGGGAGAAGGCAGGAACGGGGTACTGATTGTGGATGATCAGCCATGATCACACTGAATGGCGGTGCTGGCTCGAAGGGCCGAATGGCCTTCTCCTGCACCTATTGCCTGTTGTCTATTGAAAGGGGAATTTGTTGAAACGTGGTCCATCGATTCAGGTTGCAGAAGAATCGTGATTTTGCTTCACAGTTATATTTCGCGTTGGGGGCACTGAGAGGTTTTGTTCGGAATTAATGGGAAAACCAGTTCACATATCACTGATCGGAACAAGTTGGATCTTGGTGGCATCTTGGAAACACACCAAAGATCTGAAGCCCTATGGTTTACACCTGAGGTAAAACTGGGCAGGAATAACATTGGGAGCAACAAAACTATTTTTAAAAACCTGGACTCGATAGCAGAACGATATTGTAATGGACATTACAACAGCAAATATCGTTATTATCTGAACAAAAAATAAAAGGTTGATATTTACGATTGATTTAAAGATCAGCACGACAATTGCACATGTCATTTCTCCGATAAAAATCGTGGTTAAGGCTACGAAGTACTGCAAATTAAAAAAAGAACGTTGTTAGATTTATGTATTTTCACTATGTCAGATAGTTTAAAAAGAGCGTGGTTAAACCTATTGTTCTAGCACTATATAGTAAATGTAGATTTAACTACCATTTATATCGTTGAGCTGTAAGATATGTGGAACATTAAGTTACTGGATACAAAAATAACAAGGAAGTGAAAAAAAAATGTAAGTGAAAAAATAAGGGCGGCACGGTGGCGCAGCGGTAGAGTTGCTGCCTTACAGCGCCAGGGGACCCAGGTTCGATCCTGACTACGGGAGTTTGTACGTTCTCCCTTGTGACCTTCGTGGGTTTTCTCCAGGATCTCTGGTTTCCTCCCACACTCCAAAGACGTGCAGGTTTGTAGATTAATTGGCTTGGCATCGTTGTAAATTGTCCCTTGCTACTGGCTTTCACCTAGTCCAAGATCCCAGCATCTGCAGTTCCTTCTGTCTAGATAAACTGTTGTAAATACTCAGTAGTTCAGGCAGCATCTGTGAAGAGACAATCCCCATTGACATTACAGGTCGATGATCTTTCATTGGAAGGAAGAATTTGGTTCTCTCTCCACACAGGCAGCTTTGATTAATTCTGGGTTTTTTGGTCTTTTACGGAATAGCATGCAAACAAAAGCTTCTCACTGTACCTCGGGCCCCATAGCAGAAGCGTCCACATCGCGGGGCTGGAAACTGGAAGTATCCCGAGCTAATTCTGCTCCCACCATCATCTATTGCGACAAGTGATGGCTCCCACTGATTGTCGCCGGAAGCTCGCGTCCTTTTCAGGACGGACGATGACAGCGAGGCCAACATTTGAACCATGGAAGATGGACACGAAAGATGAAGACTGTACCTCGGTACATGTGACAATAATGAACAAAACTAAACTAAACATGGAGATGCAGGGAATGGAGGGATATGGTTCATATGCAGGAAGATATGATTTTCCAGATGAAACATTTTTCACCCAGAGAGTGGTGAACCAATGGAATTCTCTGCCACAGAGGGTAGTTGAGGCCAGTTCATTGGCTATATTTAAGAGGGAATTAGATGTGGCCCTTGTGGCTAAAGGGATCAGGGGGTATGGAGAGAAGGCAGGTACGGGAGAGTGAGTTGGATGATCAGCCGTGATCATATTGAATGGCGGTGCAGGCTCGAAGGGCCGAATGGCCTACTCCTACTCCTGCACCTATTGTCTATGTTTCTATGTTCCTTAGATGAGATTTGTTTATCTTGGCGTCAAGTTCGGCACAGACATTGCGGGCCGAAGGGCCTGTTCCTGTGCTATTATCTCATTGCATGAGATGCCAGGACTAAATTATTAATCTGCTTCAGATAATAAAATCTCTACTAAGAGTAGTATCGTTAACTTACCAACATCAATATTGTTTTGCTCTCTTTGAGGGCACCGTAGCAGCCAATGAAGCCCAACAGTGCAAGGGAGCAGCCGGCTATGATACAGAAATAGCTGACGTTTAGCAAATGCCCAGCTCGCATTCCCAGAATTTGTAGGATCGCGTCGCCATTAACCTTCATCCAGACACCAAATCCAAGAAAAATTAAACCTGAGACCTAGAAGGGAAACATTTTGATATTGAATACAATATCTACCATTGCAGTCTGAAGAAGGGTCTCGACCCAAAGCATCCCCCATTCCTTCTCTCCAGAGATGCTGCCTGCCCCGCTGAGTTACTCCAACATTTTGGGTCTACCTTCGATTTAAACCGGCACCTGCAGTTCTTTCCTGCACGCAATGTCTACCATTTTGATTGGTTGACACTGATTGAAAGTCACAGCATGGCAACAGGCCCTTCGGCCCGCTGAGTCCATGCTGACCTTCGATCACCCGTGCACACTAGTTCTGTGCTATTCCACTTTCGCATCCACTCCCTACATGCTGGGGGGCAATTTACAGAGGGCCGATTAACCTACAAACCCGCACGGACATGGGAGGAAACTGGAGCACCTGGAAGAGACTCGGGTGCGCCTTACCTTCCACTGTCCCTCAACTGTTGGATGTGGCACAAAATGTGGACTCGAACTTCAACCCCACGTGGCCACATTGAGAACGTGCAGACTCCACACAGGCAGCAACTGAGAACAGGATCGGACCCAGGTCTCTGGTGCTGTGAGGCAGCGGCTCGCCTCCTCCAATATTTTAAAGATTGCAGTACTGGTCAATTGATCAGGCCTCAAATGGCAAATCAATTATCCCTGGGATCAGTCTGGGATCTTTGCTATACTTCCTCCACAGTGTCCACATCCTATTGTAGTAAGGAGACAATAATTGTATGCGATACTCCAGGTGCGGTCCCATTGCTATCAGTTTTAACTGCAATAAAATTGGTTTGTTGGCTAGCTTTGTCTTCTCTGGAGCGTCAGACACTGTAAGTCAACAACTGTGCCACCATGCCACCCTCGGTATTCTAATCTTGTTAATCAACCTTCTGTGGAAAAAAAATCTTACGATAATCTAACTGAATCTACAAAATCTTACTAAATCTCATAGTTTCGTTTAGAGATACAGCGCCGAGACAGGCCTTTGGGCCCACCGAGTCCTCGCCGACTAGCGATCGATCACTGCACGCTAGCACAATCCTACTCACACTAGGGGCAATCTACAATTATACCAAGCCAAATAACCTACCAGCCCGTACGTCTTTGGAGTGTCGTGGGGAACCCGGAAATCCCGGAGAAAACCCACGCGGTTACGGAGATCGTACACACTCCGTACAGACAGCACCCGTAGTCGGGATCGAACCTGGGTCTCTGGAGCTGTAAGCGCTGAAGGCAGCAACTCTACCGCTGCGCCACCGTGCCACCCTGTAGCAGGCGCTGTTTTCTCCTTGTGTCGGAAGGAACGTTAGATGCTGGTTTAAATCGATAGACACAAAATGCTGGAGTAACTCAGCGGGACAGGCAGCATCTCTGGAGAGAAGGAACGGGTGGCAGTGTCCCGCTGAGTTACTCCAGCTTTTTGTGCCAATCTATTGTTTTCTCCTTGTTCCTTTGTTGTAAAAAATCCTTTGGAATGGAAGGGCAGTTTCGGTCAGACCTAAGAGACTCAATTGTAAAACACAAGGTATGGTTCTGACAAGCCAAACTGTAATATATATATTTTTTGTGTTGCTGAACTGTTCAGCAGTTGAGCCGTCTCAGTGGGATTGCATAGTGTGGTCTCGCAGGTGGAAAATATGCCATCACGAATCTCAGAGTTTTAGAGATACATTGGCCGTTAGTTTTGTGGGGAACTACCGCAATAATCATAGTTGGATTTTATCTAGTGCTAAATGTTAAACCCTTTATACTGTATCTGTACACTGTGGTTGGCTTAAGTGTGATCATATATAGTCTTTCATTGACTGGAAAGCAGGCAACAAAAAGCTTTTCACTGCAGCTCGGTACAAGTGTCGAAAATACACTAAACTAACAAAGTGCTGGATTAACTCAGCAGGCTCATCACCTATGGATGTTCTCCACAGATGCTGCCTTATGCCCCTGTCCCATTTAGGAAACCTGAACGGAAACCTCTGGAGACTTTGCGCCCCACCCAAGGTTTCCGTGCGGTTCCCGGAGGTTTTTGTCAGTCTCCCTAATGGTCGAAAGTTGTTTCCGTTTTAAAAACCGGTAATTTTTTAGTCGAAGCCGGTTGCGATGCTAGTTGAAGGCGGTCGCCGGAGGACAAAAGCCTCCGGGAACCGCACGGAAACCTTGGGTGGGGGCGCAAAGTCTCCAGAGGTTTCCGTTCAGGTTTCCTGAGTGGGACTGGGGCATTACCCACTGAGTTACTCCAACACTTTGTGTTTCTTAAGAAGGAACTGCAGATGCTGGAAAATCGAAGGCGGACAAAAATGCTGGACGAAACTCGGCGGGTGAGGCAGCATCTGTGGAGCGAAGGAAATAGGCAAAGCTTCGGGTCAAAAGAGGGGTCTCGACCCGAAACCTTGCCTATTTCCTTCGCTCCACAGATGCTGCCTCACCCGCTGAGTTCCTCCAGCATTTTTGTCTACCTTTCTGTTTCTTTCTGTGCACCGGCATCTGCAGTTCCGTTTATCTACGAGCATAAAGCTGCTCTGAACTGAGGATGAAATCACAGTAAAAACCCTCAGATGGCACCATAAATGACGACACATAAATAGCATAAGTATTGTAAAATACTTACAGTTAAAATGGCATTGATTGCTATCATTAATATCTTCAAACAAATGAAAATAGTATGGTAATACGATTCCCCATGTCCAGCTTTCAGTGTCTAATTAGAAAAAAAAGAAAGAAAATTAGTAAAAGATTGCATTTTATTCGTGTACAGAGCATGCTTAGGAAATTAGGTTCTGTGCCTAATCTAATGAATCCTTTTACAATTACATCATACAGAAGGGCAGCATCAAAGATACTAGAGGAGCTCCTCATATATCTTTGGGCAGTATAGTGACGGTAGCGTTGCTGCCTCATCACAGAGCCAGGGTCCTGGGTTCGATCCTGACCATGGGTGCTGCCTGTACCACGTATGTTCTCCCTGTGACCACGTGGTAATACAGCGCGGAAACTGCGCTCCCCTCAACTTAAAGCTCTGCCATGTAGTAGCCTTTGATATCTCCACCCTGGGGATGGTATCCCCTGTTAGCTTGCACCAAATTGTAGACATAAAGAACTTCTTGAATCTAGAATCTGCTGGAATCTTGAGCAAAACACAAAAAAATGTTGAAGTAACAGCGGGTCAAGCAGCGTCTCTTGGAGAACATGGACAGACTACATTTCCAGTCGGGACCCCCTTCAGCCACTACATTTTACAGCACAGCCTGACCCGAGAGGTACAATAGAAAATAGGCCATTCGGCCCTTCGAGCCAACACCGCCATTCAATGTGATCATGGCTGATCATCCCCAATCAGTACCCCGTTCCTGCCTTCCATATTCCTCAGGGATGCTGCCTGACCCACTCAGCTACTCCAGTATTTTGTGTCTTCTATCACTAGATATATATTTTTAAAATTACGAATGTAGGTTTTAAAAGTAAAGAGGTAAATAAATGAATTAACGGCCCTTTTCGACCCGAAATGTCACCCATTCCCTTTCTCCAGAGATGTTGCCTGTCCCGCTGAGTTACTCCAGCATTTCTGTGTTTACGTTTGATGTAAACCGGCATCTGCAGCTCCTTGTGTAAGGAAGAATTGAATTGTTCGAGTAACTCAGCGGGTCTCTGAAGAAGGGTCTCGACCCGAAATGTCGCCCATCCCTTCTCTCCAGAGATGCTGCCTCACCCGCTGAGTTACTCCTGCATTTTGTGCCTACCTGCAGCTTACACGCAAGTTATAGTGTCACTTCATCCCAAGCTGATTGCATGTTGTGTGCTAGTGGGTTGTAATTCTGTCTGGAGGAGTACTCACAGGTGGAGGTTGAAGCTGGGGCTGGGGCGGATCAGACGGATGGGGCTGAGGTTGAGGCTGATGGGACTGATGAGGTGGAGGAGAAGGTTGAAGATATTGAGACTGAGGTTGGGTAAGAGATTGAGGTTGAGGATGATGATAAGGTTGCGCTTGAGGCTCTTGAGGCTGACGATGTTGGGCTAGAGGTTGTGGCTGAGGCTGAGGTTGAGGCTGAGGAGGCCACGGTTGAGGCTGAGGTTGGTGAGACTGACGATGTTGAGGTTGAGGCTGAGGAAGCAGAGGCTGCAGCTGAGGTACAGGTAGAGGTCGATGCGGAAGCTGATGAGGCTGAGTTTCAGGATGACGCTGAAATAGTGGTTGCTGAGGCTGAGGTTGAGGTTGAGGTTTAGATTCAGGCTGAGGTTGAGTTTGACGCTGAGGAGGTTGAGGTTGAGGCTGATGAGGCTTTGGTTGACGCCAATGAGGTTGAGGCTGAGGAGCTTGAAGTCCAGGCTGAGATTGAGGAGGTTGAGCTTCAGGCTGAGGTTGAGGTCGATATTGAGAAGCTTGAGTTTCATGTTGAGGTCGAGATTGAGGTTGAGGGGGTTCAAATTGTGGTTGAGTGTGAGGTTGAGGAGGCTGATGAGGTTGAGGTTGAGGCTGATGAGGCTTTGGTTGACGCCAATGAGGTTGAGGCTGAGGAGCTTGAGGTTCAGACTGAGGTTGAGGCCGAGATTGAGGAGCTTGAGCTTCAGGCTGAGGTTGAGGCCGAGATTGAGGAGCTTGAGCTTCAGGCTGAGGTTGAGGCCGTGATTGAGGAGGTTGAGCTTCAAGTTGAGGTTGAGGCCGAGATTGAGGAGCTGGAGCTTCAGGCTGAGGTTGAGGCCGAGATTGAGGAGCTTGAGCTTCAGGCTGAGGTTGAGGCTGAGGAGCTTGAGGTTCAAGTTGAGGTTGAGGCCGAGATTGAGGAGCTTGAGCTTCAGGCTGAGGTTGAGGCCGTGATTGAGGAGCTGGAGCTTCAAGTTGAGGTTGAGGCCGAGATTGAGGTTGAGGGGATTCAAATTGAGGTTGAGTGTGAGGTTGAGGAGGCTGAGGAGGTTGAGGTTCAGGCTGAGGCTGAGATTGAGGCTGAGATTGAGGAGCTTGAGGTTGAAGCTGAGGTTGAGAATAAGATTGAGGCCGAGATTGAGGAGCTTGAGGTTGAAGCTGAGGTTGAGGCTGAGATTGAGGCCGAGATTGAGGAGGTTGAGCTTCAGGCTGAGATTGAGGGTGAGGGGGTTCAAGTTGAGGTTGAGTGGGAGGTTGAGGAGCTTGAGGTTCAGGCTGAGGTTGAGGAGGCTGAGGATGAGGTTGTGGCTGCGATTGAGGGGGTTCAGGTTCAGGTTGAGGTTCAGGTTGAGGTTGAGGCAGATCCACTGCCATTGCTGCAAGGCTGGGAGTTACTGGAACAGAACCCACAACAGGTTCAAACCCAGACCCCGCCCCCTCCACCAGACCCCGCCCCCAGACCGCCCCCTCCACCCAGACCCCGCCCCCACCCAGACCCCGCCCCCTCCACCAGACCCCGCCCCCCCAGACCCCGCCCCCTCCACCCAGACCCCGCCCCCACCCAGACCCCGCCCCCTACACCAGACCCCGCCCTCTCCACCAGACCCCGCCCCCTACACCAGACCCCGCCCCTCCACCAGACCCCGCCCCCACCCAGACCCCGCCCCCTCCACCAGACCCCGCCCCCACCCAGACCCCGCCCCCTCCACCAGACCCCGCCCTCTCCACCATACCCCGCCCCCTACACCAGACCCCGCCCCTCCACCAGACCCCGCCCCCACGCAGACCCCGCCCTTCCACCCAGACCCCGCCCCCTCCACCAGAACCCCGCCCCCACCACCAGACCCCGCCCCCTCCACCTAGACCCCGCCCCCTCCACCCAGACCCCGCCCCCTCCACCCAGACCCCGCACCCTCCACCCAGACCCCGCCCCCTACACCAGACCCCGCCCCGCCACCAGACCCCGCCCCCTCCACCCAGACCCCGCCCCTCCACCCAGACCCCGCCCCCTCCACCCAGACCCCGCCCCCACCCAGACCCCGCCCCCTCCACCCAAGTTCTAGACAGTTTATTGTCATGTGTCCCCAACAGGACAATGAAATTCTTGCTTTGCTTCAGCACAACAGAACACTACAGAACAGATCAGTGTGTCCATATACTATTATATAAATATATACACACATGAATAAATAAACTGATAAAGTGCAAATAACAGATAATGGGCTATTAATGTTCAGAGTTTTGTCCGAGCCACGTTTAATAGCCTAATGGCTGTGGGGAAGTAGCTATTCCTGAACCTGGTCGTTGCAGTCTTCTGGCTCCTGTACCTTCTACCTGAAGGCAGCGGGGAGATGAGTGTGTGGCCAGGATGGTGTGGGTCCTTGATGATGCTGCCAGCCTTTTTGAGGCAGCGACTGTGGTAGATCCCCTCGATGGAAGGGAGGTCAGAGCCGATGATGGACTGGGCAGTGTTTACTACCTGGTGGTGTCCGCAAGTACCTACACCTCTCCCCACACGTCCTTGGGTACTGGCACATCAAGGCTACAGGTGTAAGATGCAAGTGGCCTCCCCCCTCTGGTAAAAGCAGGACAGATCCAGAAATGGAGGGCAGCGTCAGACAAGGTTCGCTTGATGGCGAGATCGCCATGGAAACATGCAGCCACAAAATGAGATATGTCTCACCTCTGCCACGTGCTGGAGAGTGCACCAGTGCAGCAATCGATGCGTTGGAGGAAGAGTTGATGGAGCGGGTGCAAATAGGACAAACAAGAATAGCTCAATTTATCCCATGGACAGACAGGTGTAGCTTGTGCTCAGTTCATAAGACCTGAGGGTAGAATTAGACCATTTGGCCCATCGAGTCTACACCACTATTCAGTCAAGGCTGATCTACCTTTCCCTCTCAACCCCATTCTCTTGCCTTCTCCCCATAACCCCTGATACTTGTGCTAATGAAGAACCTATCAATCTCTGCCTACAGCTGCCCGCGACTGCCTGTAACTAAATAGCGACCCCACTCCACTGCACTACAAGTCGAAAAGAACAATGCTGACCTAATTTTTTTTGCGGAAATTTTCCGCGACCTAGCCGAGGCCGCGAGTATGTGGGAACTTCCCTCGAGCATGAAGGAGAGTTCCACCGACCTCATAGGACCTCCTAGGACCACGTGTCGACCATGCTGCGAGTTTGAGTCGAGGGCAAACTCTTCTAAACTCGCAGATGAGGTCGCCGCAGTGGGACAGCCCCTTAACTCTACTTAAGTAGCTCTACTCAATAACCAAAAATCTGTAGCCTCCTTTTGGTCTGGTATTTTATTTAGTTCACATGGTTTTTGTTGTTGTTTTTTTTTTTTTTTTTTAAATGTTGTCAGCAGCAATTGTACAAAAAAACTGATCGACATAGCAGTTCGTACAGCTTCAGTTTTAACATTTTATAAACTATTAACTGGATAGGAAAGAAAAAAAAGTAAAGAAAAAAAGAAAAGAAGAAAGAAAAAGCAAGGGAAAAAAAACAGAACTAGAAAAGGTGAAAAAGGAGCGGAGATATATCCCACTACCCTTCCGTGCCCCCGCTCACCCAGCCCTACCATCGGTTTTGAGTTTGTGTTCAACCATTATGTAGTTGCGCACATTCAATAAAGGGAGACCATATTTTTGAAAATTGATCTGGTTTGTCAGTCAAGACGGACCTTATTTTTTCTAGATGTAGTGTATCGGTCATTTCTGCGATCCACATCTTCACTGTAGGGACTGTTATCTTTTTCCCGAATTTAAGTATAAGATTTTTTCGCAGTTATTAAACCGTAGTCAAGGAAGCGTCTTTGAAATATCGTTGGATTAGCGCAGCCCTCTGTCATTCCTAATATTATTAGTTTTGGATCTGGCTCCAATTGAGTTTTTAGAGTTTTAGAAATAATATTGTATATTTACGTCCAGAAGTTTTGTATTTTTATACAGGATACAAAAGAGTGAGTTAGGGTGGCTTTGTGAAAGTGACATTTATCACAAAGAGGAGAGACAGTTGGGAAGACCTTGTTCAATTTGGTCTTTGAGTAGTATAACCTATGCAATACTTTAAATTGTATCAGGCAGTGCCTGGCATTTAAAGAACTTAGTTCACATGTTTAGAAACATAGAAACATAGAAATTAGGTGCAGGAGCAGGCCATTCGGCCCTTCGAGCCTGCACCGCCATTCAATATGATCATGGCTGATCATCCAACTCAATATCCTGTTGGATGATCAGCCATGATCATATATCCTGCCTAAATCGATAATGTTTTATTATTAATGTTTAATTTTTTATGTGTCATTCCTAACTGTCACTGTAGGTCATGTTATTGTACAAATTCCTTGTATGTTCCAAACGTATTCATTCATTCATTTGTTCTGTTGTGCTGCTCCAAGCAAGAATTTCATTATTCAGTTTTGAGACATATGACAATTCGCAAAACATTTTTGACTCTCTTGACTCTTGTAATGCAGATAATCATTTATTACTTATATAATCATTTATTACAATATAATTTTGGGATTATAGCAGAATACAGAAAATTCACTAATAAAAATACATGGCAATAATCTGAATTGTATAATGTCTTTTTGAATTTAGTATTATGTAGCTGAAGATCAACTTCTTGAGTGAAACAAAATGATGACCATTTAGTGGATTAATTAATATGATATTGGAATTTTAGTTGAGAGATACAGCGAGGAAACAGGCCCTTCAGCCCACCGAGTCCGAGTCGACCAGCCATCCCCGCACGTTAACCCTATCCCACTCTGGGGACAATTTTTACATTTATACCAAGCCAATTCATCTACAAACCTGTAGGTCTTTGGAGTGTGGCGGCAAGACAAAGTTCTCGGAGAAAACCCTCGCAGGTCACGCGGAGAAGGTACAAACTCCGTACCCGTCGCCAGGATCGAACCCGGGTCTCTGGAGCTGTGAGCTCTATAAGGCAGCAACTCTACCGCTGTGCCACTGTGCCACCCAGCAGTTCAGACAGAAATGTTTTTGCATCAGGCACCAACCTCCCACCGCTGCTTATGTGATCTTTGCATCGTAAGTCATGTCTGAATGTGACTTGCTGAGTCCATGTCGCATAAGATTATTGCAGAGGAATTTGGACCAGGTGTTCTGAGGGCAGTCATCTGTGGCACGTGTAGGATGACAGGGTCTTCCTCATGGAGGACAAGATTAGGATAGCTGCGATGTTGGTGAATTATTTATCTTCAACCCAATCTCCTGACTCCACCAATCCTCCATCTCATCTCACCTCCATCTCATTTCAATAACAATCTTACCTACATGTGATCTACAGCCTGGCTCCTCCATTCTATTCTGATGCTCTGCTCTTCTGTTCTCTAAATCCTTTGAACCAAATGCCAAAGTGCTGCTCTCAAATCCTATCCTTGTCCATCCTTCTCCCCATACTAATGCTGTTGACATCCCCAGCCTTCGGAATTGCTGGCCTTAATCCAATTTTCTGTCTTGCAGGACCTCCACCCATGTTAAGGGTTGCAATTGGTCCCACGACTGGTCACCCACTCATCCACCTGAACTTGCTCCTGAAACCTGAAATGAAGAGACTGGCAAAGAGTCTCTCGACCCAAAACGTCACCCATTCCTTCTCTCCAGAGATGCTGCCTGTCCCGCTGAGTTAAGGGCCTGTCCCACTTCCACGACCTAATTCACGACCTCTGCCGAGTTTGCCCTTGACTCGTACTCGCAGCGTGGTCGTCACGAGGTCGTACGAGGTCGTAGGTGGGTCGTAGCAGGACGTGATGCTAGTCGTAGGTACTCGTGGCATCAAGTAGGTCGGGGCGTTTTTTCAACATGATAATAAATGTCCACAAGTAAAAAAAGTCGTGAATTAGGTCGTGAAGGTGGGACAGGCCCTTTACTACTGCTTTTTGCGTCATAGAATCGTGCAGCATGGAAACAGGCTCTTTGGCCAAACTTGCCCCTGCCAACCAAGATCACCCATCTACACTGGTCCCACCCGCCTGCGTTTGGCCCATATCCCTCTAAACCTTCCCTATCCATGTACCTGTCCAAATGAGACATTTAACTGGTGTTATAATACCTGCCTCAAAACATTTGAATGCAAATGATGTACAGAAAAATGTATATTTACGGCAATCTGCAGTAGATTAAGAAACGAGACAGTGAATTAATTTATTGTTGGTCAAGTGTTGGGAATGATGAAATGATAGTAATAAGCAGCCACATTTCTGCCTCACTCATGCACTTGGTGACGCATGCTACATATTGCATAGTGTTGACAAATATTCCATTTATTAGCAATGACCTCTCTTTGCTTAAATTCAATTAAAAAGAAAGACACTAGAGATAAAATGGTGTTGCAAGCACGGACTTCCCCATCTTCATGCAACACTTGACTGTTTTTTGATTTCACAGTACATTATCATGGATGATGCCATTGCTCCGATCTGTAAAATTGGAAGAAAAAGATACAGTTAGTTATTCAATGAATACTTAGGTTAAAGAATGCACATTTTGTTTTACTTTTGGAGAAGGGGAAAAGATTTAATAGGAATCTGAGGGGTGACTTTTTCACACAAAGCATGGTGGGTGTGTGGAACAAGCGGCCAGAGGAGGTAGTTGCTGCCGGGACTATCCCAGATTTAAGGAACAGTTAGACGGGTACATGGATAGGACAGGTTTGGAGGGATATGGACCACACACAGGCAGGTGGGACTAGTGTAGCTGGGACATGGTGGCCGGTGTGGGCAAGTTGGGCAGAAGGGCCTGTTTCCACACTGTATCGCTCAATGGCTCAATGACTCTAATGTCGAAAGCCTATAGGTTGTTGGTTTGAGAATAGCTTCACCGCCAACTCTGTGTTTGATGTCAGGCCTGCATTGTATAACGGGTTTCATACTCATTTTTCTCATGGCAATGGGATTGGCAGCTTATTCTTATAAACAAAATGTTTAATGGTGACCCAAGAAACTGCAGATGATGGGATCTTGTGCAAATATCAAAGCGCTGGAGGAACCCGGCGGATAAGGCAGCGTCTGCGAGAACATGGGACCATTCTTCAGACTGAAGAAGTGTCTCGACCCAAAACGTCACCTATTCCTTTTCTCCAGGGATGCTGTCTGACCCACTGAGTTACCCCAGCTTTTTTGTGTCTACCCTCTATAGATGCTGCCTGACTCGACGAGTTGCTCCAGTGCTTTGAATTTCATTCAGTTATTCAATGGTGTCAAATTGTGGATATTATAATGGGTGTGAAGATTAAAGGAGAAAGAAATTTGCATAATTGTGGCCGGAACCCCTTCATCCGTTTTGCCTTTCACTAATAATTTTCCTTCAGGTCTATCCTATCAACTAATTTAATTATTGGACATGTAATACATTACCTCGAGCACGCCAATTGCCACGGCAACTATCCCAAGTATCATAGTGTTGCTCTTTAAAAATTTCAGGAATGCCTGATAGCAACCCTGGAAAAACAAACACACAGTTTCAGTTCATTGACTATTTTCTTCGAGTCATAGTCATTCAGTGTGGAAATAGGCCCTTAGGCCCAACTTGTCCATACTGGCCAACATGTCCCAGTTACACTAACTAGTCCCATCTGCTTGTGTTTGGTCCTTACATTGTGGAAACAGACCCTTCAGCCCAACTTGTCCATACTGGCCTACATGTTCCAGCGACACTAACTAGTCCCACCTGCCTGTGTTTGGTCCATATCCCTCCAAACCTGTCCTATCCATGTACCTGCCTAACTGTTTCTTAAACGTTGGGCTAGACCCAGCCTCAACTACCTCCTCTGGCAGCTCGTTCCATACACCCACCACCCTTTGCTTGTCTTTGTCAAGAAGGGCTGAAGGGCCTGTTTCCATACTGAATGACTCAATGACTCCGTTACATTGATTTTATTGGTGATAAAACCTCGGCTTTTCACCAACTGAGCCTTTATGGATAACCTTGTAAAAGATGTAATTATCTGCGGCATCTAGGTATACATACATTACCTGCGATAGAAAGGGCAATATGCAAGGAGTGTTGAATAGGTTCACTATGCAGCATTCATCAGGATAGCGCTGATAAGTATTGAGGAAATATGAGTTTGTAAAATCGTTGTGGCCATGGATTCCGCAACACTTGAACTGGAAAAAGTAAGTCATGAAATAATTAGTTTATCAAAAGATTATTGCAACATTAGAATTAAAGTTTCTAAAGAGGCATCAGGTTCCAGTTGTAAAAATTCTACAGTATCTGTTTTCAATAAGGAATAATTCCAGTTGTTCTTTGCAATCACATGCGAGCGAGCTCCCGACCCGGAACGTCATCCGCCCATTCCTTCCACAGATGCTGCCTGACCCATTGAGTTCCTCCAGCATTTTGTGTTTTGCTCAGGATTCCAGCATCTGTAGTTCCCTGTGTCTCCGTCGATAAAGGTGTTTCTTGATGCAGCCAGCTTGTGTGGTATTGTGAAGATAGATACAAAAAGCTGGAGTAACTCAGCGGGTCAGGCAGCATCTCTGGAGAAAAGGAATAGGTGACATTTCGGGTCGAGACCCTTCTTCAGACTGAGAATTAGGGGAAAGGGAAATGGTAGACGTTGATGTAGAGGGATATAGAACTAATTAATTAGATATATGCAAAAAAGTAACGATAATAAAGGCAACAGGCCATTGTTGGCTGTGGCCTAGGTGAGAATGAGATATAGGCAATGAGACTCAACAAGATGGCTTGGAAGCTGGTCCTATGATATTGGTAGGGGAGGGATGGAGTGACAGGGTGAGACGTTAGAGAAATCGATATTCATACTGCAGTCAGGGCAATACACATTCCATTTATGAAATATCTTCCCAAGCAAAATAAACAAATGCCTCAGCTCAGTTTGTCTGAGTTTTGAGTCTATGAGGCAAAACTTAATTTCAGATGCTGAAAATCTGAAATATGAAATATAACGCCTCCCAGACACACCTTTGAAGTGCACACTTAGGGCCTGTCCCACTTTCCCGAGTTACTCACAAATTCTCCCGAGTTTTCCCCTTGATTCCAACTCGGAGAATGTCCGCAGCGAGTCTGTAGATATATCGTAGCGCATATCCAGCGCTAGGTACTCGGGAAATCAGGTAAATCGGGACGTTTTTTTCCAGCATGACAAAAAAATTCCACGAGTAAAAATACAGTTGGGAGGAGGAGTTCGTAGATCACAGAAATCTTGATTTTTGTTTAAGGTCCTTTCAACTCGGCAGAGGACTCGGGAAAGTGGGACAGGCCTTTAAGAGAGATGTTCTGTCCCTCCAGCCCTCTATCTTACTCTGCAACATTAACAGACTTGTCCAACAGGCCCTCCCGCCCACCGAGTTCATGCCGATCAGCGACCCCCCACCAGCACTATCCTACAAAGGATGGTCAATTTACAAATAAAGCCAATTAACCTACAAACCTGTATTGCCCTGACTACCCCGGAGAAGGCAGGAACAGGGTACTGATTGGGGATGATCACATTGAATGGCGGTGCTGGTTCGAAGGGCCGAATGGCCTACTCCTGCACCTATTGTCTATTGTCTATTGATTATTGTTTGGATCCATATGAAGGAGGAAGTCAGATTGGCAGAGGGCCATCAGCCTACAATCGCGCACCAGCGCACACAAGACCACATGGTCACAGGAAGAAAGTGCAAACGTCACACAGTCAGCACCTGAGGTCAGGATCGGACCAAGGTCTCTGATGCCATGAGGCCACAGGTCTACCAGCTGCACCACTGTGTCACCCCATAAATCCAATGATTTCTACTTCTCACTCCTTCCCCTTAGGTTTCCAGTATCTGCAGTAACTTGCTATTAGTAATTAAGTACAGTTTTCCCTTTTTGCATTACTTACCTGCTTCATCACCGCATTGAACGTTTCTGTTATTGCGTCAGTCCGACCATATTCATTTTTAACAAAGTTCATTAGCCAAGTCTCAATGTAGGCCATGAAGACATCAGCCTGGAAAACAGATCAAAATGATTCTCATCCGTTAAGTCATAGCCGACATGATCACTACTTCCACAGTTTGTCATCGATACATTTACTGTTAACATCTGGATGAAAGAGATAATCACAACATTCATCTTGGTGAGCATTCACTCAAAGTGTGTTCCACGTGGGCACACAAAATGCTGGAGAAGCTCAGCGGGTGCAGCAGCATCTATGGAGCGAAGGAGATAGGCGACGTTTCGGGCCGAAACCCTTCTTCAGACGTATGCCACGTGGTCAGGTTGGGGGGAGTTCCCCCCCCCCGCCCCCCGCCACGGGTACCATGTAATCCCGCACTACCTGCTCCATGGTCGTATAGTCGGGACAATCGCTGGCAGTCATCGACAGACTGCCGGCAACTCGCCTGAAAAATCGCCTTAAGTGGGACAGGCCCGTAACGGACGCCCTTTTTAAAAAAAAAAAAAAAAAATTTTAATTAAAAATTTTAATAAAAATTCGGCGTTTAAATTATACAATATTGTACAGCTTCAATTTTAACCTTTTAACCTGAAAATGAGGGAAAAGAAGAGAAGAAAGGACAAGAGAGGGAAAAAGTAAAAAGTGAAAAGATAGGACCTCCAAAGTACTCCAAAGTAGTGTGGCCAAAGAGTGAATATAGATATAAGAGAGGAGAAAGGAAAGAAAAGAAAAAAGTGGAGATATATCTGCCCCTCGTCCCCTCCCCTCCGCCCACCTCACCCAACCCATAGTTGGATTAAATCCAAATTTGTGTTACGCCATACTATCCTTGTAAGAATTCGGTAAAGGGTGCCCATGTCTTGAAAAATTGATCTGGTTTTTCTGCCAAAGACAAGCCTCATATTTTCCAAATATGAGGCAGTGTCTCGGACATGTTTGTAATCCACATCTTTACAGTAGGGACTGATGTGTGCCAGGAACGTCCTTTAATTCTGATCCTGGACGTTGGTCCCTAGACTCTCCCACTAGTGGAAAAATCTTCTCCGCATCCACTCTATCCAGGTCCTTCACTATTCGGTCAGTTTCAATGAGGGGTCCCTTCATCCTTCTAAACTTCAATGAGTACAGGCCCAGTGCAGGCACTCGCTCGTCATATGTTAACGCAATCATTCTTGGGATCACCTCCTCTGGACCATCTCCAACAAACATTTTCTCATCAATGTCAACGTATTTTATCCACTGCATCACTTGGAGGATTGTAACGTTGGTACCTCCACCAATATAAAGCACTTTGGCCTACGAGAGTTGTTTTTTTAAATGTGCTATATTAATAAAAGTGACTTGACTTGACTTGCATAGTTTAGTTTAGTTTAGTTTAGAGATACAGCTAGGAAACAGGCCCTTCGGCCCACCTTGTCCATGCCGACCAGCGATCCCCGCACATTAACACTATCCTACGCACACTAAGGACAATTTACATTTATACCAACCTGCAAACCTGCACGTCTTTTGGAGTGTGGGAGGAAACCGAAGATCTCGGAGGAAACCCACGCGGTCACAGGGAGACCGTACAAACTCCGTACAGACAGCACCCGTAGTGAGCATTGAACCCGGGTCTCTGGCGCTGCAAGGCAGCGACTCCACCGCCACTCCACCGTACCGTCGTTTGCTTCATCATCCCTTGAATCTCTTCAAGGGATTTCTTTTCAATGCTGATATCATGTTATCTCAGAGAACCTCGGAGAATCTCAGAGAACCTTTCACTTCAAAGAAACTTACCAAACTGGAAAATGCCAGAATAACGACGGCAGCCACAAGCTGAGCTAGGAAGATCACCAGAATTAACAGGAAAAACTGGAAGAAAAAATGACAAAAATCAACAATTCTGTCTCGTTTTGTGTAGTTACCATGGGAATTCAATACCATGAAAAGTATTTTTGTTTACACATTTTGTACGTAAACTACAGATTTTAGCAGCAGGTGACACAGTCAACTGAAGCATTCAATCTGTAACTAAGATAGCTAAGTATTATTTTGCATTGAGAGCTTTTCCAAGTGTGAGAGTCATAAGGCTTTTCGAGATACAGTGAGAAAACAGGCCCTTTGGCCCACTGGGACAGTGCTTACCAGCACTATCTTACACGCTAGATTAAAGATTCAAGAATCGAGAGAGTTTATTGTCATGTGTCCCAGATAGGACAATTAAATCCTTGCTTTGCTTCAGCAAACCAGAACCTAGTAGGCATGAATACAGAACAGATCAGTGTGTCCATATACCATTATATAAATATATACACACATGAATAAATAAACTGATGAAGTGCGAATAACAGATAATGGGTTATTAAAGTTTAGAGTTTTGTCCGAGCCAGGTTTAATAGCCTGATGGCTGTGGGGAAGTAGCTATTCCTGAACCTGGTCGTTGCAGTCTTCAGGCTCCTGTACCTTCTACCTGAAGGTAGCGGGGAGATGAGTGTGTGGCCAGGATGGTGTGGGTCCTTGATGCTAGCAACAATTTTCAATTTTACCGATGCCATTTAACCTACAAACCAGTGTGTCTTTGGGGGTGTGGGAGGAAACCGGAGCATCCGGAGATAATCGACGCGGTCACGGGGAGAACGTGCAAACTCCGTACAGACAGCACCCGTAGTCAGGATCGAACTCGGGGCTCTGGCGCTGGAAGGCAGCAACTCTACCGCTGCGCCACCTTGCCGCCATCAGTTCCACAACAGATGGCGATTCAGCGCGGATCTTTCCAGTTTGTGCCATTAAGCTGGAAGGGGCGCAGAGAAGACTTGTTGGCAGGACCCGAGGGCCCGGGCTAAAGGGAGAGCTTGGGCAGGTTGGAACTTTATTGCTGGGAACGCAGGATGATGAGGGGTGATCTTACAGAGGTGTATCAGATGATGAGGGAGAATGCATGGAGTCTTGAGTCTTGGAGACATGGGTTTAAAGTGAGAAGGGAAAGATTTAATAGGAACCCAAGTGTTTAGAGCAGATGCCTCACAGCGCTAGAGACCCAGGTTCGATCCTGACCTCAGGTGCTGCATGCGTGGAGTTTACTCATCCTCCCTGTGACCACGTGGGTTATCTCCTGGTGCTCCGGTATCCCCCCATGTCCCGAAGACGCGTCGATCTAATGATTCCAGTATTTTTTTTTACTTTCTGGAAATTTCAGCTAATTATTCAGCTTCTCTTATTGACACCTCCTCCTCAAAGTGTATCTTCGTATAGTTTGAGCAGAGTGATCTCATCTTTGTGTGTATAGGGCAGAAGCACCATCTGCTGGCGAGCTTTACTTCCAAACTGGAATGCAGTGCACAATGAGCGGCACGGGGGCGCAACGGTAGAGTTGCTGCCTTCCAGCGCCAGAATCCCCGGTTCAATCCTGACTGCGGGTGCTGTCTGCATGGAGTTTGTACGTTCTAGGTTTTCTCCGGGTGCTCCAGTTTCCTCCCACTCTCCAAAGACGTGCAGCTTTGTAGGTTATTTGGCTTCAGTAAAAATCACAAGTTGTCCCTGGCGCATGTAGGGTAGCGTTAAGCCCCTGTCCCACTTAGGAGACCTAAACAGCAACCCCTGGTGACCTTGCCCGCCACCCCAAAAAAAAAAATCAAGGTCGAGGTGACCTGCAACCTCCTACCACCTCCCACGCACATGTTGAAAACCTTCCTCCACCATGAAGAAAACCGGCTTCAACTAGACCTGCGACCAAAAAATTATCAATTTTTAAAACGGCAACCTATTTTTAGTCGAGGCCGGTTTTAAACATGATGAAAAAATAGCAGCAACCTGGATGAAGCCTCCACCACGCGGAAACCACTTTCGACCATTCGGGAGAGTGACCAAAACCTCCGGTGACCTCATGGAAACCTTGGGGTGGCGGGCAAGGTCACCAGAGGTTGCTGTTTAGGTCTCCTAAGTGGGACAGGGGCTGAAAGAGTGTAAATGTAACTTGAACCTGAACTTGGAAATTTAGGACTAATTGTTTAGATAATTGGGTGATTTTGTTTTATGGAGGTGGGCTTGTTTGGTATTGTTTTGTATTGTATATATTCTTGCAATAATAGATTACAATTAGTTTTGTTCATAAACAAAAGACAACAGCCGAGGACAGGATCGAACCCAGGACTCTGGCGCTGTGAGGCAGCAGCTCTACCAGCCTGCCACATACTTGAAACAACTGAGGGAAGATTGAAAAGACCAGGCTTGTATTCACTGGAGTTTAGAAGGATGAGGAGGGATCTTATAGAAACATATAAAATTATAAAAGGACTGGACAAGCCAGATGCAGGAAAAATGTTCCCAATGTTGGGCGAGTCCAGAACCAGGGGCCACAGTCTTAGAATAAAGGGGAGGCCATTTAAGACTGAGGTGAGAAAAAACGTTTTCACCCAGAGAGTTGTGAATTTGTGGAATTCCCTGCCACTGAGGGCAGTGGAGGCCAAATCACTGGATGGATTTGAGAGAGAGTTAGATAGAGCTCCAGGGGCTAGTGGAGTCAAGGGATATGGGGAGAAGGCAGGCACGGGTTATTGATTGGGGACGATCAGCCATGATCACAATGAATGGCGGCGCTGGCTCGAAGGGCCGAATGGCCTCCTCCTGCGCCTGTTTTTCTGAAACTCGATCCAGCAGACTTGGTGCATCTCGGTCATCCCGTTGTGTGCTGGAGCAGAACACAAAGATGGAACGAGGAGAAGGGTTTACTCACCATCATCAGCATGCACTTGTTTTCCTTCATCGCTCCGCAGCATCCCAGGAAGCCGATGAGCATCAGGAAGGCACCGAGAGCAATGCACAGATACCCCACATTGGCCACCACCTGCAGCGATGCCGACACCTTCTGCAGCAGCTCAAGGAACATCCCACCGTCCACTTTAATCCAGATTCCTATTCCCAAGATTGAACCACCTCCAAGCTGGAAAAAGAATCGTAGAGTCATACAGCGTGGAAACAGGCCCTTCGGCCCAACTTGCCCACACCAAGCCAACATGTCCCATCTACACTCGACCCACCTGCCTGCGTTTGGTCCATATCCCTCTAAAACCTGTCCTATCCACGTACCTGTCTAAATGTTGCTTAAACGTTGGTCTCCATTTATTGATTTTTTAAAGAGGTAAATCGGTTCAACACAGAAACGGGACTGAAACCCGAGCTCAGGGTTGGATCAATAACTACCAACTTATAATCTACGGACCTATCTCCAAAATTGTTATTGGTAATTTTCTTTGTTTGTTTGTCTTTTTCTTCTTTCTGTTTTTTCATCCCTCCCTCTCTAGCAGTTTAAAGATCTTTCTTTTCAGTTCTATCTTTCAAAAAATTCTATAAAATGAATAGAATCTTTGTATGAATGTAATTGATAAACAAACCGTGTTGCTATTATATGTTTACGCTTCTAATTAAAAAAAAATATATATATATTAAATAAATAACATTGCAATAGTACCTGCCACAACTACCTCCTACTTCAGCTCGTTCCCTGCACCTACCACCCTTTGAGTGAAAAGGTTACCCCTCAGGTTCCTATTACATCTTTCCCCCATCACCTTAAACCTCTCCCCTCTGGTTCTCGATTCCCCTACTCTGGGGACTCCGTGCGTCTACCCGATCTATTCCCCTCATGCTTTTGTACACTTCTCTATAAGATCACCCCTCTTCCTCCAGCTCTCCGACGAGTCCTAGCCTGCTCAAACTCTCCCTATAGCCCAGGCCCTCAAGTCCTGGCAACATCTTCATAAATCTTCTCTGCATTCAGGAGGCACGAAGACTCTGTTACCAGGCTTCTGAATGATCCGTCCATGTCAAGGTACTATCTCCACCGCTACCCCATTGCGGACATTGGAACTTGTTTATGGATCTGATGTGTTGCAATAGTGCGAACTATATTCTGCACTCTGTATCTTCCCCTTCTCTCTACCTTTAGACTTCTAGACTTTAGAGATATAAAGCAAAAACATGCCCTTCAGCCCATCGAGTCTGCGCTGAACTGCAAACACCTCATATGCTAGAAAAGTGAATTTAGAAAACATTGAGATTGACATGATTGTATTTATGTATTATGGCATATCTGATCAGGTTGGATAACATACAAAACACAGATTTTTACTGTACTATAGTACATGTGACCTAAAGTAGTAAACCTAAACCTGAGAATCTTTGTTGCTCAAAACGGTTTGTCCGATTATGAAGCATTTTTGCGCATTATAGATCACTCACTGGTGAAGTTTCAAGGTGACAACATGGCAATAGGCCCTTCAACCATTTGAGTCCACACCGACCTTCGATCACCCATTCACACTAGTTCAGAGTCTGAAGAAGGCTCTCGACCCGAAACATCACCCCATTCCTCTCTCCAGAGATGCTGCCTGTCCCACTGAGTTACTCCAGCATTTTGTGTCTATCTTCGGTTTAAACCAGCATCTGCAGTTCCTTCCCACACACTAGTTCCATGTTATCCCACTTTCTCATCTTCTTCTTCTTGCGTGTGGCGTGCACAGCCTAAAGTTGTCGGACAACTGGTTCTATTCGATCTTCCGTTTGTGCGCGTCGAGTTGATTGCATTAGTCGAAACAGGGCGGACCAGGTGAAGGTTGCAATCTCCCCCCCCCCCCTCCCCCCCCCCCCACTTTCTCATGCATTCCCTACACACTAGGTTGGATTTACAGAGGCCACTTAACCTACACACCCGCACATCTTTGGGTTATGGGAGGAGACCAGAGCACCCGGAGTAAACCCACATAGTCAGAGGGGGAATGTGCAAACTCCACACAGACAGCGACTGGTGTATGGGTGATTGGTGGTTGGCATGAACCTGGTGGGCTGAAGGGCCTGTTTCCACACTGTGTCTCTGAACTAAACTAATATAATCTTTTGTATTGACCCATTTGCATTGTTCACAGTAGGTCTGTGTTTCTGTATGAGTCTGTGGTGTTTCACCAGGCTACAGTGTTAAAATAACTTCCAGTAAAATATAAATCAGTTTACTTACAAAGATGATGAAATTAAAGGCGAACAGCAATATCTTCAAACATTTGTAGACAGACATCTTTTTGTTTGAGTGTTGGCTTATCTGCAAAGTAAAATGCAAAGATCATATTAATCCACATCATTAAAAAAAATAATAAGTCATTCTTGAGAGCTAAGGAACTGCAGGTGCTGGTTTACAGAAAAAGATACAAAGTGCTGGAGTGACTTTTTTGGTGAGGTGTTTCCTCCAGCATTTTGTGTCTTTGTAAGTCATCCTTTATTCTTAAAGTAATGTATGAATCCCCCCCCAGATCTCTCCTCCTTAGACTCATTAGATGGTATTGGCGTCACTAGGGGACCCATTAATGATGTACTCTTGATGACCAGATAACTGCCAAGTTCCACTTACAAACAGGACTGGAAGAGATAATTACACCATTCGCAATAATTGTACACACAATTAATTAACTAAGTCAGGGAGGGAAATGCATACTTGGTGCTCCATTTAAATTAATTCATGCTTATTTCACATATACAAGATGATAGAGTGGTATAGAAGGAATATAGTATGCTTGCCTTCATCGGTCGAGGCATAAGAGTCAGGAAATTATGTTAGGACTGTATAAAGCTTTGGTTCAGCCACATTTATAATATTGTGTACTGGTCACCCCAGTACTGGAAGAGAGGGCTAGATAGGGCTCTTAAGGATAGCAGAGTCAGGGGATATGGGGAGAAGGCAGGAACGGGGTACTGATTGGGGTGATGAACACATTGAATGGCGGTGCTGACTCAAAGGGCCGAATGGCCTCCTCCTGCACCTGTTGTCTATTGTCGATTGGAAGGATCTTGAGGTTTTGGAGAGGGTGCGGAGGTTTACCAGGATGTTGCCTGGGTCAAAGAGTAAACATAGAAACATAGAAAATAGGTGCAGGAGTAGGCCATTCGGACCTTCGAGCCTGCACTGCCATTCAATATGATCATGGCTGATCATCCAACTCAGTATCCTCTACCTGCCTTCTCTCCATACCCCCTGGTCCCTTTAGCCACAAGGGCCACATCTAACTCCCTCTTAAATATAGCCAATGAACTGGCCTCAACTACCTTCTGTGGCAGAGAATTCCAGAGACTCGCCACTCTCTGGCTGAGTATTGGCTATAATTAGCTATAAGGATGGTGTTGGGCATTTGGAATGAGCTGCCAGAGGAGATTGTTGAGGCAGGTACAAGGAGATGTTTAAAAGATTCTTGGACAGGGACATGGATAGAACTGATTTAGATGGATATATGGACCAAAAGTGGTCAAATGGGACCAGCTTACCAGGGAGGCGCAGCAGAGTTGCTGCCTCACAGCGCCAGAGACCTGGGTTCGATCTTGACCTCAGGTGCTGTCTGTATGGTTTGCATGTTCTCCCTGTGACCCGTGGGTTTTCTCCGGGTGCTCCGGTTTCCTCCCACACCACAAAGACGCATGGGGGCGCAAGTTAGTTGTCTTCGGTAACATGGCCAATGGTCCTTAGTGTGTAGGATAGCGCTAATCCGGGGAGTGATCACTGGTTGGCACGGGCTCAGTGGGCCGAAGGGTCTGTTTCTGTGCTGTATCTCTAAAGTCTAAAGTCTTAGAAGGGGCATGTTGGTCGGCATGGACGCATTGGGCCGAAGGGCCTGTTTGACTCCATGATAGGGTGGACACATAGAGAAGGGTCTCGACCCGAAACATCCCCCATTCCTTCTAAGCAGAGATGCTGCCCGTCCCGCTGAGTTACACCAACATTTTGTGCCTATCTTTAAGACAAACGGATTATTTTCTCTGGTGTATCAAAGGCTGAGGGGAGACCTGATAGAAATATATGAAGGCATAAGAGGTAGGCAGTCAAATACAACATGCACTCCTCCACAACCATGACTGTGGGGCAAAGTACGGCTATAATATCTAATGCTATGTATAATTTCACCGCCTACGCTACTGTTGTTGGCTGAATCATGTGTGGTGATGAGTCAGTGCACATGAGAGAGGTAGAACACCTGATTAAGTCGTGCTGGAACAACAATCTCCCGCTAAACATCAACAGAACGGAGGCACTAATCGATATGAGGGGCCGGGCGCCAGTTCTTTCGGGTGAGTGGGCAGTGGACAGCGTTCGCAGCTTTCAATTCCTGGGCGTTAACATCTCACCAGCCCCTCCGTCGCGGTGGCGCAGCGGGAGAGCCGCTGCCTTACAGCGAATGCAGCGCCGGAGACCCGGGTTCGATCCCGACTAGGGGCGCTCTTTGTATGTTCTCCCCGTTTTCTCCGAGATGTTTGGTTTCCTCCCACATTCCCAGCACGTACAGGTTTTGTAGGTTAATTGGGTTGATTAATTGGCTTGATAAATGTAATTTTAAAAAAAAATTGTCCAACTTCAAGTATAGTCCCTGGTATACTCTTCAGAAGGTATAAGGTACAATATAATCATAGAGAGGTTGTAGCTGCTCTTGAATATGATAGTTTTGTGACTATCTTCGTGTTCATAAATGATAGGAGCAGAATCAGGCCATTTGGCCCATCAGGTCTACTCCATCATCCAATCACGGCTAATCCATCTCTCCCCCTTAACCCCATTCTCCTGTCTTCTCCCCGTAACTTCCGGCACCCCCATACATCTTTGGTGTAAACCAGCATCTGCAGTTCCTTCCTACACTTGAATCTGATGATGTGGGACTTGAGGTTTCTGTATCTCCAGCCAGACTGACTCCCCCCCCCCCCCCCCATCCACCCCCAAATCTTTGTATTTATCCAATCCTTTCAACTCGTCACTTTGCATGTATCTTGTGTTTTTAAGACCAATTTCGTTGGAATTCAATTTCCCTTCTGGAATTTTTTTTTTTTAATTTTATTTATTACAATAGAACTTTATTTTTCTATTGTATCGTATCGTATCATAGGAAGTGATAGAGATGGGTACAATTATGACATTTAGCTAACATTTGGATACATTCAGGCAATTGGTACTCGCTTGGTGGGGCAACTTGGCCAGCATGGATGAGTTGGGCCGAACGGCCTGTTTTCATTGCTAGGCAGTGCACTGGCTTGAAGGCTTGATTTGAGCATAGATAGGGTAGGCTGCAGGAAATGTGTTCCCTTATCAGAATTGAATATGTGGATGTAGTGGAGAGGGTGTTTCCGTTAGTGGGAGAGCCTAGGATCAGAGGGCACACACTCAGAATGAAAGGGTGTACCGTATGAATGGAGATGAGGAGCAATTTCATCAGCTGGAGGGTGGTGAACCTGTGGAATTCATTGCCACAGATGGCTGTGGAGGTCAAGACTTTTGGTATTTCTACAGCAGCGATTAATAGGGTGATTAGTAAGGCGTTCAAAAGTTATGGGGAGAAGGCAGGAGAATGGGATTGAGTGGGGAAAATCAATCAGTCGTGATCGAATGGTGGTGCAGACTTTGTTAATCCTGGCTAAATTGGAGAGGCAGGGACTTCAAAATGGGGTAAAAGCTTCAGGGCTGCTGGGAGATTTGGTCAATTTGGAATTGCTCTCTGCAGAGCTGGAACAAGCTGCGGAGTGGTGCCAGTGTGTCTAGAGCCTAGATACAATTTGGAAGAAAAGAATAAGATCATCTGCAGACCCTGTCAATTAGGTGCAAAATGCATGGATGGATTGGATGGCTGCAAACCGGACATACACCTTGTAAATAATTGTAAATGATGTTGCAGAGTTCTACTTTGCCGAGTGTTGCTTGGATGAGGTATTGAGCCTTGTCTGGGTTTCTGGCAGATCGGGGTAAATGTTTCTAAGATGGCTTCCTTACGAAGTCCGGTTTGAATACAATGTATTATTGGGTTAGGAAAATGTCTGTTATGTATGGGGTTAATCGATATCTGCAATTGGATTGTTCAGAGACTACCCCCATGTGGTTCGGCCCCTCGAGGTCCCAGGATACATAAAAGTCCGCTGTCAAGAGGTCCTGCGTTGATCTTCTGAGAGAGCGCTTGGGACTGTGTGAACTTCTGGAGAGGCTCTGTCTGAGCGAGGCCTAGAATGCCTGATCAGGCAGATACGAGGATTGAACCCGCGGTGAGATAGGTACAGTAGTTGGACTGTGACACGCTTTTGTTCAAATAAAATTTAGTTGTTTCAAGTGCTTGATTCAGAGTTTTTACGGAAACTAGACTGGGGGGAAGCTTAGAAAATTGGCAATTTACAACTTGATGGGTCGAATGGCCTAACCCTGCTCCTATGTCTATGTTCTTTTGATTAAAACAGGGAGGACATAGAGCTAGGGTCCAGAGGAAGAGATTCTGAGGGGGAATTTTGATCACCAACTCCTGGAATGAGCTGCTGCAGAGAGTGTGGAAGGTCTGTCACTGGCAGCATTTGAGAGCTGTCTAGATGAGCACTTGAGTTAATCAGATGTTGAAGTCTACAGGCCATGTGCTGGGAGATGTGATGAATACCGATGGATGCCCCACCACACAGTGTGGAGAGGACTGGCTGTTCACAAGCTGTATGACTCTATAACCCAATAAACAGAAAACACTGGCAACACTCTACATATCGGGCAGCATCTGCAGAAAGAGAAACGGTTAAGGTTTCACTACCTGATATTTATTTGCATTGCCAAATGAAAAAAATATTTGTCGTGCATCAGCGGTAGAGTTAAGGGCCTGTCCCACTTTCACGAGGTAATTCACGAATTCTCCCGAGTTTTCCCCTTGATTCAAACTTGCAGAACGAGTCCGTAGGAGTTCGTAGATATATCGTAGCGGCTCGTTATGCCAGCCGTAGGTACTCAGGGCATCAGGTAAGTCGGGACGTTTTTTTCCAGCCCGATAAAAAATGTCCACGAGTAAAAAAATGGTCGGGATGAAAGAAATTGCAACTTTTTATTCGTAAGGAGGGCATCGAAATAGTTGTGGGAATTCGTAGACATACTCGTAGGGGTTCATGAACATAGTCCTGGAAGGTTGTAGGAGTTCGTATATTACCACGATCTTGACTTTTTTTTTAGGTCCTTTAAACTCGACAGAGGTTTTGAATTAAGACAGCATTAAGTCAAAAAGGCCCAACAGATGATGTACTTCCTGCGGCAGCTGAGGAAGCACAATCTGCCACAGGCAATGATGGTCCAATTCTACTCGGCCATCGTAGAGTCTGTTCTCACCTTCTCCATCATGGTCTGGTTTGGCTCGGCCACCAAGCACGACACCCGAAGGCTGCAGCGAATCGTTCGATCAGCAGAGAAGGTTATTGGCCGCAACCTTCCCTCCATTGATGAACTGTACACTGCAAGGGCCAGGAAGCGAGCGGGCAAGATCATCTCTGACCCCTCTCACCCTGGCCACAAACTCTTTGAATCACTTCCCTCTGGAAGGCGACTCCGGACTGTCAAAGCTGCCACAGCCAGACATAAAAACAGTTTTTATCCACGAGTAGTTGCTCTACTCAACAGCCAAAAATCTGTAGCCTCCCTTTGATCTGGTATTTTGTTGGTTCACATGCTTGATCAATGGTGTTTTATCATTAATGTTTTATTATTATTAATGTTTAGTGTTTTCTGAGTCATTCGTAACTGTCACTGCATGTCATGTTGTTACATGTGAGCGGAGCACCAAGGCAAATTCCTTGTATGTGAATACTTGACCAATAAACTTACTTACTTACTTACTTAAGTCGTGAAAGTGGGACAGGCCCTTTACTGCCTTACAGCGCCAGAGACCTGGGTTCGATCCTGACTACAGGTGCTTGTTTTCTACGGAGGTTGGCCGTTCTCCTGGTGACCTGCGTGGGTTTTGTCCGAGATCTGAGGGTTGTGGGTTCATTGGCTTGGTATAAGTGTAAATTGTCCCTAGCGTGTGTAGGATAGAGTAAGTGTGCGGGGATCGCTGGTCGTTACAGACTCGGTGGGCCTAATGGGGCTTTCCCACTGTACGAACTAATTCAAGACTTCTCCCGAGTTTCCCCTGATTGGAACTTGGAGAATTATGGTAATAGCCACTCGTAGGTACTCTGGGCTCTCATGGACATTCACGAGCTTACCGCGTTTCCCGAGTACCTGCCGTTAGCGTTACGAGCCGCTAAGAGACGTCCCGAGCTCCGACGTACCCGCGACGCACATTCTACGTGCTTACCACGAGTTTGATTTTTTTTTAAACTCGGGAGAGCTATTGAATTAGCTCGTACAGTGGGACAGCCCCTTAAGCGCCTATTTCCGCATGTATCTCTAAAACTCAACCTGAAACAAAAACTTCTAATTTATACCTTGTAAAAAACCTCACGTCCCTTTCAAATGGGAAAATTGCCTTGAATTTTAAATTTATCTTATTTGAATGCAGCTCCCATAATATATCAACCTACGGTATAATCGCAAGGGTAACTGGATCCAATTGAAATTGAACAAACAATGGTGTTATTTTAAATTATTTACATCCATGATGTTGATGAAGGATTAGATCCCAAGGGGCTTATCACATTTTACTGTAAGAAGTAGAGCAGGCAGATTCTGTGGACGCCCTTTATTAACAGCACACCTTTATTTCGAGAAAAAGAAATCTATTAAATGAATAACAAATGTTTTCCAGTTCACAGTGAATTTTATGCTCACATCCTCTTAAAACGACTGCATACATTATTGGACACGGGGACACAGCTGTCTAAATACACATTGTGTTTTGACATTAGGGATTTACTGGATAAATCACAGAGTGCGTTGTCACCAAGCTGTTATTCATTGAAAGGTTCTTCCCCTTGGTGCTGTGTGTCCTTCAAACGCACACACAACTATTTTATTCTCGTAAGATGGTATCGACTGAGAGAGAATTATATTGGTCGGAAGGTGCTGGAGCAACTCAGCGGGACAGGCAACACATCTGGAGAATATGAGATAGGTGACGTTTTATGTCGGGACCCTTCTACGGACCATATTCTCCAGAAATGCTGCCTGGCCCGCTGAGTACTCCAGCACTTTGGGTAGGCACGGTTGGGCAGCTGGCTGAGTTGCTGCCTCACAGCCCAAGAGACCCGGGTTCGATCCTGCCCTTGGGTGCTGTCTGGACCGGAGTTTGTACGCTCTGCCCGTGTGTGGGTTTTCTCTGGATGCTCCGGTTTCCTCTCACACTCCAAAGACATACAGGTTTGTAGGTTAATTGGCTTCGGTAAAAGCCAATTTTAAATGTGTCCACCGTCTACTGACCCAAGAAATTGCAGTTGAAAGTTTACACAAAAAACTCACAAAGTGCATGGAAGCAGGCCCTTCACCCCATCAAGTCCATGCTGACCAGTGATCACCCATACACTAGCACTATCCTACACTGCCTAGGGACAATTTACAATTTTTACAATTTTTAATGATGCCAATTAATCTACAAACCTGTGCATCTTTGGAGTGTGGGAGGAAACCGGAGCACCCGGAGAAAACTCAAGCAGGTCACAGGGAGAGTGTACAAACTCTGTTCAGACAGCACCCGTGGTCAGGATTGAACCTGGGTCTCTGGCGAACATGAGATGGGTGACTGTGAGGCAACAGCTCTACCAGCTGTGCCACCGCGCTGCCCCTGAAGTGTTGGAGTAACTCAGAGGGTCAGGCGGCATTTCTGGAGAACATGGCCCATGCAAGAGTCCCAACTCGAAACGCCACCTGTCCATGTTCTCCAGAAATGCTGCCTGACCTGCTGAGTTGCTCCAGCACCTTGCAACTTATAGAATTCCCTCTCAGTCGCCACCATCTTGCTTCATACCTAACCAGCTGGGGCTATGGTTTTATAGGTGGCAGGTATCCTCATTAACGTTTTTCTTTTGCAGGTGAACTGACAAGGTAATTTACAAGGCAAGACCAGGAAAATGTGGCAGAGTTTCATTAGGCCCTTTTCACCGCAGTGCGACCCTTTAAAATCCCAATGCTTAATTTATAGGGTCGACCTGCACTCAATAACACTGCATATCTTCCAGGAGCTAGAAGTTAGCATTTACATTTCCTCTCGCAGTATCAGCATAATTACAAATCAGAAAGGTCAACTTCCTTTCAAAGGAACCAGAGTGTGTTTGCTCCAATCATTCAGCGCTGCTACTTGGTGTAAAAAAATCTCAATTAACATTTAAATATAGAGACGGTCAAATTGGCTCAGGACTTAATGAAAGATTCATCTTAAAAAGTCTAGGTAATCTTTATGCAGTATTCAGTGACAGAAACATTACATCCTAATGTTATAATTTCTTCCCTATATCCGTCAGGTTATTAAAAACTACAACCTCCAAATAGCCTCTGTACTACATAGGCTGTGGGCATTGGTTTTGTCTTTTTGCACTATTATTGTTTGTTTATTTTTATGTATGTATGTATGTATGTATGTATGTATGTATGTATGTATGTATGTATGTATAGAGTCATAGAGTGATACAGTGTGCAAACAGGCTCTTCGGCCCATCTTGCCCACACTGGCCAACAATGTCCCAGCTGCCTGCGTTTGGTCCATATCCCCCCCAAACCTGTCTATCCATGTACCTGTTTAAGAAGGAACTGCAGATGCTAGAAAAATCGAAAGTAGACAAAAAATGCTGGAGAAACTCAGCGGGTGAGGCAGCATCTATGGAAAGAAGTAATAGGTGACGTTTCGGGTCGAGACCCTTCTTCAGTCTGAACTTGTACACTCTGGAGTTTAGAAGGATGCGAGGGAATCCTATTGAAACATATAAGATTATTAAGGGTTTGGACGCGCTAGAGGCAGGAAACATGTTCCCGATGTTGGGAGGGAGGGGGGGGGGGGGGGGGGGGGGGGGGGGGGCAGAACCAGGAGCCACCGTTTAAGAATAAGGGGTAAGCCATTTAGAACGGAGATGAAGAAACACTATTTCGCACAGAGTTGTGAGTCTGTGGAATTCTCTGCCTCAGAGGGCAGTGAAGGCCGGTTCTCTGGATACTTTCAAGAGAGAGCTAGATAGGGATCTTAAAGATAGCGGAGTCAGGGGATATGGGGAGAAGGCAGGAATGGGGTACTGATTGGGGATGATCAGCCATGATCACATTGAATGGCGGTGCTGGCTCGAAGGGCCGAATGGCCTACTCCTGAACCTATTGTCTATTGTCTATTGACCCGAACCGTCGCCTGTTCCTTCCCTCCATAGATGCTGCCTCACCCGCTGAGTTTCTCCAGCATTTGTTGTCTATCCATGTACCTGTCTAACTGTTTCTTAAATGTTGGGATAGTCCCAGCCTCATCTACCTCCTCCGGCAGCTTGTTGCATACACCCACCACTCTTTGTGTGAAATATATATAGAAAGAATATATGTCTATGCATATTTGTGTCTGTATGTCTATATATATGATATGCGTGTAGACACAAAATGCTGGAGTAAATGAAGGAGGGGCTCGCTCTGAAATATCCCCCATTCCTTCTCTCCAGAGATGCTGCCTGTCCCGCTGAGTTACTCAAACATTTTGTGTCTACCTTCGATATAAACCAGCATCTGCAGTTCTTTCCTACACATACTGTATAATATGTGTGTTTATGTGTATTAGTAAATATATATATATATATATATATATATATATATTTTATATATATACGCACACTAACACATGCACACATATATATGTATACCTATATATATTTATACATACACACAAGCACACAAACATACATACATACATACACATATATAAAAACTGGACTTTTAAAATTAATTATATTGTTTACAGATTATTATTCCATTGTGCTGCTGCAAGTAAGAATTTCACTGTTCTGTTTGGGACATATGACAATAAAACACTCTTGACTCTTAAAATGCCACAAATATTTCTCTTCACCTGGTAAGAGGGTGGCACAGCGGCGCAGCTGGTAGTTCCGCTGCCTCACAGCTCCGAGCCCCCGTGTTTGATCCTGACCTCGGGCGCTGTCTGTGTGGAGTTTGCACGTTCTCCCTGTGACTGCATAAGTTTCCCCCGGGTGCTCCGGTTTCCTCCCACTTTCCAAAGACGTGCAGGTTTGTCGGTGAATTGCCCCTAGTGTGCGGGGGAGCGGATGCCAAAGTGGGAATAATATGGAAGTATTGAGAAAGGGTGCTCGATGTTTGGCGTGGAATCGGTGGGTCGATGAGCCAATTTCCACGCTGTATCTCTAAACGGAAAACTGCTTTGATTACTTTGACTAACAATTGCGTTAGGAAGGAGAATTAGGGCTGAGAAGCCTTTTATAATCCGTGAAACCGCTGCTGATGTGAGGACCTAACATCATGCATAACATTTTCCCTAATAACATTAGTTAACACATGTTGTCAAGCTGGAAAGGGTGCAGAGAAGATTTATGAGCATGTGGCCAGGTCTCGAGGGCCTGAGATACAGGGGAAGGTTGAGCAGTTAGGAATAAAGGGCCTGTCCCACTTTCCCGAGTTACTCACGAATTCTCCCGAGTTTTCCCCCTGATTCAAACTCGGAGCTGCCACCTGTAGGCACTCGGGGCTATTTTTTTTACTCGTGGACATTTCTCAACGTCCCGACTTACCTGAAGCCCCGAGTACCTACGGCTGGCATTACGAGCCGCTAGGAAATATCTACGGACTCCTACGGCCTCGCAACGGCCTCCTACGGACTCGCTACGGACATTCTACGGACGCAGTCTAGGCATAAGCTCAGGGGCGACCGACCGCGCCTTTGCGGTTGCAGCTCCTAGACTGTGGAACAGCATCCCTCTTCCCATCAGAACTGCCCCCTCCATCGACTCCTTTAAGTCTAGACTTAAAACTCATCTTTACTCTCAAGCCTTTCTTGACATCCTCTGGTGGAGGGCTATGTGTGTATGTATGTTCTTAATCTATGAACCACTGCTGTATAACGTTAGTACCCCCATCAATGTAAAGCACTTTGGCCAACGAGAGTTGTTTTTTAAATGTGCTATAGAAATAAAAGTGACTTGAATTGGCTTGATTCTCCGAGTTTGAATCAAGGGGAAAACTTGGGAGAATTCGTGAGTAACTCGGGAAAGTGGGACAGTCCCTTTAGGAGTGCAGGATCTTATGGAATTGACCAAAATCATGAGAGGAATAGATCAGGTAAACGCACAGAGTCTTTTGCCCAGAGTAGGGGAAATCAAGAACCAGAGAACAGAGGTTTAAGGTGAGGTGGGAAAGAGTTCTGCGTCTACCACTGAGTAACTCCATTTTTTTTGTCTATCTTCGTTGTAACCTGGAATCTGCAGTTCCTTCCTACAGATTTGAGATGCAATAGGTGAAAATATATCTACTCCATCCCATATTTAATGTTTCCTAACCATCTTGGAAGTCTGCTCGCATGTACAACCTGATTAAGTAGAATTAAATCTGCAATCTCCATAAACTGAAACATTGAAAATCTCAAGTATTGCAATGAATAAGAATGCATCTCGCAGGAATCTAATCGGCCCTGAAAAAATATTGCATCCTCGTGTTAAGGAGGATGTGTTAACCGTCACAAGCAGATTGCTTACCTGAAGGAATAAAATTGGCTAATCTCCACAAATACAAAGGTGTGCTGTTTTCCCCCCGCGGCTACAGACCAAGAATTTTGCCGACTGAACTATATTCAGTCTGCCACCCGCTCTTCGAAAACGGGCGACGTGTTGGTTTGGATGCCGGAAGGAACGGTGCTTTATGTACTTATTCAAATGCCCAAGTGTAAACTGTGATGTTACACCTGATCTCATCCACTCTCACCCTCCATCCCATGGGAAGAGCCTTGCTGGAGCTTTGCACGTTCACTTTGCACTAAGCTTTCCATATCTTTTGTCCGCCGTGTAATGTCCAAAGGGTAAACTGTCATCCTCACCAATGGAGGCCTTGACAAAGCTATTTTTGAATTTGCAAAAATGATATTTTGCAAAATAAGGTTTGCCCTGCTGCAAATGTTTGCTCCAGGCGGTGATCACAGAACAAGGACTGTAGTGGATGTGTTGCCTTGTTTGGTGATTGTTGTCCTGCTCCATTGCTTTATTATTCTCATGTCTACCGAGGTGCAGTGAGAAGCTTTGTTTTGCATGCTATCCAAACAGATCAGATAATACCTTACACAAATATAATCAAGCCTAACTCAAAGGCAATAGCTCAATAGAGCAAAGGGAAAGATCCCAGGAGCGGAAAAGACCACAAAAAGTAGTAAACACTGCCTAGTCCATCATCGGCTTCTGACCTCCCCACCATCGAGGGGATCTATCGCAGTCGCTGCCTCAAAAAGGCTGGCAGCATCATCAAGGACCCACACCATCCTG
>CM069166.1:8425549-8513049 GCA_035221665.1 Okamejei kenojei
AATGGGCTCTACCTAGTTGTGTATCACTGATGTTTAATAGAAATAGACCTTGGGTACACAAAATACTGGAGAAACTCAGCGGGTGCAGCAGCATCTGTGGAGCGAAGGAGATAGGCGACGTTTCGGGCCGAAACCCTTCTTCAGACTGGTGACTAGAAATAGACCTTCCTGGTTCAACATCCAGTTATTGGGCATTGAGCACCACAGTGGTACCTCTGGTCGGTCCTCTGTCACACAGCGGCAGAGACCCGGGGTCGATGCTGCCTGTGTGTAGTTTGCACGTTCTCCCTGTGACCCTGTGGGTTTCCTCCGGGTGCTCCGGTTTCCTCCCTCATCCCAAAGAACGCAGGTTTGTAGGTTAATCGGCCTCGCCAAATTGCCCTTAGTGAGCAGGGAGTGCACACGAAACAGGAACAACGGAGAACTGGTATGAATGGATGATCAGTGGTCCGTAGACAGACAATGCTGGAGTCACTCAGCCGGACAGGCAGCATCTGTGGAGAGAAGGAATGGGTGATGCTTCGGGCCGAGACCCTTCATCAGATGACTTCACCAGTCTGCAGAAGGGTCTGGATGGGCAGTGTGGACTCAGTGGGCCGAAGGGACTGTTTCTCTAAACTAAACTAAGCTTTAACTAAACTGAACTAAATTAATTCATACAGCCCCCGCGAGAGGCAACAAATGTTTGAAGCTCTATTCAAATAGTTTTTCCCTCGTTCACCTTCGGATGACCATGTTCAGGGGAGTGGGAATAATGAGTGGCCATGCCGAACATATTGTGACCGATTAGGATTACTTTATAAAGTACGGGCAGTTATTTAATCTCTGTACATTTGGATTACTGGAAGCAACTAAAAATCAGACCCAGTGCCTTTGAGCAAACACATTGGAAAGAGTCCAGCTTGGATTTGGATCCATAATACAGTGTTAAGTAGCTGCGTTTGCTTTGAAACAACCTCCAGGCTGTTACCAAAAATGTGCTGGGAAGATGCTGAATGGTTTAATTTGTGTCCTGGCAAAATATGGATGGGTTCAATCCGTTCACGACTTAGGCCAAACTTCTGTCCAGTCCCTTTGCATAAACCTCAGCTTGCAAATAGCATCCAGAACTCCCCCACTCTAATTCATTTGTACCTACAGTGAATTCTTTGCTTTAGACTTTAGAGATATAGACTAGAACAGGCCCTGAGTCCATGCTGACCAGTGATCACCACTGGCACAATGCTACACACTAGGGACCATTTATCATTTTTACAGAAGGCAAATTGATCTACAAACCCGCACGTCTTTGGAGTGTGGGAGGAAACCGGAGCACCCGGAGAAAACCCACGCAGGTTGCAGGGAGCACTGCGTACAGACAGCACCCGTAGTCAGGATCGAACCCGGGTCTCTGGCGCTGTGAGGCAGCGACTCTAACGCTGCCCCATCTTGCCGCGAATGGAATTCATTGCATCAGACGGCTGTGGCGGCCAAGACATTGTGGGATGCGCGGAGCTTGATAGGTTCTTGATGAGTGATGCCAACTCAGATGCTGGTTTACGCTGAAGATAAGACACAAAATGCTGGAGTAACTCAGCGGGTCAGGCAGCGTCTTTGGAGAAAAGGAAAAGGTGATGTTTCGGGACGAGACCCTTCTTCAGACCTGAAGACCCGATCCGATCTCGACCCGAAACGTCACCTATTCCTTTTCTCCAGAGATGCTGCCTGACCCGCTGAGTGGCTCGATCCTGGTCAGGTGGAACAGGAAAGATCAGGGAATACATATCACAAGCAATGGCTTTGACAAATCCAGTAGACTTTTTTTAAAATTTAGATTTGGAGGAATAATTAAAAAAATCTCCAGAATTGAAGTTGGCCAACAGACTCTTGCTGCCCCCTACTGACACAAACAGAGACTGCAGGAAATGTTTGCATTTCCACAGCATCCTTCACAAGTTAAGGATGAGCTGCAAGAATTTTCCAATTGTATCCTCAAGAAGTCAAAGGCTTCGTGAAAAAGAATATTCTTAAGGGATTGGACAGGGTAGATGCAGGAAAAATGTTCCCAGTGTCGGGGGAGTCCAGTACCAGGGGTCACAGTGCAAGAATAAGGCCATAAGTCGCAGGGGTCACAGTGTACGGATAAGGCCATTTAGGATGGAGATGAGGAAAAACATTTGCACCCAGAGAGTTGTGAACCTGTGGAAAACTCTGCCACAGAAGGCAGTGGAGGCCAATTCACTTGATGTTTTCAAGAGAGACTTAGATATAGCTCTTAGGGCTAACGGAATCAAGGGATGTGGGGAGAAAGCAGGAGCGGGGGTACTGATTTGGGATGGTCATATTGAATGGCGGTGCTGGCTCAAAGGGCCGAATGGCCTACCCCTGCACCTATTTAATACCCATCTAAAATCATCACTGCCATTCCAACCAAGTCTCTGCTCATGAAAGACACATCGGCAGCCAACAATAAGTGCCCAAGGCCTCTGACCACTTTCACAATGATGTCGGCACGGTGGCTCAGCGGGAGAGTCGCTGCCTCACAACGCCATGGACCCGGGATCAATCCCGACTACGGGTATTGTCTGTACAGGGTTTATAGGTTAATTGTAGGTTTGTCGGTTAAACTGGCTTCGGTAAAAATTGTAAAATATCCCTAGTGTTTAGTTTAGTTTAGAGATGCAGCGCGGAAACAGGCCCTTCGGCCCACCGAGTCCGTGCCGGCCAATTATCTCCGTACATTAGCACTATCCTACACACTAGGGACAATTTACTATATTTACAGACGTCAATTAACCTAAAAACCTGTACAATTTTGGAGTGCGGGAGGAAACGGGCGGACCTGAGGAAAACCACGCAGGTCACGGGGAGGACGTACAAACTCCGTACAGACAGCACCCGTAGTCGGGATCGAACCCGGGTCTCCGACACTGGAAGGCAGCAACTCTACCACTGCGCCACCGTGTAGGATAGCGCTTGTGTGTAGAGGTCACTGGCCGGCAAGGACACGACGGGCCGAAGGGCCTGCTTCTGTGCTGTATCTTTACAATGAGGAGGAAGCCAACAGGTCAGGCAGCATCTCTGGAGGACATGGATAGATGACGGTCCCTTGTCACCCCCATATCCACCTCCCCTTCCTTCACTGCGCCCTACTTGGACTGCCACCTATTTCCTTCTCCACCCCCCCCCCCCACCCCCTCCCCTTCTGCTACGTTCCTCCCCCTGGTTTCACTAGCAGCAACTCTTACCACCTGTCTCACGCCTACTGTTCTCAATTTCCAACCGTTCGCCCGTCCCAAAAAGTAACCTGTTATCAGCCACACCTTGTCATGCCTCTCCTCTTTTCCAGCTCCCCCCCCCCCCCAACCCACCCCACCACCCTGACACAATCAGTCTAAAGAAGGGTCTCAACCCAAAACCTCGCCTGTCCATAGACTATCCATAGCCCTTGCTTTCTCTCTCCATCCCCTCCCCTTTCCCAATTCTCCCACCAGTCTTACTGCCTCTGACTACATTCTATATCTGTCCCCCTCCCCTCACATCAGAAGGGTCTCGACCAGAAACGTCGCCCATTCCTTCTCTCCAGAGCCGCTGCTTGACCCACTGAGTTACTCCAGTCTTTTGTGTCTACCTATCCATGTTCTCCACAGATGCTGCCCGACCCACATAGTTACTCCAGTACTCTGTCTCTAGTGTGAGGGAGGACCCTGCGGGTCGTACAGGGAATTGAGCTCTGGGCAATGGGATTACTACCCTGGAGCTAGTATGAATCTGATGGGCCGAACGATCTGCGTATCAGTACAACAGAGAAACTTGTTTTTTTTAAATATCAATATTTATTTTGAAAGTCATTTTTTTCTCGACATAAAACACACAGAAATTGTTCAAAACAAACCAGCAAAAGTCCCAACGAGAAATTCATGACCAGGATAGAAATGCTCTCATTCACAGCATGTGTTTCTATTCCATTTGAAGACCTCCTTCTCCCTAAATCTGGCATTAAATCAACAAAATCCTATCCCAGGCAATAGTACTCGTAGAATCTGGTTAAATAATTTGAAACTCTGTACAGACACATCCAAAGCGAATCTGCGCTTGGTATAGGATATGGAACGATCGTAAGGTTAGTGTTTGTGTAAGTAGGAACTGCAGGTGCTGGTTTAACCAAAGATAGACGCAAAATGCTGGAGTAACTCAGCAGGACGGGCAGCGTAACTGGAGAGAAGGAATGTTTGGCATTTTGTGTCGAGACCCTTCTACAGTCTGAAGACCCGAAGCGTCACCCATTCCTTCTCTCCAGAGATGCTGCCTGTCCCGCTGAGTTCCTCCAGCATTTTGTGTCGATCTAAAAGATTAGATTAGTTTAGCTTAGAGATAATGAGCGGAAACAGGCCCTTCACCGACCAACAAGCGTCCTGTACGCTGGTTCTATCCTACAAACGCGGGACAACTTACAGAGGCCAATTAAAGGGAAAAGATTTAATAGGAATCTGAGAGGTAGTGTTTTCACACAAAGGGTGGTGGGTGTATGGAACGAGCTGCCGGAGGAGGTAGTTGAGGCTGGGACTATTGCAACATTTTAGAACCAGTTTGACAGGTACACGGATAGGACAGGTTTGGCGGGATATGGGCCAGATGCAGGCAGGTGGGACTAGTTTAGATGAGGCATGTTGGCAGGTGCGGGCAACTTGGGCTGAAGGGCCTGTTTCCGCACTGTATGACTCTATAACTATGGCCAGCGATCCCCTCACACTAACACTATCCTACACACACTAGGGACAATTTACAACTACACCAAGCCAATTAACTTAGGAACCTGTACGTTTTTGGAGTGTGGGAGGAAACTGGGGACCCCGGAGAAACCCACGCAGGTCACGGGGAGAACGTACAGACTCCGTACAGACAGCACCCGTAGTCAGGATTGAACCCGGGTCCCGGGAACTGTAAGGCAGCAACTCTACCGCTGCGCCATCTTGCCGCCCCATATAAGATCATGTGATAGGAGTAGAATTAGGCCGTTCGGCTTGTATGCAGTGGGAATCAGTGAAGCATAACCTCCCTTAATCCCGATCACCTCAAACACATCATTACATGCTGAACCAAGGAACTGCAGATGCTGGTTTAGAAGGAAAAAAAGACACAAAGTGCTGGAGTAACTCTGCAGGTCAGGCAGCACCTCTGGAGAACGTGGATAGGGGATGTTTCAGAGAGTCTTGACCTGAAACATTACCTATCCATGTATATGTATGTGTTGTATGAATCTCTGGAGGGTCTACAGCGAACGTGGGCCTGGGCGGTGAATGCACCTCCGGAGACCCGGGTTCGATCCCGACCACGGGCGCTGTCTGTACGGAGTTTGCACGCTCTCCCCGTGACCTGCGTGGGTTTTCTCCGAGATCTTCGGTTTCCTCCCACACTCCAAAGACGTACCTGGTAAATGTCAAAATTGTCCCGAGTGTGTGTAGGATAGTGTGAGTGTGCGGGGATCGCTGGTCGGCGCGGACTCGGTGGGCCAAAGGGCCTGTTTCTGCGCTGTATCTCTAAACTAAATGAAACTAAACAGGTATACACCCTTAAGAGCCAAGAACTGAGAAATATTGGACGCTACAAGTCGGACTAACATGAACGTACCTGTCACCCTCTAAGACGAATATTGGAACCACATCCACAAAGCACGTGTGTGTCCATAAAGTCCAGATTCGCCTTCTTTCCCTAAAACTGTGGTGCATGGCAGTGTGCACTTGAAGACACTGCTGCAGGTTTAGTTTAGTTTAGTTTAGTGATACAGCATGGAAACAGGCCCTCCTCCCACCGAGTGATCCCCGCACACTCACACTATCCTGCGCGCACCACAGACAATTTTACAGTTACACCAAGCCAATTAACCTACAAAGCTGTTTGACTTCGGAGCGTGGGAGGAGGCAGGAACGGGGGGCACTGATTGGGGAGGATCAGCCATGATCGCATTGAATGGCGGTGCTGGCTCGAAGGGCCGAATGGCCTCCCCCTGCACCTATTGTCCATCCATTGTCAATTGAATCCAATGATCTCGGAGAAAACCCACGCAGGTCATAGGGAGAACGTTCGAACTCCCGACAGACAGCAGCCGTGGTCGGAATCGAACCGGTGTCTCTGGCGCTGTGAGGCAGTAGCGCCGCCCAGTGGGTTTAGTGGCGCTAATGGCTTCTGTGTTAACGCCAGCACTGCAGGAGTGGCTGGGGTTCAACAGCCATCGTTGACCCACAAAGTTCAGCTGGAGGACGGGGAGGCAGGCAGTGGTGACAGAGCTTCATAAGTGATAGGATCAGAATCAGGCCTTTCGGCCCATCAAGTCTCCTCCGCCATTCAATCATGGCTGATCTAACTTTCTCCCTCAACCCCATTCTCCTGCCTTCCCCCCGTAACCCATGACACCCGCACTAATCAAGAATCTATCTGCCTCTGCCTTAAAAATATCCATTGGCTTGTCTTCGTTCCACAATCCCACGTCGTACATCGTGCATCGCTCAGTCACAAGCAGAGATCTCCTTTTCCAAGTTTGGGGCAACTGAGGTGGTTTATCCCCGCACCAATCCAATCCAATCCTCCAGCAAAAACAAGGATAAAATCCCCCTGTTTGAACCCCTGCTGGAACAGCGGTGAAAGTGGGCAATGGACAAACCAGCGCCTTTAACAGCCAGCAGTCTAAATATTGAATTGAAGTGGATATTTTATTGTCAAATGCAGTGAAATTCTTAGCTCGCAAGGTATGCAAACATAAAGGGCGCTTAGAAAGTTAGTGAACGTTCCGAGTCAGACTAACATGGACCCCACCGTCACTAGGACTACCCACACCCGTGTTACTATCTATGGTTCAGTCCCCATTGGTTTCCAAGTTCTCAATTTCAAATTTGGGAACCTTCCTGCCTCAGAATGGAAGGTAAAGGTAATTTGGGCAGATATTCCTCACTGCTATAGGGCAGAGCTTTGGCAGCCGTTTGGGTCTTCATGTGAGGAGCAGAATTAGGCCATTCGGCCCATCAAGCCTACTCTGCCATTCAATCTATCTCTCGCTCCCCACCCCGTTCTCCCCATCGCCCCAGACGCCCGCAACTAATCAAGAATCTATCTCATCTCTGCCTCCACTGGTGTGGCAATGCCGACTTTACAAGGTTTGTGTGGAGTTCACGAGCTGGATGGCTCCACGCATCGCAGCTCCTCACCATCACCATCAAAATGAGTGGCCAAGTCCCTAATATAAATGAAATGCAAGTTTTAATCACGAGCTTTAAACGTGTTTTAGAGTCAGGTTTTAACCCCATGCCACCCCCCTCCCCCCCCCCCCCCCCTCCCCCCCCCTCAATATCCATCCTTTCTTAACCCCGTTGCCATCTGTGGGAGGTGATTTGGGCCAGAGGCTCGGGGTGAGGGACCCTAGCATGCACAGCTGCCTTCCTGAGGTCTGTTGTTCTCCGCGAGAGAGGTGTTCTTGTTATTCAGCATGTTGGGGTCAATGTCCAGGTTCTCGGACATCTTCACGCAAATGATGTCAACCAGCCGCTCAAAGACCTGCTTCACGTTGATGTTCTCCTTTGCACTCGTCTCGAAAAACCCAAAGCCTGCCAGCAAGAGAAGAAATGGAGAGAGTCAATCGGAGACATGCGTGGGAAGGAAACTGCAGGTGCTGGTTTAAACAGAAGACCGACACAAAATGCTGGAGTAACTCAGCGGGACAAGCAGCATCTCCGGAGAGAAGGAACGGGTGACATTTCGGGTCGTGACCCTTCCCTAAATGTCACCCACTCCTTCCCTCCAGAGATGCTGTCTGTCCCGCTGAGTTACTCAGCTGAGGGCCTGTCCCACTATACGAGTTTACCCAAGAGCTCTCCCGAGTTTAAAAAAAAATCAAACTCGTGATAAGCACGGAGAATGTACATAGCGGGTATGTCGGAGCTCGGGACGTCTCTTAGCGGCTCGTAACGCTAACGGCAGGTACTCGGGAAACGCGGTAAACTCATGGCGTTTTTTCAACATTTTGAAGAATGTCCACGAGAGCCCCGAGTACCTACGAGCGGCCATTACCGTAATTCTCCGAGTTCGAATCAGGGGAAACTCGGGAGAAGCCTTGAATTACCTCGTACAGTGGGAAATATTGATTTCTCTAAATTCAAGTAACCCTTGCAATCCTTCTCTCTCCATCTCTCCCCTGCCCAAGACGACCTGCTGGTTTTACTGTTCATATCCCCCTCGTTATCACCTGGTCAGCACGGGCTCCGTGGGCCGAAGGGCCTGTTTCCCTGCTGTATTTCTACACTGGGTGGCACGGTGGCGCAGTGGTAGAGTTGCGGCCTAATGCCCCTGTCCCACTTAGGAAACCACAACGGGAAACCTCTGGAGACTTTGCGCCCCGCCCAAGGTTTCCGTGCAGTTCCCGGAGGTTTTTGTCCTCCGGCAACCACCTTAAACTAGCATCGCAACCGGCTTCGACTAAAAAATTACCGATTTTTAAAACGGAAACCACTTTCGACCATTAGGGAGACTGACAAAAACCTCCGGGAACCGCACGGAAACCTTGGGTGGGGCGCAAAGTCTCCAGACGTTTCCGTTCTGGTTTCCTAAGTGGGACGGGGGGCATTACACCACTTGCAGCGCCAGACACCCGGAATCGATCCCGACCACGGGTGCTGTCTGTACGGAGTTTGTACGCTCTCCCCGTAACCTGCGTGGGTTTTCTCCGAGATCTTTGCTTTCCTCCCACACTCCAAAGACGTGCAGGTTTGTAGGTAAATTGGCTTGCTATAAAACGTAAATTGTCCCTAGTGTGTGTAGGGTGGGCGGTGCGAACCCTGCACCCTATCTCTAATCTAAACTAGATTAAGTCTAAGTCCAGTCCTGTGCCTAGACTTACAGTGGTGTAAATAATGGAACCACTGTCCCACCCCTCCAGTGGCCCTGGTTCGATTCTGACCTCCATTGCTGTCTTTGTGGAGTTTGCATGTTCACCCTGTGACCCTGGATGCTCTGGATTCCACCACGTCCAAAGACTACGAATGTCGGAAGACGGGTTCCAACCCGAAGCATCGCCTATTCTTTTTCTCCAAACTGTATCTCTAAACTAAACTAAAGTAATCCGAAATACGTTTCTATGTACTGGATGGTCAAGAGTGCTTCACGTACCTAATTCATCAGCCAGTCGCTTGCCTTCTTCTGTGGGGATCACTCGATCATCTTCTAGGTCAGATTTATTGCCAACTAGAATCACCTGGGTGTTATCCCATGAGTATGTTTTGATCTGCGTAGCCCTGTTGAACAATAAGAGGCCAGAGCGATGAGACCATGGTCGAAGAACACTGAATAAAAGGCGCAAAGTGCTGGAGTAACTCAGCGGGTTGGGCAGCATCTCTGGAGGACATGGATAGGGCAGCACAGTATTCCAACTATGTGTTTTCTGTAAGACAACCCGCTTAGGGGCAGAGTTGCTGCCTCACAGCGCCAGAGACCCCCGGGTTCAATCTGGACTACGGCCGCTGTCTGTGCGGAGTTTGTACGTTCTCACTGTGACTGCGTGGGTTTTTCTCCAGGGGCTCCAGTTTCCTTCTGTACTCCAAAGGCATACAGGTTTGTAGGTTCATTGGCCTCTGTAAATCGTAAATTGCCCCCAGTGTGTAGGAGGATAGTGCTAGTGTACTGGGTGATCGCTGGTCGGCGGGCCAAAGGGCCTGTTACAGAGGCAAATAAATAACTGACTGGTCTTTGTCCCAAACATTATGGAGGGCACTGTGACTATCTCCGCCTTAGAGACATCCATCGACTTGGCCTCCCACAGCCGTCTGCGGCAAAGAATCCCACAGATTCACCACCCTCTGACTAAAGAAATTCCTCCTCATCCCCTCCCTAAAGCAGTGTTGCCATCAACCATTGGCACAGCTGCTAGAGCAATTGGAACAAGCAAAGACTTGGACAAAGATGATGCAAGCAGCATCAAAGGTTTTTTTTTCATTTATTTGTTCACACCCAATGGAAGGTGTTGGCCATTTATTGCCCGTCCTCAGATGCCTGAAGGCTTAGTCAAGACATTGGTGGATCTGGACTCACGTGGGCAAGTCTGGCTCTGGCAGATGTTACTACGGGTTACTAAGGGTGCTGTCTGTACGGAGTTTGCACGTTCTCCTCGTGACCGTGTGGGTTTTCTCAGAGATTTTCAGTTTCCTCCCACACTTCAAAGACGTACAGGTCTGCAGGTTAATTGGCTTGGCATAATTGTAAATTGTCCCAAGTGTGTGTAGGATAGGGTCAATGTACAGGGATGGCTGGTCGGCAAGGACTCGGTGGGCCAAAGAGCCTGTTTCCGTGCTGTATCTCTAAACTAAACTAAACTAAACCCAAAAATACAACAGCCCGCTAGTGAATACGAGCTAGAGGCAGTGACAAGGACAAGATCAGACACATCGCTCCAACACATGAGCTAGTCTGAGTCACGGAGCCTGCACGCCAACACCTGTAGAAACCTTCCTCCCACTGAAGTCACTGTAGGCAGTCATTGCAGGCTTGGTGGGCTGAAGGGCCTGTTTCTACGCTGCACCATTCTCCAACTGGTGGGAGAGTCAAGGACCAGAGGTCACAGCCTCAGAATTACAGGTAGCTCTTTTAGAAAGGAGGTGAGGAGGAACTTCTTTAGTCAGAGGGGAGTTCTGTGGGACTCATTGCCACAGAGGGCTGTGGAGGCCAAGTCAGTGGATATTTTTAAGGCAGAGACGGACAAATTCTTGATTAGAGCGGGTGTCAAGGGTTATGGGGAGAAGGCAGGAAGATGGGATTAGGGGGCAGCGATCAGCCACGATTGAATGGCAGTGCGGACTCGATGGGCCGAACGGCCTAATTCTACTCCTATAACTTGAGAACGTGTGTGAACTTGTGAACTGTAGAATAAACCGCAGACGGGCAAGGTGGCCAGTGTAATGGCGCGGGTTTGGCCTGCGTTTCACCGGCGCGCGGGGCACTTACCAGTCGTGTACCGCACCAAAGGAGTCCTGGTTGGTGATGTCGTACATTAGCAGGAATCCCATGGCACCGCGGTAGTAGGCCGTGGTGATGGTGCGGTAACGCTCCTGGCCCGCGGTGTCCTGAGGGAAAATAAATCCCGTCACAGCCGTTCATTCAGAACCAAACACAGCTCAGCCATGAACCTGCAATATCTTGTCCCCTCTCCCTTTCATCCCAACCATTATCAAGCAACTGAACCATCCTAACACCAACTAGAGAACGGTCCCGGCCTACACATCTGCCTCATCGGAGACCCTCGGACTATCTTTAATCGTACTTTACCGGACTTTACCGTAAACCAAACGTTAAGAGGCTGTCCCACTGCGGCGACCTAATCCGCGAGTTCTGGCGAGTTTGCCCTCGACTCACACTCACAGCACGGTCGACACGAGGTCGTAGGAGGTCCTTGTAACTCTCCTCCACGCTCGAGAGTGGTCCCCGCGTACTCGAGGAATCAGCTAGGTGGCGGCGTATTTTTCAACGTGTTGAAACATGCCCGCGAGTAAAAAAAGGTCGCCATGGAAAAAAAATCGATATTTTTTTTACTCGTAGGTTTAGTCGAAGTAGGTCGTAGTAGGTTGGCGTGTTAGTCGTAGATAATCAAGGGTAGTTGAAGGTAGTCTTCATCTTAGTCGAAGGGAGGTCGAAGGAGACCTTCAACATGACACTTTTTCAAACTCTCCTAAACCCTCGCCAATTAGGTCACCCAAGTGGGACAGCCCCTTTATTCCCTTTATCCTATATCTGTCCACTGTGGACAGCTTGATGTAATGTTGCCTTGATTGTCATATATACAGTTGTCTTTCCACTGACTGGAGAACGCCCAACATCAAAGCCTTTCACTGTACCTCAGTACACATGACAATAAATTAAACTGAACTAAGCTTCCACATCTCATAATTTCCGGTAACATCCCGAGTTGCTTTATATTCAGCACAATTACCACCGGATGGCGATCGCGTTATTTTAAACCATGCATAGAGTGTGGCCCTGATGCACGTCGGGACAGGCAACAGGATCTTTGCGGGTTCTCTGTGATCTCCTAAACGGTTGAAAGAGCCTTGTTCCCCGTCACACAAGGCATTGGCTGCGATTCGGTACGATGCGACTTTAAGCCAGAGTCATTCCACACTCTGGTCACTGGGTCTCACCAATCTGTGGGAAGGATCTGCAGAGGCTGGTTTACAATGAAGCTCGACACAAAATGCTGGAGTAACTCAGCGGTCAGGCAGAATCTCTGGGGAGAAGGAATAGACGACGTTTTGGGTCGAGACCCTTCTTCAGACTGCAGCCTGAAGAAGGGTTCCAACCCGAAACGTCACCTATTCCCTTTTTTTTAGTGTAGTTTAGAGATACAGCATGGAAACAGGCCCTTCGGCCCACCAAGTCCGCGATGTGTGATCCCCACAAATTAACTACCCTACACCCACTAGGGACAATTTTTTTTACATTTATACCAAGCCAGTTAGCCTATAAACCTGTTCGTCTTTGGAGTGTGGGAGGAAACCGAAGATCTTGGAGGAAAGCCACGCAGGTCACAGCTGCTGTAAGGCATTAGCTCTACCATTGCGATATTATGCGGCCATTCAGGGATGCTGCCTAACCCGCTGAGTTACTCCGGCATTTTGTGACTATCTTCGACACTCGCAAACCTCAAACGGAAAGAGAAATTGTAAAAGCACTTACTATGGAATTCAATTAATCTGATCAAATCAGGTTCCAGCCTTCAGCGGATCAGCAAGTCAGGTTCAGCTTGCTCTCTGTAATCCATCATGTCAGATATACTTAATGCATCTGAGACAATTAGGGGAAGAGGCAGTTTGTCTCCACTTCTACCTGCCCATCGCATTCTCTTTCCTCACTTTGCTTAGTGTAGGAGGAAACCGAGATACAGCGCAGAAACAGGCCCTTCGGCCCACCGGGTCTGCGCTGACCAGCGCTCCCCGCACATTAACACCATCCTACACACACTGGGAAAAAAATTACACTTACACCAAGCCAATTAACCCTGCAAACCTGTACGCCTTTGGTGCGTGGGAGGAAACCGAAGATCTCGGAGAAAACCCACGTGGCCACGGGGAGAACGTGCAAACTCTGTACAGAGTCGGGATGGAACCCGGGATTCCGTCGCGGCACGCCTTGTTTGGCAGCAACAGTGCCACTGCGCCATCGTGCCACCATAGTTTAGTTTAGATATACGGCGTGGGAACGGGTGCTTCGACCCAGCGCGTACACACCGACCGTTCACGATAGTTCTATGTCATCCCACTTTCATGCCCACTCCCTACACGTTAGGGGCAATTTGACCGACGGCCAATAAACCTACAAACTCGCACGTCTTTGAGATGTGGGAGGAAAACAGAACACGCGGAACAGCACAAGGGGAGCATGCAAACTCCACACAGACAGCTCCAACCAGGGTCTCTGGCCCTGTGAGGCAGTAGCCCCACCAGATTAGATTGGTTGAATGCAAAGAGTCTTTTGCCCACTCGCCCAATCTACCACCTCAGAGTCGCAGTATCCTTACCACACCCGACCCTTCCACCGAGTTATATTTCATCAGGGCCTATCTCCACGCTGTATCTCTAAACTAAACTAAGACAAAAGATTGCTTCTTGCACCTTAAGTCTTGTAAATAGCAGCAGCCATCACTGAGGTGATGGGAACCGGTAGCCGATATCTGAGCAACAATCTCCAGACTAGCTGCGCAAAATAGCACAAACAACGTCAAGCCCAGTGTTCAGTTGCTATAGGATTTAACGAGATGGGTTGATGCAGATTATGTCCACTCCGTACGCAGTTACTGGAATCAGTCACTCTAGCTGGAGTGTCACTTGCTTTAGAACACATTTTATAAAAGGCAAGTGAGTCATTAAGATGCTGAGCTACACTGACTGACAAGGATGAGGATGTGGAACACTGTGTATTTATTAAATCCCTGCACATCAATGCTAGATGTTGTTATCAGCCTAAAATGTCAACTCGCTCCTCGCAGTTGCTGCCAGACATGTTGAGTAGTTTAGTTTCGTTTAGTCATATTTATGGGTGGCACGGTGGTGCAGAGGTAGAGTTGCTGCCTTACAGCGCCAGAGACCCGGGTTCGATCCTGACTACGGGCGCTGTCGGTGCGGAGTCTGTACGTTCTCCCCGTGACCCGCGTGGGTTTTCTCCGAGAACTTCAGTTTCCTCCCACACTCCAATGACGTACAGGTTTGCAGGTTAATTAGCCCGGTATAAATGTAAATTGTCCCTAGTGTATGCGTGTCTAGGATAGTGTTAAGCCCCTGTCCCACTCAGGAGATCTAAAACAGCAACCTCTGGTGAGCTTGCCCGCCACCAAAGGTTTCCATGAGGTCACCGGAGAGTGAGTGAGTGAGTGAGTGAGTGAGTGAGTGAGTGAGTGAGTGAGTGAGTGAGAGTGAGTGAGTGAGTGAGTGTGTGAGAGTGAGTGAGTGAGTGAGTGAGTGAGTGAGAGTGAGTGAGTGAGTGAGTGACTGAGTGAGTGACTGAGTGAGTGAGTGAGTGAGTGTGTGTGTGTGTGTGTTGAGTGAGTGAGTGAGTGAGTGTGTGAGTGAGTGAGTGAGTGAGTGAGAGTGAGTGAGTGAGTGAGTGTGTGTGTGTGTGTGCGTGTGCGTGTGTGTGCATGTGTGTGTGTGTTCCTGAAATTATGCAAAACACTTCACCATAGCAGTATAAATTTTGCACCACCTTACTCACAATTGTCTTGCGGTGTTTTCATCAAGTTTCGTTCAGACTGATGTTATATTTTACAAATTATTCACATTTTTAACTTTTCAAAATCCAGTTTGAGAAATAATGACTTGAACACCGCAGTGGCTGTTGAGTTGGCAGTTACAGCTATGATGTCACCATGGGATCTCATTTGCAACAATATTGTATTCACAGAACACCGAGTCCTGGCAAAGGGAGGTTGAACAGGAGGGGGGGGGGGGGGGGGGGGTGGGGGGGGGAGTGCTGGGAAAGTGGGATTTTTTTAAAGTCCTGGCAGTAAGTGCTTGCATTTTAAGTTTAAAAAGAGGGACGATAAAGAGGAGGGGGAGGGAGTGCTTGGAAAATGGGAAATGAGCTGCCCCTGCACACTTGGGGGCTATTGGTGAGTGGTGGAATATTGCATTGGAGGAACGGGTTGCGTTGGAGGACCAGACCTCCCTTGTGACAGGGCCCACTTGGCCTTGTGTACAATAAAGCACTAATAAAATAAAGACCCACATATACATCGCACACTGAATAGTTCACAATGCGCCAAAGCCAATTCAGCACTTTTTTGCCGAATCGTCATTGTAAAAGTCGGAGGGATGATGCCAATTCACTTCCAATAATTTGGTAGACATCAGTCTGAGCAATCTTGTTAATGGAATAAAGTTGGACTGAATTACAGAAATAAACTGTGTAAGCAGTTCACATACTTGCTAATAGTGGTGTTATTAAGAACCACCTGCAGCCTTTGGTTTCGTTTTCTAACAGGCCCTTCGTCTATGCTGTCCATCGATCGCACTAGTTATCCCAATGAACGGACAAGAGGTAGAAAGGAACTGTGGAGAGAGATGCGCAGGAAAGACTCGCTATGCTGGTTACCATCTAAGATAGACACAAAACGCTGGCGTAACTCAGCGGGACAGGCAGCATGTCTGGGGAGAAGGAATGGGTGATATTTCGGGTCGAGACCTTTCTCCCTCGCCCCGAAACGTCATCCATTCTTTCTCCCCAGAGATGCTGCCTGTCCCGCTGAGTTACGCCAGCGTTTTGTGTCTATCTACGATTTAAACCAGCATCTGCAGTTCCTTCCTACACATCCTGGTTACCATGTTGAACTGAAAGGTGGAGATTGGGAGGGTCCAGCTGCGGACCGGTGGTCTGTGAGATTGGGAGCTTGCAGGTCCGGCTGGGAGACCGCTTTTTCGGAGCTTCCGCAACGCAACTTCTCCAGCCCGTGTCGCGGGGTTGGAACGACCCTGGAGCGGGGCCGTACATCGCCCGCGCGGCTTTAATGGCCGCGGGACATTCCAGCGCCCGCCGGGGCTCCAACTTTGTGACTTTTGGGCCTGGAGCGGGGCCAGGGAACATCGGCCGGCGTGGCCTTAAATGGCCGTGGGACTTGCCGTCGCCCGCCTGGGGCTTCGACATCGGGGGAGAAATGGTGCGGGGGAGAGAGAAGACTTTGTCTTCCATCACCGTGAGGAGGAGATTCACTGTGATGGATGTTTGTGTGAATTGAACTGTTTGTATGTTTTGTAGGAATTGTCTTTGTTTGTATGGAGTTTCGTTTGAGCCTCACTGAGGTTCAAATGACATGGGATAAAATATCGTATTATATTGTATTGTATATTGTATTTGGCATTGATAGACTGCAGATGGAGAATAAATTCCAGGTTAGTTTAGAGGTACAGCATGGAAACAGGCCCTTCAGCCCATGCCGACCGTTGGCCACCCGATCACCAGGTGGCAGTGTTGCTGCCTCACACCGCCAGAGACCCAGGTTCGATCCCCACTACGGGTGCCGTCTGTGTGGAGTTTGCCCGTTCTCCCCGTGACCTGCGTGGGTTTTCCCTGGGAAGCTCCGGTTTCCTCTCACTTTCCAAAGACGTGCGCGTTTGCAGGTTGACTGGTTTCTGTACCATTGTCCCCTAGTGTGTAGGATAGAATTAGTACGCGGGCGATTGTGGGTCGGTGTGGACTCGATGGGCCGAAGGGCCTGTTTCCATGCTGTATCTCTAAAACTAAAACCTAAAACTAGTTCTATCTTGTCCCACCTTTGCATCCAATCCCCACGACTGATGTCACAGAGGGCGCCGACAGAAGGTGGGTGGAGGGAAGAAGGGTCTCGACCCAAAACGCACCCTTTCCTTCTTTCCACAGATGCTGCCTGACCCGCTGAGTTACTCCAGCTTTTTGTGTCCATCTTAGGTGGAGGGGAAGGCAGCTTTGCTCTCTCTCACACACACCCTTGAGTCTAAGACCCTGTGGCCTCGATAATGGTTGGTCACGGATCCGCAGCGGTAGAGTTGCTGCCTCGCAGCGAATGCAGCGCCGGACACCCGGGTTCCATCCCGACTACGGGCGCCGTCTGAACGGAGTTTGCACGTTCTCCCCGTGACCTGCGTGGGTTTTCGCCGAGATCTCCGGTTTCCTCCCACACTCCAAAAACGTGCAGGTTTGTAGGTCAATTGGACTTTGCGACTTTGGACAGAGAGACATGGGCTTTGGGACTTTTTGCCTTCCATCACAGTGAGGAGGTGCCTGGTGCACTCCCAGTGGTGGATGTTAAACTGTGTTGAGTGTGTGTTTTTGTTATTTATTCTACGTTATGACTGCAAGGGTAAACCGTTTTGTTGCAGTGAAAAGTGCAATGACAATAACATTGAATCTGAACCTGAATCTGAATCTAATTGGCTTGGTAAATGTAAGAAAAAATTGTCCCTGGTGGGTGTAGGATGGTGTTAGTGTGCGGGGATCGCTGGTCGGCGGGGACCCGGTGGGCCGAAGGGCCTGTTTCCGCGCTGTATCTCTAAACTAAAATGATGCTCCCAGCTGATACAGTGAGGCAGAGACTGAATATCACAGACTCAGCAATCCACTCAACATAAGCAGGCCTTTACTCAGAGTGCTTTCTTAAAAAAAGCTATTATACAACCAACCCGAAATTAAATAAAACTCTCATTCTAATGCACTTCTCATCTCCGGGAAGTCACAGAGAGGCTTAGTACCTACTTAAGTGTTTTAAAGTGCAATTACTTCTATCTACTCGCCAAGCATGGGAGTCAAGGATGAGCTATATGGTTAATTTATCCAAATTCACACTGAGGTTCATTGGACAAGTTTGTACAATGAAATTAATAATTGCAGCAAGATTCTGCAGCTGTACAGGGCCTAGTGAGACCACTCCTGGAGTATTGTGTGCAGTTTTGGTCCCCTAATTTGAGGAAGGACATTCTTGCTATTCAGGGAGTGCAGCGTAGGTTTACGAGGTTAATTCCCAGGTCGGTGGGATTGTCATATGTTGAGAGAATGGAGCGGCTGGGCTTGTACACTCTGGATTTTGTGTGCAGTTTTGCTCCCCTAATTTGAGGAAGGACATTCTTACTATTGAGGGAGTGCAGCGTAGGTTTACAAGGTTAATTCCCGGGTTGGTGGGACTGCAATATGCTGAGAGAATGGAGCGGATGGGCTTGTACACTCTGGAGTTTAGAAGGATGAGAGGAAATCTTATTGAAACATATAAGATTGTTAAGGGTTTGGACACGCTAGAGGCAGGAAACATGTTCCCGATGTTGGGGGACTCCAGAACCAGTGGCCACAGTTTAAGGATAAGGGATAAGCCATTTAGAACGGAGACGAGGAAACACTTTTTCTCACAGAGAGTGGTGAGTCAGTGGAATTCTCTGCCTCAGAGGGCGGTGGAGGCCGGTTCTCTGGATGCTTTCAAGAGAGAGCTAGATAGGGCTCTTAAAGATAGCAGAGTCAGGGGATATGGGGAGAAGGCAGGAACAGGGTACTAATTGGGGATGATCAGCCATGATCACATTGAATGGCGGTGCTGGCTCGAAGGGCTAAATGGCCTCTACTCCTGCATCTATTGTCTATTGTCTATTGTCTAAGATAAGACAACTATTATTCAAATCTGAATGCAGGAAGCCGTCCTGACAAAGTGTCTTCGACGAGGAATGTAACTCTGCTTCTCTTCCCACTGAACGACTAAGCAATTTCTGTAGATAGCGACAAAACGCTGGAGTAACCCAGCAGGTCGGGCAGCATCTCTGCGGAAAAGGAATAGGTGACGCTTCGGGTGGAGACCCTTCTTCAGACCGAGAGTCAGGGAAACAAGAGAAACTGAAGGGGCTGTCCCACTGTGCGAGGTAATTCAAGAGTTCTCCCGAGTTTTCCCCTGATTCGAACTGGGAGAATGTCCGTAGTGGGTCCGTAGGAGCTCGTGGATGTCTCGTAGCGGCTCGTACGCGTAACGGTCGGTACTCGGGAAATCCGGTAAACTCGTGACGTTTGTTCAACACTGTGAAAAATGTCCACGAGTCAAAAAATACCCGTGATGTAAAAAAATGGTTACTTTTTACTCGTACGAGCCGCTACGGGACATCCACGAACGCTACGGACATTCCCCGAGCTCGAATCAGGGGAAAACGCGGGGGATCTCTTGAATTACCTCGTACAGTGGGACAGGCCCTTGACGGCACATGGATCAAATGAATGAAAGATAAGCAAAAAGCCACGGTGATCAGGGAACGGTAGAGTCCACAATGGTGGGGCAGCCGCGTAGTCGCTGCCTTGCAGCGTTTGCAGCGCCTGAGACCCGAGTTCGATCCCGACTACGGGGGCCGTCTGTACGGTGTTTGCACGTTCTCCCCGTGACCTGCTTGGTTTGCTCCGAGATCTTTGGTTTCCTCCCAACGCATTAAGGGGATCGCTGGTTGGTGGGAACCCGGTGGACGGAAGGAGACCTGTTTCCGCGCTGTATCACTAAACTAAACTGAAGGCATTTCCCAAACCAAACCTCACCCAGCAACTAAACCGGTTTATCCCCATTCACGGCTCGCACATACCTGAGTGGGGCAAGAACTCACAGCGCAACTGAGCAGGTCAGCATTCCTTGGGAGATGATCATTTGCACTCCCGGGGAAGGCCCCGGATGTGTGACCAGCCGCATCGTCTGCCAGTGGAATTAAGTCACACCAAACCCAAGGGCGTGCATTGTCTCTGATCTGTTCCTATATTATTTATCACTTTGGCCAGCACAGCACAGCACAGATCCTGACCTCGGGTGCACTGTGTGTGTGTGTGTGTGTGTGTGTGTGTGTGTGTGTGTGTGTGTGTGTGTGTGTGTGTGTGTGTGTGTGTGTGTGTGTGTGTGTGTGTGTGTGTGTGTGTGTGTGTGTGTGGAGTTTGTACGTTCTCCCCGTGACCGCGTGGGTTTCCTCCGGGTGCTCCGGTTTCCTGCCCACATCCCAAAGACGAGTGGATTTGTAGGTTCTTCTTCTTGCGTGCATGGCCTAAGGTTGTCGGACAACTTGTTCTATTTGATCTTATTTGACTGTGCACGCCGGGTTGATTGCATTCGTCGAAACAGGGCGGGCCACGTGAAGGTTGCAATCTCCCACCCCGGTTTGTAGGATAATTGGCCCTCTGTAAATTGCATCCAGTTTGTAAGAGGTGGATGATAAAGTGTGCTGTGGGCTAGCCTAGGTTTGTTGGGCCAAATGGCCTCTCATTTTTTTTAAATGGAACTGCAGATGCTGGTTTCTACCCAAGAGGCACAACCCGCTGAGTTACTCCGGCATTTTGTGTCTATCTGTTGTGCTGAAACAGAGCAAGAATTTCATTGTCCTATCTGGGACACATGACTCTCTTGACTTGACTTATCTTTGCAAATTTTTAATTTTGGAAATATAGGTGTCTAGAGGAAATATAGACACAAAATGCTGGAGCTGCTCAGTGGGACAGGCAGTATCTCCAGAGAGAAGGAATGGGTGACGTTTCGGGTCGAGACGCTTCTTCAGTCCTTCTCTCCAGATGAGTTACTCCAGCATTTTGCGCCTGTCTTCAGTTTAAACCAGCATCTGCAGTTGCCTCCTACACGTTTCCTGCACTTGTTCACTATTGAGCTCATTATTATTATTTAAAAGACGCCATCGTCGGGAAATCCTTCAACCAGACCTTGAAACAAAAATTAAACAAATTGCACCGCGTAACACCGGATTTTTTTTTCTTTAAACCGCTGTACGTATTTGTCTAGTTATTAAGCACATCGGTGAACCTGAAGTCTGTACCGAACTGGGCCCTGAGCCACCAGCATTGACCGCGCCATCAAGAACGAGGTGGGTGGGAGTGGACCGGCGAGGAGGGAGTCCCCCAGGCGCGTGACGGAGAACAAAGGGGACCCGGCCTGGGGGAGGGGGGGGGGTGTTAGGAGAGGTGCCAAGAACAAGAGGGACTATGGGGGGGGGGGGGGGGGAACGGAGAAGGGACCAACAATGTTTAGGGGTGGACAAAAGTGCTGGAGAAACTCAGCGGGTGCAGCAGCATCTATGGAGCGAAGGAAATAGGCAACGTTTTTGGCCAAAACCCTTCTTCAGAAACATAGAAAATAGGTGCAGGAGTAGGTCATTCGGCCCTTCGAGCAGTGCTCCACCATTCAATATGATCATGGCTGATCATCCAAAATCAGTATCCCATTCCTGCTTTCTCCCCATATCCCTTGGTTCCGTTAGCCCTAAGAGCTAAATGCAACTCTCTTCGGGCCAAAATCCTTCTTCAGACTGATGTAGGGTGGGGGGAGGGGGGGGGGGGAGGGAGAAGAAATGAAAAAGGAAGAAGAGGAGCCCAAGGGCTGAGGGAGAGCTGAGAAGGGGAGGAGACAGCAAGGGCTATCGGAAATTGGAGAATTCAATGTTTATGCCACTAGGGTGCAGACTGCCCAAGCGGAATATGAGGCGCTGCTCCTCCAATTTCCGGTGGTGCTCACTCTGGCCTTGGAGGAGGCCCAGGACAGAGAGGTCGGATTGGGAATGGGAGGGGAAGTTGAAGGTACACAAAAAGCTGGAGAAACTCAGCGGGTGCAGCAGCATCTAAGGAGCGAAGGAGATAGGCGACGTTTCGGGTCGAGACCCTTCTTCAGACTGAAGTTGAAGGGATGCTTTTGTAACTATGTCAGCTCCTTGTGGCGACTTTGTGTACTGCGTGTGCAAAAAAACCCCAAAAAACCCTTCATGGTATATGTGACGTTAAGATATCTATCTATCTGTCCATCCATCGATCTACCTACCACCCTCACCCCTTCCCAGGTGTAGATCAGCCAGTACTAGTACGCTGGTGGTGTCACCCGTGAAGTTTTTTACAAAAACAATTGAACCACCACCTGAGATGATGTCACCCGCCCCTCCAGCAGAGGGCCTACGCCGTACTCATTTAGCTTGTTCAGGAAGGAACTGCAGATGCTGGAAAATCGAAGGTAGACAAAAGTGCTGGAGAAACTCAGCGGGTGCGGCAGCATCTATGGAGCGAAGGAAATAGGCAACGTTTCAGGACGAAACCCCCGAAACGTTACCTATTTCCTTTGGGTTTCGACCCGAAACGTTGCCTATTCCCTTCGCTCCATAGATGCTGCCGCACCCGCTGAGTTTCTCCAGCACTTTTGACCACCCCCGTACTCATTTAGGGTGGGTTTGTCGGCCTAAGCTTGAGTACAAAGGCTGAATGAAATACTGATTACAAGTTTCCATTACATAGGCCCCATTTTTATTCCTCCTTATGCCCCTGGTCCCACTTAGGAAACCTGAACGGAAACCTCTGGAGACTTTGCGCCCCCACCCAAGGTTTCCGTGCGGTTCCCGGAGGTTTTTGTCAGTCTCCCTAATGGTCGAAAGTGGTTTCCGTTTTAAAAATCGATCATTTTTTAGTCGAAGCCGGTTGCGATGCTGGTTGAAGGTGGTTGCCGGAGGACAAAAACCTCCGGGAACCGCACGGAAACCTTGGGTGGGGCGCAAAGTCTCCAGAGGTTTCCGTTCAGGTTTCCTAAGTGGGACGGGGACATTACTTATATCCTTCATGGTTTAGTCGTGATTTATAAAGCACTGTATCGTCCGACTATACACTGGAAGTTTTAGTTGTAAGCTCATTTAGTTGCATGATTTATTATACTTAAGGAGGAGGGTGTAGGTCAGTCAGTACTAGTTGACCTGATCCATGTCATGTCACACAATCTCACACCAGGGACATCAACAGCCACATGAAATCTCAGGGAGAAATAGCTGCTGTGTTAAAAGAAGTGTTTCTCTATTTTCCTCGATTTTTTTTTAAACACATTTACAAGCATTTTTAACTTTCCTTTCCATTCCCATAACGATCTTTCTGTCCCAGGCCTCCTGCATTGCCGCCAGAGCGAGGTCCAATGAGCAGCATCTCATATACATCTTGGGGTAGTTTCTATACCTTTAGTCTGAACTGAATTCTCCAATTTCTGGTGATAAATCCAAAGCCTAATGCCCCTGTCCCACTTAGGAAACCTGAACGGAAACCTCTGGAGACTTGGTGCCCCACCCAAGGTTTCCGTGCGTTTTCCGGAGGTTCCCGGAGGTTTTTGTCAGTTTCGACCATCAGGGAGACTGATAAAAAACCCCCGGGATCCTCCGGTTCAGGTTTCCTAAGTGGGACAGGGGCATAACACCCCCTCCTCATTTCCCCCCTCTCTTCCATGTGTCCCACCTGGGTGCACACCCATTCTCCCACTCTCTGAACTCCTTCCCACTCCCCCCTTTCCCCTTCCACCTGTATCCTTTCCTCTGGCTTCACATTTCACTCCTATTCCATCATTATCTCGGGGCCTTCTGTCTTCTTTTCATCTCGGGCCTGTGTCCACCATTTGCCAATCTGAATCCTCCCATCACTCTCCTTGTTTTGTTCTGCCACCACCTCCCTTTCAGCTTTCTCCCCCCTCCTGCTATTTGTCAAAGGAAGGTCCCCCACCCCAAACCGCTTTAGTTTTTGTTTATTTTAGAGAGACAGTGCGGAAACAGCCCTTCGGCCAACAGAGTCCACACTGACCAGCAATCCCTGCACAGTTCCACTATCCTACACACACTAGGGACAATTTACGTTGATACCGAGCCTATTAACCTACAAACCTGTATGTCTTTGGACAATAGACAATAGACAATAGGTGCAGGAGTAGACCATTTGGCCCTTCGAGCCAGCACCTCCATTCACTGTGATCATGGCTGATCATCCCCAATCAGTACCCCGTTCCTGCCTTCTCCCCATATCCCCTGACTCCGCTATCTTTAAGAGCCCTGTCTTGCTCTCCCTTGAAAGCATCCAGAGAACCTGCCTCCACCGCCCTCTGAGGCAAAGAATTCCACAGACTCGCCACTGTCTGAGAAAAAGTGTTTCCTCGTCTCCGTTCCAAATGGCTTACTCCTTATTCTTATTAAAGTGTGGGAGGAAACCAAAGATCCCGGAGAAAACCCACGCAGGTCACGGGGAGAGCGTACAAACTCCGCACAGACAGCACCCGTAGTCTGGAGCGAACCCGGCGCTGTACAGCAGCAACTCTACCGCTGCGCCACCGTGACCGCCTTTTGTCTTCTTTTCATCTCTGGCCTTTGTCCACCATTTGCCAATCAAACCCCTCTCATCTGCGTCCACCTATCACTTGTCATGCTTTGTCCCTTTCAGCTCCCCCCCCCCCCATCCCCCACTATAGAAGGCTCCCGACCCAAAACTACTTATCCATGTTCTCCAGAGATGCTGCCTGACTCGCTGAGTTATTCCAATACTTTGTGTTTTTCTTTTGTTTAATATTGACTTTGCCTGTTGTAACTGTCCGACAATATCACCCTTGTGTAAGGTGGAGATTGTCCTATTGGCCACCCTGCTGTGTCTAACATTTGCTGGGGGCACTAACTTTGCATTCAGGAAAACATCTTGGTCTCAGTGCATTAAAAATAAAAGGAAGTAAATTTATTTCCACATTGTTCTATATCCACAAATTGATAAGATCAATTGCAAGGCATGAAGCTAAAGTGCAGCTGTCCCCGTTTGCTTTAACCCACCTTTTATTGATCAGGCGTTGAGAGATCGCACCGATATGAAGTGGGAAAAGTAACAATATCTGATCGTTAGTTTAGTTTAATTTAGAGATACAGCGCGGAAACAGGCGCTGCGGCCCGACTAGTCCGCGCCGACCAGCGATCCCCGCACATCAGCGCAAGCCCACACACACTAAGGACCTTATACCAAATATACAAAACCAGGCCAATTAACCTGCAAGCCTGCACGCCTTTGGAGTGTAGGAGGAAACCAAAGATCTCGGGGAAAACCCACGCAGTGACCGGGAGAGCGTGCAAACTCCGTACAGACAGCACCCCTTAGCCAGGATCGAACCCGGGTCTCTGGCGCTGCATGCGCTGTAAGGCAGCGACGCTGCCGCTGCACCATCATACCACCCCTAAAATCACAACTCCTCGACTCTAATATCAAAGCACCGATGCAGGACTGGGCTAACACACGTGTTTCTGAAGTGGCGGCACAGGGGCGCAGCGGTAGAGTTGCCTTACGTTCTCCCCGTGGCCTGCGTGGGTTTTCTCCGGGTGCTCTGGTTTCCCCCCACACTCCAAAGACGTACAGGTGTGTAGGTTAATTAGCTTTGGTGAAGATTGTAAATTGTCCCTGGTGTGTGTAGGATAGTGTTCGTGTACGGGGATCACTGGTCGGTAGATGTGACAATAAACAAAACGGCAACTGATAAACTCCTCCGACCAGCGCTCCCCGCACATTAACTCTACCCTACACACACTAGGGGCAATTTTACATCTATACCAGGCCAATCGACCTACAAGTCTGCACGTCTTTGGAATGTGGGAGGAAACCGAAGATCTCAGAGAAAACCCCGGCAGGTCACGGGGAGAAGGTACGCACAAACGAGCACCCATAATCAGGATCGAACCCGGGTCTCTGGCACCTTATGGCAGTAGGCCTACCGCTACGCCACCTTGCGCCTGGGGGAATAACGTTTATTTTAAGATGAAGCCAGTAGACAAAGGGCGTTACAATGCCTGTTATCAGGGAGATCCTAACAAGACCGACTGGTTGGTGGGGTCTCGACCCGAAACGTCGCCTATCTCCTTCGCTCCTTAGATGCTGCTGCACCCGCTGAGTTTCTCCAGCCTTTTGTGTACCCTCGACTGGTTAGTGGGACCGGCAAAGCAACTCTTCCTGCCGATTCCAACTTCAGCCTGCCAAGAGCAGGGCAGACAGCCCGAGACCAGACATCACTGATCATTGTGTCTGCTGCATCAGCCTGGATTAATGTAACAGCCACCTCTTGCCAAAACCATTAGCTTATTGCAAAGCTCGCTTGCCAACTGTGGCACAGCGCCAGTGCAGGTGCATCATCTCCGCAGCTGGACCGAACCACCAGAATGGAACAGCTTCATTCAATTTAGTGGGGGCCAATTCACTGGATGTTTTCAAGAGAGAGTTAGATATAGCTCTTAGGGCTAACGGAATCAAGGGATATGGGGATAAGGCAGGAACGGGGTACTGATTCTGGATGATCAGCCCTGGTCATATTTCATGGTGGTGCTGGCTCGAAGGGCCGAATGGCCTACTCCTCACCTATTTTCTATGTTTCTATGTTTAATTTAATAAATTAAGATTTAATAGGAATAACTTTTTCACACAAAGGGTGGTGGCTGCATAGAACGAGCTGCCAGAGGAGGTAGTTGAGGATGGGACTATCCCAACATTCAAGAAACAGTTAGACAGGTACATGGATAGGACAGGTTTGGAGGGATATGGGCCAAACGCAGGCAGGTGGGACTAGTGTAGACGGGACATGTTGGCCGGTGTGGGCAAGTTGGGCCCAAGGGCCTGTTTCCGTGCTGTATCACTCGATGACTATGTTCAGGGGTAACTCTATTTTTTAGCAAGGCAACAGTGTGTAGTGAGCTCCCTTCATTCCGAGCTTCTCATTGTCTCGCGGTGGAGGGAAGGTTGGGCAATAGCGAGACATCGTTCAGCTTCTTGAGCTTTCTCCATGTTTTGATCCGGTTATCACCAATTCACAGTCCATAGGGGAGCAGAATTAGGCCATTCGGCCCATCAAGTCTACTCTGCCATTCAAACATGGCTGATCGATCTTCCCTTCCTAACCCCATTCTCCTGCCTTCTCCCCGTAGCCCCTGACATAACCCCGTACTGATCATGTGCATGGTCAGTTCCTTGCAGAGGCTAGCTTCTTCCATAACCCCTCCCCCCTCGCTAGCTGAGATGCAGCGTGTGTGTGCACAGGTGAATCATCCCGGATCCACACATACACACACACACGCATATCCAGGCTACACACTGTTTACTTTGTGGGTGGAACAGCAGTGCTGCCTCCATATTACTGGCCTGCACCAGCCCTGTCACTAAGCAAGGTGCTCCGAATGCCTCTCGCAGCCACCTGCTCGCAAAGCCTGGCCTCGTAGCAACCGTAACACAACATTCATTGGGAAAGGAATGCGGTGGAGGAGCCAGAGCAGGAAGTAGGGATCAGATGGCACTCTCCCCGTAAACACACACCCTGGGCTGGGACAAAGCAACACCACCCACCACTAGAGAACAGCAACACTGGGGCACTGAGCTGTGCCCGCGTGTCTCTGTGTCTGTGTCTGTGTCTCTGTCTCTGTGTGTCCGTCTCTGTGTGTGTCTGTGTCTGTGTGTCTGTGTGTCTGTGTGTGTTCTGTCTCTGCGTGTCTGTGTGTCTGTGTCTGTCTGTCTGTCTGTGTCTGTGTGTCCGTCTCTGCACGTCTGTCTCTGCGTGTCTGTCTGTGTCTGTGTCTGTGTCCGTCTCTGTGTCTGTGTGTCTCTGTGGTCTGTGTCTCTGTGTATCTGTCTCTGTGTGTCTGTGTGTCTCTGTGTGTGTTGGTGTCCGTGTGTGTCTGTATCTCTGTGTCTGTGTGTCTGTTTGTCTGTCTCTGCGCGTCTGTCTCTGCGTGTCTGTCTGTGTGTGTGTCTGTGTCTGTGTGTGTCTGTGTGTCTGCCTCTGGGTCTGTGTCTGTGTGTCCGTCTCCGTGTGTCTGTCTCTGTGTGTCTGTGGCTCTGTCAGTGTGTGTGTGTATCTCTGTGTGTCCCTCTGTGTCAGAGTGTCTCTGTGTGCCTGCCTCTAATGTGACTGGGTCTCTGCCTCTGTGTGTCTGCATATCCAGCTCTCTATCTCTGCCTCTGCGTGTGTCTCTGCCTGTCTGCCTCATTGCATAGCTGTTTCCGTGTGTGCGTTTGTGTGCACGCGTTTCACCATCTGTGTGTGTTTTTCTGCATGTGTGAGTCTCTTTCCACATCTATCTATTTCCATGTCTGTGCATGTGTGTGTGTGCGCGCGTGTGTGTATCTTCATCTGTGTGTGTGTGTGTGCGCGCGTGTGTGTATCTGCATCTGTGTGTGTGTGTGTGTGTGTGTGTGTGTGTGTGTGTGTATGTGTGCGCGTGTGTGTATCTGCATCTGTGTGTGTGTGTGTGTGTGTGTATTTCAGTATCAGTGTGTTCCTCGTGTCTCCATTGTCATACAATGCAGACTAATGCCCCCAACCCTCCCTCCACAAGCAATACTGTGGGATCGCTGAGCTGTTGGAAGAAGGGTAAGATGTTGAAGGAGGCTCCCATTCATTTCACATTTCCACTCTACCCCACTCTCCTGCCACCCACCTATCTTTATCTTCCCCTCTCAATGGGGAAAGGTTCCTTTCCAACAATTGCCACCTCTTAGTTGAGAGATACAGCACAGAAACAGGCCCTTCAGCCCACTGAGTCCACACCGACCAGCGATCCCCGCGCACTAATGCTATCCGAGGCACGGGTGGCAAGTTACAATCTTCACCAAAGCAGATTAACCTACAAACCTGCACGCCTTTGTAGTGTGGGAGGAGATCCCGGAGAAAACCCGCACAGGCCACGGGGAGAAGGTACAAACTCCGTACAGACAGCACCCGTAGTCGGGATGGAACCTGGGTCTCCGGCGCTGTGAGGCAGCGACTCTCCCGCTGCGCCACCGTGCCGCCCAACGTTCATTTTAAAATCCCTCCTTTCAGGAAGCGCGGGAGGAAAGGGTGTGAAGAGCCCGTACGTACCCATATCTGAAGCTTCACCCGCTTCTCGTTCCGGTAGACGGTCTTCACCTTGAAGTCGATGCCCACGGTGCTGACGAAGGCGGACGTGAAGGAATCATCGGCGTAGCGGAAGAGAAACGAGGTCTTGCCTACGCTGCTGTTGCCGATGATGAGCAGCTTAAACATGTAGTCGAAGTTCTGGTCCGCCGCATCTTTCGGCGCTGGCTTGGTGTCATTTGCAGAGGCCATCTCCTGGAGGGAAAAGGTCTAGATGTCAATGCTTACACCCACACCATGCAAGAGGCTGCCTGACCGCCAGCTTCATCCCAACAGCTTCATATCCAGCAGAGTATTTTGCCGTTGTATCACAGTATTTTGCAAATATCAAATTCCTTTTTAATTTAATTTTGATTTCAAGCTTTTGTGCACTTAGTTGGGACTTATGTCGGAAGAAGGGTTTCGGCCTGAAACGTTGCCTATTTCCTTCCCTCCATAGATGCTGCCTCACCCGCTGAGTTTCTCCAGCATTTTTGTCTACCTTTCTGCCTTATGACTGTTGGCAGACGAATATCCCTCTGGGGAGGAATGAAGTTCTATCGTATCATATATTAGGTTATCACCCTCTGAAAAGGATGCAAATTGCTGGAGTAATGGCCCTGTCGCACTGTACGAGTTCATTCAAGAGTTCTCCCGAGTTTGCCCTGATTCGAACTCGGAGATTTACGGTAATGGCCGCTCGTAGGTACTCGGGGCTCTCGTGGACGTTTTTCAATCTTCACGCGTCTTCCCGAGCTTACCGCGTTTGCCGAGTACCTGCCGTTCGCGTTACGAGCCGCTAAGAGACGTCCGAGCTCCGAGCTTAAGAAACAGCTAGACAGGTGCATGGATGGGACAGGTTTGGAGGGATATGGACCAAATGCTGGCAGGTTGGACATGTTGGCCGGTGTGGGCAAGTTGGGCCTGATTTCGCACTGTATCACTATGACTAAGGCACTGGCGACGGTACAGAGAGCTTCACGAGGATTTTGCTTGGGATGGGGAATTATATTAAGGGGGAGAGTTGAGTCTGTGGTGGTTCTGTTGGGAACAAAATGAAGGGAAATGTAATGAAAATTTATAACATTACGAAAAGCAGAGATAGGAGCAACTAGCCTTAACAGATGGTGAGTCAATATTGGTCCCAGTTTATTATCATCACGTGTACCGAGAAGCTTTATTTTGCTTATTATCTTGGCAAATAATACCATTCATAAGTGTGACACAGTTTTTCCAAGGAGAAAATGCAATGCAGAATAGGGCGGCACGGTGGCGCATGGTCGAGTTGCTGCTTTGTTGCCCCAGAGACCCGGGTACGATCCTGACTGTACGGAGTTTGAACTATGTGACCTGCGCGGGGTTTCTCCGGGATCTCAGGCTACCTCCCACATTCCTTCTGCAGTTTTACAGGGCCCTAGAGAGACCACACCTGGAGTATTGTGTGCGGTTTTGCTCCCCTAATTTGCGGAAGGACATTCTTGCTATTGAGGGAGTGCAGCGTAGGTTTACAAGGTTAATTCCCGGGATGGCGGGACTGTCATATGCTGAGAGAATGGAGCGGCTGGGCTTGTATACTCTAGAGTTTAGAAGGATGAGAGGAGATCTCATTGAAACATATAAGATTGTTAAGGGCTTGGACACATTAGAGGCAGGAAACATGTTCCTGATGTTGGGGGAGTCCAGAACCAGGGGCCACAGTTTAAGAATAAGGGGTAAGCCATTTAGAACGGAGACGAGGAAACATTTTTTCTCACAGAGAGTGGTGAGTCTGTGGAATTCTCTGCCTCAGAGGGCGGTGGAGGCAGGTTCTCTGGATGCTTTTAAGAGAGAGCTAGATAGGGCTCTTAAAAATAGCGGAGTCTGGGGATATGGGGAGAAGGCAGGAACGGGGTACTGAATGTGGGATGATCAGCCATGATCACATTGAATGGCAGGTGCTGGCTCGAAGGGCCGAATGGCCTCCTCCTGCACCTATTGTCTATTGTCTATTCCAAAGACGTGCAGGTTTGTAGGTTTTCTGGAAATTCCCCCCTAGTGTGTTGGATAGTGCTGGTGTACGGGGACTTGGGAGCGGCTGGTGTGGGACTCCCAAAAATATAATTTGCAAGTCGAATCTGTAGTAAGGAAGGCAAATTCAATGCTGGCATTTATATCAAGAAGAATGGAATAAAAAAACCGAGATGCAATGCTGAGGCTCTGATGTTTCCACTAGTGGGAGAGTCAAGGAGCAGGTCATAGCCTCAGAATTAAAGGGCGCTCTTTTAGAAAGGAGGTGAGGAGGAACTTCTTTAGGCAGAGGGAAGTTAATCTGTGGAACTCATTGCCACAGACGGCTGTGGAGACCAAGTCAGTGGATATGTTTAAGACAGACATAGACAAATTCTTGATTAGAAAGGGTGTCAAGGGTTATTGGGAGAAGGCAGGAAAATGGGATTAGGAGGCAGAGATCAGCCATGATTGAATGGCAGAGTAGACTCGATGGGCCGAATGGCCGGATTCTACTCCTACAACCTGTGAACGCGGTTGCTGGCCGGCTCAGACACGGTGAACTGAGGGGCCTGTTTCCACGCTGTATCTCTGAACGGAACTGAGCTGAACCAATGTGGTGCTATGGCGACAGAGAAAGTGCAGCTAAGCGCAAGCTCCACAACGGGGTAGGTTGGAAGATCAGGAACTCGTCCTTAACAAAATTAACACGCATAGATTTAAGAATTACGGAGTTCAGTTATTTTACTCGACGGGTGATGGGAATCGGGAACACCACCTGAAAAGATGCAAAGATGATACAGGCAGAATTCCTCAACACACTGAAATGTCACCTGGGTGATCAGTTGGAGCCATGACCTGCAGTGGCAGTCAGCAAGAATTGGGGTGGGATTAACTTAAGTCATGGAGTTATACAGCACCGAAACAGGCCCTTCAGCCCAACTAGTTCATGCCCACCAAGGTATCTTCCTGAGCTCGTCCTGAATTTGATCCAAATCCGTCCAAAACATTCCTTCTTTTTTCTATAATATTTTTATTAGAAGTCATATACAATAGGGTACATTAAGAATACTATAATGCATTTCATATACAACTTCTTGTTTTTGAATTTAATAATCAAAAAGTAATATAAGCAAAAAGAGAGAAAAATAAAGTTAGGTAAGGTGGTGAAAGTGACCATTCGTGAAAAGTACAAGAAAAAGGGAGAAAGGAATAGAGATAGTAAAAAAAAAAAATTACCAAGAAAGCAAAGTAGAAAAGATAATAAAAGGAAAATAAAATGAAAGGGATATACCTACTTCATATCTTTGATTCCATGTACCTGTCCACAGGTCAACTTGGAGTACAATTTTTAGTCAGAATTTATATGGCGGGCCAAATAGCCTCCTTCTGCTTCATGTTTTACCACCAGCCCAAATAGCTAGAGCCCAGTGTCATCGAAAAGCCCGTTCCTTCCAAACTCAGGAGCCCTCCGTGAGCTTCCAAGTACTTGATAGCTTCACGTATTTGGGTGAATACAATGACTGAATATTATCTGCAGCTATGGGTTCGACACGAGGCAAACGTTAGGGAGGCACAGAGACGCAGGCGGTAGAGTTGCTGCCTTACAGCGCCAGAGGGCCGGTGTCGATCCTGGCTACTGGTACTGCCTGTACGGAGTTTGCACGTTCTCCCTGTGACCGCGTGGGTTTCCCCCGGGTGATCCAGTTTCCCCCCCATATTCCAAAGACGTACAGGTTTGTAGCTTAATTGCTTCTGGTAGAAATTATAGATTGTCCCCAATGTGTAGGATAGTGTTAGTATACAGGGCGATCACTGGTTGGTGCACACTCGGTTGGGCAAAGGGCCTGTTTCCGCACTGTGTCTCTGTAAGTAGAATAACCGCACATGCGCATCTTGGACAAAAGAGCCTGTTTCCATGTCGAATGTCTCTACGATTCGAAGTAACGCATAGAATATCAAGCCTGCTACTCGGCCAACATTAAGCACCTGCATGCAACCGAACACCTAATAGAAACATAGAAACATAGAAAATAGGTGCAGGAGTAGGCCATTCGGCCCTTCGAGCCTGCACCGCCATTCAATATGATCATGGCTGATCATCCAACTCAGTATCCCGTACCTGCCTTCTCTCCATACCCCCTGATCCCTTTAGCCACAAGGGCCACATCTAACTCCCTCTTAAATATAGCCAATGAACTGGCCTCAACTACCCTCTGTGGCAGAGAGTTCCAGAGACTCACCACTCTCTGTGTGAAAAAAGTATTTCTCATCTCGGTCTTAAAGGATTTCCCCCTTATCCTTAAGCTGTGACCCCTTGTCCTGGACTTCCCCAACATCGGGAACAATCTTCCTGCATCCAGTCTGTCCAACCCTTTAAGAATTTTGTAAGTTTCTATAAGATCTCCTCTCAATCTCCTATATTCTAGAGAGTATAAACCAAGTCTATCCAGTCTTTCTTCATAAGACAGTCCTGACATCCCAGGAATCAGTCTGGTGAACCTTCTCTGCACTCCCTCTATGGCAATAATGTCCTTCCTCAGATTTGGAGATCAAAACTGTACACAATACTCCAGATGTGGTCTCACCAAGACCCTATATAACTGAAGTAGAACCTCCCTGCTCCTATACTCAAATCCTTTTTCTATGAAAGCTAACATACCATTCGCTTTTTTCACTGCCTGCTGCACCTGCATGCCTACTTTCAATGACTGGTGTACCATGACACCCAGGTCTCGCTGCATCTCCCCTTTTCCTAATCAGCCACCATTTAGATAATAGTCTGTTTTCCTCTTTTTGCCACCAAAGTGGATAACCTCACATTTATCCACATTATACTGCATCTGCCAAACATTTGCCCACTCACCCAGCCTATCCAAGTCACCTTGCAGCCTCCTAGCATCCTCCTCACAGCTAACACTGCCCCCCAGCTTAGTGTCATCCGCAAACTTGGAGATATTGCCTTCAATTCCCTCATCCAGATCAATAATAATGTCTTCCAATATCCAGCCTGCTTGGAATAACACACTGGTGTTTGTGCGGTGAGATTCCCTGGAGCACCGATCCTTCCGGTTGCAGGTCCTGGCCACGATGACCAGCCTAGAGTTTAGACTTTACAGATACAGCAGGGAAACAGGCCCTTCGGCCCACCTTGTCCATGCAACCATAGATCACCCGTTCACACTAGTTCTACGCTATCTCACTTTCCCATCCACCTCGTGCACACTAAGGCCAAGTTACAGCGGTCAATTGACCTGCCAACCCTCACGTCTATGGCACGTGCAAACCTTACGCCCGAACAATGGATTCATGTTCCTGTCAATCCTAAATGGATAATGAGGTGTTTCTCATCTTCTCCCTACACGCACTAGGGGCAATTTAGAGAGGGCCAATTAACCTGCAAACCTGCACGTCTTTGGGATGTGGGTGGGAGCCGGAGCACCTGGAGGAAACCCACCAGGTCACAGGGAGAACGTGTAAATTCCACACAGACACACACACACACACGCACACGCACGCACACGCACACACACACACACACACGTACACACACACGCGCACACGTAAGCACACGCACGTGCACATGCACGCACGCACGCACGCACGCACACACGTGCACACACGCACACGCACATACACACGCACACACGTGCACACACACACGCACGCACACACACGCACATGCGCACACACACGCGTACACACACACACGCACACACACACACACACGCACACGCACACATGCATGCACGCACACATGCGCACGCGCACACACACATGCGCGCACACACGCGTACACACACGCACGCACGCGCGCACACACACACGCACACACACACACACACACACGCACACACGCACTCTGAGGCAGCAGCTCTACCCGCTGTGGCACAGTTTGACGGTCTGCAGTGAGGCAGGACACCTGCCAGCTGGCTTGCTTCACCAACTGCAGTCTGGAAAAAGCCTGATTCAAGCAGAAATCCATTTGTTTCCCGATCGTTCTTTTCTTGGCAACACCCTGCTACATCACTGCAGGGCCACACAGTTTATTTCACTGAAAGCAACTTCCACCTCCTGATGCCAACACTGCCACGGACACCCCACCCGCATCTACATGTGGTAAATGCAGATTAAAAGATGGAAACATTCCCAAGGCGTCATTAGATAGACTGACACTACAAAGGGACCCAAGGTTCCATCCTGACCTCGGGTGCTGCCTGTGTGGAGTTTGCATGCTCTCCCTGTATCCATGCAGGTTTTCTCCGGGCGCTCCTGTTTCCTCCCACATCCCAAAGACGTGCAGGTTTGCAGGTTAATTAGGTTCTGCAAATTGGAAGTGGATGAGAAAGTGGGATAACATGGGACTAGTGTGAATCGATGGTCGACAGAGACTGGATGGGCCGGAGAGCCTGTTCCCATGATGTAATATCTAAACTGCATCATGCATTTAGGATTAAAGGAACATCAATCCAATATTGAGGCATAAAGTTCTCGACCGACGGCTTCAGTAAATCACCACATCCCAATGGCAGTGAGATTCAAGGCGACACAGTGACTGCGGGTTTCCTCCGGGTGCTCCGGTTGCCTCCCACATCCCAAATAGGTGCGGGATTGTAGGTTAATTGGCCCTCTGTAAATTGCCAATTAGACAATAGACAATAGGTGCAGGAGTAGGCCATTTGGCCCTTCGAGCCAGCACCGCCATTCAATGTGATCATGGCTGATCATCCCCAATCAGTACCCCGTTCCTGCCTTCTCCCCATATCCCCTGACTCTGCTATTTTTAAGAGCCCTATCTAGCTCTCTCTTGAAAGCATCCAGAGAACCCGCCTCCACCGCCCTCTGAGGCAGAGAATTCCACAGACTCGCCACTCTATGTGAGAAAAAGTGTTTCCTCGTCTCCGTTCTAAATGTCTTCCTCATTCTTAAACTGTGTGTGGCCCCTGGTTCTGGACTCCCCCAACATCGGGAACATGTTTCCTGCCTCTAACGTGTCCAAACCCTTAGCAATGTGATATGTTTCAATGAGATCTCCTCTCATCCTTCTAAACTCTAGAGTGTACAAGCCCAGCCGCTCCATTCTCTCAGCATGTGACAGTCCCGCCATCCCAGGAATTAACCTCGTAAACCTACGCTGCGCTCCCTCAATAGCAAGAATGTCCTCCCTCAAATTAGGGGACCAAAACTGCACACAATACTCCAGGTGTGGTCTCACTAGGGCCCTGTACAACTGCAGAAGGAAATTGGCCCTCTGTAAATTGCCAATTAACGGTAAGAAGCCAGTCACGGGTAGAACGCACAGACTCCGCACCGACAGCACCCGTAGTCAGGATCCAACCTGGGTCTCTGGCACTGTAAGGCAGCAACTCAAAAAAAGATTTTAAAATCTTTTTTTGAGTTGCAATCTTAAAAAAAGATTTTTAAAAATGTAGTAAGTGTTCTTTGGAAAAATCCCAAAGTCAATGCGCAGGGTCTTTTACTCCGAGTAGGGGCATCTAAAGCCGGATGACATCGGTTTAAGGTGAGGGGGGGAAGATTTAATAGGAACCAGAGGGGCAACTTTTTTTTTACACAAAGGTTGTTTGGATCGAGCTACCGGAGGATGTAGTTGAGGCACGTACTCTAACAATACCTAAAAAAGATTTGGACAGGTGCAAGTTGGGTCGAAGGGCCTGTTTCCCCACTGAAACCATCTATGAGTAGAGGGATCAAGAGCCAGAAGACATCAGTTTAAGATGAGGTGGGAAAAATGTAATAGGAACCTGAGGGGCAACTAATTTTTACACAAGGGGTGGTGGGTGTATGGAACAAGCTGCTGGAGGAAGTAGCTGAGCCAGGTACTTTCATATTTAAAAACCATTTGGACAGATACATGAATTGGCCAGGTTTGGAGGGATATGGGCCAAACACAGGCAGGTGGGACTAGTGTAGATGGGGCATGTTGGTCGGGTGGGCAGGTTGGGCTGAAGGGCCTGTTTCCACGGCATATGACTATGGGAAGAGGCCCAGTTATATTATCCAAAGCCTGGCAGGAACTCTTCATCCTGTTTTGTTGACGCCCCTCCAGGTGGGACTAGTGTAGATGGGGCATGTTGGTCGGTGTGGGCAAGTTGGGCCGAAGGGCCTGTTTCCACGGCATATGGCTCTATGCCGATGATTCTAAGGTGGCAGGCATTATGGAGATGAAGCTTTATTGCATTGTTTCGCTAAGGAGGTGCTGTGTTTGCGCTGCCGATGTGGCGTTTGCACTGTTGGCTGCATTTTGTTTACACTCAGCCCCATCAACAGAGTCATTGGCCAAGTCACGTTACCACAAGGTGGGGAACAAAAGGCACTGCACATCTCTCTTTCTGACGCAAGAGGCATCTGATCGGGAAGCCTGAACAATGTGTCTGACACACCCTCACAAATTCCATGGAGAATTCAGTCCGCCCATTTAAAAGACATTTGGACAAGGTATAAATGACGTGCAGGTTTGGAGGTTGATTGGCTTTCCTAGAGGTTGCAATTGTCCCTGAATGAATGAATGAGGAAAGACATTCTTGCCATAGAGGGAGTACAGAGAAGGTTCACCAGACTGATTCCTGGGATGGCACGACTTCCATATGAAGAAAGACTGGATAGACTCGGCTTGTACTCGCTGGAATTTAGGAGATTGAGGGGGGATCTCATAGAGACTTACAAAATTCTTAAGGGGTTGGACAGGCTAGATGCAGGAAGATTGTTCCCGATGTTGGGGAAGTCCAGGACAAGGGGTCACAGTTTAAGGCTAGGGGGGGGAGTCTTTTAGGACCGAGATGAGAAAATCATTTTTCACACAGAGAGTGGTGAATCTGTGGAATTCTCTGCCACAGAAGGTAGTTGAGGCCAGTTCGTTGGCTATATTTAAGAGGGAGTTGGATGTGGCCCTTGTGGCTGAAGGGATCAGGGGTATGGAGAGAAGGCAGGTACAGGATACTGAGTTGGATGATCAGCCATGATCATATTGAATGGCGGTGCAGGCTCGAAGGGCCGAATGGCCTGCTCCTGCAGAGATAGGTTTAAATTCTAGACTTAAAAGAGTCGATGGAGGGGGCAGTTCTGATGAGAAGGGGGATGCTGTTCCACAGTCTAGGAGCTGTAACCACAAACGCGCGGTCGCTCCTGAGCTAACATCTGGTCAGTAACCCGAAGACGGCCGACTAGATGATTCTCAACTCCATCATCCTCCTTATTCCACTTCTAACACATTTGGAACAAGGAAATGTGCAAAATGAGAAACAAAGCCAAATAAAAATAAAAGCTGTTCCGTGTCGCTTCCTGCGGGGTTAGTTTGCATCAGTGCCCCGTGGAGCTGGCAAACTTCGCCACCAAGAACATTTCTCGCTAGCGTGTGTGTGTGTGGGTGACTCTGCTTCCTGACATAACTCACAGGGAGAATTAGTGACAAAACATTGCTGCTCACCCACACACAACAGGCAAGATCAACAACCAGCATTTAAGCTGAGAGTTACAGCACTATTCAGCATGGAAACAGCCTCTCCTGCCCAACTTGTCCAAGCAAACCAAGTCGACATTCCCATTTGCCTGCATTTGGCCCATAGCTCTATACGCACGAGTATAGAACACGCACACCTCCAGATTCAGGGACAGTTTCTTCCCAGCTGTTATCAGGCAACTGAACCATCCTAGCAACCAGTTCCCCCACACCGCCAGTGTTTTAGGGCGGCGTGATGTCACAGCGGTAGAGTCGCTGCGTTACAGCGTCGGAGACCAGGGTTCGATCCCGACTACGGGCGCTGTCTGTACGTTCTCCCCGTGACCGCTTGGGTTTTTCACGCCGAGATCTTCGATTTCCTCCCACACTCCAAAGACATACAAGTGTATAGGTTAATTGCCTTGGTATCAGTGTAAATTGTCCCTAGTGTGTGTAGGATAGTGTTAATGTGCGGGGATCGCTGGTCAGTGCGGACCCGGTGGGCCAAAGGGCCTGTTTCCACATTGTATCTCAAAGAAACTAACTAGAGAGCAGCCCAGAGCTACTATCTACCTCAGTGGAGACCCTCGGACTATCTTTGATCGGACTTTACTGGATATTGCACCAAGCGTTATTCATGTTATTCCCTTTATCCTGTATCTGTACTCTGTGGACGGCTCGATTGCATCAGGTATTGTCTTCCCGCCGACTGACTGGCACGCAACAAAATCTTTTCACTGTATCTCAGTACACGTGGCAATAAACTAAACCCTTCCAAACTATATATCTATCCAAATATCTTTTAAATGTGGTAACTCTAACCGCTTCGATAGGTAGCTCATTTGAGATATGGACTATGCTCTGAATGACAAATTTGCCTCTGTGGTTTGCTCCTATAGTTCCTCTTAAATCTCTCCCCTCTTACCTTAAACCTAACACCCTCTACTTCTAGAGACCTCTACCCCGGGAAACACAACTGAGCATTCATTTTATCCATGCAATATCGATCAATTGTAATGAGGTGAGAATGCTAGACTGCTTTCAAGAAAAGCAGAGCTTCTGTTATTGATGGGTATTGGTGAAGCATTTGCTTGGACAGTGGTCTGTCAAACCAACAGCCCCCGACAACAGCAAGGCTTCAGTCTTTTAGTTTGAGAGATACAGTGCGGAACAAGGCCCTTCGGCCCACCAAGCCCGCACCGCCCAGCGATCCCCACACATTAACACCGTCCCACACAAACCTAGGCGCAATTTACTATTTTACCAAGCCAATTAACCTACAAACCTGCACGTCTTTGGAGTGTGGGAGGAAACCGGAGATCTCGGAGAAAACCCACGCAGGTCACGGGGAGAACGTACAAACTCCGTACAGACAGCACCCGTAGTCGGGATCGAACCCGTGTCTCTGGCGCTGTGAGAACTGTAAGGCAGCAACACTCCGCTGCGCCACCGTGGGCGGAGGGAGGCAGGGGAGGACGCCGGACATAAGGTCAACAAAAGGGAGAACTAAGAATCACAGAATCATAGCAAAAAGGTGCAGGAGGAGGCCATTCGGCCCTTCGAGCCTGCACCGCCATTCAATATGATCATGGCTGATCATCCAACTCAGTATCCCGTACCTGCCTTCTCTCCATACCCCCTGATCCCTTCAGCCACAAGGGCCACATCCAACTCCCTCTTAAATATGGCCAACAAACTGGCCTCAACTACCTTCTGCGGCAGAGAATTCCACAGAAGAAGAACCGGGCAGGGGTCTAACCTTCCGCGCCCGCTAGAGGCGCCCCCGGGGAGGAAGGGTTGAAGAGGGCCGTGCGACGGTTCACGGGATTACTAAAATGGAGGAGATGTCTACAACGGCCAGGCCCCAAAATGGCACCTCTTGTATACTGACCCAGTGGGTCGTTCTGTACATTCTCTACCAATCTGGGGCATTGTGCTGATGTACGGTGAGAGTCTTGCTAAGCTGTGAGCAAAAAATATATATTTTATTGTACCTTGGTACACGTGATAATAAAGAAACTATTGAACCATTATCTACGACATTTTCTATATGCTGAGGCAATTATTAGATACAAAAGGGAATTGTATAAATTCTTGAAGACTGAGGTGCTGTGGAAATTGGAAATGGGGTTTACAGGATAACAAACAGCTTTAAAAATAGAGTGTGCTTCCATTTTAATGTAAAGTTGTGCACATATTGGGAACGGTAGTTAGTGCAGCAATGTTACTGTTGAGAGAGCTACAGTCGGGGCAAGTTAAGACAGACATGGTAGATGAAATGGCCTGCAGAAATAACCTGACTTCATCAAGAAAATATCCCTGGATCACGTTCCCAAGTCCCACAGGCTTACAATGATGCAGCTAGGAAGTTAGTATTGTTTAAAGATACAGCGTGGAAACAGGCCCTTCGGCCCACCGAGACCGTGTGGACCAGCGATCCCCGCACACTAACGCACACGGAGGGACAATTTACAACCTACCAAAGCCAATTTGCCTGCAAACCTGCACGTCTTTGGAGTAAGGGAGGAAACCGGAGATCCCGGAGATGCAGGTCAGGTCACGGGGGGAACGCACAAACACAGTACAGGCAGCACCCGTGGTCAGGATCAAACCGGGTCTCTGACGCTACAAGGCAGCTACTGCACTGCTGCGTCATGTAGTATGATGTGTATATAATTGTGGGACGATATACGATGTGAGTGGTTAACACACAAAAATAAGTTATTCCTCCTACATAAGTGAAAAACTCCCCCCCCCCCAGGTTCCCATCTCACCTGATGGGCCTATTTCTGTACTGTGCGGGTTCTCCAACTCCGGTAAAGATGACATATGGTCATAAGGAATAGGAGTAGAATTAGGCCATTCGGCCCATCAAATCTACTCCGCCATTCAATCAAGGCTGATCCATCTCTCCCTCCTAACCCCATTCTCCTGCCGTCTCCCCATAACCCCTGACACCCGTACCTGTCTTACCACAGGGCCCTGCAAAGACTGGAGCTGAGAAATTGCTGACAGATCCAAGCCTCCTAACCACAATAGACAGAGTGTAGCAGAGATTCACCAGGTTAATGCATAGGGTGGGGACGGGTTATTTTAAAGTATAACTATTCTCCTTGGAGTTTAAACTAATGAGAGGTGATCGCATCAATGTGTTGGAGAGTTTGATACAGATGGGACTGAATCCCATGGTTTGTCGAAACAAATGTTGGTTAACAGAAATGCAGATGCTGGTTTGCAAAAAAAAAAGGTACAAAGTGCTGGAGTAACTCAGCGGGTCAGGCAGCATCTCTGGAGAACATGGATAGGTGACGTTTCACAGAGTGCTGGAGTAACTCAGCGGGTCAGGCAGCATCTGTAGGGAACATGGATAGGTGACGTTTCACAGAGTGCTGGAGTAACTCAGCGGGTCAGGCAGCATCTGTGGAGAACATGGATAGGTGACGTTTCACAGAGTGCTGGAGTAACTCAGCGGGTCAGGCAGCATCTGTGGAGAACATGGATAGGTGACGTTTCAGGTCAGGCCCCTCTTGACCTGATTCATCATTTGACTTATTCAGGACTGAAATAAGAAGAGATTTCTTCACAGGAATCGCTAACGGAATCAAGGGATATGGAGAGAAAGTAGGAATGGGGTACCAATTCTGGATGATAAGCCATGATCATGTTAAATGGTATTGCTGGCTCGAAGGGCCAAATAATGAATAGGTTTATTGGCCAAGTATGTACACATACACGATCTTCTCTGTGGATTGTCACCTTGTCATGGTGGAGAAGCTCGTGTGGTCCTGAGATCGTGAGAGCGATGCCGCCTGGAGCTACGCTCCTGGTAGGGCCACCCATGGCGGTAAGGTCGAGGGGGGAGGTCTCTGACAACGAGCCAATCCAACCAAGACCTCAACGGTGGAACAGGCGGAGGACGATGGCTGACCTTAGTGGAGCGTCACAACGGCTGGGAAGGTGGATGAAGGCTTGGGCTCCATGCCACTGGATCCTAACCCAGATCTGTCAAGCCATGTGGTGGCTACCTGTGCACCAGTCTCCCCACGTTAAACAAAGTCACTCACAGGCGTCCTCCATGAGAGGACAGTCATACTCGTCTCGAGTGACCGCCGATAATGATGACATATACAAGGAATGTGTTACATACACAGACACATACAATGGCCTACTCCTGCACCTATTTTCTATGTTTCCATGAGAGGGCTCTTAAAAATAACAGAGGATATGGGGAAAAGGCAGGAACGGGGTACTGATTTGGGGATGATCAGCCATGATCACATTGAATGGCGGTGCTGGCTCGAAGGGCCGAATGGCCTCATCCTGCACCTATTGTCTATTGTCTATTGAGAGTGGCAAGTGTTGGCATTCTCTAAAGAGGGGAGAGGAGGCTGAAATCATTGAGGACATCCTCAGATATTAGTGCAAGAAATTGTCATTGGATAGAAGAGCAACAATGAACTCCTTGAATGTCAGAGCAGATAAGAGGGGCCGAACAGCCATTTCCGGTGAAACAATGGTAAATTGTCCCCAGCGTGTACGATAGTGTTTGTGCACAAGGATCGGTGGTTGGCGTGGGCCTGCATTGAAGCGTGTGTTGCGGTGGGCCAAAGGGCCTGTTACTGCGCTGCATCTCTAAGCTAAACCAAACTTTGTCTTATGGTCCGAGCTGATTCATCTCATTTCGTGACACGAGTCAGATCTTTGGATGAGTCTTCAGAGACTTAAAACAAAACACATGCAAATTGCCAAATGGTGCCCTAGGTTTCTGTCTCCATAACAAAAGGCAACAAGAGCATGGGCATTATTTAGTGGCTCATCATCAATAACCCATCATCAGTGGAGCATCAGTGAGGGTGGAATTCTCTGCCGCAGGAGACAATTAAGAGAGTTGCATTTAGCTCTTAGGGCTAACGGAATCTAGGGATATGGGGAGAAAGCAGGAGCGGGGTACTGATTTTGGATGATCATCCATGATCATATTGAATGGTGGAGCTGCTCGAAGGGCCGAATGGCCTACTCCTGCACCTATTTTCTATGTTTCTGAAGAAGGGTTTCGGCCCGAAACGTTGCCTATTTCCTTCGCTCCATAGATGCTGCTGCACCCGCTGAGTTTCTCCAGCGCTTTTGTCTGCCTTCTACGTTTCTGTGTAAGATGATCCAATCCCCAGATCAGCTCAACAACTAGTCTTAGCTGCAAGATTTTTACCTCTGAGGGAATGGAGATTGTTTTTTAAAGGATCAGGGCCTTCGGCCCCCCGAGGCCACGCCGACCAGCGAACCCCGCACGCCAACACCATCCTACACACATTAGGGATAATTTACAATTTTACTGAGCCAATTAGCCTACAAACCGGTATGTGTGGAGTGAAACAGGAGGTCCCGGAGAAAACCCACGCAGGTCACGGGGATTACGTACAAACCCCCTAAAGGCAACGCCCGTAGTCAGGATTGAACCAGATTTCTGGCCCTGTAAGGCAGCAACTCTACCGCTGCTGCCCTAGAGATCTAATGACGTTTCCGAGTAGGATGTCATTTTGGCAATGTCTGGCCCCACGCAATCGAGGAAAACAATGCAGAACCAAGTAAGGTGTGTGATGAAGAGCCCGGACCTCTCTGTGCTCTCCAGTGACGCTGCCAGACCCGCTGAGTTGCTCCAGCGTCTTGTGACCTTTGGAAGGAGTTGTCAGGACAGGCTGAACCTTATAGACAGAGGGAAACGCCCGGGAACGTCAGCGTGCAACTCCCCTCCTGAGCAAGATGTAACATGACGGTGACTCTACCTGCAGCAGTCCCACCCGCCAGAGAAACGAGCAACAGTTGCGGCCTCACCTCGCCCCAATGCAGCGTCATTCTTGCGTCAACATGCGACTGATTCACCTCCCTCTCTCAAACACCAAGGATGCATCCCCGATCTCACAGTCAACCTCATTGGGAGGAGGGAGGGATGGTAGGAGTACAAAGAGAGGCCCAGCGTGTGTGTGTGTGTGTGTGTGTGTGTGTGTGTGGTGGGGGGGGGGGGGGGGGGGGGGAGAGGGGTTCTGAATCCTCTGCCCAGGGGATAAGCCTGTGGCTGCATTGTTTGTTCATTGAATAGACAATATGAGACCCATTCCTTCTCTCCAATGCGCTCTGTCTAGTTGGGTATCACTGAGGTTTAATACAAATAGACCTTCCTGGTTCTACATCCAATAGACAACAGACAATAGGTGCAGGAGGAGGCCATTCGGCCCTTCGAGCCAGCACCGCCATTCAATGTGATCATGGCTGATCATCCCCAATCAGTACCCTGTTCCTGCCTTCTCCCCATATCCCCTGACTCTGCTATCTTTAAGAGCCCTATCTAGCTCTCTCTAGAAAGCATCCAGAGAACCCGCCTCCACCGCCCTCTGAGGCAGAGAATTCCACAGACTCACCACTCTCTGTGAGAAAAAGTGTTTCCTCATCTCCATTCGAAATGGCTTACTCCTTATTCTTAAACTGTGGCCCCTGGTTCTGGACTCCCCCAACATCGGGAACATGTTTCCTGCCTCTAGCGTGTCCAAACCCTTAACAATCTTATATGTTTCAATGATATCCCCTCTCATCCTTCGGAACTACAGAGTGTACAAGCCCAGCTGCTCCATTCTCTCAGCATACGACAGTCACGCCATCCCGGGAATTAACCTTGTAAACCTACGCTGCACTCCCTCAATAGCAAGAATGTCCTTCCTCAAATGAGGGGACCAAAACTGGGCACACAATACACCAGGTGTGGTCTCACTAGGGCTCTGTACAACTGCAGAAGGACCTCTTCGTTCCAGTCTAGGCGCTGTGCACACGGCAGCCAGGCAACAGTCGCTGGGCCTTTTCTTTTCTTTTCACTTGTAGCTTCAAGTTTTCGTGTACCTTGTATGTTGTGACTGTCGGCAGACCAATTTCCCTCAGGGGATGAGTAAAGTTTATCGTATCGCAAGTCACATCCTCAAAGAACTCCAGCAGACACATCAAACATCATCCTGCACTCATCATACCCTGTGTGCGCTTCTGATGTGAAAAGTAGCGGAAGCTACACCCACCCCTGTGGAACACCACTAGTCACCGGCAGCCAGATGGACAAGTCCCCCTTTATTCCACTCTTTCAGTCAGACAACCTTCTATCCATGGCAGAACCTCGCCTCTAGTAAAACAGGCCCCTATCTTGTTTGGCAGTAATAGTACAATTAGCTTCACCAACCTCCGGCAAGGGAGTGGATGCAAATTGTCCCTGCTCCCTGTACCTGAACTCTTGGCTGCTGCCTTGCTCGTGAAGTAAACCTGGGAGGAGCCTTTCCAAATGCAAAAGAAAGAACTGCAGGTGCTGGTTTACACTGAAGATGGACACAAAACTGTAGACCAGGCAACACCTCTGGAGAAAAGGAATCGGTGACGTTTCGGGTCAGAACCCTTCTTCAGACTCCAGTCTATGTTCCAGCATCTGCAGTTCCCTCCTACACATTTTATCTGCTCGGCAGTAAAAGCTGATCAAGGCATGCCTACCTTGAAGTTCTCATTTTCCAGTCTGAAGAAGGGTTCCGACCCCCAAACATCCCCTCTCCATTTTCTCCAGAGGTGCTGCCTGCCCTGCTGAGTTACTCCAGAACTTTGTTTCTATCTTTGGTGCCTTTCTAACACAGGTGTAAAAATGTAGGCACAGAGCTAGGCCGCACGGTGGCAGAGTTGCTGCCTCACAGCGCCAGAGACCCGGGTTCGATCCTGACTACGGGGGCTGTCCGTACGCAGTTTGTTCGCTCTCCCCGTGACCTGCGTGGGTTTTCTCCGGGTGCCCCAGTTTCCTCCCACGCTCCAAAGACGTACAGGCTTTAAGGTTAATTGGTTTTGTTAAAAGTGTAAATTGTCGCTGGTGTGTAGAATTGTGTTCGTGTGTGGGGATCGCCGGTCGGTGCTGAATCGGTGGGTGGGAGGGCCTGTTTCCGTGATGTATCTCTAACCTAAACTAAAACTAGGTACGGAAATAGGCCCTTTGGCCCGACTCATCCATGCCAACCATGTTGGGATTTTGGGCTCATCCAAGCATTTTGTTTATATCCCTAACCCCCCCCCCCCCCCCCCCCCAAACTCCAAACTCCAATACTTCCTTTCAAATATCCACGTCTTCAGTTTCCTCTTGCAGTTTGTTCCAGATATGAATTATCCTCTGAGTGAAGAACGTCGCCCCTGAGATTCCAATTAGGGCGGTGTTTGCAAACTTATTAACAATTGTTGGGTAATCTTTAGAACCACTTAGAGCCGTTTTCTCATTTACTTTAGTGTGACACTGGGGTGTGGTGGCTTGCCATTTGGAGTACAAAGAGTCCACATTGCTCCAAAGGACTTTGCAAATAAATTATCACCACAGCATCTGCAACGCTTGTGGCAATTTCTGAGGAGTTCTATGACCTATGTGGGGTCATAGACCCAGCCCACCTTCACATCACATCCACCCCCTCGCTACACACGAGGGAAAATCCACCAAAGCCAATTGACCTCCAAACCCGCACGTCTTTGGGATGTAGCAGGTAGAAGGTACAGGAGCCTGAAATCTGCAACATCCGGGTTCAGAAATAGCTGCTTCCCCACAGCCATCAGCCTATTAAACTCAACTCAAACAAAACTCTGATCATTCATATTGTACTTTATCTGATTATTTATGTGTGTACATATATCCTGTTCTGTCCTGTTAGGTATTTATTTATGCCTACTATGTTCTGTCATTGCAAGAATGTCATTGTCCTATCTGGGACACACGACAATAAACTCTCTTGGATCGTGAAACTTGAAACTGAAGCACCAGGAGAAAACCCACGCATTCACAGGGAAAACATGGATGTCAGGATCGAACCTGTCCCCCTGGGGCAGTGCGGCGGCAGCTCTATTAGGCGTGCCACCTTTTAACGGCGATGTCCACTTACACCTTGAGCCCCCTCTCAAAACATAGGCTTGCCCAAGTCTGAGTTAAAATAAGCCCTTAGATGCCCTCACTTAAACCGGGGCAGCAGTAGAGTTGCTGCCTTACAGCAGCAGAGACCCAGGCTCGATCCTGACCACGGGGGCTGCCCGTACGGTCTCCCCGTGACCCGCGTGGGCTTTCTCCAGTTTACTCCCACATGGCAAAGACGTGCAGGTTTGTAGGTTTAATTGGCTTCAGTAAAAATTGCAAATTGCCCCCGGTGTGTGGGACGGTGCGAGTGTGCGGGGATCGCTGGTCGGCGCGGACTCGCTGGGCCGAAGGACCTGTTTCCGCGCTGTATCTCTAAACTAAACCAAACTGAATCTCCCACCTTGAAAATACTTTGCCTTCCAATTTTAGGCTCCCCTATCCTGGGGGTGGGGGAACTATAAACCTTCCACCTTATCTCTGCCTCGCATAATTGTACAGATCTTGTAGTCTCCTCCACTCTGGCAGACTAAGTCCCATCCTCTCTTTTTAAGCCGGTAAGGGTGCAGAGAATATTTACAAGGATGTTACAAGGATGTGACCAGCTATAGGGAGAGGTTAGGCAGGCTAGGACTTTATTCCTTAGAGCGCAGGAGACTGAGGGGTGATTCATAGGGTGAATGCACGGAGCCTCGTACACGGAATAAGGGAATCAAGGATCATAGTTTTAAGGCGAGAGGGAAAAGATTTAATAAGAACCCAAGCGGCAACTTTTCCACTCAGACAATGGTCGGTCCATGCAACGAGCTGACGGGGGAAGTAATTGAGGCAGGTATGGGAGGATTTGAGTATAGGAGTAAAGAGGTCCTTCTGCAGTTGTACAGGGTCCTGGTGAGACCACATCTGGAGTATTGTGTGCAGTTTTAGTCTCCTAATTTGAGGAAGGACATCCTTGTGATTGAGGCAGTGCAGCGTAGGTTCATGAGATTGATCCCTGGGATGGCGGGACTGTCACACGAGGAAAGATTGAAAAGACTAGGCTTGTATTCACTGGAGTTTAGAAGGATGAGGGGGATCTTATAGAAACGTATAAAATTACAAAAGGACTGGACAAGCTAGATGCAGGAAAAAAAAATTCCAATGTTGGGGAATCCAGAACCAGGGGCCACAGTTTAAGAATAAACGGAGATGAGGAAAAACTTTTTCACCCAGAGAGTTGTGAATTTGTGGAATTCTCTGCCACAGAGGGCAGTGGAGGCCAATTCACTGGATGGATTTTAAAAGAGAGTTAGATAGAGCTCTAGGGGTTAGCGGAATTAAGGGATATGGGGAGAAGGCAGGCACGGGGTACTGATTGTGGATGATCAGCCATGATCACAATGAATGGCGGTGCTGGCTCGAAGGGCTGAAGCTCCTGCACCTATTTTCTATGTTTCTATGTCCCGTAACAACATTTAACAGACATTTGGACAGGTATGTGGATAGGGTAGGATTTGAGGGATTTTGGCTAAATAGGGGCAGGTGGGTCTAGTATAGATGGGGCATCGTGGTCAGCATGGGCAAGTTGGGCCGAAGGGCCTGTTTCCATGTTTTGTGTCTCTGACAAAGAATGTTTAAAAAGAGCTCTAAAACCAGGAACCAGAAGACATAGGTTTAAGTTGAGAGGGAAAAGATTTTATAGGAAGCTGAGGGTCAACTTTTTTACAGAAAGGGGGGTGGGCAAATATAGTAGAATGCTCTATGATCTTTGGTGGTGGGTATCTGGAACAAACTGCCAGAGGATGGAGTTGAGACAGGTACTGAACATTTAAAAGTCACTCGGACAGGTATGTAGGTGTACACTACAGTGCAGCTGAGAAGCCTGTTTCCTTGTTGTATGACTCTGACATGGCTCTCCCTATTACCCACGCCGTTCAGCCCCTCGTAACTCTACACTGCACTCGACTCACATGCCTGTCAACGGCAGCCTTTCAGGGACAGGGTGTGTGCCGGTGCAGGACCTGACGGGAGAGGGCAGTGGGACAATGCAGACTGGCTAACTAGAGGAAACCCCACCCAAGGAGCCAGCAGCGCCTACATTAATCACTCGCCATTGAGAAGATTGTTAAACAGGTCGCGGGAGTTCTGGAGAGAGGGAAGAGAGGGAGAGGGATTGGGGGGGGGGGGGGGGGGAGAGGAGGGGGGGGAGAGGAGGGGGGAGGGAGGGAGGGGGGAGGATGAGGGGGGAGGAGAGGAGGGAAGGGGGGGGGGTGAGGGGAAGAGGGGGGAGTGAGGGGAGGGGGAGGGAGGGGAGGGGGAGGAGGAGAGGGGTGAGAGAGAAAGAGAGGGGGAGTGAGAGAGAGGGGGAAGGGCAGAAGAGGGGAAAAGATAGAGGGGTGGGGGAGAGAGAGGGAGGGGGAGAGAGAGAGAGGGGAGAGAGAGGGGGGAGGATTAGGGAGAGGGGGGGGGAGAGGGAGGGGGGAGGGGGAGGGGCGGGGGGGGGGAGAGAGAGGAGAGGGAGTGGGGGGTGGAGAGGGAGGGGGAGAGTGGGGAGAGATGGAGAGAGGGTGGAGAGGGGGGGGAAGAGATATGCCACACTGTAAATGTGGGCAAAGCGAGAACAGGGAAAGAAGGGAATGATACAGTGGGACGCGAGTCTCCATTGAGATGAGAGAGCGTCCAGTCTTGAGCCCCAGCCTGTATTCAGTGGGATCATCGAGGCTGAAGGGGACGCCGTGTGTGTGTGTGTGTGTGTGTGTGTGGGGGGGGGGGGGGGGGGGGGGCAAGAATGAAAGATTTTGATCCTAATGCACCTCCTCCCCCTGTCCCCACTCCCTTCCCCCACCTCCCACTCCGTTTCCCACTCCTCTCCTCTCAGCTCCCAACAAATCCTGCTATTTATTCCCATTCTATTTTGTTTTAAATCACCAGCTATAGAAGCCAAACGCGGGCAGGCAGCAGGCGAGCAAGGTCGCCAGTGTCCCAGACCCAGACCCAGGCACAGACACAGACACAGACCCAGACCCAGGCACAGACCCAGACACAGACAGACAGACACAGACCCAGACCCAGACCCAGGCACAGACCCAGGCACCCCAGACCCAGACCCGACCCAACAGACCCAGGCACAGACCCAGGCACAGACCAGGCACCCCAGGACACAGGACACAGACCCAGACCACCAGACCCAGGCACAGACCGGAGACCCAGACCCAGCACAGACCCAGACCAGACAGACAGACCCACAGACCCAGGCACAGACCCAGACCCCAGCACAGACCCAGGCACAGACCCAGACCCAGACCCAGACCCAGACCCAGGCACATTAGCAGCAGGCAGGGTTATGACATTTCCACCCACGCTTGATTCTGACCGTGAAGGCGACGCCTGCTCCTTGTAACAGCTGTTGGCCCCGGACTGGACGTTTAAATGTCCTTAACCACAGGCAGTGACTTCTTGAATTAAAGCTACCGAGCCGAGGAACGCTCCCTCTATTCTCTGTCGCTTCGGACTTGTGTCAATGAAATAGATTTGAGTCCATTTCCACAATGCCTTGGACAATTAATGGCTGGAACACCAGCTTGAACGACAGACTAATGCCCGCTTTGACTCTCAGTTTGGAGAAGGGGCTCGACCCCGAGTCTCCTTCCTCGAAATGTCCCCTGATTCATTTCTCTCCAGAGAATCTGCCTGAACCCGCTTTAGTTACTCCAGCGTTTTGTCTATCTGCGGTTTAAACCCAACACACAATAATGTAAAAAAAAACTGTTTGCAACTCTTTGGGTCATTTAAAAAAAGTGCAATCTTTCCTCGCCAAAGGCTGCATCGTAAAATGATAATCATGCTTTAGTGAAAATGTGTGTTTCTGCACAACTTCTAAGGCAGAAGAAAATCACCTACCTCTCCTGCTTTGAGCTGGCGACCGAGTCTGTTTTCACACAGGCTTCTGGTCTCCACCCGGATCTGCACACGGGGCTGCCTGGGAAAGGTGTGTCTCTGCCCTCAGCAACCCAACCACATCATCCCAGCCAAACAAAATACTGTACTGTACACACACACACACATCCAATCCATGCATCACTGCAGCTCCACTCGTGGCAGAAGCGATGAACCACATGAGCAAGTTCATGTCATAGAAACATAGAAACATAGACAATAGGTGCAGGAGGAGGCCATTCAGCCCTTCGAGCCAGCACCGCCATTCATTGTGATCATGGCTGATCGTTCCCAATCAATAACCCGTGCCTGCCTTCTCCCCATATCCCTCGACTCCACTAGCCCCTAGAGCTCTATCTAACTCTCTTAAATCCATCCAGTGATTTGGCCTCCACTGCCCTCTGTGGCAGGGAATTCCATAAATTCACAGCTCTCTGCGTGAAAAAGTTTTTCCTCACCTCAGTCTTAAATGGCCTCCCCTGTATTCTAAGACTGTGGCCCCTGGTTCTGGACTCGCCCAACATTGGGAACATTTTTCCTGCATCTAGCTTGTCCAGTCCTTTTATAATTTTATGTGTTTCTATAAGATACCCCCTCATCCTTCTAAACTCCAGTGAATACAAGCCTAGTCTTTTTAATCTTTCCTCATATGACAGTCCCGCCATCCCAGGGATCAATCTCGTGAACCTACGCTGCACTGCCTCAATCACAAGGATGTCCTTCCTCAAATTAGGAGACCAAAACTGTACACAATACTCCAGATGTGGTCTCACCAGAGCCCTATACAACTGCAGAAGAACCTTTTTACTCCTGTACTGAAATCCTCTTGTTATGTTTGTTAAGGGCTTGGACATGTTAGAGGCAGGAACCATGTTCCCGATGTTGGGGGAGTCCAGAACCAGGGGCCACAGTTTCAGAATAAGGAGTAAGCCATTTAGAATGGAGACGAGGAAACATTTTTTCTCACAGAGAGTGGTGTCTGTGGAATTCTCTGCCTCAGAGGGCGGTGGAGGCAGGTTCTCTGGATGCTTTCAAGAGGTAGATAGATAGGGCTCTTAAAAATAGCGGAGTCGGGGGATATGGGGAGAAGGCAGGGACGGGGTACTGATTGGGGATGATCAGCCATGATCACATTGAATGGCGGTGCTGGCTCGAAGGGCCGAATGGCCTACTCTTGCACCTGTTGTCTATTGTCTATTGTCTAGTCCTCACCCTCAATCAAGCTCTCTGGAACTCCCTCCCCACCGATGCTCCTTCAAACCAATACTTTCAGTATAAAGCCTTTGATTCTCCAGTGAAATGCTCAGCCAGGCCACCAGCCCAATGATAAGATCACAAGTGATAGGAGCAGAATGAGGCCATTTGGCCCATCAAGTCTTCTCCGCCATTCAATCATGGCTGATCTATCCCTCCCTCCTAACCCCATTCCCCTGCCTTCTCCCCAAAACCCCTGACACCCGTACTAACCAAGAATCTATCTATCTCTGCCTTAAATACATACACCGGCTATTGAAGCCATTTTGTGAGTGAAGCTGACAGTTGCATTAGCCCCACAGCCTCATGGACCCTTAGCACTGGAAGGGGGCACTTTGCATTTGAGAGGGGGGGGGGGTTAAGGCGGTACATGGAGTAACAAATAGTTCCAGAGGTATGGCGGCACAGGGGCTCAGCGGTAGAGTTGCTGCCTTACAGCGCCAGAGACCCAGGTTCGATCCTGACTACCGGCTGCTGTCTGCATGGAGTTTGGATGTTCTCCCCGTGACCACGTGGGTTGTCTCCGGGTGCTCCGGTTTCCTCCTACACTCCAAAGCCGTGCAGGTGTGTAGGTTAATTGGCTTCGGTGAAAATCGCTAATTGGCCCTGGTGTGTGTGGGATAGCACCAGTGTACGGGGATCGCTGGGCAGCGCAGTCTCAGTGGGCCGAAGGGCCTGTTTCCTCGCCGCATCTCTAAACTAAAACTAAGATATAGAGCAGGGAAACTGGCCCTTCAGCCCAACTCATCCTTGCCAACCATGTTGGCGTTTTGGGCTTGCATAGTCCCATTTGCTTGTATTGGGCCCATCTCCCTCCAAACCCCCACACATCTGTACAAATGTCTTATCTGCTTCAATGGCTTCCTGTAGCAGCTTATTCAATTCAATTCAATTCATTTCCATCTCTAATTGTCACTGTGCAGTGTACAATACAGAGACAATGAAATGCAGTTAGCATCTCCCCAGAAGAGCGAACTTAGAATAATGAACGGTAAAATATATATATGTACAAACAGTATCAGTAGTGCAATTATACTGGGGGAAGGAGTGTCCGGGGGGGGGGGGGGGGGGGGGGGGGGGGGAGTGAAGAGCCTGTGATGCGTAGGGGAGTTTTTCACCACCCTCGGCAGTGCTTTCCGGTCGGAGACAGAGCAGTTACCATACCGTACTGTGATACAGTTAGTAAGGATGCTCTCGATGGAGCAGTGGTAGAAGTTCACCAGAATCTGGGGAGACAGATGGACCTTCTTTAGTCTCCTCAGGAAGAAGAGACGCTGGTGAGCCTTCTTGACCAGTGTAGAGGTATTGTGGGTCCAAGAGAGGTCATCAGAGATGTTGACCCCCAGAAACCTGAAACTGGAAACACGTTCCACCCCCGTCCCGTTAATATGGATGGGGGTGTGTTCCAGGTATAGAAACATAGAAACATAGAAATTAGGTGCAGGAGTAGGCCATTCAGCCCTTCGAGCCTGCACCGCCATTCAATATGATCATGGCTGATCATCCAACTCAGTATCCCGTACCTGCCTTCTCTCCATACCCTCTGATCCCCTTAGCCACAAGGGCCACATCCAACTCACTCTTAAATATAGCCAATGAACTGGCCTCAACTACCCTCTGTGGCAGAGAGTTCCAGAGACTCACCACTCTCTGTGTGAAGAAAGTCTTTCTCATCTCGGTCTTAAAGGATTTCCCCCTTATCCTTAAGCTGTGACCCCTTGTCCTGGACTTCCCCAACATCGGGAACAATCTTCCTGCATCTAGCCTGTCCAACCCCTTAAGAATTTTGTAAGTTTCTATAAGATCCCCTCTTAATCTCCTAAATTCCAGAGAGTATAAACCGAGTCTATCCAGTCTTTCTTCATAAGACAGTCCTGACATCCCAGGAATCAGTCTGGTGAACCTTCTCTGCACTCCCTCTATGGCAATAATGTCCTTCCTCAGATTTGGAGACCAAAAACTGCACGCAATACTCCAGGTGTGGTCTCACCAAGACCCTGTACAACTGAAGTAGAACCTCCCTGCTCCTGTACTCAAATCCTTTTACTATGAAAGCTAACATACCATTCGCTTTTTTCACTGCCTGCTGCACCTGCATGCCTACTTTCAATGACTGGTGTACCATGACACCCAGGTCTCGCTGCATCTCCCCTTTTCCTAATCGGCCACCATTTAAATAATAGTCTGCTTTCCTGTTTTTGCCACCAAAGTGGATAACCTCACATTTATCCACATTATACTGCATCTGCCAAACATTTGCCCACTCACCCAGCCTATCCAAGTCACCTTGCAGTCTCCTAGCATCCTCCTCACAGCGAACACTGCCCCCCAGCTTAGTGTCATCCGCAAACTTGGAGATATTGCCTTCAATTCCCTCATCCAGATCATTAATATATATTGTAAATAGCTGGGGTCCCAGCACTGAGCCCTGCGGTACCCCACTAGTTACTGCCTGCCATTGTGAAAAGGACCCGTTTACTCCTACTCTTTGCTTCCTGTTTGCCAGCCAGTTCTCTATCCACATCAATACTGAACCCCTAATACCGTATGCTTTAAGTTTGTATACTAATCTCTTATGTGGGACCTTGTCGAAAGCCTTCTGGAAGTCCAGATATACCACATCCACTGGTTCTCCCTTATCCACGCTACTAGTTACATCCTCGAAAAATTCCACAAGATTCGTCAGACATGATTTACCTTTTGTAAATCCATGCTGACTTTGTCCAATGATTTCACCACTTTCCAAATGTGCTGCTATCCCATCTTTAATAACTGACTCTAGCAGTTTCCCCACTACCGATGTTAGACTAACTGGTCTGTAATTCCCGTTTTCTCCCTCCCTCCCTTCTTAAAAAGAGGGGTTACATTTGCTACCCGCCAATCCTCAGGAACTACTCCAGAATCTAAAGAGTTTTGAAAGATTATCACTAATGCATCCACTATTTCCTGAGCTACTTCCTTAAGTACTCTGGGATGCAGCCTATCTGACCCTGGGGATTTATCGGCCTTTAATCTATTCAATTTACCCAACACCACTTCCCGACTGACCTGGATTTCACTCAATTCCTCCTTTGACCCACAGTCCCCTGCTATTTCAGGCAGATTATTTATGTCTTCCTTAGTGAAGACGGAACCAAAGTAGTTATTCAATTGGTCCGCCATATCCTCGTTCCCTATGATCAACTCACCTGTTTCTGACTGCAAGGGACCTACATTTGTTTTAGCTAACCTCTTTCTCTTCACATATCTATAAAAACTTTTGCAGTCAGTTTTTTATGTTCCCTGCCAGTTTTCTTTCATAATCTATTTTTCCTTTCCTAATTAAGCCCTTTGTCCTCCTCTGCTGGTCTCTGAATTTCTCCCAGTCCTCTGGTATGCTGCTTTTTCTGGCTACTTTGTACGCATCATCCTTTGCTTTGATACTATCCCTGATTTCCCTTGTTATCCACGGATGCACTACCTTCCCCGATTTATTCTTTTGCCAAACTGGGATGAACAATTTTTGTAGTTCATCCATGCAGTCTTTAAATGTCTTCCATTGTATATCCACCGTCAACCCTTTTAGAATTAATTGCCAGTCAATCTTGGCCAATTCACGTCTCATACCCTCAAAGTTACCTTTCTTTAAGTTCAGAACCATTGTTTCTGAATCAACAATGTCACTCTCCATCCTAATGAAGAACTCAACCATATTATGGTCACTCTTGCCCAAGGGGGCACGTACAACAAGACGGCTAATTACCCCTTCCTCATTACTCAAAACCCAGTCTAAAATAGCCTGCTCTCTCGTTGGTTCCTCTACATGTTGATTTAGATAACTATCCCGCATACATTCCAAAAAATCCTCTTCCTCAGCACCCCTGCCAATTTGATTAACCCAATCTATATGTAGATTGAAGTCACCCATTATAACTGTTTTGCCTTTGTCGCACGCATTTCTAATTTCCTGTTTGATACCATCCCCAACTTCTCTGCTACTGTTAGGTGGCCTGTACACAACACCCACCAGCGTTTTCTGCCCCTTAGTGTTTTGTAGCTCTACCCATACCGATTCCACATCCTCCAAGCTAATGTCCTTCCTTTCCATTGCTTTAATCTCCTCTCTAACCAGCAACGCTACCCCACCTCCTTTTCCTTTCTCTCTATCCCTCCTGAATATTGAATATCCCTGGATGTTCAGCTCCCAGCCTACGTCACCCTGGAGCCATGTCTCCGTGATCCCAACTATATCATAATCATTAATATCTATCTGCACGTTCAACTCGTCCACCTTATTACGAATACTCCTTGCATTGAGACACAAAGCCTTCAGGCTTGTCTTTACAACGCATTTACCCCTTATACAATTTTGCTGAAAAGTGGCCCTTTTTGATTTTTGCCCTGGTTTTGTCTGCCTGCCACTTTTACCTTTCACCTTGCTACCTAATGCTTCTACCCTCATTTTACACCCTCCTGCCTCTCTGCTCTTGTACCCATCCCCCTGCCACATTAGTTTAAATCCTCCCCGACAGCACTAGCAAACACTCCCCAAGAACATTGGTTCCATTCCATTCCAGGTGCAAAACCGTCCTGTTTGTACCGGTCCCACCTCCCCAGAACTGGTCCCAGTGCCCTAAAAATTTGAATCCTCCCCCTTGCACCACTTTTCAAGCCACGTATTCATTTGCATTATCCTCCTATTTCTACTCTGACTGGCCCGTGGTACTGGTAGTAATCCGGAGATTACTACCTTTGAGGTCCTACTTTTAAGTTTATCTCCTAGCTCCCTAAATTCACCTTGTAGGACCTCATCCCTTTTTTTACCTATATCGTTGGTGCCAACATGCACCACGACAACTGGCTGTTCACCCTCCCCCTCCAGAATGTTCTGCAGCCGTTCAGTGACATTGCAGCCGTTCAGTGACATATGAATTATTCTCAGAGCGAAAAGACATTTGCCAGGGCAGAGTTGTTCCCAAATCCAGCCGTGATACAGCCCAAGCATGGGAGAAAGTGGATGGAAATGGTGGCCCAACGATAGTCTTCCCCAATATTCCCTTTGAAACTTAATGCGAATAGGCATTTGCGAATGGGCCACATCATTTTCCTATCGGCTTTTGAGCAGTAGGAACCAGTTAACCTGCTCATTTATGAAACCAGATAACTTGCTTGCTATTTGCAATGCAAATGGTTCCCTGAGCAACACTATCATCTGCTCTCAGTCCAGACCAGAACTCAGCTCATGGCTATGTTTCTGCAGCAGTGAACGGTTCATTCTTTATTATTGTTATCTCATGCAACTCATCCCGTGACCTGCATAAGTTCTAGGAGCAGAATTAGGCCATTCGGCCCATCGGTGGAGCTGCTGCCTTACAGCACCAGAGACCCGGGTTCAATCCTGGCTATGGGTGCTGTCTGTATGCCTTTTTTAATGTTCTCCCGTGACCTGCGTGAGATTTCCCCGGTTGCTCCCACACTCCAGATTCAGGAACAGCTTCTTCCTGTCTGTTATCAGACTATTAAATGGTCCTCTCATAAACTACAGTGTGTACCCGATCTCCTGACCTACCTCAATTCAGACCTTGCACTTTTTTTAACTGCACTTTTTCTGTAACTCTAATGCTACAATATTTTGACATTATATTTTGTGTTCTGGTACTTTTCTTTTTGCATTACGTATGCATGGCTTGATTGCACATGTATAATAACATTTGACTGGATAGCATGCAAATGTTTTCACTATCTCAGTAAACATGACATTGGCAGGCCAATACCAATACTATCACTAATGCAGCCAACATTTATTACTCGTCCATATCTACGGTTCAGAAAATGGTGGTGAATCATCTATACAATTAAAAGTCTCATCTTGACACTTCCTGTTTGTACTGTGCTTTGATTTTAGAAAAAAACGCTACCACATACGGCTGTGATTTTTTGGCCATCTTGCTCAGAGTCCTCCTCCGTTGCGCAGACCCCGAGGATTTTTCCCATCACTGCAAAATAAAAGACTTCTTTCTCAAATCTTGAGATTCACTCTCCTGTCAATCACCGCCACAAAGGCCACACCCCTTCCGGTGGGAGGGACTATAAAACCCGGACGTGTGGGCGTGGCAAGATGGCGAGGGAGAGGTCACGACTCTCTGTCTGAGCTGGGAAACTACATAACACTGTGAGTATGCAATGTACTTGAATAAATGATTTGTTAGCCCTTAATGAACGTGAAATGAGTTGTTTGGCCTGCCCTGTGCTTAAACCTGCAATGGCAATGGAAATGAAGTGAAAATACAATGAGCTGTTTGGCTTGGGCCTGTCCTGTGCTTGAAAGTGCAATGGCAATGGAAATGGAAATCAAGTGAAAATGCAATCAGCTGTTTGGCTTGGCCTGCCCTGCCCTGTGCTGGAAACTGCAATGGCAATGGAAATGAAATGAAAATGCAATGAGTTATTCGGCCTGCCCTGTGCTTGAAACTGCAATGCAATTGGAAATGAAATGTTGGGGGTACACAAAAAGCTGGAGAAACTCAGCGGGTGCAGCAGCATCTAAGGAGCGAAGGAGATAGGCGACGTTTCGGGTCGAGACCCTTCTTCAGACTGAAATGTTGTTTGGCCTGGCTGAAACCACTAATTTTGGCCCAAAATGCCCCTATTAGTCAAAGAGGAGCATTTTGGCCCAAAAGGCCCGTGTCAGGCCAGGAAATGTCCAGAAAAGGTGTCTTTTACTCAGATTTCACGCAGATTTTTTTGTAAAGAGCCGCCTCGGCCCATCAGGCCTGTACTAGCCCAGGAGTCCATTTGGACCAATAGTAAGTATTCCCCTTGCAAGTATTAAACCTCACTCCAGTATTGTTCTCCCTCCCTTTATTGGCTCCCTGTGAGATCCAGGATAAACTTCATTGCTGTGATCTGCAGAAAAAGATGAAAAATGATTAAAATTGATTCTCCACCCCCTCCCTCAACTCTCTCACAGAGTCTCTCACCTGTTTTGGGCAGAATTTCTGGCAATTTCTGAGCTGCCAGTCCACCAAGGCTGAGTGACTGAGCTGCCAGCCCAGCAGGCCTGAGTGACTGAGCTGCCAGCCCACCAGGCCTGAGTGACTGAGCTGCCAGCCCACCAGGCCTGAGTGACTGAGCTGCCAGCCCAAGAATCCATTTGGCCCTCAATGTCCATACTAGCCCTCTGGAAACCAGTCCCTTCTGCCCACAACACCCATACTAGCGCACCAGAAAGCTACCCCCCCCCCCCCCCCCACCCACTGGCCAGCAATATTGGAATTGGTGGAGAGGTGGAATATTGCATTGGGGGACCAGCCCTCCCGTGTGAACATGGGTCCCAACAGGTCCCACTTAGTCTAGTCTTAGTGATAAAATCATACAGTGTAATAATAAGGCCCCTCAGCCCAACTTGTCCACGCATGACTAACAATCCCATCAACACTGGTTCTCCCTGCCGTTGCTTTTGACCCATATTCCTCTAAACCTGTCCTATCCATGTACCCATCTAAATGTATCTTAAACGTCGCTATAGTCCCCGCCTCAGCCTCCTTCCTGCACTTTGTGTAAAAAGTATTCCTCAGGTCATCTGGCAGGCTTGTTCCATACACCCACCACCCTTTGTGTGAAAAAGTTACCCCTCAGATTCCTATTAAATCTTTTCCCCTTCACCTTGAACCTATGTCCTCTGGTCCTCGATTCACCGACTCTGGACAAGAGACTCTGTGCGTCTACCCGATCTATTCCTCTCATGATTTTATGCTCTGGTATTATATTTCATTCTTCACATGTTTAAGTTATAACGTTTTATTTTTAATTGTCTATTGTGTATCTCGCTGTTACTTGGGAGCAAAGCACCAAGGGAAATTCCTTGTATGTATACATATTTGGCCAATAAAATGTATACAATTCAAAACACCTCTAGAAGATCACCCCTCAACCTCCTGTGCTCCAAGGAATAGAGACCCAGCCTTCTCAGCCTCTGCCTGTAGCTCAGATATTTACTCAGTTTGGGAGTAAATTGTATTGATTCTCGCTCCTTTTCCTCCTAGCTCAGGAGAATAACTAGAGAATGTAGGAGTAGAACATTTAGAGGTTTGAGGAAGAAACGTTTCACCTCAAAGGGTGGCTGGAATCTGGAGCATTAATCCCATGGGATTAATTGGCCTTTGTAAATGGCCCCTAGTTTTGAGATACCACGTGGAAACAGGCCCTTCGGCCCACAGAGTCCGTGCTGACCGGCGATCCCCGTACACTGGCACTATCCCATCTTAACCCGCTGAGTTACTCCAGCATTTTGTGTCTACCTTTGGTCTAAAACCAATCTCGTTTGAAGGAACAGATGAGACAATGCTGCCACCTGCTGAGCGCAATATGAATTGCTGCCCAAATTATTGGGTGGGTGTGTAAAATGTGTAAACCTATCCATATTTCCCAGTGATGCTGCCTGGCCCGCTGAATTACTCCAGCACTTTGTGTCTTTTTAGGTGGATCCTTTTAGCTTGGAATGTGATTTACATTGAAGAATGTTTTTGTCCTTCTTGCTGGGACAAAGCAGGAAGAGGCTTTTGCAGAAAGGCCGGCATTGAACAGTCTGACCTGTCAGCTGTAATAGACACAAAAAGCTGGAGTAACTCAGCGGGACAGGCAGCATCTCTGGAGAGGAGGAATGGGTGGCGTTTTGGGTCGAGACCCTTCTTCAGACTGAGGGTCAGCGGAGAGGGGGACAGAGAGAGGTAAGGAAGGGTAAGGTGTGAAAACGAGACATCAAAGGGGACGATCTAAAGTTGAATGTAGAATATATCGTTGTTAGTGAGGGGAAGGCGACAGCGAGGCATACACCGGCGGACAGTCAAACTAGTCGGAGAGCTAGGATGGGGGAGGGATGGACAGAGAGGGAAAGCAAGAATTAATTGAAATCAGAGGTCAATATTCATACCGCTGGATTGTGAACTGCCCAAGCAAAATATGAGATGCTGTTTATTGTGGTTAGCAAAACCCTTTCTGCTGAAGATAGACACAAAATGCTGGGTGTAACTCAGCGGGACAGGCAGCATCTCTGGAGAGAAGGAATGGGTGAGACCCTTCGTCAGACTCCTTATCCCTTCTCTCCAGAGATGCTGCCTGACCCGCTGAGTTACTCCAGCATTTTATGTCTATCTTTGGTGTAAACCAGCATCGCCAGTTCCTTTGTTTAAGAAAGAACTGCAGATGCTGTAAAATCAAAGGTAGACAAAAATGCTGGAGGAACTCAGCGGGTGAGGCAGCATCAATGGAGCGAAGGAAATGGGCGACGTTTCGGGTCGAAACCCTTCTTTCGACCCAAAACGTTGCCTATTTCCTTCGCTCCATAGATGCCGTCTCACCCGCTGAGTTCCTCCAGCATTTTTGTCTGCCTTCTACAGTTCCTTTCTATACTTTTATACTGGGGAGGGAGTGCGAGCGGGGTTGGTGTCGCTGTCATCGGTAGTTCCCATCTGCTCTCACCGAAATCCAATATTCACAGGTCTGTTCAAATAACGGGTCACTGTGTGTATATTTCCTATTTTAGATAGCTCTCTCCTTATAGTGGTGTTTTAATGTGATTTTTGTACCTGCAAATAAACTGATATTTGTGCAAAAATGAAGTGCGGCCTCACCAACATTTTGTAGAACTGCATGCAACCGTCCCGCAGCATGCAAACTCCACAGAGAGCACCCAGGACAAGATTGAGCCCGGGCCTCTGGCGCAGTGAGGCAATAGTTCCCGTTTAGGATCCCCTATATCCACATTTGCTGCATCCTCAAAGAACACTAAGAAACTTCAGAACTGGCCATCTCTGGATTATTTCAAGATATTTGCAGAATTCATTTGAGCGCTGATGGTCATCTGAGTCACCTTTGTGATCCTAAGACCCCTGTCCCACGGTACGAGTTCATTCCAAGAGCTCTCCCGAGTTTGCCCTGATTCGAACTCGGAGATTTACGGTAATGGCCGCTCGTCAGTACTCGGGGCTCTCGTGGACATTTTTCAACATGTTGAAAAATCTTCACGAGTCTTCCCGTGTTACCTGCCGTTAGCGAGTCTTCCCGAGTACCTGCCGTTAGCGCTAAGAGACGTCCCCGAGCCCCGACGTACCCGCAACGTTCATTCTCCTTCAGAGATGCCAACCCTAAATTTAGTTCACAGTAACATTCAACCCATTTGTCCGTAACAAATGGGGTTAAATGCATTTCTCTCCGTAACATACTCACTTGGGGTTGTTGCCGGCGGCTATGCCTGCGCACTGGTGCAGATCAGCGGGCTGCCGGCGGGCGGGTGCGGCACATGCGCACTTGGCAAGGTTGCCGGCGGGTCTGCGCCTGCGCACTGGGTGGGGGTGGGGGTGGGGGGGGGGGGGAGGCCCGGTGATGGGGCTGCCGCGAGCGGCCGGCTGGCGGCAAGAAAGTGCCGCTGATCGCGCGGGCCGGCGCCGCCCGGGCTCTGGGCCGGGCGTGGCTGCGAGCTGCCGGGCTGGCAAACCGGGGGCACATGGCGCCGGCGTTCACCACGGGAGGAACACCGGCGCGGCGGTGTTCCGTAACAGCATGTTTGGCTGCCGGAACACCGTAAAAAGGTTATTTCGCCGGGACAAAATACGGCGAATCCAGGACACTTGGCATCTCTGCTCCTTGCTTACCACGAGTTTTGATTTTTTTTTTTAACTCGGGAGAGCTCTTGGAATGAACTCGCACCGTGGGACAGGGCTACAATCCACTCTGCATCAAAAATACAGCTGCACGAGGCTGTTCAACAGCACAGCTGGTAGAGCTGGGAGGCACGGTGGCGCAGCGGTAGAGTTGCTGCCTCACAGCGCCAGAGACCCGGGTTCGATCCTGACTACAAGTGCTGTCTGTACGGAGTTTGTACGTTCTCCCCGCGACCTGCGTGGGTTCTCTCCGGGTGCTCCGGTTTCCTCCCACACTCCAAAGACGTCCAGGTTTGTAGTTTAATTGGCCTCGGTAAAATTGTAAATTGTCCCTGGTGCGTGTGTGTGGGACAGTGTCAGCGTACGGGGTGATCGCTGCTCAGCACGGACTAGGTGGGCTAATGGGCCCAAAGTCTAAAGGAAAGAAGCAATAAATGAGATTCGGTTTCAGATTTTTAATGATAAAATACATGATGATAAAAAAAATTAAAATAATTCCACACTGCACAAACTCAGTCCAACAATTTCTCTTGTTTTTTTGTAACCATTCACACCTTTTATACAATTCTGATGTTACATCCATCAATTGCTTAATTTGATTGCCAGACTGAAGCAGATGCCACAACACACATCCACATGATGTGAAAGTACAGACCGCAGTTCCCAGTAGAGACAACCTCACCAAACCTCGGGCACTGCATGTTCAGGAGGCTGGAATATTTCTCAGGCGAAATTCTGGTCATATAGAACATTCAGCACCCTCCCTATCTGCTCGTTCCTTGTCCCAGAAGACTATGACTCACTCACTGGTAGTTTAATTTTGGGATACAGCTCGGAAACAGGCCCTTCGGCCCACCGTGTCCGCACCGACCAGCGATCCCCGCACACTTGCACTACCCTTCACACACACACCAGGGACAATTTACAATTATACCAAGCCAAATAAATTACAAACCTGTACGTTTTTCAGTGTGGGAGGAAACCGGAGCACCCGCGCAGGAAAACCCACGCAGGTCACCGGGGAGAACGTACAAACTCCGCAAAGACAGCGCCTGTAGACGGGATCGAACGCGGGTCTCTGGCGCTGTGAGGCAGCGTGCCGGCCTAAACTGTCAGCACATACCAAAGGATTAACTTCCACGAGTTTAGCCAAAGTGGTCTGCCCAGCACATAGTCACACAGCACGGAAACAGGCCCTTCAGCCCAACTTGCCCGTGGCAACCAACATGCCCATCGACACTAGACCTAAAGCTGGGCCACCAGATCATCCATCAGGAATGTGGCTACAGTGAAGAGGTCGCTGGCCCAGCAAAGGGAGTGCCAGGAAATTCCAGACTTCAAGCCCCAGCAGAGGTCGGAGTGGAATCAGCTTGGAAAAGAAAAGCTGGAGAAACAATTTTCGCAAGCGGGATGAGTTGGAGCTGTCTGCCCAAGAGCTGGGAGAGAGAGGGAGAGGGAGGGGGAGGGGAGTGGGATGGAGAGAGAGAGGGGGAGGGAGAGGGAGGGGAGAGGGGGGGAGGAGTGGAGGGGAGGGGGAGGGGAGGGGGTGGGAGGAGGGGTGAGAGAGAGGGGGGAGGGGGGGAGAGGGGGGAGAGGAGGGAGGGAGAGGGGAGCGAGGGGGGAGGGGGAGGAGAGGGGGAGAGGGAGAGCGGGGGAGGGGGAGGGGGAGGGGGAGGGGAGAGGGGGATGGGGGGAGATGGGGGGGGAGGGGGAGAGGGGAGGGAGAGGGAGCAAGAGGGGGAGTTACTCGACGCAGACTCGCCTGGGATGGATTGGTGAGGATTGTGAGTGCGGAGAGCATCAGGAGAGGGAGGAAGCTGAGGGTTGGGGGGAGGGTGGGAGGAGTGGAGGGAGGGGGGGGTATAGGCAGAGAGAGAGAGAGAGTGAGAGAGCGGTCGGGAGCCCTTTCCTAAGCTGCCTCATCGCTAAAAACAACAGGATTCCCAGCAGATTCGGCTTTGGGATCAATTCGCTGGGATCTCCTTTGAGTCGCAACCCCGAGACTGATCATGTGTAGAATCAGTCCCACAAACCGCACACATCAACAACAGGAAACTCTGCACAGATAGACATTATTACACAGCACCAACCTTCCTCCTTAGCGCAGCTAGATGGTAATTTCCCCACCTGCCCCCGCCCACACACGCACACACACACACACACACACACAGACACACACACACACACACACACACACACACACACACACACACACACACATACACACACCCGCAGAGACACACCACACACACACACACACACACACACACACACACACACACACACACACACACACACACACACACACACACACACACACACACACACACACACACACACACACACACACACACACACAGACACACACCACACACCACACACACAATCACACACCACACACACACACAGACACACACACACACACACACACAGAGACACACACACAGACCACCATACAGCACCACACACCCCTTCCATTCCCTTCACGTCAACATATACCATCCACTTTACTCTTAAATGTTAAAAATCGATCCTGCCTCCACCACTTCTGCTGCAAGCTGATTCCACACAGCCACCACCCTCTGAGTAAAGAAGTTCCCCCTCACGTTACCCCGAAACCTCTGTCCCTTAATTCTCATGTCATGCCCTCTTGTTTGAATCTTCCTCCCTCAATGGGGAAAAACGTATCCACGTCAACTCTGTCTATCCCTTTCATCATTTTAAAGACCTCAATCAAGTCCCCCCCTTAACCTTCTGCGCTCCAAAGAATAAAGACCTAACTTGTTCAACCTTTCTCTGTAACATAGTTGCTGGAACCCTGGCAACATTCTAGTAAATCTCCTCTGTACTCTCTCTATTTTGTTGACATCCTTCCTATAACTAGGCGACCAAAATTGTACACCATACTCCAGAATTGGTCTTACCAATGCCACAATTTTAAACATTACTTCCCTACTCCTATATTCAATGCTCTGATTTATAAAGGCCACACACCAAAGGCTTTCTTTACCACCCTATCTACATGCGATTCCACCTTCAGGGAACTATGCACAGTTATTCCTAGATCCCTCTGTTCCACAGCATTCCTCAATTCCCTACCATTCACCATGTACGTCCTATTTTGATTTGTCCTGCCAAGATGTAGCACTTCACACTTATCGGCATTAAACTCCATCTGCCATCTTTCAGCCCACTTTTCCAAATGGCCCAAATCTCTCTGTAGATTTTGAAAATCAACTTCATTATCCACAACACCACCTATCTTAGTATCATCTGCATACTTACTTATCCAATTTTCCACCCCATCATCCAGATCATTGATGTACATGACAAACAACAGTGGACCCAACACAGATCCCTGAGGCACCCCACTGGTCACCGGCTTCCAACCTGACAAACAGCCATCCACCATTACTCTCTGACATCTCCCATTCAGCCACTGTTGAATCCATCTTGCTACTCCGCCATTAACACCCAAAGATTGAACCTTCTTAACCAACCTTCCATGGGGAACCTTGTCAAAGGCCTTACTGAAATCCATTTAGACAACATCCACTGCTTTACCCTCATCAATTTCCCTAGTTACCGCTTCAACAGAACACACACAGAGACACCCACACACACAACACTCTTACACACGCCCCACATACACAACACACTCATATATAACACAAACACACACACGCAATGTGCACACACACACACAGAAACAAACTAACCACTCATCCTTTACACAGAAAAACATTTTACAGTATCATCTCTCGTCCTTAAGGCAGCTAAGTGAAGATGTCATCACCTGACGCGCAGACTCTCACACACACACACACACACACACAATAACCATTCATCCTTTGCACCTCCCTTGATTGGTGAGTGCAAAAACATTTCCATCACCCTTGGAATAAAATACAAGCTTAATTTGCTTAAATGCAAAATTAAAACAGAATTAAAGAAATTATTTGTTTTTGCAAAGCAAATTGCTTTCTTTTTTTTTTGGTGGTGGGGGGGGGGGGGGAATTTCAGCAAGACCTCATCTCAGAAACCAACAGCCGGTCAAAAAAACAAAGTGCTGGAGGAACTCACACACCATACCATGACCCATCCCCAACTCCTTTTCCAGCTGTCTCCACCCTGCAACCATCAGTCTGCGACACCAGACATCGACTGCCCATTCCCCTCCACAGATGCTGCCTGCCCTGCTGAGTCCCTCCAGCACTTTGCGTTTTATTCGAGATTCCCAGCGCCTGCAGTTCCGGGTGCCTCCGCTTTGGGTCGGTGCCAATTTCCTTCGCCCAAACCTACACCCTGGGACTGACGGACGAGAGGCTGTGTGTGTCCGTGACAAACTCAACCCGACTCAACTTCCAGATAATTCACACAAAGTGCTGGAAGAATTCAGCAACGGAGGGGATGGGCAGACGACGTTTCGGGTCGAAACCCTTGTTCAAGCTGATTGTAGAGTCCCGACTCAAAATATCGCCTGTCCGAAAAAAGCAAATGGCATGTTGGCCTTAATAACAAGAGGAGTCGAGTATAGGAGCAAAGAGGTCCTTCTGCAGTTGTACAGGGCCCTGGTGAGACCACACCTGGAGTATTGTGTGCAGTTTTGGTCCCCTAATTTGAGGAAGGACATTCTTGCTATTGAGGGAGTGTGGCGTAGGTTTACAAGGTTAATTCCCGGGATGGCGGGACTGTCATACGCTGAGAGAATGGAGCAGCTGGGCTTGTACACTCTTGAGTTTAGAAGGATGAGAGGGGATCTTATTGAAACATATAAGATTGTTAAGGGCTTGGACACGCTAGAGGCAGGAAACGTGTTCCCGATGTTGGGGGAGTCCAGAACCAGGGGCCACAGGTTAAGAATAAGGAGTAGGCCATTTAGAACGGGGACGAGGAAACACTTTTTCTCACAGAGAGCTGTGAGTCTGTGGAATTCTCTGCCTCAGAGGGCGGTGGAGGCAGGTTCTCTGGATGCTTTCAAGAGAGAGCCAGATAGGGCTCTTAAAAATAGCGGAGTCAGGGGATATGGAGAGAAGGCAGGAACGGGGTACTGATTGGGGATGATCAGCCATGATCACATTGAATGGCGGTGCTGGCTCGAAGGGCCGAATGGCCTACTCCTGCACCTATTGTCTATTGTCAAACCTCTCTTTTCCAGCTTTCTCCATCTACTATAATCAGTCTGAAGAAGATTCCAGAGAGAGCTTATTGTCATGTGCCCCAGGTAGGACAATGAGATTCCCGATCCAAAATATTATCCGTACCCTCCACAGAACTTTGTCCCAGCCCAAACCTCCTGTTTCCAGCTTTCTCCACCTGACTACAATCAGTCTGAAGAAGGTTCCCCATCCAAAACATGGCCTATTTGGTCCACAAAAGCTGCCTGATCTCGTTGAGTTCTTCCAGTACTTTGTGTGAGTTGTCCGTGTCTTGCTCAGATGCTGCCTGTCCCATTGAGTTCTGTTGGGCAAAGAATTCATAGCAAAGGATCCATTCATCCATCCATCCATCCATCCATCCATTCATTCATTCATTCCTCCAGTACTTTGTGCTTTGCTGGAGGTTCCAGCATCTGCAGTTCCTCGCGCCCTCATTTAGACAATCTGCCACGGGGCCTCTCGTTGTTGACGCTGTCCGACTTCTCCGTCGAGTCCTCCTCGTCTTCGGTCAACTCGTCGAGGATGTCCACCTCATCCTCCTCCAGAATATCCTCGGCGATGATCTCGTCCACGGGGCACTCCATCAGGCTACCCTGACTCAGGCAAGTGGCCACTGTGGACCCCGTGCTCACGTGCCCGGGGCTGGGGTACAGGACCTTTGGCAGACCCCTCCTCTGCCGGCTGCGGGGGTGGACACAGTGGGTGCCTGGGATGTGAGGCTCTGGACGGGGGAGATGGAAGGAGGAAAGATTTGGTAAGCTGAGTTTAGTTTAGAGATACAGCGCGGAAACGCCAAGTCCGTGCCGACCAGCACACTAACACTACCCTGCACACACGACGGACGATTTTCACATTTACACCAAACCTGTACGTCGTTGGAGTGTGGGAGGAAACCGAAACTCCCGGAGAAAACCCACGCAGGTCACGGGGAGATCGTACAAACTCCGTACAGACAGCACCCGTGGCCAGGATCAAACCTGGGTCTCTGGCGCTGTAAGGCAGCAACTCTGCCGCTGCGCCACTGTTCCCCACTCATACGTTGATTAGGCCATTCAGCCCATCAAGTCTACTCTGCCCAGACCTCCCAACATTTGATTGTCAAATTCATAATATTTCCCCTCAAAATTCATATTTTAAATGAAAAATTCATAAATATGATCGCGGCGCCCTATTCGGGGTCCCATGTCACAAATTCTAAATTGTGAAGAAGTATTTTAAATGCCAAAATGTGAAAAAGGTACATGTATGCTGAAACATTTATAATTCTTTGTTAAACTTTGATAAACTTGGCATTAGACTCACCTTCATTTCTCTCACTTTACCTGGGGTTGTTGCCGGCGGCTATGCGCCTGCGCAACTGGTGCAGATCAGCGGGCCTGCCGGCGGGCGGGTGCGGCACATTTTGGCCAGGTTGCCGGCGGGTCTGCGCCTGCGCACTGGGTGGGGTGGGGGGGAGGCCCGGTGATGGGGCTGCCGCGAGCGTCCGCCCGCTGGCGGCAAGAAAGTGCCGCTGATCGCGCGGGGCCGGCGCCGCCCGGCTCTGGGCCGGAGCGTGGCGTGGCTCGAAATGGCGCCAGGCCGGCAACCCCTCCCCCACTGCCACTGGCGGGGGGGGGGGGGGGACACTTGGGGACGCACGGCGCGGCCACCCTCCCCCCACTTGCGCACGCGCCACCGCGCTCCCACTGGGCGCGCCAGAGATGCCAACCTTCCAGCACAAATCAGTAATCATAAGGCTAAAATCAGTAATTTGGAGACAAAATCAGTAATTTTTTTGCGCAAGGCAATTTTTTTTTCGCATGATGGCAAGCGCGCTCCCACAGGCAAGCGATATAATGTTAACATTAACATACCTGTATGTTCATTAGTGGTGTATTACATAAACATGTATTAACTCACCATTGAAAATGCTCTCACTGGATGAACAGAGTTCATTATCAATAGTCTTGATATGTTTATAACACACACTCACACATATACGCGCACACTCACACACACAGACACACTCACACACACTACTCCAGTGATGGAAATGGGTTTAGGAACTAAGGGTACTCTGGGATCCTTGAAGCTGAGTTTTAAAGAAGGAACTGCCCCCAAACGTCGCCTATCTCCTTCGCTCCTTAGATGCTGCTGCACCCGCTGAGGTTTCTCCAGCTTTTTGACCCTCCGTGAAGCTGAGGTTGGGAAGGAGGGGGGGGGGGGGGGGGGGCGGGGGGGGGGGGGGGGGGGGGGACTCTGTCCTGTCTGCGTGTGTGTGTTGGCTGCAGCCATCGTCTGCTTTAAGAGGGAAGCAGGTCGGTGATTGATCAAAAGCCCCTAGGAGACTGTCTGATTGGCTGCCAAGTGACCAGCGCATTATGTGATTGACACAATGCCCTTGGAGACGGCGGCTGATTGGGCGGGAGGAGACCGATTTATTGATTGGAACGGGAATTTTAAGGGTAGCTGTCGTGATTGGAGCAAACCCCCTTAGAGACAAGTCGTTGATTGGCGAATAATCAAATAATCGGGCCAAAATATTAAAATAGGAGAACAATAAAATCGAAATTACGATTTAAATCGGAAGAATATCATGCCTCTGCAGGCAAAGATACTAGATCTTTGATCTGCAGTTCCTTCACACAAACAACCACTAGTCCCCTTGATATTTTATTAATGTTATTAATTTGCTGGGGGTGGGCAGGGGGGAGGGTGAGTGGGGGAGGGGGAGAGCGAATGGCCTGATGGGCCGACAGAGAGAGAGGTGAGAGAGTGAGGAAGAGAGAGAGAGGAGAGGTGCGGGGCGGCAGCCCGCAGGGGCCTGAGCGAGCATGGAGCGATCTGAGGACAGTAAAAGCAGGGGGTGACCACCGATCGTGGCTAAAGGGAAGCGCACCCACCAGCGTGACAGAGCCGGCCGGGTCCGGGGGAAACAGACGATCAGCCTCCTCGGAGAGAAAGGTCCGTCCCCTGTGAAGAGCAGGCAAGTGGGGCTGCAAAATGCGTTACCCGCAGCTGAGTGAGCCCGTGGCGATGGGAGTTGAAGAACGCAGATTGGAGATCGAGGTTCTACGGGAGCAGATGCCAGGCGAGACGTCCTATCTCCTTCGCAGACACACTGAGAGCTTTTTGTGTACCCACGGGGGAGAAAACCTCTTTCAGCAGCGTGAGACTCTGAGCCCGTGAGCGGGTCCTTGGATTAATAGCAGACTGGAATTCATGCACCTGAAAAACTGGGAACGTAGGAGAACGTCCCCTCTGCGTACGTGGGTCCTACAATCTCTCAGGGCAAAATCCGGGATGTAGCAGTTTTGGCCTCCGTAGACGTCCGTACAGTTGGCATGCTTGCGCACGCGCGGCCACTGGGCTGCACAGCAAAATACACAAAACCCTTCCAACATCACACGGGCCACTAGCCCGGCAAAGTGCCGCTGCGCGCGGGCCGGCAGAACCGGGGACACATCTTTAGCGGTAATTAGTACGGGATGGCGGGAGGGAACCTAAAAACGGGAATTTCCCTACCCGCCAGTGTGGGAGGTCTGTCTGCCCAACATGGCTGGACTAGCAAGAACCTGTATTAAAGGATAACGGGAAGTAGGACGAGATGAGAAAGTTTTTTTTCACGCATAGAAATCCTCTGCACAGCCAGACCATCTGGCCAAACCAGCCCATATTGAACTCGAAGGCCGAATGGCACCTACTATGGTTAAAAGGCAGGAGGAGGAGAAATGCGGACAGACCGCAACCGGCCACAGGCTACAGAGATCGTGGGAATGTGGGGAGTACCAGGCTACGAGGCAGGCACAGTTGGCATGAGTTGGGTTGAGTCGAGTTTAATCTAGTTGAGTAATGCCCCCGTCCCACTTGGGAAACCTGAACGGGAAACCTCTGGAGACTTTGCGCCCCACCCGAGGTTTCCGTGCGGTTCCCGGAGGTTTTTGTCCTCCGGCAACCACCTTCAACCAGCATCGCAACCGGCTTCGACTAAAAAATTACTGATTTTTAAAACGGAAACCACTTTCGACCATTAGGGAGACTGACAAAAACCCCCGGGAACCGCACGGAAACCTTGGGTGGGGCGCAAAGTCTCCAGAGGTTCCCGTTCAGGTTTCCTAAGTGGGACGGGGGCATTTGTTGATTTGCATTGAGTTGAGGTGAGTTTAACTTAGTTGAGTTGATTGCCACGAGTACCAAGATGCGGTGAATTGCATTTTTGTTGCGTGCTCTCCAGTCAGCAGAAAGACAACACCTGATTACACACGAGTACTGTTCTGTGTTTTAAGGTGAGGAGGAAAAGACTTAATAGAATCCTGAGGGGCAACCTTTTTTGTTACACAGCGGAGGGTATATGGAGCGAACTGCCACAGGAGGTGGATGAGACAGGTACTGTCACAATGTTTAGATGGGTACATGGATAGGATAGGATTAGAGGGACAAGGGCCAAATGCAGGCAGGTGGGACTAGTGTAGATGGGGCATGTTTGTCGGTGTGGGCAAGTTGGGCTGAAGGGCCTATTTCATGTTGTATGACAATAACAGATTGACTGGGCTTATATTCACTGGAATTTAGAAGGATGACAGGGTATCTTATAGAAACATATAAAATTCTTAAGGGATTGGACAGGCTAGATGCAGGAAAAATGTTCCCCATGTTGGGGGAGTCCAGAACCAGGGGTCACTGTGTCAGAAAAAGGGGTAGGCCAATTAGGACTGAGATGAGGAAAAACCCAGAGAGTTGTGAATCTGTGGAATTCTCTGCCACAGAAGGCAGTGGAGGCCAATTCACTGGATGTTTTCAAGAGTAAGATATAGCTCTTCGGGCTAACGGAGTCAAGGGATATGGGGAGAAGGCAGGAATGGGGCACTGATTGTGGATGATCAGCCATGATCGTATTGAATGGTGCTGGCTCGGAGGGCCGAATGGCCTCCTCCTGCTATTTTCTAATCTATGAATGGTGTGGGTAGGTTGGGCTGTTTCACACTGTCTGACTCTATGAGTTTGCTCTCTGAGCTGTGTGGGGGAGGTGCGCGGAGCCTGGGGATATGCGTAGATTTGTGCGCAGACCTGGGGACCTGGCGGGAGAAGCCTCAGGAACGGGCCCTGCATCTCAGAGACGGTCTGGGACAGGTGCGTGCGTGTGTGTGCGTGTGTGTGTGTGAGAGACAGCGAGAGGGGAGAAGTCAAGTCAATAATGTTGGCAAAGGGCCGACACGCCGTCCACAGTTACCCAAAGACATGGCCACACTCCTGGCAGTGGAACTCAGCGTAGCCCCACATCCTGTTGTAGGGCACAGGGTCGTACTTTCTCTTGCACCTTCGACACCTGGACACCTGTGAGGGTGGAGATACAGAGGACAGCTCAGCACATACACTCACCACCGGGATGGGTGGCTCAGCAGTAGAACTGCTACCTCACAATATTACACACCGATACCTCTAGTCATGCTGGACTGGACTACTATCTACCTCACTGGTGACCCTCGGACTATCCTCGATCAGACTTTGCTGGCTCTGCCTTGCACTAAACGTTATTCCCTTATTGTGCATCTGTGCACAGCAAATAGCTCGATGGTAATCATGCTTTGCCTCCCAGGAGAGGGAAAGACTACAAAAGAGTAGTAAACACTGCCCAGTCCATCATCGGCTCTGACCTCCCTTCCATCGAGGGGATCTACCACAGTCGCTGCCTGAAAAAGGCTGGCAGCATCATCAAGGACCCACACCATCCTGGCCACACACTCATCTCCCCGCTACCTTCAGGCAGAAGGTACAGGAGCCTGAAGACTGCAACGTCCAGGTTCAGGAATAGCTACTTCCCCACAGCCATCAGGCTGTTAAACGTGGCTCGGACAAAACTCTGAACATTAATATATAAGAGTTGCTATATTTAAGAGTGAGTTGGATGTGGCCCTTGTGGTAAAGAGGGATCAGGGGTATGGAGAGATGCAGGTACGGGGATACTGAGTTGGATGATCAGCCTGATCATATTGAATGGCGGTGCAGGCTCGAAGGCTGAATTACTCCTGCACCTAATTTCTATGTTTCATGTTAATAGCCCATTATCTGTTATTTGCACTTTATCAGTTTATTTATTCATGTGTGTGTATATATTTATATAATGGTATATGGACACACTGATCTGTTCTGTAGTCAATGCCTACTATGTTCTGTTGTGCTGAAGCAAAGCAAGAATGTCATTGTCCTGTCAGGGACACAAGACAATAAACTGCAATAGAGCTGGGACCTCACAATATTAAACACCGATACCACTAGTCGTGCTGGACTGGACTTCTATCTACCTCACTGGTGACCCTCGGACTATCCTCGATCAGACTTTGCTGGCACTGCCTTGCACTAAACGTTATTCCCTTATCGTGTATCTGTACACAGCAAATAGCTCGATGGTAATCATGCTTTGCATTGTTGCTGAACGCTTTTACATTCACCAAGCCAATTAACCTACAAACCTGTACGTCTTTGGAGTGTGGGAGGAATCCGGAGATCCCACGCAGGTCGCGGGGAGAAGGTACAAACTCCGTACAGACAGCACCCGCAGTCAGGGATCGAACCCGGGTCTCCGGCGCTGCACTCGCTGTAAGGCAGCAACTCTACCGCTGCGCCACCGGACCACACGGCCAGTTCCTACCCGCTTCGTCGCAGGAGAACTGCCTCTCCTCGACTGAGATTCATCTTTAGCACGGAACGAAACTTTTCACTGTACCTCAGTACACGTGACAACAAACCATTACGAAACCAACACCAATACCACTGATGGATAATTCCAGCCAGCCTTCCCTCCCTCAAATTGTATCAATGTCCTCAACCTTAACTTCCATGCCCCACTTGGAGGTGCCCTTCTCTAATTCCCACATTTAGTGGTGCCCTCCCCTAATTACTCCAGAGTCTGCTAATTCTCTAACATTCACCTTCCGCCAGCCTACCCTCCCTCCCATTTGCTGTGGCCAGTTATTTACAACTTCCAGGAGGTGGCCATCCACTTGTGCCCACTGCGGTGCCCCATACTGGTGTTCCCTGCAAGCCAATTACTGGACCTCCTCCTGTCCTGCTTCCTGCCCCCATTTACTGCGCCCCTCCCGTTTTCCTTTCACCTACCTGTGCTTGGCCCGTATCCCTCTAAACCCATCCTATCCATGTACCCGTCCAAATGCTTCTTTCAAACATCGTGCCAGTATCTCCTCCAGCAGCTCGTTCCATACACCCACCACCCATTGCGTAAAAAAGTTGCCCCTCAGGTTCCTATTGCATCTTCCCCTCACCTCACCATCAACCTATGTCTTCTGGTTCTTGGTTCTCCTGCTCTGGATAAATGACTGTGCATTTATCCTCTCATGGTCTTATCCCCCTGTAAATGCTGACAAATTCAAGATGACCCCCTCCCACTATAAATACCAACAAAGTTCTCTACACAATAACCAAAAATCTGTAGCCTCCTTTTGCTCTGGTATTGTATTTAATGTACATGTTTAATCGATAATGTTTTATTATTAATGTTTGATGTTTTATGTGTCATTCCTAACCGTCACTGGATGTCATGTTGTCACTTGCGGGCGGAGCGCCAAGGCAAATTCCTTGTACAGTGGCTTGCAAAAGTTTTCATACCCCTTGAACTGTTCCACATTTTGTCACGTTACAACCACAAACGTAAATGTATTTTATTGGGATTTTATGTGATAGACCAACACAAAGTGGTGCATAATTGTGAAGTGGAAGGAAAATGATACATGGTTTCCAAATTTTATTACAAATAAAAAACTGAAAAGTGTGGCATGCAAAAGTATTCAGCCCCCCTGAGTCAATACTTTGTAGAACCACCTTTTCGCTGCAATTACAGCTGCAAGTCTTTTGGGATATGGTGTCTACCAGGTTTTGCACATCTAGAGACTGAAATGTTTGCCCATTTTTTTCTTTGCAAAATAGCTCAAGCTCAGTCAGATTGGATGGAGAGCGTCTGTGTGAACAGCAATTTGCAAGTCTTGCCAGAGATTCTCAATTGGATTTAGGTCTGGGACTTTGACTGGGCCTTCTAACACATGAATATGCTTTGATCTAAACCATTCCATTGTAGCTTCTGGCTGTATGTTTAGGTTAGTTTGTCCTGCTGGAAGGTGAACCTCCACCCCAGTCTCAAGTCTTTTGCAGACTCTAACAGGTTTTTCCAAGATTGCCCTGATATTTGTCTCCATCCATCATCCCATCAACTCTGACCAGCTTCCCTGTCCCTGCTGAAGAAAAAGCATCCCCACAGCAATGATGCTGCCACCACCATGTTTCACAGTGTATGGGGATAGTGTGTTCAGGGTGATGTGCAGTGTTAGTTTTCCGCCACACATAGCGTTTTGCATTTAGGCCAAAAACTTCAATTTTGGTCTCATCAGACCAGACCACCTTCCTCCACATGTTTGCTATGTCTCCCACATGGTTTGTGGCAAACTGCAAAACGGGGACTTCTTATTGGCTTTGTTTCAACATGGCTTTCTTCTTGCCACTCTTCCATAAAGGCCCGATTTGTGGAGTGCACGACTAATAGTTGTCCTGTGCACAGATTCTCCCACCTGAGCTGTGGATCTCTGCAGCTCCTCCAGAGTTACCATGGGCCTCTTGGCTGCTTCTCTGATCAATGCTCTCCTTGCCCGGCCTGTCAGTTTAGGTGGACGGCCATGTCTTGGTAGGTTTGCAGTTGTGCCATACTCTTTCCATTTTCAGATGGATTGAACAGTGTTCCGTGAGATGTTCAAAGCTTGGGATATTTTTTTATAACCTAACCCTGCTTTAAACTTCTCCACAACTTCATCCCTGACCTGTCTGGTGTGTTCCTTGGGCTTCATGATGCTGTTTGTTCACTAATGTTCCCTAACAAACCTCTGAGGCCTTCACGGAACAGCTGTATTTATACTGAGATTAGATTACACACAAGTGGACTCTATTTACTAATTAGGTGACTTCTGGAGGCAATTGGTTGCACTGGATTTTATTTAGGGGTATCAGAGTAAAGGGGGCTGAATACTTTTGTACGCCACACTTTTCAGTTTTTTATTTGCAAAAAAAAAATTGAAAACCATGTATCATTTTCCTTCCACTTCACAATTATGCGCCACTTTGATTTGGTCTATCACATAAAATCCCAATAAAATACATTTACGTTTGTGGTTGTAACGTGACAAAATGTGGAAATGTTCAAGGGGTATGAAAACTTTTGCACGCCACTGTATGTGAATACTTGGCCAATAAACCTATTCATTCATTCTCCAAACCCCTCCAATAAAATACTGGCACGTTTCGATGACCCCCACGGGGAGAACGTGCAAACTCCATACAGACATCATCCGAGGTCAGGATCGAACCTGGGACTCCGGCGCTGCGTTCGCTGCTAGGCAGCAACTCTACCGCTTCACCATGACCGCACAAACAGTTCCTACCTGTTTCCTCGCAGGCACCCTTCGCCACCAGTATTTGTCACATATATTACAGGAGAACTGCCTCTCCTCGAATGGGATTAACTTTTCATTGGCCAGGTTAAACAACTCCAGATTCTTTTCCGTCAATTCTGACACCACTTGCTGGAACAGAGAGAGAAAGCAAGACTTTAAGGAGTTGTCACGTCCCGCTGTGCCAAACGCTTCCTGAGCATTCCCAATGGATCCCATGCCCCTCTGTTGCGTATGTGTGTGCGTGTGAGCGTGTGTGTGTGTGTGTGTGTGTGTGTGTGTGTGTGTGTGTGTGTGTGTGTGTGTGTGTGTGTGTGTGTGTGTATGTGTGTTGCGCGCGGAGTGTGAGTGTGTGTGTGTGTGTGTGTGTGTGTGTGTGTGTGTGTGTGTGTGTGTGCGTGCGAGCATGTGAGTGTGTGCGAGAGTGTGCGTGTGTGTGTGTGTGAGTGTGTGTGTGTGTGTGAGTGTGTGCGCGTGCGCGAGAGTGTGCGTGTGTGTGTGTGCGAGAGTGTGCGTGTGTGTCTGTGTGTGTGAGAGCGTGTGCGTGTGCGCAAGAGTGTACGTGTGTGTGTGTGCATGTGTGAGCGTGCGTGTGTGTGTGTGTGTGTGTGTGTGTGTGCGTGTGTGTGTGTGTGTATGTGCGAGTGTGTGTGCACGTGTGTGAGCCCATATTTACAGGGAGTGAACGCCTAGGGTGTATCACTATGTACACATGTGTGCGCGAGAGAGCGTGTGTGTGCGCATGTGTGTGTGTGTGTGTGTGTGCGTGCGTGTGTGTGTGCGTGTGTGTGTGACTGCCCATGCTAGCTGGGAGTTTACACCCTGTACACACCACGATTTACAGGAATGGTGTGTGTGTGTGACCATATTTACAGAGCGAACACCTTGTGTGTGTCACATTGTACATGTGTGTGTGTGCCCATACCTACACTCTGTGTGTGTCAGGATTGACAGGGACACCAGCAGTGTTTCACACATCTCCTGGCAGTCACTTGCTGCTCTCCCATTTCCCAGTTCCCAAACCCACCTGGGTCTTCGCCTTGTTTTCTTCATCTTGGAGCTTCTTAATAACTGCCTGGTGAAAAGAACCAGAATTGGTGGTGAGATTCTTCCAACAAACTGGACCCTTTCGCAAACAGCCGTGAGAACACGAGGAAGAGGAGCGCTGGTGGCCTCTCCTCGACAGGACCCGTAGCCGGGATCCTATTCTAGCCCTGCGCCACTGTGCCACTGGGGTGAAGGCAGGAGAATGGGGTTGAGATGGAAAGACAGATCAGCCGTGATTGAATGGCGGAGTAGTCACGATGAGCCGAATGGCCTAAATCTAATTATTTATGAACTTAAGAATAAAAAGACTATACATTAATACACTCAAGCCATCTACAGAGCACAGATAAAGAATAAAGGGAATGTTCAACCCAGGAGCTCTTGTGTCCTCCCTCGACCATCCTTCACCAACCTTGGGTACACAAAAGGCTGGAGAAACTCAGCGGGTGCAGCAGCATCTAAGGAGCGAAGGAGATAGGCGACCTTTCGGGTCGAGACCCTTCTTCAGACTGGTCAGGGATCAGGGAAACGAGAGATATAGACGGTGATGTGGAGAGATAAGGAACAATGAATGAAAGATATGCAAAAAAGTATCGATGATAAAGGGAACAAGCCATTGTAAGCTGTTTGTGGTGTGAAAATGAGAAGCTGGTGCGACTAGGGTGGGGGAGGGTGATAGAGAGAGAGGGAATGCCAGGGCCCGAGGGCTGAGGGAGAGGTGGGAAGGGGCGGAGACTTTAACACTTCACCAACCTTGCAATGTTTCAGAATCATTTAGACAGGTACATGGATAGGACAGGTTTAGAGGGACATGGGTCAAATGCAGGCATTTGGGATTAGTGTAGATGGGACATGTTGGCCAGTGTGGGCAAGTTGGGCCGAAGGGCCTGTTTCCACCCTGTATCACTCTATGACTCTACATCTCTAGAACGGCACGGTGGCGCAGCGGTAGAGTTGCTGCCTCACAGCGCCAGAGACCCAGGTTCGATCCCGACTACGGGCGGTCTGTACAAAGTGTGTACGTTTCTCCCCCTGACCTGTGCAGGTTTTCTCCGAGATCTTCAGTTTCCTCCCATGGTCCAGAGAAGGGGAGAGAAGGGGGGAGAGAAGGAGGGCAGAGAAGGAGGGGAAGAGAAGGGGGGCAGAGAAGGGGGGCAGAGAAGGGGGGGAGGAGAAGGGGGGGCAGAGAAGGAGGGAGAGAAGGAGGGAGAGAAGGGGGGAGAGAAGGAGGGCAGAGAAGGGGGGCAGAGAAGGAGTGGAAACACTTTTAAGAAGTATAATAAAGTTTAGCGGGCATTTTACCTACCGGTCGGTTTTCCTTGGTCCTGAAAACTCCAATGAGCCAATTAAAATGCCCGGTCAGCGGAGGAGGTTGCCTACGGCTGCCCTCGACTGCCTGTAACTAAATAGCGACCCCACTCCCACTGCACTACGAGTCAAAAAGACCCATGTCGACCAGATTTTACTTGCGGTAAATTTTTCAACAAGCTGAAACGTTTTCCACGACCTAGCTGAGGCCGCGAGTATGCGGGAACTTCCCTGGAGCATGAAGGAGAGTTCCAGCGACATCATAGGACATCCTAGGACCACGTGTCGACCATGCTGCGAGTTTGAGTCGAGGGCAAACTCTTCTAAACTCGCAGATGAGGTCGCCGCAGTGGGACAGCCCCTTTAAGGGTCGGGGGTCGCTGGTTGCCGTGGACCGACGGGCCTGTTTCCGCCCTGTATCGGGCATCGCGCACTAATCCACACCCACCTGGCTCCTTTCATTTGCCAGGTGAACTACTCACCTTCAAAGCTTCTGGAGCTTTAACAGAAAACATACAAGCCACGTTTACCTTGACTACTGGATCATCATCAATCTCTTTCCTGTCATCAGCGTCCAGCCCTGTAAGAAATAAAACAAATACCTTGTTTAATGCCCAGCCCTTTGTTTTCGATACCCCTTCCTTGGGGAACCCATCCCTCATGCTCATTAGTCATAGGAGCGGAATTAGACTATTCGGCCCAACAACTCTACCCTGCCATTCAATCATGGCTGATCTATCTCTCCCTCTCAACTCTAATCTCCTGCCTTCTCCCTATAACCCCTGGCACCCATCCTAACCTCTCATCTTAAGAGCCTGTCCCACTTTCACAAGCTAATTCACGACCTCTGCCGAGTTTGCCCTTGACTCATACTCGAGGCCTGGTCGTCACGAGGTCCTAGGTAGGCCGTAGCAGGCCGCGATGCTAGTCGTAGGTACTCGTGGCATCAAGTAGGTCGGGGCGATTTTCTAGCCTGATGAAAAATGTCCACGAGTAAAAAAGGTCGTGAATTAGGTTGTGAAAGCCCTTGTCAGTACATTCTTCCTTCACCTTTAAGCCATGATCAGCCATGATCACATTGAATGGCGGTGCTGGCTCGAGGGGCCAAATGGCCTACTCCTGCACCTATTGTCTATCGTCTAAGCCTCCTTCACCCCAGGGAAAAGAAGCACAGACTATCCAAGTTCTCCATAACATGGGCGGCGGCAGAGTCGCTGCCTCACAGCGCCAGAGACCCGGGTTCGATCCTGACTACGGGCGCTGTCTGTACGGAGTTTGTACCTTCTCCCTGTGACCGCGTGGGTTTTCTCCGGGCGCTCCGGTTTCCCCCCGCACTCCAAGGATGTACAGGTATGTTGGTTAATTAGCTTTGGTAAATTGTCCCTAGTGTGTAGATAGAATTAGTGTACAGGTAATGCTGGTCAGCACAAGCCGAAGGGCCTGTTTCCATACTGTATCTTTGCTAAAAGCTTTACCCCCCTCACCTAAAAAGCTATGAGATACGTTGGTTGGCATTAACAAATTAGGCTGAAGGGCCCGTTTCCGTTCTCTATGACTCTATACCATCTAACTTTGACACTGCCACAGACGGAAATAGATTCTGCCTATCTATGCCTCTCAATCAGGTCTCCCCTTAACCTCCGGTACCACAGACAAAATAACCAGTCTGTCCAGCCACTCCCTGTCGCTGATCCCCACTAATCCAGGCATTATTTGAACTATTCAAATTTAACTTCCCCTGTGGAAGGATTTGAACTCGTGATCAATTGGCTGCTAGTCCTGAAACTTAACCACCGTGCAGGCTCAGCCCACAGCATCTTTTGGCCGGCGAAGTGGTAAATATGGACGGCAAGTTTAATTTTGTTCATTATTGTCACGGGGTCCCGAGGTAGTGAAAAGCTTTCTGTAAAAGATACAGAATACTTAAAGGGCCCTGTCCCACTTGGGCGTCATTTGACTGCCATTTACGCATCACGACGCACGCGCATTACACGCGCACGGTGCGTGGTGACGTAGGCAGTGGCGCAGGATTTGGGGATGTACAAAATCTTTGCGTGCCATCTGCGTGACGTGGAAACGACAGGCCCTTTAGACTTTAGGCATACAGTGCGAAACTAGACCCTTCAGCTCACTGTGTCTCCTTACACAAGCACTATCCTACACACTCGAGAAAATTTACTTTTTTTTTAACCAAAGCCAATTAACCTACAAACCTGTACGTCTTTGGAGTGCGGGAGGAAACCGGAGCACCCGGAGAAAAACCCAGGCAGGTCAAAGGGAGAACGTGCAAACTCCACACAGATAGGACCCGTAGCCAGGATCGAACACAGGCCTCTGGCGCTGTGAGGCTATTCTGCCGCTGCACCACCGGGGAGAAGGCAGGAGAATGGGGTGGAGATGGAAAGATAGATCAGGCGTGATTGAATGGCAGCAGGGGCGGAAATCCCAGGGGGTACAGGGGGGGACACGTTACCCCCCCCCCCCCCTCGCTTTGGGAGGTGGGGGATGATCCCTCCCTATGTTTTGTAATCTGGACTTTATCAGCCGCTTTCTCAGGGCTGAATCGGGGCCTATCAGGGCCCGGCGCTTAAAATCAAGCTACTACATTGAGGCGATCGAGGTGATCGAGGCTCCCGAAGTTGAAGCTCCCGCTGACCGATGAAAGACCCCGTGATTCAAGCCCCACGATGCGGGGCGGACCAAGCTGCTGTTGCTGTTGCCACGGCCGAAGCCTCGCGTTGCGTGCGTGCGCGTGTGCGTGCGCATGCTTCATGGAATGCCACCAAGAAATGTGTCCCCCGCATGGTTGACTGCGATTTCCGTGCCTGAATGGCGGAGCAGTCACGATGGGCCGAATAGCCTACATCTAATGATGTATGAGCTTATGAATAAAAAGACGATACATCAATACAACGGAGCCATCCACAGGGCACAGATGAAGAATAAAGGGAATGTTCAACCCAGGAGCTCTTTGTGAAGTGGTCACAGATGTGGATCTGCAACCGCACCTCACAAACGGTCCACTCCAACCGCAACATTCCACACTGTGTCATGTGTCTCTACACTGGACGGCTCGATTGTAATCACGTGTTGTCTTTCCGCTGACTGGTTAGCACGCAACACAGAGCTTTTTCACTGTACCTCAGTGCACGTGACAATAAACTCAACTGAAAGGCTTGGTGCAAAGTTATAACATCGAAGTCCGAGAAAGTCAGATCAGAAGGCTGTGGAGGTCAAGACAAATCATATTTTTAAGGCAGGCACTAATCACTAATAGCTTTGTGATTAGTGCGGGTGTCAGAGGTTATGGGGAGAAGGCAGGAGAATGGAGTTACGAGGGAGAGATAGATCAGCGATGATTGAAAGGCAGACTCGACTCGAGGGGCCGAGTGACCTAATTCTGCTCCTAATCGCTTATGAACCTATAAAGAGAGTTCCCATCTACCCGTCTACCTCAAAGGGCTCCAATGAGGTAGATGGGAGATAGACACAAAAAGCTGGAGCAACTCAGCGGGATGGGCAGCATCTCTGGAGAGAAGGGATGGGTGACGTTTCGGGTCGAGACCCTTCTTCAGATGGGAGGTCAGGACCGCTCTCTGGGGACAAGAAGGGCTTGTAGTCTGGTCTCGGTAAGGGTAGAGAGGTGGATGGAGATTGCATAGAGGAGGGGGTGGCATCGTGGGAGGGAGGCGATCTTTAAATGGAGAGATAGAATAAAGGGTGGGAAGCAAGGTTGGGCGCAGGTGGAATCGAATGAGGCTCACTCACTCACCCCCCGTATCATCTGTGACCATCAGGATAAGGTACTTGGTAATGAGCGAGAAGTTGCTGTGGTATCGTTTCATCAGCAGGGCAGCCAGCTCCAGGGAGACCTTGCCCTGGAACACCTCCCGGAATCTCCTGACGCCCTTCTCCAGCTGTCAACAAGGTCAGTGGCAAGGCAAGGAGGGGGTGGGTATAGAGGGGAGGGCAAGGGAATAGAGGGGGGCATAGGGAATAGAAGAGGGTGGGGGAATAGAGGGGGGCTTAGGGGTGGGGAGAGGGGAGGGGGGGGGAGAGGGGAGAGGTGAGGGGTGGAGAGGTGAGGGGGTGGTGTGGGGAGAGGGGAGGGGTGTTGGGGGTGTGTGCGGAGTGGAGAGGGGAGGGGGTGTGAGGAGAGGTGTGGGGAGAGGTTTGGGGATAGGTGTGGGGAGGGGGTGTGGGGAGAGATGGGGGGGTGTGGAGAGGGGCAGGGTGTGTGGGAGAGGGGAGGGGGAGAGGGGAGGGGGAGAGGGGAGGGGGAGAGGGGAGGGGGAGAGGGGAGGGGGAGAGGGGAGGGGGGAGAGGGGAGGGGAGACGGGAGGGGGAGACGGGAGGAGGGTGTGGTGAGAGTGGAGAAGGGAGGGGGATAGGGAGAGGGGGGGAGTGTGGGGGAGAGGGTAGGGTGTGTGCGTAGTGGAGAGGGGAGGGGAAGGGGAGGGGTGGAGAGAGGGTGTGCAAGGAGAGGGGGAGGGGGAGAGGGGAGGGGAGGGGGAGGGGTGTGGGGGAGGGGGTAGAGGGGGAAGGGGAAGAGGGGAGGAGTGGAGAGGGGAGGGGGGGAGTGGGGAGTGGGGATGGGGTGTGGGGAGAGGGGTGGGGATGTGGGGAGAGGTTTGGGGATAGGTGTGGGGAGAGTGGAGGGCAGGGGTCTGAAGGGAAGGGAAGAGGCAGAGGGGAGAGGTTGAGGGGTGGAGAGGGAGGGGGTGGTGTGGGGAGAGGGGAGGGGGTGTGGGGGTGTGCGGAGTGGAGAGGGGAAGGGGTGTGAGGAGAGGTGTGGGGAGAGGTTTGGGGATAGGTGTGGGGAGGGGGTGTGGGGAGAGATGGGGGGTGTGGAGAGAGGGCAGGGGGAGAGGGCAGGGGGAGAGGGGAGGGGTAGAGGGGAGGGGTAGGGGGGCAGGACGAGAGGGGAGGGGTAGTGAGAGGGAGGGGTGAGGGGGAGGGGGAGAGGGGGAGGGGGAGAGGGGAGGGGGAGAGGGGAGGGGGAGCGAGGGGAGGGGGAGAGGGAGTGGGGGGAGGGGGAGGGGGAGTGTGTGGTGAGAGCGGAGAAGGGAGGGGGATAGGGAGAGGGGAAGGGGGTGTGGGGGAGAGGGTAGGGTGTGTGCGTAGTGGAGAGGGGAGGGGGAGGGGGGGGTGGAGAGAGGGTGTGCAAGGAGAGGGGAGGGGGGAGAGGGGAGGGGGGTGGGGAGGGGGTGTGGGAGGGGGTAGAGGGAAGGGGAAGGGGAGGAGTGAGGGGAGGGGGGGAGTGGGGAGGGGGTGTGGGGAGAGGGTGGACGAGGGGAGGGGGAGTGGGGAGGTTAGGGTGTGGGGAGAGTGGAGGGCAGGGGACGAAGGGAGGGAGAGGCAGAGGGGAGGGGTGTGTGTTGTGGAGAGGGGGAGGTGATGAGAGAGAAGGGGGCAAGGGAGGGGGTGTGAGGAGGAGGGGGTGTTGGGGAATGGAGGTGGGTGGGTGGGGGTTGGGGTATAGAGGTGGGATATGGAGGGAGTGGAGAGGGGAAGTGGTTGGGGGGGAAGAAAGTTGGGAAGATAAATGGAAAAGTGGGAAGAGAGGAGAGACGGGAGGGTGGAGAATAAGGGGGAAGGGGGGAGGGGAGAAAGGCAAGAATGGAGGGGGGGGGGAATAGGAAAGGGGTGGAAGTGGAGGGAGGAAGGAGAGAGTGGGGACGTGGGAGTGAGCATGGGAGGAGAGGGGCGAGAGGAGGAAGTAGGAGATGTGGTTAAGGCGTGGGAGGCAGGAGGGATGGTGAAATAACAAGAGGAATAAATATTAGCTGGTGCCCAGAAAGTGTTGACAAAGCGACTTCTTGCCCAGTCTCTCAGCTCATCACCTCGATTCTCTGCTGCAGGACTCTTTGGGCCATGTTGAGTTGCAGAGGAAAACTACTCGCGAAATAAAAAAACTAAAACAACGGGCTGGCATTTAATCCGCCTCGTTTTTCCTCTACCAAACGCAATTTCCTGATTCAGTGTACTTTCAGTTTCGTGGCGTTTGATCTGTGGGAGGGAGTGTCCGGCACTTAAAAGGGCAATGGATCCTCATTGAAGTGTCAAAATTCACAGCTGATTCACAGTGAGCCTCTGTCTTCTCAAAGGCCCTTTACAACTAAAATCCGAATTAAATTATTAATTTTTATTGCAAAAAGAAAAAAAAAACCTTGGGTTTATTGTTTAAGAGGGAACTGCAGGTGCTGGAAAATCGAAGGTGGACATAAATGCTGGAGGAACTCAGCGGGTGAGGCAGCATCTATGGAGCGAAGGAAACAGGCAACGTTTTGGGTCGAGACGCTTCTTCAGACTTTATTGTTCTTTTGTGCATTTTTGAGGTACAATGAACATTTTATTTTTGCAAGATATCCATTTATATAGACATCGGGTCATATATGTGTAGGGAGGGACTGCAGAGGCTGGTTCGCACCGAAGATCGACACGAAGTGTTGGAGTAACTCAACGGGACAGGCAGCATCTCTGGAGAACAACGCCACCAGACTTAAACACTACACCCTCCAAATAAATTCGGAACCACATGGACTTAGGGGCATTATTTTTGGCTTTGCAGTGTTTATGTTTGTTGTTGTTATGCATGTTTTTGTCATCCTTTATCACCGTTACTTTTTTTGCATATTTTGCATGCATTTGTTCAACATCTCCCTATGTCATCGTCTGTATCTCTCATTTCCCTTTCCCCTGACTTTCAGTCTGAAGAAGGGTCTCGACCCGAAACACATCACCCAATCATTCTCTCCAGAGATGCTGCCTGTCCCGCTGAGTTACTCCAGCTTTTTGTGTCAGTCTTCGGTTTAAACCAGTATCTGCCGTTCCTTCCTGAACACACACACACACACATATATAGAATATATATATATATACACACACATATATACATATATATATATATATATATACACATACGTGGATAACAAGTGAAATCAGGGATAGTATCAAAGCAAAAGATGAAGCGTACAAATTAGCCAGAAAAAGCAGCCTACCAGGGGACTGGGAGAAATTCAGAGACCAGCAGAGGAGGACAAAGGGCTTAATTAGGAAAGGGAAAATGGATTATGAAAGAAAACTGGCAGGAAACATAAAAACTGACTGCAAAAGTTTTTATCGATATGTGAAGCGAAAAAGATTAGTTAAAACAAATGTAGGTCCCTTGCAGTCAGAAGCAGGTGAAATTGATCATGGGGAACAAGGACATGGCAGACCAATTGAATAACTACTTTGGTTCTGTCTTCACTAAGGAAGACATAAATAATCTGCCGGAAATAGCAGGGGATCGCGGGGTCAAATGAGAAAGTGGAGGAACTGAGTGAAATCAGGTTAGCCGGGAAAGTGGTGTTAGGTAAATTGAATGGATTAAAGGCGGATAAATCCCCAGGGCCAGATAGGCTGCATCCCAGAGTACTTAAGGAAGTAGCCCCAGAAATAGCAGTTGCCTTAGTGAATATTTTTCAAAACTCTTTAGATTCTGGAGTAGTTCCTGAGGATTGGAGAGTAGCTAATGTAAACCCCACTTTTTAAAAAGGGAGGGATGAGAGAGAAAACAGGGGAAATACAGACCAGTTAGTCTAACATCGGTAGTGGGGAAACTGCTAGAGTCACTTATTAAAGATGGGATAGCAGCACATTTGGAAAGTGGTGAAATCATTGGACAAAGTCAGCATGGATTTACGAAAGGTAAATCATGTCTGTCGAATCTTATTGAATTATTTGAGGATGTAACTAGTAGAGTGGATAAGGGAGAAGCAGTG
>CM069166.1:8518049-9080549 GCA_035221665.1 Okamejei kenojei
TCTACTTGGGCAGGAAGTTGGAAACGCTGCATAATATACTTTATTTAGAATAGGATACAAGGACAGTGGAACTGCAATGGAGACAAAACAGACTGCAGATGCTGGAAAATTGAGCAAAAATCAAAGTGTTGCAAGGCGTATCATTCCACATTTCCTTGATCAATGTCCCCTTTGATCTGTGTTTTCACACCTCACCCTTCAATATCTCCCTCTCCCCTAACTCTCGTCTGAAGAAGGGTCTCGACCCGAAACGTCACCCATTCCTTCTCTCCAGAGATGCTGCCTGTCCCGCTGAGTGACTCCAGCTTTTTGTATCTATCAGAGGAGGGGGAATGGATAGACGCAATTTCGGGTCGGGACCTTTCGACGGGTCTGCCCACTCCCCTCTACGGATGCTGCCTGACCCGCTGGGTTCCCCCAGCTCTGTGTGGTACGAGGATTGGGGGACGTAAACTGGACATCGTGAATCGCCATTTTAATCCGTGGACGCGGGTCTCATTTTCATGGCAGTAGCTTTGAGAGAGTAAAAATATCCAGTCCACGTGGCCCAATGGATGCCGTTGGCGTAGGAAGAGTGCGGACCTCTTAGATAGAGGCCGTTGAGATTCACCATGTGGCAAGACTTGTACCAGAAGGCTCCTGAGTTAGTCTGTGCACAGTTTGTGGAGTTCTGCTGATTCCTGTCGAAGGTGCTGAACTTGAGCCCATTATGGTAGCTCAACGAGTCTCCTGCAACGAAACACATGAAGTGGGCAATGTAGACTTTATAAACAAAGGCAACTTCAGACTTTAGCAATACAGCGTGGAGACAGTTCCCTTCAGCCCACCAGTACTATCCTACACACTAGGGACAATTTTACAATTTCTTTATCAAAGTCAATTAACGGACAAACCTGCATGCGCTGGAGTGCGGGAGGAAACCGGAAGCACCCGGAGAAAACCCACATGGTCAAAGGGAGAACGTGCAAACTCCGTACAGACAGCACCCGTGGTCAGGATCAAACCGGGGTCTCTGGCGCGGTAAGGCAGCAACTTTACCGCCCCTTAAACATGTTGCAACTTTTTAATTTGCTTGTCTTGGAGGAGAAAGGAGAGGGGGAAGGAGTGAAGGAGGGAAGGGGAGGGGGAAGGGGAGGGAAGGGGGAAGCGGAAAAGGGGAAGTGGAAGGAGAAGAGGAAAAGGGGAAGGGGGGATGGAGGAAAGGAGGAAGTGAGAAGGGAAGGGGAAGGCTGGGAAGGTTGGGAAGGGTGGGAAGGGGAAGCGGAAGAGGGAAGGGGAAGGGGAAGGGGAGAAGGGGAAGGGGGAAGGTGGGAAAGGTGGGAAGGGGAAGGGGGAAGGGAAGAGGAAGGAAGGGGAAGGGGGGGGGAAGGAAAGGGACGGGGAAGGGGAAGGGGGAAGGTGGGGAAGGGGAAGAGGAAGAAAGGGGAAGGGAAGGGAGAAGGGGGAAGGGGGAAGGTGGGAAGGGGAAGGGGGAAGGGAAGAGGAGGGGGGAAGGGGAATGAGGAAGGGGAATGGGGGAAGAAGGTGGGGAAGGGGAAGAGGAAGAAAGGGGAAGGGGAAGGGAGAAGGGGGAAGGTGGGAAGGTGGAAGGGGGAAGGGGAAGAGGAAGGGGGAAACGGAAGGGGGAAACGGAAGGGGAAACGGAAGGGGGAAGGGGGAAGGGGGAAAATGAGAAGGGGATGGGGGAAGGGGGAAGGTGGGAGGGGAAGAGGAAGAGGGAAGGGGAAGGGGGAAGGGGAAGGGAGAAGGGGAAGTGGAAGGGGGAAGGGGAAGGGGGAAGGGGAAGGGGGAAGGGTCCCAACCCAAAACGTCACCTATCCATGTTTTCCAGATATGCCGTCTGACCCGCTGACTTACTCCAGCACTTTGTTCCACCTGTTAGTTATTAGGATTTGTTTGGGGGGAGCTGATGGTAAAATAAAAAAGGATTAGAGTGAGTGATCTGTGCTCCATGACCCAATTCTAATCCCTTTGGCAAGTGAACAGTTCAAACTGAAATAATTCACTAAATGCTCAAATAAAACAAATTGGACTCGATACCCGTTGGTGAATGCCAACACAGCGAGAGCCTGCCGTAAGGTCACTGGCCTGAATCATAAACTCGATTTGGCGGCACAGTGCGGCAGCTGGTAAAGCTGCTGCCTCACGGCGTCACAGACCCGTGTTCGATCCTGACCTCGGGTGCTGTCTGTGTGGAGTTTGCACGCTTGAAAAGTTTGCATGTAGTCTTATCTCACAAAGCATGTTTCTCCGAGCCCTCCCTCATTCAGTCTACGTCGCTGAGCGCCCACTTGCCAGGCAATAGCGGCCAGAGGATGGACTCAAAAAAGCCGGAGCAACTCCGCGGGTCAGGCAGCTTCTCTGGAAGAAAGGAATAGGTGACGTTTTGGGTCGAGACTCCCCAGGGAAAGGTCCTCACTCTCACACGGGTCTGGAGAAAGGTTATCGATCCAAAATCAAACCCCTGCCTGCCCCTCACTTGCCGGATTTAATCCCACCCTCAACGCTCCAGCTTTCTCCCCCCACAATCCGTCTGAAGAATGGGCCCAACCTAAATCGTCACCTATCCATGTTCTCCAGAGATCTGCCTGACCCGCTGAGTTACTCAAGCACTCTCATTGATCCTGTTGGTTACTAATTGGCCAGTAGTTGGTTTACAGTTCATTGTTCAAAGGCACTGAATAGGCTCTGCAAATTTAACCCTCACATCACCAAGTCAAAATGGGGGCATCGTGTGGGCCAAAGGACGGGCCTGTTCCTGTGCAGTACTGTTCTATGCTCAAGCTGTGGGATTTAAACCCGTCACCTTTTAATCACCCACCAAGTGCGATAGAAACAAGGAACTGCAGATGCTGGTTTACACAAAAAAAAAAGACACAAAGTGCAGGAGTGATTCAGCATCTCAGGGTCAGACGGCATCTCTGGAGAAAATGGAAAGGTGAGGTTTCAGGTCAGGACCCTTCTTCAGACCGTTTGCAGTGCGGGGGGGGGGGGGGGGGTCGGGGAAGAAAGCATGAAGAAAAGAGGGGTGGAACCTGGTGTGGCAAGTCACAGGTGAACACAGAGCGAGGGGGCATTAGATAGACACAGTCACAGTCACAGAGTGAAACAGGCCCTTCAGCCCAACTTGCCCACACTAACCAAGATGCTCCATCGACACTCGTCCCACCAGCCAGCATTTGGCACATATCCCTTTCAACCTACCCTATCCATGTCCCTGTCCAAATGTATTTTACATACCTACCTCAACTACCTCCACTGGCAGCTCGTTCCGTAAACCCACCACCCTTTATGTGAAAAAGGTGCCCCTCGAGTTCCTATTAAATATTTCCCCTCTCAGCTTAGACCAATGACCGCTGGTTCTTGATTCCCCTACTCTGGGCATTCACCCCGTCTATTCCCCTCCTGACATTATACACCCTATAACATCATCTCTCAGCCTCCTGCGCTCCAAGGAATAAAGTCCTAGCCTGCTCAACCTCTCCCTATAACTCAGGCATTGTTGGACAAGGGCCAGAGATATTTAAAATTCTAAACAGAGATGAAAGGATTGAAGAGCGGTGAACTGGACAAGGTGCAGTAAAATTCCGGCTCCTGCGGAACTTGGTGGTGTTGAACGCGTAGGTTTTCCAGACTTTTGGACGTGGGTCCTGACGCGTACATTCATTTCACTTGTTTTACATGTTACTCGCTTGCATAATAAATCTTCCAGTGAACCCAGCGAGGTTAAAACGAGACGTATTGGCTCCGACTCAGAACTGCCAACGTTCCTGACCTCTCGAGCTGCGGATCCCGGACCCTTATCCGGGTCATTCGAAAAGCAGGCCTTTGGCTGACTGAGGAAGAGACACGGCAGCCAATAAGTGCTGAAACGCGGAGTATTGTTTCTGTTTTAAACATTTAATCTTCGAGGAGGAGAGTTGGTGAGCCGCCATTTGAAAGGTTGTCAGGGGAGCGGAGAGAAAACTGCATTTTGATTGAAAAGAGACTTTACCAAGTGAAGATAGCACATGTGGAAAGCAGCCAATGGCTGAGGAAGAGAAACAGCGGCCAATAAAAGGAAGGGAAGGTGCAAAAAAGTCTGAAGAAGGGTCTGGACACAAAACGTCACCCATTCCTTCTCTCCAGAGATGCTGCCTGTCCCGCTGAGTTACTCCAGCTTTTTGTTTTTATCGTGGGACATGTGAAAAGCAGCCAAAGGAAGAGATACAGCAGCCAATAAAAGGAAGGGAGGTTTTAGCGAAGTGGCCAATTGGTAGTGGCTGACTCTCATCATTCACCTACATTACCACCTCAAAAAAAAAAACTCAATCTTACTAAGTTAGTAAGACCTGACTGTCACTTTTTAACCCACTCCCTTCCAGATTGGGCTGTTCGGAGAGAGGCTGTTGTGTGGTGAGGGAAGTGCATAACTGGGATTTTGTTTCATTTTTTTTTAGTTTAGAGATACAGTGCGGGAACAGACCCATCGGCTCAATTTTCAAAAAATTCAAAACCGGCCGCGACTAAAAATCGGTTGCCGTTTTAAAAATAGGTAATTTTTTAGTCGAAGCCGGTTGCGATGCTAGTTGAAGGTGGTTGCCGGAGGTTGCAGGTAGTGGTAGGTAAGACCTTTTTTTCCACCCAGTTTTATTCCACCAGGAAATAATCGCCGGAACATAGAAGAAGCGGAAACCACTTTCGACCATTAGGGAGACTGACAAAAACCTCCGGGAACCGCACGGAAACCTCGGGTTTCCATTTTAAAAATCGGTCATTTTGTAGTCGATGCCGGTTGCGATGTTAGTTGAAGGTGGTTGCCGGAGGACAAAAAAACCTCCGGGAACCGCACGGAAACCTCGGGTGGGGCGCAAAGTCTCCAGAGGTTTCCTAAGTGGGACGGGGGCGTTAGTCCGCAACCCGAGCACTGCGCCACCGTACTGCCACAAGAGCATTCTCCGAGTGGTTGCCGCGCATTCTCAAGGGGGGGGGGGGGGGGGGGTGAAGGTCGAGCAGCAACTGCTGGTTGGCACAAATGACACGGGATTGGAAAATGATGAGGGGCTGACAATACTAAAAGTGATGCTGCTGGATTATCGGAGCAGGAACCCTGGAGGGGGTGCGGGGGGGGGGGGGGGGGGGGAGAGCACTTACCCGCTCCTCCATCAGTGAACCCCTTCACCAGGAGAGTGTAGCCATTTCCTTCTGCGTGGATGGCATTGGCAGCCACCGCAAACTCTCCATACCTGGCATGGGCGGTCCTGTTCTCAAAGTCTTCCATGTCGATCCTCAGCTGGTATTTCCTCTTCGCTGTCAATGAGTGCATGTTCTGCAGACCTACAGGGAGTAACAACTCAACTTCACGTGACGGTCACTGCAGGTCAGTGGGCATAAGGGGCGAGAGTTTCAGTTCAGTTTATATACACGTGTGCGAGGTCCAGTGAAAAGCTTTTGTCGCCTGCTAACCAGTCGGCGGAAAGACAATACGTGATTACAATCGAGCCGTCCACAGAGTACAGATACAGGATGAAGAGAATAAGGTTTAGTGCAAGATAAAGTCCAGTAAAGTCCGATCAAAGATAGTCCGAGGGTCTCCAATGAGGTAGGTTGTAGCTCAGGGCTGCACTCTGGTTAGGTTTTAGTGATACAGCGCAGAAACAGGCCCTTCGGCCCACCAAGTCCGCGCCGACCAGCGATCCCTGCACTTTAACACTATCCTACACACAATTTACACCAATATCGGACCAATTAACCTACAAAACTGTATGTCTTTGGAGTGTGGGAGCAAACGGAAGATCTCTGATAAAATCCACACGGGAGAACGCGCACACTCCGAACAGGCAGCCCCCGGAGTCGGGATCGAACCCGGGTCTCCGGCGCTGCGAGCGCTGCAACTCTACCGCTGCGCCACCGTGCCGTCCAGAAATACTGCCGGTGAGGGTTACTGGTTGTGGTAGGGTGGTTCAGTTGCCTGATAACAGCTGGGAAGAGACTGCCCCTGAATCTGGAGGTGTGCGTTTACACACTTCTGCACCCCCTTGCCTGATGGGAGAGGGGAGAAGAGGGAGTGGCCGGGGTGCGACTCGTCCTTGATTGTGCTGCTGGCCTTGCCGAGGCAGCGGGAGGTGTAGATGGATTCAATGGAGAGGAGGTCGGTTTGTGTGATGTTCTGGGCTGCGTCCACAATTCTCTGCGATTTCCTGCGGTCTTGGATGGAGCTGCTCCCAAGCCATGTTGTGATGCATCCCGATAAAATGCGCATCTGTAGAAGTCGGTGCGAGGTGTTGGGATATGCTGAACTTCCTAAGCCTTTAAGAATGATTAATTGTCATATGTACTGGCAATGGAGTAAAGACATTCTTACTTCCTGCAACTTTACAGGCCCATTAATGCAATAACACTACAAATAAATACGCAAAAATTAAAAAAATTATGTTTAGACGATAGACAATAGACAATAGGTGCAGGAGCAGGCCCTTCGAGCCAGCACCGCCATTCAATGTGATCATGGCTGATCATCCCCAATCAGTTCCCCGTTGTTGCCTTCTCCCCATATCCCCTGACTCCGCTATTTTTAAGCGCCCTACCTAACTCTCTCTTGAAAGCATCCAGAGAACCTGCCTCCACCGCCCTCTGAGGCAGAGAATTCCACAGACTCACCACTCTCTGTGAGAAAAAGTGTTTCCTCGTCTCCGTTCACAATGGCTTACTCCTTATTCTTAAACTGTGGCGTTAACGAAGGAACTGCAGATGCTGGAGAATCGAGGGTACACAAAAGTCTGGAGAAACTCAGCGGGTGCAGCAGCATCTAAGGAGCGAAGGAGATAGGCGACGTTTCGGGTCGAGACCCTTCTTCAGACCAAGGGTCTCGACCCGAAACGTCGCCTATCTCCTTCGCTCCTTAGATGCTGCTGCACCCGCTGAGTTTCTCCAGCCTTTTGTGTACCCTCTTAAACTGTGGCCCCTGGTTCTGGACTCCCCCAACATCGGGAACATGTTTCCTGCCTCTAGCGTGTCCAGACCCTTAACAACCTTATATGTTTCAATGAGATACCCTCTCATCCTTCTAAACTCCGGAGGGTACAAGCCCGGCTGCTCCATTCTTTCAGTTTAAGAAACATTTGGAGGTATATTGTTAACATAGGTGAAGTATACTAGACCAAGTGGGACCCTTGGGCCCAGTCGCCTCAACGTGAGATTGCGGCCAAACGCAGGCTGGTGGGACTAGAGTAGATGGGACATGTTGGCAGTGAGGGCAAGTTGGGCTGAAATGCCTCTTTCCACTCTGTATCACTCTATAACTCTGATTGAATAAACTGATAATCTATCATTGTCTGTCCAGTCCTTCCACGGATCCTGCCTGACTAGCTGAGTTTCTCCAGCTCGGCGCGGTTTGTGAATAGAAGACAATAAACTCCCCTGCTTACCTATCCAATACTCGCCATCCGCCCTACCAAAGCCCTGCTTGTAATCATCCCATCCTCTGTAGAAGTCAACAGAGCCGTCCATTCTTCTCTGAAGCACCTGAAAACACAAGTTTAAGGAGTTATAGCACTTTCCATGTAACGTTTTGCTGAAAGAGGCTCATAAAGTGATGATGGAGAGGGAGGGAGAAAGGTAGAAATCTCTATCCCACGGTGAGGATCTCCAAGATCCGGGCAGCACGGTGGTTCAGCGGTAGAGCTACCGCCGTACAGCGCCAGAGACCCGGATTCAATCCCGACTGTCTGTACGGAGTTTGCACGTTCTCCCCGTGACCACGGCGGGGGATTTCTCCGAGATCTTCGCTTTCCTCCCACACTCCAAAGACATACAGGTTGTAGGGTAATTGGCTTGGTGTGAATGTAAAATTGTCGGGTAGTGTTAATATGTAGGGATCGCTGGTAGGTGCGGACTTGGTGGGCCGAAGGGCCTGTATCTTTGAAAAGAAGACAAGATGGGATAAGTTGATAGTGGCAGGTTGGAGGTCAGGGGGAGGGCTTCTGGCACAGAGCCAACACTGGTTGAAAAAGAAAGAGAAATACTCTCACAGTATTTAAGAAGCATCCAGACAGGTACTTGAGCTGCAAGGCAGAGAAGGCCACAGACACAATGTGGGTAAATTGCTGAACTGATTCAGTGAGATGGCACGGCGGTAGAATTGCTGCCTTGCACCAACTAAGACCCGGGTTCGATCCAGACTACGGAGTTCGCACGTTCTTCCTGTGACTGCCTGGGTTTTCCTGGGGTGCTCCGGTTTCCTCCCACACCCCAAATACATACAGGTTTGTAGGTTAATTGGCTTCGGTAAATTGTAAAAAATTGTCTCTGGTGCGGACGCTAGTGTTAGTGTACGGGGTGATGGCTGGTTGGCGCTGACTCGGTGGGCCAAAGGGGCCTCTTTCCTTCCGCACGGTTAATTCTAAAGTCTAAAATAGGATTGGGGTAGATATGTACAATGGGTAGCATGGACATTGCGGGCCGAAGGGCCTGTTTCAGTGCAGCATGACTCTAGCTATAAGATGAGGGACCAACTAACATGAGATGAAGGAGATCTTTGGGACAGACACGAAGGAAGATTAGAGAGAAAATAATTGAATTAGGGTTCAGAGCCCGTAACTTACTGTCCATCCTCCTCCATCAGTCTCCATGTCACAGTAAACACTCAGTGGAAGGAGCGGGCCAGAGGGGTGGATCTGATACACCCCACTTCTGCGAAAGCCTTTGTGGAAAATGTCCGCACAATCCAGTACGAAGTTGGACCAGGGAATCCCGCCGTTCAGCGCACTCGTGTCCTCTCCTGTTCAAAACCACCAAGCCATTAGTGGAGAGGGCAAAGCTTTTCACTGCCCCTGTACCACAGTGCACATGACAATAAACGAAACTAACTCAGGGTTTAGATAGAACATAGAAAAGCCATAGTGTGCAAGAGAGAACTGCAGATGCTGTTTTTAAATCGAAGGTAGACACAAAATGCTGGAGTAACTCAGCGGGTGAGGCAGCATCTCTGGAGCGAAGGAATGGGTGACGTTTCGAGTCAAGACCCTTCTTCAGACTGACATGAACAGCAGTTGGGTCCCTCTTGCTGGCATGGATAAAGGGTGCTGAGTGGATTTTTTGACTCTATGAGAATGCAGCATTCAAACCACTAAGTATTAGCTCATACTGACTAAAGGAGAAAATATTTCACATTAAGCACACCGCTAGTTTTTTAAAATTAGTGTCACGTGTACTCAGAAAACAGTGAAGATCGTTTTTTTTTTGCGTGCTATCCAATTTTCTGCGTGCTATCCTCTCCAGAGATGCTGCCTGTCCCGCTGAGTTACTCCAGCATTTTGTGTCTACCTTCGATTTAAAACCAGCATCTGCAGTTCTTTCTTACACACTATAGCTTTTCTATGTTCTGTGTTAGCCCTGAGTTAGTTTAGTTTATTGTCATGTGTACTGAGGTCGTGTTCGGTAGAAAAGCATAGGACAGGTTAAGGGCCCTTCAGCCCACGATGTTTGTGCGGAACCTGATGCCAGGTGGGACTGCCTGTACATGATCCATATCCCTCTATTCCCTGTGCTTCCATGTGCCTATGTAGAAGCCTCTTTGATGCCATCATTAACTCTGCCTCCCCCACCACCACCCCCGACAATGCTTCCAGCACCCACAATACTCTCTTTGTAAAAAAAAACTCATCCTGCATATCTCCATTAAGCTTTGCCCCCCCTTCACCATGTAGCTAAGCTCTCAAGAGCTGGTTATTCCCACCCTGTGAGAAAGGCTTTGAATGTCTATCCTACCTCTGCATCTCATAATTTTATATATACTTCTATTAAGCCTCTCCTCAACCTCCAATGTGTCAGACAAAAAGTCTCTTAAATTCCTCATTTCCTGAGATGTTGCACCATCTATCATCGTGACTTCCTTATTGTGATTAGCTTTTTATTTAGTTGAGTTTAGTTTAAAGATACAGCGCAGATGCAAGCCCTTTCAGCCCCCCGGCTCCGCGTCGACCGGCGATCCCCGCACATTAACACCATCCTACACCCACTAGGGAGAATTGTTAAATTTACCAAGCCAATTAACCTACAAACCTGTACACCTTTGGAGTGCGGGAGGAAACCGGAGATCTCAGAAAACCCGCGCAGGTCACGGGGAGAACGTACAAACTCCGTACAGACAGCGCCCGTAGCCAGGATCAAACCCGGGTTTCTGGCGCTGTAGGGCAGCAACTCTACCCCTGCGCCACCCTGATCTTCAGTTTCCACCCACACTCCAAAGATATACAGGTTTGTAGGTTAATTGGCTTGGTGTAAATGTAAAATTTTCCCTAGTGTGTGTAGTGCGGGGATCGATGGTCGGTGCGGACTCGGAGGGCCGAAGGGCCTGTTCCGTGCTGAATCTCCAAACTAAACTAACCCAAACTAAAAAACTTGCTGAAGTCAGTCTCCACTCACCCAAGGGTCTGATGTGGAATGTCATGGATCGAGGATTCTTTTTCAGCGAAGGATAATTCCAATCAGGATGAGGCATATTCAAAACTTGATGGAACAATGAAGCAGCCAGACAGAGGGGGAGGTAGAACTGCAAGATAGGAGGATGTGTGTTAAAATCTGCACTAAATAACTCTATAAACACTTGCCTTAACCCAGTCTCTTTTGAACAAGCCACTTGTGAATGAATCTCCCTTTTGTGGAACCTAGGAACTACAGATGTTGGCTGGCAAAAAAGGACACAATGAGCTGGAGTATCTCAGCGGGTCAGGCAGCGTGAGGGCCCAAACGCGGCCGGCTGCGGGAGCCACGATCGTCCCGTCAACGGAGGGCTCGAGGCCCCCCCAACCGTGGGAGAACAAAGAACGGGAGAGATTGAACTTTTTTTTTCGCCTTCCATCGCAGTGAGGAATGTGGAGGGGTCACTGTGGTGGATGTTTATGTTAAAATGTATTTTGTGTATCGTGTTGCTTTTTATTGGTATGACTGTACGTCAAATCAAATTCCTCGTATGTTGCAAGCGATCGGCTCCGATGGTAAGTCTACGTCCCTGCGGTGGGGCTCAAAGTCAGTCCCGGCTCCAGCTCCATGAGTCAGGCCTCCAGCTCCATGATGCTAGGCCGCAGGGCGACTGCAGATACGATCCGGAAAACAATCGCATCTCCGGCTAGGTAAGAGATTGAAAAACAGGTTTCCCCCGACCCCCCCACATAAAACAAACAAGAGGACATTAACACACACTTTTAAAACACACTAAAAATATCAAAAAATACGATAAGACAGGTTTGTAGGTTAATTGGCTTGGTATAAATGTAAAATTGTCCCTGGTGTATGTAGGGTAGTGTTAAGCCCCTGTCCCACTTAGGAGACCTAAACAGCAACCCCCGGTGACCTTGCCCGCCACTCAAAAAAAAAATCAAGGTCGAGGTGACCTGCAACCTCCTACCACCTCCCACGCATCTGTTGAAAACCTTCCTCCACTATGAAGAAAACCAGCTTCGACTAAACCTGCGACAAAAAAAAATATTAATTTTTAAAACGGCAACCTATTTTTAGTCAAGGCCGGTTTTAAACATGATGAAAAAGTAGCAGCAACCTAGATGAAGCCTCGACCACGCGGAAACCACTTTCGAGCATTAGGGAGAGTGACCAAAACCTCCTGTGACCTCATGGAAACCTTGGGTGGCGGGCAAGGTCACCAGAGGTTGCTGTTTAGGCCTCCTAAGTGGGACAGGGGGCTTAAGTGTGCAGGGATCGATGGTCGGCCCTGTTGGCGAGGCTGCCATCGTGCGGCGCCTCCTGGTGGCATTACCACCAATTCCGCCCTGGATGGAGTGGCAATCACATCAGGTTGACCTATATTGCACAGGTGAAACAACTGGTACCAAAGCCACTGCGACTAATCTGGATTCAGTTTACGTGAAATTGGCCTCCACAATCTGCCTTGCGCTGCACCACACACTTTGTTTTTTTGCACTAGTATTAGGTATATTACTTTTATCAGTTTATTTTAGTTCACTTTCGTTTATTGCCATGTGTACAGTGGAAAGTTTTTGTTGCGTGCTAACCAGTCAGCGGAAAGACAATACATGATTACAATCGACCCGTTCACAGTGTAAGTTATTAGTAAGATTAAATGAGAACTTACCAGTTTGAAGTTTGATCTTTGTTTTATGAGGACTTACGGTGAGCGATTACGTGAAGAAGCCCCGCCAGTGCGCATGCGCGTCAATCTTCAAAGCAGCGGTGTGAAATCACAGTAACTACAGTCGAAGTGATATAGTAAGACTCAGAAGACTAGAACTACCAGATGATCTTTGCGATTATGAGGGCCGGGAGCGGAGGGCACGTAATCACTCACCGTAACTCCTCATAAAATAAAGATCAAACTTCAAACTGGTAGGTTCTCATTTAATCTTACTATTTTACTTTGGAGTCACGTGAGTGATTCCGTGAAGATTTCAAAGCTCTGTGATTTCATGCCGTTGATCCAGTTCCATACTGCTTCGGTTGACACAGGATAAACAAATAATGTATTGAACATTGTGTGCATTATACAAATTAATGTCTTAATACCAAAAGAAGCAATAACAACCCCTCTCTCCTAGGGGGAATTTACAAACAGGACCCAAAATAACATGCCCAAATCCATCCGTCGTGAGTATAGGTTTGTTATAATCGTTGAAAGTCCCTTCACTGGACCATCCTTTGGCCCCAAGGATTTGGGCTAAAGGGGCGTCCAGTGCCCTCGCTGCGGTGTTGATACTGCCCTGGTAGAGTGAGATTTAAACACATCAGTGTCTACTCCAGCAGAATCCAAACCTGTTTCGGCCAGCTCGAAATGGTCTACACCGACATCTTTCTATGAGGTTTTGTGACTGATGAGCATTGTTGTTTTGGAGCCTCTAAGACTCTTGGTGACCTCAATATGGATGTAGGTGCGTAACTACACATAGTCGCAGGTTGATGGGGTACGCTCTAAAGTTCATTTTTGTCCTGGACGTCCTTGGCCTGCTTTGTGTAATTAGATCATATACATAAATCGTAATATTATTTACAGAAAAGGCATGCAGTCCAGTCGTAACTTTTGCAATGTCTGGACCCCATTGCGCTGAAACGAGTGCCATGAGCATGACCAGTTTAAGTGTTAGTTTTTTGGAAACAGATGTAATCGGAGCCTATTGACGAAGCAGTGTGAGAACTATGCTCACATCCCAGATTCCTGCATAACTAGGTCTAGGAGGGTTCTTGTTAAATACCTCTCATGAATCAGGACACCAATGGATGAGATCCGACAGAATGTTGTCCCGACCGTTGCCATAAATGGGAGGACAATGCACTCCTAGCACTATTAATGGCGTTATAACTCCATTGGTCATCAAAGTGTAATGTAACAAGAAACTCCAATACATCAGATATGCCTGCAGTGTGATAAGATATAGTTGACTGAAAGCAGAGCATCTCCCATTTTTATATATGAGATACGTATTGTTTTTCAGTATTATTCCTCCATCCACGGTTCTCCTTGATAGTCCGAGCCCCTGGAAAGGTCTCGTCAGTATCTGCAATCAACAGATTAACACGATCATGGGAAAGGTGACTCTTTCCTGTCACAGGGTGAAGCAACAAGGTGCTGCATTTGGGGATGACCATGAATGGCTGTGTCACCAGTCTCAGAACCCATGGTAACCTTGGTCGTGTGGCCCAGTCGGGGATTACCAAACGCCTGAAGCGGACCCCTGCTCAATTTGATGAGACATTGACTGATAAGGCAGAATGGGGAAAGCGTAAAAGAGCATACCTCCCCAATGTAGCGGGAATGCATCCACTGCTACTGCCCCTCCATTCAATTCATTTCAATTCAATTCAATTCAATCTTGAATTGTCATTGTGCAGTGTACAATACAGAGACAATGAAATGCAGTTGGTATCTCTGAAGGGCAAACTTATGAATAAACAAGTAATACATATACATATGAGTAATACATATGCATATGTATCCGGTTCCTATGAGGCGTATTTAGGTAACTGGTGATTTAATCTGGATGCAACAGATCTATGTCTGGCAACCCATAGTGGGTGACAATCTTTTTTAAAAAAAATTTTGGATTCAATATCCATTCTATGTTGTCTTTAACTTTACGTGCCCTGGTGTCTGCCACCACACTATCTCTACCTAGTAGGTAGATTGCTATGACCCAGATGTTCCTAGTAATACAGCAGGGCCAGATGGGGTTTAGCCAGATTATCACATGAATTAATTACGCCCTTGTAATTAATATATGCAAATGCTGTGGTATTGTCAATCTGGAGCTGAACATATAAGTCATGCATTTGTCGAATAGTACGCTTTTCTGGGGCATAAAATGCCCCTACAATTCCAAATACATCTGTAGGATTAATGCCTCTTGCATACTGCATTTGCTGTTGTGGCTGGAATTTGTTATCAGTGACTCCCCGTCCTGAAACACTCACATCAGCTTGTAAAGCAGCTGAAGGTTGTTTGCTCAAAATGTTATTAGAGCGACGTGAGACATTTGTTATCCACTTTTGCAACTCGATGATAGATTGGGCTGTCAACTGCATCAGTCTATCGAAATGACCTGTTTTTGAGTGCCTGTCCCTTAGCCCGTTGCATACTCTGATCGTGTAAAGGCCTAAATTGCACTCCAGGGAAGGCTGCTATTAATTTACCAATAACATTAGCCACTCATTGGTAGGAGGGTTGCTGTTCTTCTACCAGACTGTTGCAGGGCTACTACTAAACTTTTGGCCATATGCAGAGTCACTGATATGCTGGTAATTGAAACAGAATTCAGCTGCCTCCTGAGTGTTGCCTATGATCAGAACATCATGCAAGTATGCCATCACAAGTGATTCTGAGCCCGGAGTGGTCCCCATACTGGTTGCCACAATTTTGTAAACAAGCTAGGGCTGGGTTTACCCATTTTCCGTCAGGCAGTTTGATCTCAAAGTGGGCGTTACACAGCAGGGCTAAAATGTCCACGGTGAGTTTGATAGTGGTGCCCCTTTGACTGACCGCCCAAACCACTATACCTGATCCGATTAGTTTTAAGGCTTTCTGCAGCCTGGTTCATGCAATCGTGTGGTTGGACCCATTTGCCCCCAGATGCACTGGTTGACAGTGGGCTCTCTGAGTGATGCACACTTTACAGGTGTCTCATATCGTTTGGATGTTTCATCCATTGTTAATTCTTGGAACTGGTGAGAGATCAAATTTCTGGCCAAATTTTGTTGCCTTAACAGATCCGGCCAGCATGACGAATTTACATGCCACGTCCAGCAACTGGGAGCTAAGCTCTTGGCTTTGGGATATGCTTCTGTGCTATACCACCAACTTCAGGGGTAGTGTCATACAGCCCTGGCTCTCCCTGCTCATGCATAAGGGAGGTATCATACAGCCCTAACATGGCGCTGCTCCTTTTCTTCACCAGTTCCAGCCGGTATGGCGAATTTACCTGCCACATCCGGCACACCTGGAGCGCAGCTCGTGTGCTTTGGTGTATGCGCCTCTGCAGTATCACCAACCTTCAGGTCAGACTCTTGCTGCCCTGGCTCTCCCGGCTCAAGCCCAAGGGAGGTATTATGCAGCCCATGACATGGCACTGCTGGTATGGGTCCCCATGCAGACTCGTAGGCATCTGGTTCTTGCACTATACGGACCTCTGCTAGAGGTTGCTGCTGAGAGCTGATGGGGATCCCTGGGGGTATTCCCCTGACTGGAACACCTAGCATTTCCTTTAGGAGTTGTTCCATCCATGCAGACATCCCCTAACCTTAATGTTGGTAGGAGGGGCGTCTTTCTGGCCTGACTCATCAGAGTCAACAGGCCTGGATAATTTACTCTTGGCCTTTCCTCCCGACAGGAGTGACCGCAGTGATTCTTTCTTTTTCGCATAAGCAAGTTCAAATAAAGAAACGTGAAACATTATTTCCGTGTACCAAACGTGTTTCAATTATACTTTGTCCAAGTAGGACGTTTTAATAGACTTCAGATTTTTATTAAGTATCTCTGAATATCCCCCAACCTTCAAATCGTGGTGTGAGGCACCGGAGTTGCTGCCGCTGGCTGTACTGCCGGCGGCTCTGGAGCCGGCGTCTCCCGCTGACCGTGGTCCCGCGGGCAGGTTTTTGCTTTTATAGGGCGCCTTACTTTCTGTTCATTTTTTCCCTTTTAGGAAGTGTCCCTGCTGGTTCCTCCCACCAGCCTTACGGGACCTAGCAAACCGCAGGTGTTTTACTTACCGCTGGAGGAGCTGCGCTCTCGCCAGCCTGTCGGTGCGCCAAGCGCGTCTGACGTAATGAGACGCAGGCGCACTGGCGGGGCTTCTTCACGGAATCACTCACGTAACTCCGAAGTCACATCATAGACCGATGGTATTATAGAGTCGTATAGTTCAGAAACAGGCTCTTCGGCCTACCATGTCCATTCCAACCATCAAGTACCCTGACGAACTAATACCATATTTATCTGTGTGTTTAGTTTAGGAGCCTGTAACACCACGGCAGATAAGAAGGTCATTATTCTATCGTTGCATCTCCGTGGATTGTCACCTTGTCGTGGGGGAGAAGCTCGTGTGCTCCTGAGATCCTGAGAGCGATGCCGTCTGGAGCTACGCTCCTGGTAGGGCCACCCATGGCGGTAAGGTCGAGGGGGGAGGTCTCTGACAAAGAGCCAATCCAACCAAGACCTCAACGGTGGAACAGGCGGAGGACGACGGCTGACCTTAGTGGAGCGTCACAACGGCTGGGAAGGCGGATGGATGAAGGCTGCAGCAGAAAAGGGTCTCCGGTACACATGACAATTATATACCCTTGACCCATATGGGTTAATGTCGCCAGGTTTACAAATAAGAGGTGACTTTTAAAAATGTTTTCACTTCTTTATATCTTTACATCAGGCCTTGGAAGGAATTTTGTTTAAAGATGAAAGCTTTAACTGCACATTAAACCAACATAGTTCTTGGCAGCTGCGTGGAACCCGAGATTAAATATGGCCTTCAAATAAAAATTCAAAGTCATAATGTTTCTTTCCAGTTCAATGGTGTTTTAGGAATATATGAAGCATTAATTCTACTGTGATTATTGCTGTTTAATGCAGCATAAATTAAACAATTAGTACCATTTGGTTTTCCTTCAAATGTTCATTTAAGCACCATTAATTGAATTATTCCAAGTGTTTTCCCAGATTAACTCCTGCCATTCCGAAACTCTGAGGTTTTGTCAATTAAACTGTGAACTTGATTTTTTTTTTTTAAAGCACTAAAGTAACACGACAATTTTAGAACAATGAGATCAGGAAAAGATTGTTCATTTTCAAATGTAAATTCCAGGATTTTCCTTAGCTTCTTCTAGAATGCAAACGCTCAGCCCGTTCTCTCCAATTTTCTCCCCAAATTTTCATCAGCGCCCTGCAGTTTCTACATCTCGTCTACACTAGAGGCAATTTAAAGCAGCCTATTAACCCGCCAACCCGCACGTCTTTGGGACATTTTCTTCTTCTTGCGTATGGCGTGCACGGCCTAAAGTTGTCGGACAACTTATTCTATTTGATCTTATTTGATTGTGCGCGCTGGGTTGATTGCATTCGTCGAAACAGGGCGGACCACGTGAAGGTTGCAATCTCCCACCCCATGTCTTTGGGACGAGATGTAGGGAGTTGGAGCAGCAGAGAAAATCCATACATTTACAGCGGGAACATGCAAACTCCGTACAGACAGCGTCAATGGAGATGAGAGGCAGCAGATCAGATATCTGTGGCAATGTGCCAACCTGATTTAAATATGTAAATTTATTTATATAGCACATTTAAATCAACTCGTGTTGAAACCAAAACGCTTTGCATAAATTAATAATTAAGTTTTCTTACATCCACAGAAAAAAAGAAAAATGACACAACACATTTTAGAATTCAACATGAACGTCCCCCCACAACAGAATCAAAATTTTCCATGGCGGGAAAGGCATCAGAAAGTTCAGTCCTCCTACCACTGTGACCACCCAAGGTCGGGGCCTATTTGTGGCCTCTACAGCCAGTCCGATGTTATAGGCCCTCTTGCCAGGGAGATGGAACTCCAGCCTCGGGTGAACACATTTAAGGGCAGATAATGGTAAGATGTTGTAATTCCTGGGTTTGTTCACAGCTTATTCTCACTGCAACAATCTTTCTTTCACTTCTTTTGAAAGAAGCCCTTATTTTATCCCCTAATAAAGCAGAGAACACTATAGCACAGGAACACGCCCTGTAGCACAGGATGTCTGTGTCCAACACGATGCCAAAACAAGTTATTCTTCTCTGCCTGCACATGATCCATATTTGTTCATAACTTGCATCTTAAACACCACTATCATAGCATGCCTCCAGCAACTTGTTCAAAGCACCCACCATTTTCTGTATGGAAAACATATCCACACATCCCCGTGAAACTTTCTGAAGTCTGAAGAAAGGTTTCGGCCCGAAATGTTGCCTATCTCCTTCGCTCAATAGATGCTGCTGCACCCGCTGAGTTTCTCCAGCATTTTGTGTACCCTTGAAACTTTGCCTGCTCACCTTGCAGCTGTGGCCCTTCATTCTCCCCCATCTTCCCATCAGCTCCTCCCACTTTCTACCCCTCTCCCAGGCACCAGGGACAATTTGCAGCAGGCTCCCAACGTTGGGCGGGGAATCTTCGGGAAGTTTCGAATGAAAGGGTGGCGAGTGTGTGTATGTGTGTTGGAAAATCACCTGAATTGTGAAGCCTGGGATGGAGGCTTCTGAGAAATCGGTAAAACCATTTCCAAGCTTGGAAAAAAGGTTCTGACTGTCTACCGTATCTCTTATAATTTAATTTGATATAGTTCTATCAAGTTTCCCTTCAACCTCCAATGTGCTAAAGAGAACAATCCAAGTCAGGTAACGGCTCTACCGCTGTGTCACTTATCAATACCAGGAGTGGGGATTGAACCCATGCAGACAGATGTCCATTGGATCTTAAGTCCAACGCCTTAACCACTCGGCCATCCTGGTCAGAGATATTAGCACTCATTTTGAGAAGACCAGACTATCAAAGCAAGGATGTAATGCCTCAGACTTACAAGACACTGGTCTGGGCACATTTGGAGTATTGTGAGCAGTTTTCAGTTCCGTATCTGAGGAAGGATGTGCTGGCATTGGAGAGGGTCCAGAGGAGGTTTACGAGAATGATCCCGTGGGATGGTCGGGTTAACGTATGAGGAGCGTTTGATGTCTCTGGTCCGGTACTCGCTGGGGTTTAAAAGGATGAGGGGGGGATTTAATTGAAATCTACTGAACAATGAAAGGCCTCCAAGGAGTGGATGTGATGGTTCCAATAGTGGGAGAGTCCAGAACTAGAGACCACAGCCTCAAAATAAAAGGACGTACCTTTAAAAAGGAGTTGAGGAGGAATTTCTTTAGCTAGTGGGCGGTGAATCTGTGGAATTCATTGCCACAGACGGTGGTGGGGGCCACCGATCATTGAGTATTTTTAAAGTGGGAGATTGATAGTTCTTGATTAATAAGGGTGTCAAAAGTTATGGGGAGAAGGCAGGAGAATGGAGTTGAGGGAATAATAGATCAGCCATGATGGAGCAGAGTTAAGGCCTAGTTCTGGTCCTATGTTTTATGATGCTACAGCCTCAAATAGTAACAATTCAACTTGGACTTGTTTCAACAAAGTGTGCTGCATTTGGAGTTCGAGGTGTGGGTCTCCTCTAAGTTGGAGAAACTAAACAGGTCGGGTGAGTGCATAGAAACATAGAAACATAGAAATTAGGTGCAGGAGTAGGCTTGCCCTTCGGCCGGCACCGGGGATCATGATTCTGACCTTCCCTTTACACCGTGAATGGCATACCCTCTGAGAATTCCAGGGTGTGAAAAAAGTCATCTCGGTTTATAGTGGGTCCTGGACTTCCCCAACATCAGGCCTGTCAAAATGTCATTCAGCTTCCAACCATGGTGCCCCATCTAAGCTCGCCTCATGTATGTGCGTTTGGCCCATGGACCTCCAACCCTTTTTCTATCCATGTACCTATCTGTCTTTTTACATATTGTTATTGCACCTGCGACAACTACCTCCTCTGGCAGCTCGTCCCATATACCCATCACCCTCTGTGTGAAAAACCTGCCCCTCAGATTTCTATTAAGGGGGGCACGGTGGCACAGCAGTAGAGTCGCTGCCTCACAGCGCCAGAGACCAGGGTTCGATCCTGACCATGGGTGCTGTCTGTACGGAGTTTGTACGTTCTCCCCGTGGCCTGCGTGGGTTTTCTCTCAGCTCTTCAGATTTCCCCCCCCCCCCCCCCCCCCCCCCCCCCCCCCCCCCCCCACTGCAAAGACGTACAGGTTTGTAGGTGAACTGGTTTGGTGTAAATATAAAAGAGTTCCTTGTGTGTCTAAGAGTTTGTTAATATGCGGGGATCGCTGGTCGGTGCGGACTCGGTTGGCCAAAGAGTCTGTCTCCGCGCTTCAAGTGCTTTTCTAACACACATATACACTCTCTAAACTAAACTAACTTAACTCTCACTCAAAACCTACGTATTCTGGTTCTTAATCATCCTACTCTGGAAAAAATAATGTACAATGATCCTATCTATTCCCCTCATGATCTTACACACCTCTTTAAGACAAGCCTGTATCCTCCTGTGCTCCAAGGAATAAAGTGCTAGGTTGCCCAATGTCTCTCTACAGCTCAAGACCTGAAGTCCTGCCAACATTCTCGTAAATCCTCTCTGCTTTCTGTCCAGCTTTACATCACCTTTCCTCTATCAGGATGACCAGATCTGAACACAATCCTCCGTGTAACCTCACACCTGCAGTTTTTCTTTTCTAAACATAATCGGGTTTCTAAAAAATAATAACCTGCCCCTCAGGGCTCCATTTGTATATTTTTGCAGCACTTTGCATGTTTTTGCAAAATCCATCTTGTGGCTCTCTCTTGAGACGCAGGAAAGTGCAGATGCTGGAATCGTGAGCAAAAGTGCTGGAGAAACCCAGCAGGTCAGGCAGCACCTATGGTGGGAATGGCCAGACGATGTTTCGGAAGAAGGTTAGTAGAAGGGTCCTCGACCCGAAACGTAGCCTGTCCATTCCCTCCACAGAGACGCTGCCTGGAATCTTCAAGTGTGGCATATTTTCCCCGTTTATTAAAAAAAAGAATGCTGGCAGGTCTGCCAGCCAAGATACTGCCTGAGCTGCTGTTACAAAGCAGAAGTCTAATGCAAGCCGAATGTTCTACCCACCTCTCTCTCCCTGCTTGTTCTTACCTGTATTTTCATTCTGAGAGTCAGTCAGGTGTTCAAGTTTGCAATCACAAAACGCAATCACAGAAAAGCATTTTAGCATTGGAATGAAACGCTTGGAATCAGCCGCCACGTCACCCCGATTTAATGGCCTATTGACTTCACATCAGAAACTTTACCTACAATCCCAGAGCATCAAGTCCAGAGATTTTTTCTCTCTATCTCGAGAATGCAAACAGCAAGGGCAGCAGAGGCGGGGTTAAACCAGTCTTACCACGCCCACGAGTTAAATTTACAGCACTTATTGACAAAGGTTTAGCCAACCCACTTCTATTTTCCAAATGACCTGACACATATAATGAACCCCATCCATTTTGGTTAAGAGCCTGTCCCACTTTCCCCAGTTATTCACGAATTCTCCCCAGTTTTCCCCTTGATTCAAACTAGCAGAATGTTCGCAACGAGGCCGCAGGAGTCCGTAGATATATCGTAGCGGCTCGCTATGCCAGCCGTAGGTACTCGAGGCTTCAGGTAAGTTGGGACCTTTTTTCCACCCTGATAAAAATTGTCCACCTGTAAAAAAATAGCCTCCACGAATCTACGAACTCCTACGGTCTCTTACGGACTCGTTACGAACTTTCTGCGAGTTTGAATCAAGGGGAAAACTCGGGAGAATTCGTGAATAACTCGGGAAAGTGGGACAGGCCCTTTAGAGTACCTGGGCTCCACACTGACCTTGGGGTAACACAGATAGCTATAGCAGCTGGGAGAATGGATGGCAGGACAGAACTAAAAGGCAGACAGATTACCTCAGGAACCAGCAGGTAACAGTCAGAGAATAGTGAAGCCATAGGCTTGGACAGGGTGGATCATAAGACCCATAAGGAGTAGAATTAGGCCATTCGGCCCATCATATCTACTCCGCCATTCAATCATGGCAGATCTATCTCTCCCTCCTAACCCCATTCTCCCGCCTTCTCCCCACAGCCCCTGACACCCGTACTATTCAAGAATTTATCTAACTCCGCCTTGAAGATATCCTCTGACTTGGCCTCCACGGCCTTCTGTGGCAAAGAATTCCACAGATTCACCAGTGTCACAGAAAATAGAACAGTACAGCACAGGAACGGGCCCTTCAGCCCACAATGCCTGTGCTGATCACAATGCCAAGTTAAACTCATCTGCTCTGATGGATCCTGATCCATATCCCTCCATTCCCTGCTTTCCCAGCTCATCCTTCACCCGCACTATAGTCCCATTCATCACATGATCCAATATTTCTTTTAGTTCTTTCCCTTCTCCCCACATTATCAAACATTTCCTCGGTTCAACAAAAGAACGTCAGCCTGAAAAGATTGAGGATTCCTTCCCCCCCCCCCACTGCTGATCATATAGAGGGACAGAGGTGCCTAGGAAACAGGCCCTTCAGCCCATCGAGTCTGCGTCTGCCCTCGATCGTCCATTAACATTGATCACACTTTATATTCCTCACACCATCACAAATTCCCTCAACATCCCACCATTCCATTTATATCATGTCATAATGAATATGAGTAGAATTAGGCCATTCGGCCCATCAAGTCTACTCCACCATTCAATCATGGCTGATCGATCTCTCCCTCCTAACCCCATTCTCCTACCTTCTCCCCATAACCTCTGACACATGAGCTAATATCGGCCAATTAACCCTATCGCAAAACCCTTTCCATGTTTTTAATTAATCAATTGAAAGATACAGCGTGGAAACAGGCCCTTCGGCCCACTGAGTCCATGCCGGCCATCGATCACCCTAGTTCTATGTTATCCCACATTCCCAGCGCACTAGGGGCTATCTGCCAAGGGCCAATTACCCTACAAACCCGCACGCCTTTAGGAGCACCCAGAGCAAACCCACGTGGTCACGGGGTGAACGTGCAAACTCCACACAGACAGCACCCGAGGTCGGGATCGAACCCGGGTCTCTGGCGCTGTGAGGTAGCTACTCGACCAGCTGCGCCACACATTTATGCAATTATAAAACGGGGAGACTTGTGCATTTAAGAATCCCACCGCATAAGTGAGGCCTAACTCATTTAACCTTGTCCAGATCTTGTGGAGATCAGTTCTCTGCAGTGTGAGTTGATAAAAGCCCAGAACCTAACTCTCCGTCTCTCACAGTCACCAATATTTTGGTTGATCACAACTTTGTTTTGTGAACTACCCTGAAATTTGAAGAAACGTTAGGAATTGTTAAGTCCCTTATGTCCCACTTATCGCTGCCTGCCTAGGGAGGGGACTCGAGAGTGCCACTCTGTGGCCAGCGCTGGTACCGAGCACTGGGGAACAAGACCCAGGTAGACACAAAATGCTGGAGTAACTCAGCGGGACAGGCAGCATCTCTGGAGAGAAGGAATGGGTGACGTTTCAGTCTGAAGAAGGGCCTCAACCCGAAACGTCGCCCTTTCCTTCTATCCAGAGATGCTGTCTGTCCCACTGAGTTACTCCAGCATTTTGTGTCTTCCTTCTGTGTAAACCAGCATCTGCAGTTCCTTCCTACACATTTTGTGATACTCAGAGGGAGATGGATTAGGGTGGGCAAGGACAGCTGGGGGAAGAGGGGCAATGGAAGGGGAGGGGAGTGGTGACAGAGAGAGGAAGGAGGTTGGGGATAGGGCGGAAGAATTCATCGGAGAGGGAGGGGGAAGGGGAGAGAGAGGCAGCCATGGTGAAGAGAGGGGAGGGAGAGAAGAGGTAAAGGGAATAAAGAGAAAGTCTGAAGAAGGAGGGAGAGGGAGAAAGAGGAAATTAAAGTGTGGAGGGGAGGGTAGACGGCTTGACACCACACCTATCTGAAAAACACTACTGCCCTATCGGCAAGTGAAATGATTTCAGTAAATGCACAGAATTAGAAGAGTGGCTTTAATGAAGGAGAATACGGAGCTTCCTTGCTCTAGTTGGGGTTTAACGAACACTGTGTGGTTATCCCTCTGTTTGGACCTTGCTGCGGGATGGAGCAGGCTTCTGGTCCGTGGCAATATTTAAGACTTTTGCCTTCCATCACAGTGAGGAGGTGCCTGGTAGACTCACTGCGGTGGATGTTAAACTGTGTTCATCATGTGTTTTGTTATTTTATTCTCCGTTGTGACTGCAAGGTTCACAATTCCGTTCGCACTGAAAAGTCTGGATGGCAATAAAGGAGACTGACTTTGACTTCACTCTGGAGCCACAAGCTGATGAGGTGGAAAAGTGCAGGAATGTGAGCAGTGATGAAAATGGGTTTTAGGAACTAGGGGTACTCTAAGGTCCGTGAGGCTGAGATTGGGAAGGGGGGGGGGGGGGAGGGGGAATTTTTTATGTGCAGGTCATACCCATGTAAAGAGTACAAGAAGGCATAACCTGTTTATTGTGTATTTATAATATAGTTTATTGTGTATTATGTCATAGCTGCTTTCTCACATCTCTCTCTCTCTCTCCGTCTGTTTACATTATAAAGTGTTCAGAGAGAAGTTTTACATTACATTTACATGTTCAGAGATTCATTTTACATTATAAAATGTTCTTCCAACAAGTCAAAGAAATTTCCTTGATTATAGTATGATAATTGGGAAGAAATTAATATTAAAATTTTGGGGAAACCCAACAACCCCCACAATTAAAATGTGGATAATGGGGATGTCAGAGACCCTACATTTGGAAAAAATTAGACTTGTCTTAATTGACAAACCAGAATTATTTGCTAGAACATGGTCTCCATTTATAGATTATTTGAAGGGGTAGATTGGTCCAGCATGGGAGCTTGAATCCAGGATTAGATGAATAGCTTAAGTTTTATAACCTACGGACCTATGATGGTGTTCATCGTGTGTTATTGATACAAAGCTGTATTATTGGTAATTGACTTTTTTTTTTAATTATATATATTTTTTTCTTTTCTCTCTTTCTATCTATAAATAAAAATAAACAATTAGAAGCAGTGTTAATATGTAATTGATAAATGAGGACCCCAGCTATTTTGATAGCTGGGGTCCTCAGGATTTGAGTACAAGAGCAGGGAGGTTCTACTGCAGTTGTACAGGGTCTTGGTGAGACCACACCTGGAGTATTGCGTACAGTTTTGGTCTCCTAATCTGAGGAAAGACATTCTTGCCATAGAGGGAGTACTGAGAAGGTTCACCAGACTGATTCCTGGAATGGCAGGACTTTCATATGAAGAAAGACTGGATAGACTCGGCTTGTACTCGCTGGAATTTAGGAGATTGAGGGGGGATCTTATAGAGACTTACAAAATTCTTAAGGGGTTGGACAGGCTAGATGCAAGAAGATTGTTCCCGATGTTGGGGAACTCCAGAACAAGGGGTCACAGTTTAAGGATAAGGGGGAAGTCTTTTAGGATCGAGATGAGAAGATCATTTTTCACACAGAGAGTGGTGAGTCTGTGGAATTCTTTGCCACAGCAGGTTGTTGAGGCCAGTTCATTGGCTTTATTTAAGAGGGAGTTAGATGTGGCCCTTGTGGCTAAAGGGATCAGGGGGTATGGAGAGAAGGCAGGTACAGGATACTGAGTTGGATGATCAGCCATGATCAGATTGAATGGCGGTGCAGGCTCGAAGGGCCGAATGGCCTACTGCACCTATTTTCTATGATTCTATGATTCTATGATAGCTGGGACCCCGGAACACTAGATTTTAATAATATGTAATCGTTAAACAGAGGCTGTATTGGTTTGGATTATGATGTGCTTCTAATAAAAATATTATACCAAAAAAATGTTCCTTAATGGTATATAATCTTTTTTTCTGTCACCTCCTCTCTCTCTCTGCATGTTCTGCCGTCGTTTAAAGTATCTCAGTATGCTCATTTGCACATGGGGTACACAAATCTGAAATTTATAGATATTTGATAATGATTTGATAGTGATATATAATAAAATTTGATAGTGAAATATTATATATATGACAAAATATTTCCGTTTGCACTAAATTTCCTGTTTTTCTAAATAAAAACGCCCCACAATTAAATATTCACCACTCACGATTTAGGCTGGAAAAAAACTATTGGTACTACTTATTTAATTTTCTCCCCATCCATTGTAATTTAACTGAAACACTTAATGTGAAAATGCAGTTTCTTATTGGGGACAGATAATAGAAAAAGTAATGCCCTTGGAGACAGCAGCTGATTGGACAGGAGGAGACCGATTTGTCGATTGGACGGGAACTTTAAGGGAAGCTCGCCAGTGATTGGACGTAACCCCCTTAGAGACAACGGTTGATTGGCCGCCAAATAATCGGGCACAAAAAATTGACAAATAAGAAAACAAAAAAATCGGAATTCCGATTTAAATCTGATATAACGTACATAGGGTGGGTATCGATTAATTCTAGGCAACAGATTAAAATTAAAATCTAACCCCATTAAATCACTCAGAGTGTATTATGATGTGTTCTACAGAATGAAGTGTACAGCAAAACCTGCACTTCCAGAGTGGTCTATCGTGTTGTTTCTTCAGCGGACCACGGATTTATTTTAAGAGCAAAACATAAAGGGCTGGAGAGCTCAGCAGGTCAGGCTGGATCTATGGAGGGTCCGAAGAAAGGTCTCAACCCAAAACGTCACCTATTCCTTCTCTCCAGAGATGCTGCCTGACCCGCTGAGTTACTCCAGCGAAAGACAGAGAGACGCAGCGAGAGAGGGAGAGAGGACGAGGGCGAGAGGGAGAGAGGTAGAGAGAGCGAGAGAATAATAAAATAACATGGAATAATAAAATAATGTGATTACCTGCACACCAGAAGAAGCCCGTGCTCGCGGTCCAGAGCAATGACAGTAAGTTTATTAAATTCCCCCATGAAGTTTATTCAAAGGAATGCGGTGCCATTAATACATGGTCAAAACACAATTACATTTACTGAGGAATGCGGATCGATGTATTGATGACGCATTGCATAACTACTTGTTAACTACTGGCTCTTAACAAGTGCTAACAGTGGTAGTTAACGAATCGTTTTCATCTCATGGCCGATGCAGTGGTGCTCGTCGTAACGATTATCCATGGTCTTTTTTTTTTTTTAGACATTTTTAACAACTCTGACTCCCTTCTTGTGCAGAAATTGGACATAAACTGGAAACTGAAAAGTATGGGAACGCCATCCCCCTGCATACCCCCCCCCCCCCCCCCCCCCCCCCATTTCCAACACTGGACTGTAGCAATTCATTCATCATCGCTGCCCTCAGGGATCTGCCCGAGATCCTCCAGAATGATGACTTCAACTCTGCACTCCATCAGGGAGCCCTGGCTGATGCAACTGGCCACGGTGGAGCCAGTGGACTCGTGCGGCTCGCAGGGGACCAGGACCGTGGATAGGCCACGCACTCTCCGGGTGCTGGGGTGCACGCAGTGAGTTCCTGCAACATAGGGCTCTGCAACACACAGGGAAATACAGGTGAACACGGGTGCTGAATACCGGCGGTGAATGTATAGATGGTGAGTGTAGATGGTGAATGTATAAATTGTGACCACATATATGGTGAGTGTATAGGACAGTGAATGTATATATGATGAATGTATAGTGTGAATGTATGGTGAATGTATAGACAGTGAATGTATACGGTGAATGTATGGGCAGTGAATGTATAGATGGTGAATGTATAGACTGTGAACGTATACAATGTACAGACAATAGACAATAGACAATAGACAATAGGTGCAGGAGCAGGCCATTTGGCCCTTCGAGCCAGCACCGCCATTCAATATGGTCATGGCTGATCATCCACAATCAGTACCCCGTTCCTGCCTTTTCCCCATATGGAAAACCCACATGGTCACGTGGAGAACGTACAAACGCCACACAGACAGCACCCGTAGTCAGGATCAAACCGGGTATTCGGCACGGTGAGGCAGCAACTCTACCGCTGCGCCACCGTCCCTACCCCCAGTCAATCAACATGCTGCTGGAGGCCCCATAGTGGTTTGGGTCAGCTCGGGTCTGAGGAAGTGCGTGGATAGAACTAGTGTACTGGTGATGATTGGTGGGCACAGACTCGAACCGAAACGTCGCCCATCCCTTCTCGCCAGAGATGCTGCCTGTCCTGCTGCACCAGCGTATGGTGTAAACCAGCATCTGCACATGGGGTCAGTTACCTTGCCTGTTGTAACAATCTTCAGCACAGCAGCTGTGTGTCCCCCGCCTGCTGTGCCCGGGTGGCCTCTGGTGCTGGCAGCGTGGGAGGATACAGATGGGCAGAATGATGCCACGGCATCTGTAGCAGGGGGCAGCGAGGCCCATCTGGCCAAAGCCCCTGGAAGTGGGAAGCAGATACCGAGTCAACAACTCCGTCCGATGGTCAACAAGGAACGTCGATCGCCTGGCCATAATGAGGACCCGGCATGGGGCGGCCAAGAACAAATTCACAGTGAGAACGTACAAACTCCATACAGACAGCACCCATAGCTAGGATCGAACCCGGGTCTCTGGTTCTGTGAGGAAGCAACTCTACCTCTGCACCACCGTGACCCCCTCACAAACCTAACATCCCCTGGTTCTTGATCCCCCTACTCTGGGCAAAAGGCTCTGTGTGATTACCCGATCTATTCCTCTCATGATTTTGTACACCTCTGTCAGATCACCGCTCAGCCTCCTGCGCTCCAAGGAATAGAGTCGGAGCCTGCTCAACCTGTCCCTAGAGCTCAGACCCTCGGGTCCCGGCACCATCCCCATAAATCTTCTCCGTACCATTTCCAGCTTGACGACATCCTTCGTTAAACAGAGCGACGGAAACTGAACGCAATACTCTAAATGTTTAGTTGAGCTTAGGTTACAGATACAGGTGCGGAAACAGAGCCTGCGCCGACCAGCGATCCCTGCGCACGAATGCCATCCTACACACGCCGGGGACAGTTTACAATTTTTTTTACCGGAGCTGATGACCAAGTCGGATACAAACCTGTACGTCTTTGGGGAGTGTGGGAGAGATCCCGCAGAAAACCCGCGCAGGTCACGGGGAGAACGTACAAACTCCGTACAGACAAGCACCCGTAGTCAGGATCGAACACGGGTTTCTGGCGCTGTGAGGCAGCAACTCTACCGCTGCGCCATCGTGCCGCCCTATGTGGCCTCACCAAGGTCTTGTAACTGCGCGTAACCTCCCAACTTCTATACTCAATATCCTTCCTTCCTTCATTCATTCATTCATTCTACTTCTCTGCTCAATACTTGCGTCTTACCTGAAAGAATGGTTGCAGTGGGGGCAACAAAAGTCGGCAATACCCCATTCCTGATCCTTCGGCACCGGTCTATATTTTTGTTTACATTTGCGGCACCTTGACACCTGTGGAGAGAGGCCGTGCGATATCGCGGCCAAACCCGGTCGTCAATCAGACCCGATAAACAATACATCCGAAAGTCAAGCAGGAAAGGGTGCCGAGAAGATTGACGAGCATGTTGCCAGGACTCAAGGGACCGAGCTATAGGGAGAGGTTGAGTAGGCTGGGACTCTTGTCCTTAGAGCGCAGGAGGATGAGGGGTGATCTTATAGTGTATTAAATAATGAGAGGACTAGATTGGGTAGATAACCTGAACTCTCCTGCCCAGAATAGGTGAATTGAGGACCAGAGGACATAGGTTTAAGGTGAAGGGGAAAAGATTTAATAGGAATCTGAGTGATAACAACTTCACACAAAGGGTGGTGGGTGTATGGAACAAGCTGCCAGAGGAGGTAGTTGAGGCTGGGACTATCCCAATGTTTAAGAAACAGTTAGACAGGTACATGGATGGGACAGGTTTGGAGGGATATGGACCAAATGCAGGCAGGTGGGACTAGTGTAGCTGGGACATGTTGGCCGTTGTGGGAAAGTTGGGCCTGTTTCCATGCTGTATCACTCTATGACTCTATGAAAGTCAGAAAATGCTGAAATTCTGAAACAGACACAGAAAATGTTTGCAACACCCGGCGGGTCAGGCAGCATCTATGGAGAGAGAAAAACAGAGCAAAGGTTTCAGGGGCCGAGACGCTCAGTCTGAATTGGGAAGGAGAGAAAACAGGCTAGGTTTCAATGACAAAGAAATTGGGACAGAGGTGGATAGGACAAAGACAATGTTTCAGACTGTGTGAGATAAAAATAGGTTAATGCAACAGTAAAACACAAAGTGCTGGAAGATCTCAGTGGGTCAGGCAGCATCTGTGGAAGGAATGGATAGGTGAGGTTTTGGGTTGGGAAACTTCTTCAAACTGATTATAGTTGGGTGGAGCAAGCTGGAAAAGAGAGGTAGATGAGGGACAAAGCCTGGCAAGTGATTGAGTCCACTGGCTACACACCAGCGGCAATTTACAGAGGCCAATTAACCTACAAAGCCACACGCCTTCGGGATGTGGGAGGGAACCGGAGCACCCGGAGGAAACCCACGCTCACATCCCACGGGGAGAACGTGCAAAACTCCACCCAGAGGTCAGGATCGATCCCGGGTCTCTGGCCCTGTGAGGCAACAGTGTTACCAGCTGTGCAATGTACCGCCATAGTATTGCTTGTATGAAATCAACACCGACCTGTTTTCCCTAGCTTTGGACTCAAGAGATACAGCAAGGAAGCAGACCCACCGAGTCGACGCCGTCCAGGGATCACCCTATACACACCCACACACACACTCGGGACAATTCGTAATTTTACTGAAGCCAATTAACCTACCAACCTGCACGTCTTTGGAGTGTGGGAGGAAACCGGAGCCCCCGGGGAAAACCCACGCGGGTCACAGGGAGAATGTACAGACAGTACCCGTAGTCAGGATTGAACCCGGGTCTCTGGCGCTGTAAGGCAGCAACTCTACCGCTGCGCCACCGTGCGGAGTGCCTGAAGCGTATAGCATTGCAGCAGCTTTACCTGTTTTCTCTCAGGCACCTCTCGCCACCAGTTGTGGTTACAATCAATGCAAGCAAACTGCCTTTGGTCTCGGGGAACCTCGTTTCTTCTTGCCGAGTTAAACATTTCCAAGTTCCTGGCTGTCAGTGGAAGAGTCCTTAGTCGGTCTGCAATGTGCTGGTTGAAAACAGAAAGTGAATACAATCACCATTCAAAAATAGAGGAGGCATTGGGGGATATATTGCAGAGTTTGACCTCCTTAAACAATTAACCGCGCACATGGGGCTAACACGATGGTGCATCTGACAGAGCTGCTGCCTCACAGGGCCAAACATCAAGGTTATTCAAGCTGGACAAGTAACCGACTTGGGTTGGAAAAAGGGAAGAGGTGGGAAATAGACCAGGGCAGAACCCTGCTCTTAACTACTATACACTATCGTTTATTTTTAATATAGAAACATAGAAAATAGGTGCAGGAGGAGGCCAATCGGCCCTTCGAGCCGGCACCGCCATTTATTGTGATCATGGCTGATCATCCCAAATCAATAACCCGTGCCTGCCTTCTCCCCATATCCCTTGACTCCACTAGCCCCTAGAGCTCCATCTAACTCTCTCAGTTAGATAATCTTGGAGTATTGAATGATTAAATGTCATAAGACAGAGAGAGAGAGAGAGAGAGACAGAGAGAGAGAGAGAGAGAGAGAGAGAGAGAGAGAGAGAGAGTCAAGTGTGTTTTATTGTCATATGTCCCAGCAGAACGGTAGCTTGCTATAAATGTAAATTGTCGCTAGAGCGTAGGATAGTGTGAGGATAGTCTATACTTAGATGGGATTGTCTTACTTGCAGCAGAATAACGGAGGAAACCTAGTACACATACACACACACATATATATACATATATATATACACACTATGTATGTGTATGTGTGTGTGTGTCTGTGTATATATATATATATTTTTGTGTATACACACACACTATATATTATGTACCCAGATATAGTGTATATACAGTGTATATACACTATAGTATATATATAGTGTGTGTGTATATATAGTATTACAGTATACACACTATATATATACACACACGCACGCACATATACACACATATATATATACACATATATTATATGTACACGCACATGCACACACACACGCGTGCACAAAAACAAACAATAACAGTGCAAAAAGACAAACCAATGCCCCCCAAGACTATGTTTAAGAAAGAACAGTAGATGCTGGAAAAATCGAAGGTGGACAAAAATGCTGGAGAAACTCAGCGGGTGGGGCAGCATCTATGGAGCGAAGGAAATAGGTGACATGTAGTTCAAAGCTTATTTGCAGGTTGTAGATTAAATAGCCTGATGGCTGTAGTTTAGTTTAGTTTAGCGATACAGCACAGAAACAGGCACTTCAGCCCTCCGAGTGCGTAGACCCACGATCCCCGTACTCTAACACTGTCCTACACGCACTAGGGACAACGATACCAAGCCAATTAACCTACAAACACCTTTACGCCTTTGGAGTGTGGGAGGAAAACGGAGATCCCAGAGAAAACCCGCGCAGGCCACGGGGAGAGCGTACAAACTCCGTACAGACAGCACCCGTAGTCAGGATCGAACCTGGGTCTCTGGCGCTGCACGGCAGCAACTCTACCGCTGCGCCAAGATGCGGCCCTGTAGGCTGTTCCCGAAGCTGCAGGTTCAATCTCCTGGGCACAATAGCAAACCAACCCAGAAAGATAAATTCTTGGGGATATTAAAAATAATTTTTGCTCCTCTTACATGAAACATGTGTCCTGTTGTTTTTGATTGCGCCACCCTGGAGAAATGAGGGTGTGGATTCATCCTGTCTATAGCCCACATGCCAGCACCTCTACCTCCTACATCATTGCACGGCCCAATTTTCCTTACAATCTGCAGGTGACAATAAACTTAACGTGCAGGTTCGCAGGAGACTTGCATTACCTTTAAGTCATCATCATCTTCATTGTCCTGCGAAAAGAAGGATACAATAGGCTTAAGGCATCGCATCAGTATGGTAACTTATCATTGTCATGTCGACCAGGCACGGAAATCAAAACATGAGGGGGGACACAATTTCTTGGCAGCCGCATGCGTATGTGCACACTCACTCACACACACGCGAGGCCTCGGAGGCTTCAGCCGTGGGCTCTGTGGACAGTAATTACAGGAGCGACGACCCAGGATTACGGCCAGCACGGAGAAGCAGCGCTAAATCCAGCTCAACTCTGCCTGTCCCGCCGGGTTAACCTACAGCCCTGCCTGGTCTGACGGGACACCAGTCCGGAGCAGTGGAGCTAGCGCTGCTTCGCCGTGCTGGCCGTAAGCCTGGGCCATCGTTCCCGTAAGTCCAGGCAGGGCTGTAGGTTAACCTGACGGGACAGACAGAGTTGAGCTGGGTTTAGCGCTGCTTCTCTATGCTGGCTGTGGGCCTGGGGGACACCGCTCCTCCAATCACCGCGCTGAATCATCATGTTCCCCACCCCCCGCACTCCCCCCCACCCCCCATCGCCTGCTGACCGACGTTTCTCGCGTCCAATCAGTCCCCTCGATCATCAGCCCCACTCCCACTGTTCCGTGGAAAGCGGAGATTTCATCTGGTTTTAAAATCCGGATTATAAAAAATGCGGGGGATCGTCTCAAAACAGGGGAGGGGGGGGCGTGTCCCCCCTGCCCCCACCCGGGATTTCTTCCCCTGATGTCTAACGACGTACGGTATAAAAGTTTGTTCTACATGCTATCCAAGCAGTTCAGTTCAAACTCAAGTACAATAGACGGAGTAAATGGGAAGACAAGGGTGCAGAATATAGTTATCAGCATTCGTAATTTCATAAGTTCTAGGAGTAGAATTAGGCCATTCTGCCCATCAAGTCTACTCTGCTATTTAAGCATGAATGATCTATCTTTCCCTCTCAACCCCATTTTCCTGCCTTCTCCCCATAACCCCTGACACACGTATTAACCAAGAACCTCCATCTTAAAAATATCCATTGATGGCCTCCACAGCAATGAATTCCACAGATTTACCACCCTCTGACTAAAGTAATTCCTCCTTATTTTCTTTCTACAGGTATGTCCTTTAATTCTGAGGCTATGCCCTCTGGTCCTAGACGCTCCCACTAGTGGAAACATCCACTCTATCCAGGCCTTTCACTATTTGGTATGAAGTTCCCCCCTCATCCTTCTAAACTCCAGCGAGTACAGGCCCAGTGCCGTCAAACGCTCATCATACATTAGCCCAATCATTTCTGGGATTATTCTGGTAGACCTCCTCTGGACCCACTCCAACGCCAGCACCTCCTCCCTCAGACACTGGGCCCATTGTGATAAACCTTCACTGACTCCAAGATCAATGTTTCCAGGTAAGGGGAGGAGACCAACATGGGGAGACCCAGTTTGGCAACCTGTGGATGCCTCAGTTGTCGCCTCTACTTGAAGGGAACCTTGCCTCTTTGACTTGGGATTGGCCAATTCATCGAACAAACTGAGCCATTAACAGAAAATCTGACAATGTTGGTCTTTACCTGAGGTTCTGGGTCACTGTGATCGGAATCTGTAACCAAAAAATAAGAAAGTTACCGGAATTACGTTTGCCTCGGATGTTGTGCTCACGTTAATGAGTAAATATCAGATTCAGATTCAAATTTATTGTCATTGTGCAGTGTGCAAGTACAGAGACAACGGAGTGCAGTTAGCATCTCACCCAGAAGTGCGCACACAGAATAATGGAACAGTAACATATATATATATGTATGTACTGTACTGTAGAACGGAGAGACCTGTAGCGCCTCCCAGATGGGAGGAGGGTAACCAGTCTGTGGCTGGGGTGAGACCCGTCCTTGACGATGCTGCGCGCCTTTCGCAGACATCGCTTGCTCTGGACAAACTCAATGGAGGGGAGTGAGGAACCGGTGATGCGTTGGGCAATATAAGGTCAACTATCCACTCCCCGATCACCTTGACCAGAGTGCATGCTCTTGGTTGCATAGTGATCCTGTCCAACCTGGGGCCAACTGGCTCAGCTCAACTCAAGGAACGTCGTTTGGAGGAGATCCTAGTCCTAATTCATGTTATGGGAGCAGAATCGGGGCATTCAACCCGTCGAGTCTACTACCGCTGCTCAATCACGCCTGATCTATCCCCCCCTCCTAACCCCACTCTCCTGCAGTCTCCCCGTAACCCCTGACACCCTTCTGGATGGGATTTGGACAGCTACATGGAAATTTTGGTCGTGCACTAGGATTCACCATCCATGGACTGAAGTGTGGGAGAAGACAAGAGACAGCGAGGGCATGAAGAGTTAGCCTTGTGTGGCCAGTCCTTTCATATGGAAGATTGTCAATTGGATCTGGTCACTGATACACTTCAGATAACTATTGCTTCACACACGCACAGGATGGAGAATAATTGCAAATGTTGACTTGTAACCAGGTCAATAGTTAATGATTAAAATGTACTCTTCTGCAGGGACCCTTGTGCTGGGAATCACTTTCAGAAAAACTGGATTTCAGGTTCCTTTATTATAACATTCAGAAACACAACACTGGCAGAGCCGCTGTCTCACCGAGCCAGAGACCCGGGTTCAATCTTGAACTCGGGCGTTGTCTATGTGGAGTTTGCATGTTCCCCCTGCGACTGTTCCGCTGTCGGTAAAATTAACCCTAGTGTGTAGGGAGTGGAAGAGAAAGTGGGATAACATGGAGCTAGAGTGAACAGTGATGCACTTGATGGGCCGAACGGCCTGCTTCCATGCTGTATCTCTAAATTACAATCTAAACCATGTGGACAGTTGGTCAGTGCTTAAACAAAGGGTCACTTTGTAATTTCTTATGCACCCATTCTCGTCCGCCAGACTGGGGTTGAGATTTTAGTTTATTGTCACTTGTACCGAGGTACAGTGACGGGCTTTTTTGTTGCATGCGAACCAGTCAGTGGAAGATGACTTGATAAAGTCAAGTATAGTCCGATAAAATATAGTCTGGGGGTCACCCGTGAGGTAGATGGGAGGTCAGGTCCACTCTCCAGTTGGTGATACGATGGTTCAGTTGCCTGATAACAGCTGGGAAGAAACTGCCCCTGAATCTGGAGGTGTGTGTTGTCACATTTCTGTACCCCTTGCCTGACGGGGGAGGGGATAGAGGGAGTGACTGGGGTAGGACTGGTCCTTGCTTTTGCTGCTGGCCTTGCCGAGGCAGCGTGAAGTGTGGATGTAGGGGCAATGCCCGACAACTCCAGTCACCGAACAGTGTATTTTGAGCTTCATCACATCCACCAAACCTCGTTAGAGCTCCAATGGATGCGTCTCACTCTCTCTTGACTTAAAGCTCCCAGGTGCGGACTAGGGGCTGGGCTCAGGAGGAGATCTCCTGTCCTTCTCGGACAAAGCCAGTCCCGGTCCAAGAGTGGGGCGTGCAACCGATCTCTCTAGGCCACAGCTCCAGCCAATGAAGAAAGATTGCATTCACGTTCGTAAGTGATAGGAGCAGAAGTAGGCCACTCCGCTGTTCAATCATGGCTGATCTATCTTTTCCTCCAAACCCCAGTCACCTGCCTTCTCCCCATAGCCTGTGACACCCGTGGTGGGTATTCAATGTTCACTCTAGTACCATGAACTCTAGTACCAAGATTGAAAAGATTATGCAAGATTGAAAAGACTAGGCTAAGTTTGAAAAGACTAGGCTTGTATTCACTGGAGTTTAGAAGGATGAGGGGATATCTTATAGAAACATATACAATTATAAAAGGACTGGACAAGCTAGATGCAGGAAAAATGTTCCCAATGTTGGGCGAGTCCAGAACCAGGGGCCACCGTCTTAGAATAAAGGGGAGGTCATTTAAGACTGTAAAACTTTTTCACCCAGAGAGTTGTGAATTTATGGAATTCCCTGCCACAGAGGGCAGTGGAGGCCTAATCACTGGATGGATTTAAGAGAGAATTAGATAGAGCTCTAGGGGCTAGTGGAGTCCAAGGGATATGGGGAGAAGGCAGGCACGGGTTATTGATTGGGGACGATCAGCCATGATCACAATGAATGGCGGTGCTGGCTCGAAGGGCCGAATGGCCGCCTCCTGCACCTATTTTAATGTTTCGATGTTATCCACTCCCTACACACGAGGGCACAGTGGTTGCAAACCTACCTTCACCTTGTTCCTTCAGCCGAATGATCTCTTGAGCCACCATGTCATAGTCATTGTTGTAACGTACCATCAGGGTCTCGGCGGTGGCCGCAGGGATCTCCTTGGCGTGAAACAGCTCTCTCAGCCGCCTGCTGCCCTTCTCCAACTGTCGGCAAGACCAACAAAATTGCGTTTTATGTTACATTGTTCGAGCTGCTGCCCTCACAGCACCGCCAGAGACCCGGGTTCAAGCCCGACCTGCGTTGCACGCTGTCTGCGTGGAGTTCTCAAGTGGGTTTCCCTGCTGGGTGCTCCAGCTTCCCCCCACATTTGGCGGGGGGGGGGGGGGGGGGCGGTGGCGCAGCGGTAGAGTTGCTGCCTCACAGCGCCAGAGACTCGGGTTCGATCCTGACCACGGGTGCTGTCTGTGTGGAGTTTGTACGTCCTCCCCGTGACCTGCGTGGGTTTTACCCAGCGGCTCGGTATTTCCTCCCGCGCACCATTGATATTCATGATTGTAGGGTGATTGGCTTGGTACAGTTGTAAATTGTCTCTGGTGTGTGTAGGGAAGTGTGAGTGTGCGGGGATCACTGGTCAGCGTGCTCTCAGTGGGCCGAAGGGTCTGTTTCCACGCTGTATCTCTAAACTAAACTGTATTCTGCACTCTGTATCGTCCTCTCTGCTCTACCTGTTGTATTTGTGTACAGTGTCATCTGATCGGATGGTGTGGAAATCAAACCTGTTCACTGTACCTCAGTACACATGACAGTAAATAGTTCAATGCTAGTCTATTGCATCTGGTAAGCAGGCCCTCCTCGTTCATGACTGGCCATGGGTGATGCATCCTAGTTTGCAGGTGACGTGTGGTCGGATGCAAGGCTGGGCGATCGATGTCATATGGAGGACAGGCTGCTGCCCGTGCAGCACGTCCCCCCCTCTCCACGTCGCTGATCGATCCCAAAGGAACAGCAGGGCCGTTACAGTTTGGCACCAGCGCCGTCGCAGGAGCTGCCAGAGCGAGGTTGTAGACAACGACGAACTGCCTTCGGGGCTCCGACTCCGGATTTTCTCGAGGTTTACTCCAAGACTGGATATGGCCACAAGGCTGTGGAGGTTTTAAATCAGAGTTTTCCCTCTCCTAGATGGACTGCCTTCCCCGGCTGACGAGCCCCATCTGCCCGAGACTCGTGGGGGTGGGAGCGTCTACCTTTCCGTGCAGGTCTATAGCACCTGGTACTCCTGACAATAAGAAACCTAAACCTAAAACTGCAGTTCCTTGGGTCTATGCGGTTGTGTAGGCTTTGCATGTCGTACGTTACATGTTGGACGTGTCTGTGCCTACACCACCCATTCATCTAACTTCCCCATTTCATTCCCGCTGCCACCAAGCATCAATGGGTGCTTTAGTTTTTAAAATACAGCATGGAAGCAGGCCCTTCGGCCCACCGGGTCCATACCAACCATCGATCGCCCATTCACACTAGGGTCCCGACAAAGAGTCTGTAGAAGGGTCTCGACCCGAAACGTCGCCTATCTCCTTCGCTCCTTAGATGCTGCTGCACCCGCTGAGTTTCTCCAGCCTTTTGTGTGCCCTCACTAGTTCTATGTTCTCCCACTTTCTCATCTTCGAAACTTAGTTGAGAGACACAGCGCGGAAACAGTTGCTTCAGCCCACCGGGTCCGCGCTGACCAGCGATCCCTGCGCGCTAACATCTCCCCACGCACACCAGGGACAATTTACAATTTCACAAGCCAATTCACCTACAGACCTGTACGCCTGTGGGAGCGCGGGAGGACACCGGAGCTCCGGGGGGAAACCCCGCGCGGTCACGGGGAGGACGGGCGAACTCCACACAGACAGCACCCATAGCCATGCTCGAACCGTGGTCTCTGGCGTTGTAAGGCAGTAACTCTACCGCCGGGGTTGTCAGCTTTGCAGCGCATCAGCTCCGCAGGCAAAGCCCGATGTTCACAGTGAGGTTGAGGTCTCAGTCTCAGACAGGGCCCTAGCAGATGCCGGTTAACAACAAAAACATGAAGTGCTGGAGCAACTCAGCGGCTCAGGCAGCATCTCTGGAAGACATGGATAGGTGGCCTTTCAGGTCGGGACACTTCTTTAGACTGATTGATGGGGTAAGGGAAGAGGCTGGAAAAGAGGCTGGTTCCACCCAGCTGCCAATCAAAAGCCCCCTCTCCTGTGTCCACCTATCACTTGCTGGTCATTGTCCCGCCCCTTGCCCCCTCTCCTTTCCAGCTTCCTCACTCCTCCTTCAATCGCTCAGAAGAAAGGTCCCGACTTGAAATGTCACCCATCGATTCCTTCCACCAATTCTGCCCGTCCCGCCGTGTTCCTCCAGTACTTTGTGCTTTGCTCGGGATCCCAACATCTGCAGTTCCTTGTGTCTCCCAAGACCTTTAGCTCAGCACTATTTTGGAAAATAAATGCAAAGATGTTCTCTGGATGCTTTCAAGAGAGAGCTAGATAGGGTTCTTAAAAATAGCGGAGTCAGGGGATATGGGGAGAAGGCAGGAAAGGGGTACTGATCGGGGATGATCAGCCATGATCACATTGAACGGCAGTGCTGGCTCAAAGGGCTGAATGGCCTCCTCCTGCACCTATTGTCTATTGTCTATTGTCTATAAGATGGATCCTTACACAAACCAGCATTTGTTAAAGTACTCTGAAACCAAATAACTATTTGGCAATGGGATTATTGTTACAAATCTCTGGACTTTATCCAACACACTTTTGTCTTCTTTTCATCTCTAGAATTGTCCACCCATTTGCTAATCAACCCCCCCCCCTCCCCCCACTAACCTACTTAAGATAGACACAAAAAGCTAGACTTGCTCAGTGGGTCAGGCAGCGTCTCTGGAGAAAAGGAAAATGGTGACGTTTTGGATCGAGACCCTTCTTCAGACTGGCCCGCTGAGTTACTCCAGTATTTTGTGTCTATCTTCAGTTTAAACCAGCATCGGCCGTTCCTTCCTGCACAACCTATCACCTGCCAGTCTTTGTCCCAATCCCCACCTCTCTTTTCCAGCTTTCTCCCCCCTTACAATAATCATTCTGAAGAAGGGTCCCGACCCAAAACGTCGCCTGTCCATTTTCTCCGGAGATGCCGCCTGACCCACTGAGTTAAGGGCCTGTCCCACTTGGGCGTTATTTACGCAACATCATTTACGCGTCACCATGACCCGCATGGGATGCGCGCATGGCGTGCATTACGCGCGCATGGTGCCTGCTGGCGTACACAGGGTCGCGCACAACGCCCCAGGATTTTGGGATTCACAAGTGGGACAGGCCCTTTACTCCAGCTTTTTTTGGGGGACTATGGATTTGAAGTGACGCCAGTGGATCTCAACCTGGAAACAAAAACCTGAAGGGAAAACGTGCCAGTAATTCTTCTTGGGAAAACGTTGACCTTTTTTTTGGGGAGAGTAAACAACTTTGAGGATTGCTGGTCAGTGTGACACTAGCACGCTGAGTTCTGGAAGCTTCCAAAGAGCTCCAACTGGACTCAAACACAATGTGAGTGCAAGTAGGCCAGGCTAATCGAGTGGGGATAGACACAAAATGCTGGAGCAACTCAGCCGGACAGGCAACATCTCTGGAGAGAAGGAATGGGTGATGTCTCGGGGCAAGAGGTGCATAGGGGTTTGTGTAACATAATCATAGAAAAACAGAAAAGTAGGTGCAGGAGGAGGCCATTCGGCCCTTTGAGCCAGCACCGCCATTCAATATGATCATGGCTGATCATCAAAAATCAGTACTCTGTTCCTGCCTTCTCCCCATATCCGTTAGCCTTAAGAGCTCTATCTAACTCTCTCTTGAAAACATCCAGTGAATTGGCCTCCACTGCCTTCTGTGGCAGAGAATTCCACAGATTCACAACTCTCTGGGTGAAGAAGTTTTTCCTCATCTCAGTCCTAAATGGCCTACCCCTTATTCTTAAACTGTGACCCCTGGTTCTGGACTCCCCCAACATGGGGAACATTTTTCCTGCATCTAGCCTGTCCAATCCTTTAGGCATGGACTTCCATGGAAAGGGGGTTTTGAAGACCTCTTAATAACGGTATTGCCTCCAAAAATGTTGTGAGTGAGGAATAATGTGTGGCATCAAATGAAAACCGGGCTCAAACAAACTGGATTAACTATTATGTAGAGATAAGGAACTATAGAGTTTTAAAGAAGGAACTGCAGATGCTGGAGAACCGCACGTCTTTGGGATGTGGGAGGAAACCGGAGCACCCGGAGGAAACCCACGCGGTCACAGGGTGAACGTGTGTAAAACTCCACACAGACAGCACCAGTAGTCAGGGTTGAACCCGGGTCTCTGGTGCTGTGAGGCAGCAACTCTACCCCTGGGCAACAGGATCCTGGCAGTTCAAAATTGGAAACCTCGTACTTTCATTGTTCACATTCCTGTCCACAACTAGTTGCTTCAGGCTTGCGGAACCTCTTGCAGAAAACACAATGACATTCCTATCTATCTCCTTCCCCCACCCTAGTCGCACTAGCTTCTCATTTTCACACCACAAACAGCTTACAATGGCTTGTTCCCTTTATCATCGATACTTTTTTGCATATCTTTCATTCATTGTTCTTTATCTCTCCACATCACCGTCTATATCTCTCGTTTCCCTGATCCCTGACCAGTCTGAAGAAGGGTCTCGACCCGAAACGTCGCCTATCTCCTTCGCTCCTTAGATGCTGCTGCACCCGCTGAGTTTCTCCAGCCTTTTGTGTCCCCCCGACATTCCTACAAAACCCGTTCCCCGGGCGACACTGTGGCACAGGGGTAGAGTTGCTGACTCACAGCACCTGAGACCCGGGTTCAACCCTGACTGCTGGTGCTGTCTGTGTGGAGTTTTACACGTTCACCCTGTGACCGTGTGGGTTTCCTCCGGGTGCTCCGGTTTCCTCCCACATCCCAAATGGTTTGGTTTCAATACAGGTTTGTAGGTTAATTGGCTGCTGCAGTTTCCACCCGGTGTGCAGGGAATGGATGAGAAAGTGGGAAAACATGGAATGAGTGTGAATGGATCGATGGTCAGCATGCACGAGATGGGCAGAAGGGCCTGTTTCCCTGCTGTATCTCTAACTAAACCAAAGGGCCTGTCCCACGGGCGTCATTTACGCGACATCATTTACACGTGGTGACGTAGGCAGTGACGCTGGGACGTACAAAATCTTTGCGCGCCATCTGCGTGATGCGCAAATGACACCCAAGTGGGACAGGCTCTTAAAACTACAAAAGCCACTGGAAAAATGGCCTTCCCCTTGCACAGGCATAAAGTCACGGACTCATCGAGCCACACAGCACTGAAACAGGCCCTTCAGCCCACTGTATCCAATATCCATCAAACTCAGATGTTTTTACACTAATCATGAGCAAAGCTCAAAGTGCTGGAGTAACATCTTTGGAAGGAATAGACAGACCACGTTTTGGGTCAGCACCATAGTTCTACTCCAACTCATTTTATTCTCCGCACATTCCCATCAATTGCTCCGTCCCCGAGATCCTAACACTCCTCTGGATGCGAGGAATAAGTCACACTGTAAGTCACATAAGTAACCACCTAGCAATCTGCACGCATTTGGGATGTGATGGTTGCTACAGCTTCTCGTTTTCACCCAACAAACAGCTAACATTGGGCTGTTTCCTTTATCATCGTTACTTATTCGCATATCTTGCATTCATTGTTCTTTATCCCTCTACGTCATCGCCTGCATCTCTCGTTTCTCTTATCCCTAGCCAGTCTGAAGAAGGGTCTCGACCCGAAACGTCGCCCATTCCTTCTCTCCCGAGATGCTGCCTGTCCCGCTGAGTTACTCCAGCTTTTTGTGCCCTTCTTCCAAAAATGGATAGGGCAGGTTTGGAGGGATATGGACTAAATGCTGGCAGGTGGGACTAGTGTAGCTGGGAGATGTTGGGCGGTGTGGGCAGGTTGAGCCGAAGGGCCTGTTTCCACACGGGATGACTGCGATTCTAAAAAGCCTACATTATCATAGTGAGAAAAAAAAAAATCACACACACACACGCACGCACGCGCGCACACACACACACACGCGTGTCAGGAGCCTTTATAAGTGGTGAGCCATTTAGAGCGGAGATGAGGAATCATTTTTTCACACAGAGAGTGGTGAGTCTGTGGAATTCTCTGCCTCAGAGGGCAGTGGAGGCCGGTTCTCTGGATACTTTCAAGAGAGAGCTAGATAGGGCTCTTGAAGATAGCGGAGTCAGGGGATATGGGGAGAAGGCAGGAACGGGGTACTGATTGGGGATGATCAGCCATGATCACATTGAATGGCGGTGCTGGCTTGAAGGGCCGAATGGCCTGCTCCTGCACCTATTGTCTATTAAACATGTAGCGGTGGTACAGCGGGTAGTGCTGCTGCCTCAGTGCCAGGGACCCGGGTTCAATCCTGACTTCAGGTGCTGTCCGTGTGCAGTTTACATGTCCTTCCAGTGACCGCGTGGGTTTCCTCCAGGTGCTCTGCTTTCCTCCCACATCCCACAGACGTGCCGGTTTCAAGGTTCATTGACCTCTGTAAATTATACCTCATGGAGCATAGAGAGCGGGTGAGAATGCGGGATCACATTAAAAGATAAAACTCATGTGGATAGTTGATCAATGGTCAGCATGGACCTGCTGGGCCTGTTTCCATGCTGCATCTCTAAACTACACACACATTTACTCACACAAGAAAACACACACATATCGAGGGTTACACAAAATGCTGGAGAAACTCAGCGGGTGCAGCAGCATCTAAGGAGCGAAGGAGATAGGCGACGTTTCGGGTCGAGACCCTTCTTCAGACCCTTCGAGACCCTTCTTCTTCTTCAGATCTCCTTCGCTCCTTAGATAGAAACATAGAAACATAGAAATTAGGTGCAGGAGCAGGCCATTCAGCCCTTCGAGCCTGCACCGCCATTCAATATGATCATGGCTGATCATCCAACTCAGCTGTTGCCAGATGCTGCTGCACCCGCTGAGTTTCTCCAGCATTTTGTGTAACCCTCGATTCTCCAGCATCTGCAGTTTCTTCGTTAACACATATCAAGGGTTATGGGGAGAAGGCAGGAGAATGGGGCTGAGAGGGAAAGATAGATCAGCCATGATTAAGTGGTGGAGTAGACCTGATGGGCAGAATGACCTAATTCTGCCCCTAAAGCTTATGAACACACACACACACTCACATACAAGTAGCGACACGCACACACACAAATAAATCAAATATCTGACTATTTCTCCTAATGTCTACTTCCTCCGAAATAGATATGCAAAGAAGAAAATCCGAGCAACAGGGCAGCTGGGTAGACAAAGACACAAAGTGTGGCACTAACTCAGCTGGTTTAAGCAGCACCTCTGGAGAATATAGACAAGGTGGCATTTCAAAGAATTGTCGCACTGTTAGATAACTGCAATATTCTGCTTGAATCCATATCCTGTTTAATTCCGGCAGAAAAGAAACTCTGGTTTATCTCAGTTAAGACTTTGATCAACTCCACCCAACTCCCAAAGCCTCAGGCAGACCCAAGAAGCTGGAGTAACGCAGCGGGTCAGACAGCATCTGTGGAGGGAAGGAATCGGTGACATTTCGGGTCGAGACCCTTCTTCAGGACGAGAGATAGGGGGGTGGGAAACGACCTCCGTGGCTTTTTCAGCGGAAGTTGGGCAGGGTGAAAGAAGCATGAATGCGCAATCTTTTTTGCTGAGCCTAATGTTTACTGATATTCTTCCCGATGGTGCCAACTGATCTTGGCACAATCCGTCAGGTCAGCACAGTTGAGAATCTTTCATTAACAATGACCAACATCTGCAACGAGAACATAAAATTCTAACGAGAAGAAGTTACCTCAATTTCGTCGTCCATTTCCTGATGCACGCTGCCAGGTATTGAACCTTCAGGTCGCACCAAGCTTATCTCTACAGTTTCATTTTCAATTTCCTGGTCTGCAGCAGCTCATTTGAGTATTGTGCCAGGAAATGGGTGGGAGATTTGATGCATAAATTAAAGGTGAGGTTGAGCTTGTTTCTGCTGCGTGAATAATATTTGAATCTTTCCGCAGCAGAGTTGTTACTTCTTCGATTCATGTTTTTGTGTGAGGCACATGTTAGTTTAGACCAAAGATAGATACAAACAGTTGGAGGAACACTCCCCTGCCTGAAGCGTCACCCATTCCTTTTTTCTCCCGAGATGCTGCCTGTCCCGCTGAGTTACTTCAGCATTTTGTATCTATCTTCGGTTTAAACCAGCAGCTGCAGTGCCTTCCTGCACATTCTGGTTTAGACATATGCCAGGGTATTGACACAATGCAATGGCCTATCTGAATCTGTTAATCCTTTTTGTCTAAAATTGGACCCGTCAGGACTTCAAAATGGGGTTAAGCGTCAGGGCTTGCTGGGAGATTTGGTCAAATTTGCGATTGCTCTCTGCAGAGCTGGGACAAGCTGCATGAGGTGCCAGAGAGATCGAAACTCAGATACAATTCATATGCAAAGAATAGGAAACCTTGCAAGCCTTGTCAATCTGATACCAAATGCATAGAATGGATTGGGTGGTTGCAAACTAGATATTCATTTTGTAAACCACTTATAAATAGTGTTGCAGAGCCTGACTGTTGGATGTTTATTGGATGGGGTGTTGAGCTTTGTCTGAGAGTTCTGTTAATCAGGGTAAATGTGTCTGAAGAAGGGTCTCGACCCGAAACGTCGCCTATCTCCTTCGCTCCTTAGATGCTGCTGCACCCGCTGAGTTTCTCCAGCATTTTGTGTAACCCTAAATGTTTCATTAGGTAGACAAAAGCGCTGGAGAAACTCAGCGGGTGCAGCAGCATCTATGGAGCGAAGGAAATGGGCAACGTTTCCCGAAACCCTTGGTTTCGTCCCGAAACGTTGCCCATTTCCTTCGCTTCATAGATGCTGTCAGACTGTTCAGTTCAGTTTAGTTTATTGTCACGTGTACCGAGGTACAGTGAAAAGCTATTGCTGCTGCACCCGCTGAGTTTCTCCAAGCACTTTTGTCTACCTTCAATTTTCCATGTATCTGCAGTTCCTTCTTAAACACTAAATGTTTCATTAGTTGACTTCATCTCGAAGTCCGTTGTGAGTACAATGTATTGAACTGTTATATCATTGGGTTAGGGAAATGTCTGTTATGTATAGGGTTAATCGATATCTGTAATTGGGTAATTGAGAGACAACCCCCCGTGTGGTTTGGCCCACAGCTTCGCAGGGTATATAAAAGGCCATGATCACGAGGCTTAGGGTCGATCTCCTGAAGCAGGGGCGGAAAACACGGCGGGGGGGGGGGGGGAGCAGAGGGGACACGTCCCCCCCATGTTTTGAGAGGTGGGGGACACCCCCCCCCCAAGTTTTTGTAATCCGGATTTTAAAATCTCCGCTTTCCGCGAGACAGTGGGGGTGGGACTGCTGATCGAGGGCGCCGATTGGACGAGAGAGACGTCGGTCAGCAGGCAATGGGGGCGGGAAATGATGATTCAGCGCGATGGTTGGAGGAGGGAGACGTGGCACAGACCTGCGCCTCATGCGCAGCCAGGATCGATCCCGGCCGGGTCTCCAGCGCTGTCCCATCCCCACCCGAGTGCCCCCCCCCCCACGGGTGGCCAGAGAGGTCGGGAGTCAGACGCGAGCTGTACCCCCAGGCCCACAGCCAGCGCAGAGAAGCAGCGCTAAACCCAGCTCGCTCTGCCTGGTCAACCTGCCTGGGCTTGCGGGAAATATGGGCAGCGCGGAGAAGCAGCGCTGGTGTCCCGTCAGTCCGGTCAGGGCTGTAGGTTAACCCGGCGAGACAGGCAGAGTTGAGCTTCATTTAGCGCTGGATTGAGCCTCCGAAGCCTCGCGCGCGTGTGTGTGAGTGTGCGCATGCCCGGTGGCCGCCAAACTATTTTGTGTCTCCCCCCCCCCCCCCGTCCCCTCCATGTTTTGATAGCGAGTCCGCTCTTGTTCTGAAGGAGCTTCTGGAGTGTCTCTCTGCGTGAGGCCTAGAGAGCTTGAACAGATCGAGCCGGGATCTAACCCGCGGTGGGGATCGGTACAGTGTGTGATCTGTGACGCGCTTTTGGTCAAATAAAATTTAGTTAATTCATGTGCTTGATTCAGTGTTTTTACTGAAACTAGACGGGGGGGGGGGGGGTGGGGGAGCTTAGAAGCGAGCAATTATCAAATCCAAACTTACCTGTAAGAAATAGGGGTCGAATTAGGCCATTCGGCCCATTGAGTCTACTCCCCCATTCAATCATGGCTGATCTTTCCTTCTCTTTCTCCTGCCTTCTCCCCATAAACTTCGACGCCCGTTCTAATCAAGAATCTATCAATCTCTGCTTTAAAAATAACCAACGACTTGGCCTCCACAGCTGTCCTGTGCCAATGAATCCCACAGATTTACCACTCTCTGGCTAAAGAAATTCATCTCCATTTAAAAGGTACGTCCTTATAATCTGGGGCTGTGCCCTTTGGTCCGAGACTCTCCCACTAGTGGAAACATTCTCTCTATAATCAATAACCATATAACCATATAACCATATAACAATTACAGCACGGAAACAGGCCCTCTCGGCCCTTCCAGTCCGTGCCGACCATTTGTTTTCCCCTAGTCCCATCTACCTGCACTCAGACCATACCCCTCCATTCCCTTCACGTCCATATACCTATCCACTTTACTCTTAAATGTTAAAATCGATCCTGCCTCCACCACTTCTGCTGGAAGCTGATTCCACACAGCCACCACCCTCTGAGTAAAGAAGTTCCCCCTCACGTTACCCCGAAACCTCTGTCCCTTAATTCTCATGTCATGCCCTCTTGTTTGAATCTTCCCTACCCTCAATGGGAAAAACGTATCCACGTCAACTCTGTCTATCCCTTTCATCATTTTAAAGACCTCAATCAAGTCCCCCCTTAACCTTCTGCGCTCCAAAGAATAAAGACCTAACTTGTTCAACCTTTCTCTGTAACATAGTTGCTGGAACCCTGGCAACATTCTAGTAAATCTCCTCTGTACTCTCTCTATTTTGTTGACATCCTTCCTATAACTAGGCGACCAAAATTGTACACCATACTCCAGAATTGGTCTTACCAATGCCTTGTACAATTTTAACATTACTTCCCTACTCCTATATTCAATGCTCTGATTTATAAAGGCCAGCACACCAAAGGCTTTCTTTACCACCCTATCTACATGCGATTCCACCTTCAGGGAACTATGCACAGTTACTCCTAGATCCCTCTGTTCCACAGCATTCCTCAATTCCCTACCATTTACCATGTACGTCCTATTTTGATTTGTCCTGCCAAGATGTAGCACTTCACACTTATCAGCATTAAACTCCATCTGACATCTTTCAGCCCACTTTTCCAAATGGCCCAAATCTCTCTGTAGACTTTGAAAATCTACTTCATTATCCACAACACCACCTATCTTAGTATCATCTGCATACTTACTTATCCAATTTTCCACCCCATCATCCAGATCATTGATGTACATGACAAACAACAGTGGACCCAACACAGATCCCTGAGGCACCCCACTGGTCACCGGCTTCCAACCTGACAAACAGCCATCCACCATTACTCTCTGACATCTCCCATTCAGCCACTGTTGAATCCATCTTGCTACTCCGCCATTAACACCCAAAGATTGAACCTTCTTAACCAACCTTCCATGGGGAACCTTGTCAAAGGCCTTACTGAAATCCATATAGACAACATCCACTGCTTTACCCTCATCAATTTCCCTAGTAACCGCTTCAAAAAATTCAAGAAGGTTTGTCAAACATGACCTTCCAGGCACAAATCCATGTTGACTGTTCCTGATCAGACCCTGTTTATCCAGATGCTTATATATATTATCTCTAAGTATCCTTTCCATTAATTTGCCCACCACTGACGTCAAACTAATAGGTCTATAATTGCTAGGTTTATTATTTGAACCATTTTTAAACAATGGAACAACATGCGCAGTACGCCAATCCTCCGGCACTATTCCCGTTTCTAATGACATTTGAAATATTTCTGTCATAGCTCCTGCTATTTCTACACTAACTTCCCTCAATGTCCTAGGGAATACCCTGTCAGGACCTGGAGACTTATCCACTTTTATATTTTTCAAAAGTGTCAGTACTTCCTCCTCTTTGAATCTCATAGTTTCCATAGCTACTCTACTTTTTCCCCTTAACTCACCGAGTTCAATATCCTTCTCCTTGGTGAATACCGAAGAAAATAAATTGTTCAATATCTCCCCCATCCCTTTTGGCTCTGCAGATAGCTGTCCATTCTGGTTCTCTAATGGTCCAATTTTATCCCTCGTTATCCTTTTGTTATCAGTGACTCCAACTCTCCCGCTTTCGGCGGGAGATCGCCCGCTGAAAGGGCATTTTCGCAAAATCTCCCGCTCTCCCGCTTGAGATATAATTTCTCCCGTCCGGGCGGGAGAAATTATATCTCAAGCGGGAGAGCGGGAGATTTTGCGAAAATGCCCTTTCAGCGGGCGATCTCCCGCCGAAAGCGGGAGAGTTGGAGTCACTGTGCTATTAATATAGCTGTAGAAACCCTTTGGGTTTACTTTCACCTTTCTTGCCAAAGCAACCTCATATCTTCTTTTAGCCTTCCTAATTTCTTTCTTGATTCTTTTTACATTCTTTATACTCCCCTAGCACCTCATTTACTCCATGCCTCCTATAATTATTGTAGATATCTCTCTTTTTTCGAAACAAGTGTCCAATTTCCCTTGAAAACCATGGCTCTTTCCAATTTTTACTATTTCCTTTCAACCTAACAGGGACATAAAGATTCTGTACTCTTACAATTTCCCCTTTAAATGTCCTCCATTTCTCTTCTACATCCTTCCCATGAAACAAAGTGTCCCAATTCACTCCTTTAAAATCCTTACACATTCCCTCAAAGTTAGCCTTTCTCCAATCAAAAATCTCCACCCTAGGTCCAGTTCTGACTCTCTCCATAATTATATTGAAACTAATGGTATTGTGATCACTGGTCCCGAAGTGCTCACCAACGCATACCTCCGTCACCTGACCTGCCTCATTTCCTAACAGGAGGTCCAGCACTGCCCCTTCTCTGGTCGATACCTCTATGTACTGCTGCAAAAAACTATCCTGCACACATTTTACAAACTCCAAACCATCCAGCCCATTTACAGAATGTGTTTCCCAGTCTATTTTTGGAAAATTGAAATCTCCCACAATCACTACCTTGTGCTTACTACTAATATCTGCTATCTCCTTACATATTTGCTCTTCCAATTCACGCTCCCCATTTGGTGGTCTATAATACACCCCTAAAAGTGTTGCTACACCGTTCCCACTTCTCAGTTCCACCCAAATAGCCTCCCTAGATGAGCCCTCTAATCTATCCTGCCAAAGCACTGCTGTAATATCTTCTCTGACAAGCAATGCAACACTTCCCCCTCTGGTCCCTCCAATTCTATCACACCTGAAGCAACAAAATCCTGGAAAATTTAGTTTCCAATCACAGCCCTCCTGCAACCATGTTTCACTGATTGCCACAACATCATATTTCCAGGTGTCAATCCAGGCTCTAAGTTCGTCCACCTTTTACTTACAATGCTCCTCGCATTAAAATATACACATTTTAGAAACCTACCATCCCTTATTCTCTGTCTATTATCTTTTTCATCTTTCTCGCCTACATTTTGGATCCGAGTGCTTCCCTTCTCTGCCTCTTGCCCCACACCCTGACCCCTAGCCCCCTCTACCCGAGTCCCTCCCCCCAGCCTTTCTAGTTTAAAGTCTCCCCAATAGCCTTTGCAAATCTCCCTGCCAGGATATTGGTCCCCCTCGGGCTCAAGTGCAACCCGTCCTTTGTGTACAGATCATGCCTTCCCCAAAAGAGGTCCCAGTGATCAAGAAACTTGAATCCCTGCCCACTGCACCAGTCCCTCAGCCACGCATTTATCCTCCACCTCATTTCATTCCTACTCTCCACTGTCACGCGGCACAGGCAGTAATCCTGAAATCGTTACCCTTTTGGTTCTTCTCCTTAACTTTCCCCCCAACTCCCTAAATTCTCCCTTCAGGACCTCATCACTTTTTCTGCCTACGTCATTGGTACCTATGTGTACCACAACATCAGGCTCCTCTCCCTCCCTTATCAGAATCTTTTGTACACGTTCTGACACATGCGAGACCCTGGCACCAGGGAGGCAAACTACCATCCGGGTCTCCCGACTGCGTAGACCTTTCATGATTTGGTAGGTTTCAATTAGATTCCTCCTCCTCCCTCTGAACTCCAGCGAGTGCAGGCCCAGTGCCATCTACCTTAGTGCTGCATTCATTGAATTGTATAAAAATGTCATCACCAATTCTTCTCAACTGGGCAATTTCTCTGGGTGAACTCCGCCTTGAACATAAAACAGTGCAACATGGGAACAGCCCTTTGGCTAACAATATCAGTCTTCAGTCAAGACAACTCTTTGAATCACTTCCCTCTGGAAGGCGACTCCGGACTGTCAAAGCTGCCACAGCCAGACATAAAAACAGTTTAAATCCACGAGTAGTTGCTCTACTCAACAGCCAAAAATATGTAGCCTCCCTTTGATCTGGTATTTTGTTGGTTCACATGCTTGATCAATGGTGTTTGATCATTAATGTTTTATTATTATTAATGTTTAATGTTTTCTGAGTCATTCGGAACTGTCACTCCATGTCATGTTGTTACTTGCGGGCGAAGCACCAAGGCAAATTCCTTGTATGTGAATACTTGGCCAACAAACTGACTTGCTTACCGAACATGTTGCCAAGTTAAACTAGTACTCTCTGTCCACACGTGATCCATATCCCTCCAAATCCATGTGCCTATCTAAAAGCCTCTTAAATGCCACTATCTCATCTGGCTCCATCACCGCGCCCAGTAGCATGTTCCAGGCACCCACCACTATCGTGTAAAACAACTTGCCCCGCACATCTCCTTTGATGCTCTCGCCACTTAAAGCTGTGTCCCCTCGTCTTTGACACCTCCACCCTGGGGTAAAAGGTGACAGCCGTCTAAACCAGGGGTTCGCAACCTTTTTCGTCCCGTTTACCCCTGGCAACTTTAATGGCACATAACAATGTTATTTCACTTATTTATGAACAACTAATGATGAACAGATACCGGTATACCAGAACCAAACACAGTCAGTCAATGAGAAAAAAAATGTACAAACCCCCAGAATCAACAAATGTACCCCTTGGGGATAAATCTACCCCAGGTTGGGAACCCTTGGTCTAAACTATCTATGCCTCTCATGATTCTATATACTTATATCAAGTAGCCCTCAGTCTCCGACGCTCCAAAAAAACCCATCTAAGTTTGTTCAACCTCATATCCTCAAATCCACGCAGTGTTCTGGTGAACCTCATTCATATTTCCCTGAGGAAGTGGAGGTTCCAATTCTTCTGTGGATCCCAAGCCACGGGTTCCGCAGCAGCAGTAGTCTGTTCATGGACCCCATTGGGAGAGGGGTAAGATCCACACCTTCACAGCTCTCAGCCCTCCCGCCAAGCATGTGCAGGATAAACGCAAGGTCATGCACTGGCTCCTACTCAACCAACTGGACAGGTTGGCCACTGGCATAAAAGCAAGTGTAACTTTATACGTCCTTCAGCACATGTTCCTTGGAGTTGTGAAAATGTTTTTCATCTTTATTTGCACTTTTTTAATTTGTGAGTCTTATGGAACGTGATTATCTCAGGCATTCAGAGACAACTGATGAATTAGGGAGGCGGGACCTTGTCGGCTGTCGGAGCTATCGTGTGAGACCAGTGGACTGAGCTAGGGCTGGAGCCACATTGGAAGGAACACCCTCGCCCCTGGAGCTGGTGAAGAGTGATTCCAGACAAAGGAAGACTTTAGATTTGAGAGATACCGTGCGGAAACAGGCCCTTCGGCCCGCCAGGTCCGTGCCGACCAGTGATCAGCCTGCACGTTAGCACTATCCTACACACCAGGGACAATTTACAATATTTACCAATGCCAATTAACCTACAAAACTGGGCGTCTGGAGTGTGGCAGGAAACCGGAGCGCCCGGAAGAAACCCACGCGGTCACAGGGAGAACGTGCAAACTCCTTACAGACAGCACCCGTAGTCAGGATCGAACCCGGGTTGAAACAGGTTCCCGATGTTGGGGGAGTCCAGAACCAGGGGCCACAGTTTAAGAGTAAGGAGTAAGCCATTTAGAACGGAGACGAGGAAACACTTTTTCTCACAGAGAGTGGTGAGTCTGTGGAATTGTCTGCCTCAGAGGGCGGTGGAGGCAGGTTCTCTGGATACTTTCAAGAGAGAGTTAGATAGGGCTCTTAAAGATAGCGGAGTCAGGGGATATGGGGAGAAGGCAGGAACAGGGCACTGATTGGGGATGATCAGCCATGATCACATTGAATGGCGGTGCTGGCTCGAAGGGCCGAATGGCCTACTCCTGCACCTATTGTCTGTTGTCTCTGGCGCTGCAAGGCACAAGTGTCGCCCCAAGACTTGTCCCATTGCATTCCACGGGAAAAAATATTCCCCAATTGACAGGATAATGGCAAATAATTCCCGACACATTGCAAACAAAGGAGTTGAGAGCCACAGTGTGTAGTTTGCTACAGCTTTATTTAGAAGTATATTCACCTCACAGCCTGTACTTCTCGCGTACAAAAGACGTGACTTAAAATACTTTTCTGTACAGATTAAAGCTACATTTTTTTGTAAAAAGTCTTGAAGTATTATAAAATATCTAGAAAATCCTTCTAAGAATAAACTGCCAAATACATTGGCTGTGTTTCTGTATGACATAACTAATAGGAAATAGAATTTTGTCTTGAGTACATAAAACATCTGAACCAGCAACAAAGTATTTTTGAAATGAGTAAATGATTTTTTTGTTCTTCAGTTTGATTTATTTACAGTCTTTTTTCTTAAAAAAAAAAATCAGTTAATGCTATAAATGTACACTCTACTGTTTCGAGTTGTGTTTCTGACCAAGAATATTGAGAAAAAATATATAAAATATATATATAGGTCCTTCATAATTTCAGTTCCTCTGGCAGAATATAACCCAGTTGTCTGATGCTCTCACTGTTACAGGTGCTTAGCAAGAATTAAATAGAGAATCCACGCGAGTTTGACTTGGCATTGCCTTGTCCATTCCACCCACGAAAGAGATAGGAGAAGTGAAACCAAGAGAACCAGCATCCGTCATTCCCAACCCTCTGCCTGGTCTCTGCATGACCTTTGTCTTCCAGGGCTTACCATCTCAACCTGTTGCCTTCCAGACCTGCATCTCTCTCCCCCTGCCATGCCTGGTCTCCCCACCCCGTACATCTGCTTCACACTCTGCCATATTCAGCGTGGAGATGTACAGCCCTTCGGCCCACTGGGTCCACGCCGACCATCTGGCATAGGAACCTGTCCTAGGGTGGGCATGAGCCCCCTCTGTACTGTCGTGCCCACCATTGGGCCCAGAGCCAAATTTGGGGATGGGGGGGGTTTACCTAATGAGGCCAAGACTTGAAATGAACCCAGAGGGAGTGGAGGAAAGCCTTACCCTTCTCCTGTACTGCACTCTTCCATGTTCTCATCTCTCCCACTGATTTGAAAGGGCTTGAGGGGGGATCTTATAGAGACTTACAAAATTCTTAAGGGGTTGGACAGGCTAGATGCAGGAAGATTGTTCCCGATGTTGGGGAAGTCCAGAACAAGGGGTCACAGTTTAAGGATAAGGGGGAAGTCTTTTAGGACTGAGATGAGAAAATCATTTTTCACACAGAGAGTGGTGAATCTGTGGAATTCTCTGCCACAGAATGTAGTTGAGGCCAGTTCATTGGCTATATTTAAGAGGGAGTTAGATGTGGCCCTTGTGGCTAAAGGGATCAGGGGGTATGGAGAGAAGGCAGGTACAGGATACTGAGTTGAATGATCAGCCACGGTCATATTGAATGGCGGTGCAGGCTCGAAGGGCCGAATGGCCTACTCCTGCACCTATTTTGTATGTTTCTATGTTTCTATGAAAGCACGCTGTTCAGATTCAAGAGAGATGCAAGGAAGTGAAAATGCTGGAATGGTGCGTAGAGCGCAAAGTGCTGGAGTAACTCGGCAGGTCAGGCAGCATCTCTGGAGGTTTACATTCCAACTTAATTCAATTCGTCTTTGAGTCTTTTTGGATCAATTCCTCCCTGCGTTGGCTTTCTCGCTCCGGGTCATGCAAGGGTGCCCCTGGTGTAAAGACCATTGTTTTGTAGCAGCAGCCATAGGTGGCCCCAAAGTGAAGCCAAGAAATGCCTCCCCCTTAGTGGGATAATGGAGAAATTAGCAAAGGTTTTACTCTAGACGTCCAATAGGCCTCTAAATTAAATCAGAAATAATCCACCCAAATTCACTTCCCCGCATTTGCCTTGTGACGCCTGTGTACCCAGACACCTTCTGAGAGTCTACACAGCCTGATGTGACCAGGGGCACACTGACTGTGGGTGAGAAAGATGCAGAGTACAGGTTTGAAACCAAACCCCGGTCGATCCTCCCTATCATATTTAGATCAGGACTCTTGTCTTGCTGCTGATTCTGCTGGATAATTAGCAGTGGGGATTCTCTAACGACAAGAACTTGTGCTGAAATCCCATGTCACTGGGTTCAGCTGAACACGAGTACTGAACAAAACTCCAGAAGACTTGCCCAGGCCGGACGCAAAAGCGATTACAAAGTTCCTAAACCAAGGCAGTGTGGCTGGTATGATTCCAATCAAATCATCCCTCATTTGGTTGTGATTTTAAACCAAATGTCAGACTCATTGCCACTAAGAAGAGCCAGTGGAGGGGGGGGGGGGGGTCCCTCTACCCAGGGATCCTGTCCCCCTCTGCATTGGTGGGTATGGCACCGAGGGTCTGTTTCTGCAATCTGTTTCTCTCGCGGTTCACAGACTCGCCAGCCGCCTGCCGCTGTTGAGGGCTGGAAGAGTGTGTGTACCACGTGTACACGGAGTGCGTGAGGCTGCAGCCACTGTTTCAATACCTAAAGGGGCTGCTCCTTGCCTTCTGGCTGCATTTTCCACCCACCATCCTCATCTTTGGACACCCTGTGCGTAGGGGAGAGGGCCTACCCGCTGAAGATGTCCTGGCCAAGCTGGCCATCCGCGGGTCACGGCGCCAGGCGGAAGAGGGCTCTGCTGCCTGCCCCATTTCCAGGGTTACGTCCGCGCCCGGGTGTGTTAGAGAGGGACTACCCGCTGTCCACGGGCTCCCTGGGGGAGTTCCAGAACCGCTGGGCTCCGCAGGCGGTTGAATGCATCCTCGACAAGGATTGTAACATAGTTGTATAGTCGTTTATTTGGGATATTTGTTTGTATTGTATTATGGTGGTGGGTTCTGGCTTGTTTTATTGTAGTGTAAATATTATTTTTTAATAATTGAATAAATTTGTAGATAAATAAAGAGCCAGGTTAGCTACTCACTTCCAACAGTAGAAGGGCAATGAGAAATTAAACTTCCCGCAGATAATTAAAATGGACAGAAATTGTGATGTCGCTCTTCCTTAAAAAAAGGAAAGCCTTAGGTAATCATTAATTCATTATCTTGACGTATTGAGTACGGGTCTGATGTAATCGGAAAACTACAGCGATTATATACTGGCCAAATGACGAACTCTATGGTTAGTGGTCCCTCCACTGAGAACGTCTGAAGCTGGGTTGGCTTTTGAGAACGAGGTTTGCGGTTCCAATCTGGCTTTCCAAACCGGGAAAGTCTAGATCTTGGACCTTTGCGAAAGTTGCTGATAATGGACAATACAAAATAAAATAACAGTGTCCCTCAGAAAGAGTTAAATAATTGTACAGTAATACTTGGCAGCGTAGCAAGTTGCAAAGGCAGTAAGTTTTTTTAAATGTTTTTATACTGGGCGAAAGAACAGGACTTCGGGGAAAGAAGTCGCGTTTAAAAAAATACTCAATAATTATATATAATGAAATGGCAGAGTGTCCTTAGCTGAGGCGACGCTGGTTTAGACACAAACCTCAGGGACTTTTACAGGCAGTTAAATTACAATGCTTACAGTTCACTGGAGAGCTTCCATACCACATTGTGGCATTCCATGGGCAAAGGAGCTGGATCTACAATTACAGATTAGTTGTGTGACACTGGCTTCTCCTTCTCCTGGAAAGACAGAGTCTTTTCGCCCAAACTGTTCTGAAGCAACTTTTTTTTTTCCCCCAGTGGGATATGGCAGCCATGGATGATCGATCGCCTGGGGAAAAAACGAGAGTTCGGAGATGGCCCTGGATAGTCTGGCATTAGCCATGTCAGCGTCAGTAGGCAGGCAAAGTCCAGAGAGACCAGCAGCAGTGGGGAAGGGTGGTGGGGAGAGAGGGTTTATCGGCTTGAGGCGACAGTGAAGGTTGTTTGACCCTCGGCATGAGTGATAAGGAATGTAACAGGCTGCACTGTCCTTGCAAACCCCTCCTTCAATTCAGTAGCTTCAACAGGCAGTAAGAGGCCAAAATCCTCCCGTCTTGGAAATGTGTGTTTTTTTTTATAAAGAAAGAATGAATTTCAAAAGGCGGTTGCCGTCGGAGATCCCGCCAGTGTCCACTGCAGAACTAGCTTCTTCCCGCCCGTGTCTCTTTGTAGTTAATGAGAGGAGAACTTGCAAGATGAAAGCCAACAGCAGCCCAGGGTCCTAACATCCTATAGATCCGATCCTTTCCGTTCGAGACAAAATAAGAAGAAAGAGGACAGAACGGGGAGTTTTATGCAAAAACCTGCATTTTGGTTACTTGGTCAGCCATGTGCTGCATTTGGGGCTGGTGTCCCATGATGGTGGGGCTGGGGGTAGAGTCAGACCAGTCAGACATGGAGTGGGGAGACGGGCTGGACCATTGTTCTGGTGACTCTGGTGAGGGTGTTAGGTATGGGTGCTCGTTCTTCATGTGGAGGTAATGTTTGGGGGCGCTGTCGCGGCCTGCCGTGTAGCCGTGTTTGGAGGCGGGAGGCAGATAGTCGTCCGTGCTGGGGTTGCTGTGTTGCTTGAAGAAGGCCGGCACGGGGGCTTGTGGAGGTGGCACCTCCTGTGGCGGGAGGGCCTGGCTGCAGCGGTCCGCTATCCGGCCCATCTCGCTCCTCAGCATGCCCTGCTGGGCGGTGGGCACGCCGGGGGCTGGAGGGAGGCACCTGGGCTGCCCGCTGGCAGCTTGCTCCGCCGGGTTCTGTGGCTTGACCGGGCTGGGCTGGCCAGCGATCAGCTGCTGCCGGTGGGCCTGCAGCGCCAGCCCCTGGCGCATGTTCCCCTGCGGCCCGGCGGGCTGCTGCACGGCACCGGGCACCCGGGGCTGCCACTCGAAGGGCACGGCGGTGATGGGGCTGACCATGCCCACGTTGAGGCCCAAGCCGCCGGCGTTCAGGAGGCAGTTGGCCTGGCCGGCCACCTGCGCCATGGAGAGACGTGGCTGCATGCGGCTCATGGACAAGATGGTGGCGTTCTGGCCCGCCAGCTCACCCAGGCTGGCCAACGACACGGTGAAGGGCCCCTCCAGGATGCCGTTGACGGGCGTCCCAGCCAGGACCGACAAGGAGCTGCCGGGATGCAGGATCCCCGAGGAAGTCATGACCGGGGAGGTGGGATTGGCAATGTAGGCACGCGGCGAATCCAAGGAGTCCACAGGGGACAACGTGATGGAGCTTTCCATCAGAGAGGCCTGGCAGTCCAAACTCAGCTTCTTGTTCCTCGCTTTCGCCTCCTTCGCCTCCTTGGCCATGTTGCCCGAGTTCCCGGAAGCCAGGTTCTTGGAGCTGGGCCTCCGAGCCTTCTTCCCCTGGGGAGTCTGCTTGAGGTTGCCCATGTAGCCGTTGGGCGGGCACATGAGGGGGGACATGGAGTGGCCGCCGAGACCCTGGGGGCTGCGCACGGCGTTGTACTCGTCCAGCAGCTGAACAATGTCGTGGTGCATCCGCTCGTGCGCAATGTCCCGCGGCAGGCGGTCCATGTGGTCCGTGATGTCCCGGTTGGCAAAGTGGTCCAGCAGCATCTTGGCTGCCTCGAAGCTTCCTTCCCGGGCAGCCAGGAAGAGCGGCGTCTCCTCCTGAAACATAGGTGGAGAGAAGATATCAATGTCCTTCCGCAGTTGTACAGAGCCCTAGTGAGGCCACACCTGGAGTATTGTGTGCCGTTTTGGTCCCCTAATTTGAGGAAGGACATTCTTGCTAATGAGGGAGTGCAGCGTAGGTTTACAAGGTTAATTCCCGGGATGGCGGGACTGTCATATGCTGAGAGAATGGGCTTGTACACTCTGGAGTTTAGGGTGAGAGGGGATCTTATTGAAAAATATAAGATCATTAAGGGGTTGGACATGCTCGTTCCCGATGTTGGGGGAGTCCAGAACCAGGGGCCACAGTTTAAGAGTAAGTGGTAAGCCATTTAGAACAGAGACGAGAAAACACTTTTTCTCACAGAGAGCGGTGAGTGTGTGGAATTCTCTGCCTCAGAGGGCGGTGGAGGCAGGTTCTCTGGATGCTTTCAAGAGAGAGCTAGATAGGGCTCTTAACGATAGCGGAGTCAGGGGATATGGGGAGAAGGCAGGAACGGGGTACTGATTGGGGATGATCAGCCATGATCACATTGAATGGCGGTGCTGGCTCGAAGGGCCGAATGGCCTCCTCCTGCGCCTATTGTCTATTGTACTGAGAGATCACACTAGCAGCGAGGAAGGCCAAGGAAAGAGTCGGGGGAGAGGGAAACTAGAGGGATGGAAGGGTACAAGGACAATGTAAGTTGCGGAGATGGTGTTGCAGCCACAAGGGAAGGATGTCCCTACCTTGCTGTCTTGCATATCCTTGTTTGCTCCGTTCTTCAGTAAGACCAGAGTGGCGTCGACATTGTTGACGGCCGCAGCCCAATGCAGTGCTGATTTACCTAAACACCCGGGGAGAGAAGCAGAGGTAAGGGCCTGTCCCACTTTCACGACCTAATTCACCACCTCTGCCGAGTTTGCCCTTGACTTATACTCGTAGCATGCTCGTCACGAGGTCGTAGGTAGGTTGTGATGCTAGTCGTAGGTACTCGTGGCATCAAGTAGGTCGGGGCGTTTTTCTAGCCAGATGAAAAATGTCCAGGAGTAAAAAAGGTGGTCCAGGAAGGAACTGCTGGTTTAACACAAAGATAAGCACACAATGCTGGAGTATCTCAGCGGGACAGGCAGCACCTCTGGAGAGAAGGAATGGGTGATGTTTCGGGTCATAGAAACAGAGAAAATAGGTGCAGGTGGAGGCCATTCGGCCCTTCGAGCCAGCACCGCGAGACCCTTCCTCAGAAACGACACCCATTCCTTCTCTCCAGAGATGCTGCCTGTCCCACTGAGTTATTCCAGCGTTTTGTAGCAATCTTAGAGTTAATGGTCCATTCACCTCAGAGCCACGGCAAGCCCCCGGTTAGTCAGAGCTCCTTTACAGGTGGACAATGTGTGCAAAGTTCTCCCCCAACGTGTCAACTTATATCAAGGGATACGGGGAGAAAGCAGGAACGGGGTACTGATTTTGGATGATCAGCCACGATCATATTGAATGGCTCGAAGGGCTGAATGGCCTACTCCTGCACCGGTTTTCTACATTCCTAACTGGGTCCTCATTCAAGATTCAAGTGCGTGAGTCTCGTTCATCCTCTACCTCTGAGCTTGCTGGCTTGGTTTTGAAGTGCTCACCCTTGTTCAAAGCCCACTGGCTCCGCTCCCCACCCCACTCCACTTTTGTCCAGACAACAATCCAAGCCACTCCCGTCTCTCCAGTTCTTTGATGATCCAGGATATTCCCCACTCTGACACTTGTGACTGTGCCTTTAACCAGGCAGATCCTAAAGGCGGGAATCACCCTCGTATCGCGCTGCCTGGCATACCACGCTACTTTGACCTGTCGTCTAGTCCTGGTACCTCCAGAGGTGGCTTGGTTTTGACTCACAACACCCCTGCAGGTGGTGCAGCCAGTCGAGCCGCTGCCTCAAAGCGAACCAAGCTTCAAACCTGACCACCAGGAATGCTGGCGGTGTGGAGTTTGCACGTTCTCCCCGCGGCCACGGGAGCTGTGATTTCCTCTCTCTTTCCAAAGAAGTGTGGATTGACAGGTTAATTGCCAATTGCAAATTGTCACCAGAGTGCGAGTGAGTAGACGTGAATGAGGAGAGAATAAAACATGGGATTCGTGCAAGACTCATGTGGGAATTTAGTGGCTGGCTCGGACTTGGTGGATTGAAGGAGGTTTTTGTTTCTATATGTTGATGCAGGGGGTTAAATGGACTTTTTTCTGACTCTGTATGAACCACCTTGAGACAATTATAATTCAACTAGGCTACAAGAGGGCAGCATCGGAGTTGCTGCCAGAGTCCAGGGTTTATTCTTGACTACAGGTGCTGACTGCACAGAGTTTGCACGTTCTCCCTGTGACCCGCATGGATTTTCGCCGGGTGCTTCGGTTTCCTCCCACACTCCAAAGACGCACAGATTTGGAGGCTGAATAGCTTGGCCATTGTCCCTAGTGTGTGTAAGATAGGCACAAGGATCACTGGTCGGCATGGCCACGGTGGGCCGAAGGGCCTCTTTCCACGCTGTATCGCTAAACTAAAAACTAAACGTTTAGTTTTAGGTTGTATTAGGAAGATGGGGAGGAATTTCTTTACTCAGAGGGCAGTGAATCTGTGGAATTCATTGCCATAGACGGCTGTGGAGGCCAAGTCAATGGATATTTTTAAGGAGATTGACCAATACTTGATTAGTACGGGTGTCAGGAGTTATGGGGAGAAGGCAGGAGGATGGGGTTAGGGGGGAGAGATAGGTCGGCCATGATTGAATGGCGGAGTAGACTTGATGGGCCGAATGGCCTAATTCTGCTCCTATCCCTCATGAACTTAATTGTAACGAACAGGAGCAACTATTTGAGCCGCAGTGCGTGGATGCTGGTTTGGGCGGATGTGTTGGTGTAAGACGTTCTCCAGTTTACCTATCTCATCCACAGCATTGACATCAGCATGGCAGGCTATTAGCTCCTCCACCATTCCCTCCACGGCGAGCCGGGCCGCCAGAATCAGGGCGGTGGAACCATCAACCATTCGCGCATCCAGGTCCGTGGCTCGGTTTCTTATTAATATCTGGCAGACAGAGAGGGAACAGACTTCAACATTTGTACATTGCTAAAAGCAAATATTAATAAGTGACTTATAATTTGGACCTCATTGGACTCCGGGAAGGACGTGGGGGCTTTGGAACGGAGGTTTACCAGAATACTGTGTAGAAAGGAACTGCGGATGCCGGTTCACACTATAGACACAAAATGCCAGAGTAACTCAGCGGGTCAGGCTGCATATTGAGGACTAACCCAGGAGAATCAAGTATGAGACATCTTTCCATGTTACCTGAAAGACTCCTTGCTCATATTAGAATGATAGCATTAAGAACTAACCCAGGAGTAGCAGTATCACTACTCTGCTTGGCATGTTATGTTGCCTGGAAGACCCCTTGCTATTGATCCTTGCTAATGTTGAGGGCTAAGCCAGGAGCATCACTTGGGACATCTTCCCATGTTGCCTGAAAGGCCCCTGGCTGAATATGAAGGAGCATTGTTACTGCTTTGCTTGGCATCTTTATGTGCCACCTGGAAGACGTCTTGCCATTTATTATTCCTAGCTAATATTAAGGACTGTTGGGGAGCACTGACCATTGCCATGTCCCCCCGCCAGCCGCTCGCCATCTGTCCTGGAGTTGTTACCTGGAAGACTCCTTGGGCATCAGCTGCGACGGCAGCGTGCAGGGGAGAGCGGCCCGTGTTGTCCTGGGCGTTGGCGTCGGCGCCGGCGTCCAGCAGCCGCTTGGCAGCGTCTGCGCGGGCATAACGGGCGGCCAGGTGCAGGGCCGTCTCGCCCGTCCGGTCCGTCTGGGCGCACAGGTTGGCGCCCTGGTAGATGAGGTCGGAGATGATGTTGGCAGACGAGTCCTCCTGCTCCTCCTCCTCCGCCAAGCCCGTGTCCAGCCCCCCGCCGCAGTAGGATGCCAGCATCAGCGGGGTGAAACCATCTACAAACACAACACAGACAGACCTCACCTTCAGCACACATAGGTTTAAGCAGAGGGGGGGAAAGATTTAATAGGAACCTGAGGGCCAACTTTTTCACCCAAAGGGCGGTGGGTGTTCATAGATTCATAACTTCAAGTTGCAGAATTAGGCCATTCGGCCCATCAAGTCTACTCCACCATTCAATCATGGATGGTCTATCTCGCCCTCTCAACCCCATAATCCCGGACACCCTTGCTAATCAAGAATCTGTCAATCTCCACATTAAAAATATCAATTGACTTGCCTCCACAGCCACCTGCGGCAATGAATTCCACAGATTCACCACCATCTGACAAAGGAAATCCCTTCTAATTTCCTCTCTAAAGGTACATCCTGTTATTCTGAGACTTTGGCCTCTGGTCCTAGACACTCCCACTAGTGTAAACATCCTCTCAACGTTCACTCTATCCAGGCCTTGCACTATGTATGTAGTGACACAGTCAACTGTGCATGGAACGAGCTGCCTGAGGCAATTATTATTGCAGCGTTTAAGAAATATTTAGACAGGTACATGGATAGGACAGGTTTAGAGGGATATGGGCCAAATGCTAGGCGTGGACGAGACGTGTTGGCCGGTGTGGGCAAGTTGGGCCAAGGGACCAGTTTCCACGCTGAAAGACGATGACTTTAATTCACACTACGTGTGATGTTCGTAGCAAACTCTGTGGTCCGTGGATTTCATATCGAAGATGCAGGCCATTCGGCCCCATGCTTCATGCTGAACCAGCCTTCTTTTCATTGCCATGGTAATCAGGGCATCGAACACATGAAGTAGCTGCACATGAGCATACATGACTGACCCCCCCCCCCCCCCTCCTACTCCCTCTCCCCCCATCCCTAATCTCTGCATTTCATGTTTATGACTCTTTCCCTAAGATAAAGTTCTATCGTATCACACATCCTTTCCAAATGGCCTGTTTCTGTACTATGACTATCTTAACAGAAAACAGACAATAGATGCAGGAGTAGGCCATTCGGCCCTTCGAGCCAGCACCGCCATTCACTGCGATCATGGCTGATCATCCACAATCAGTACCCCGTTCCGTTCCTGCCTTCGCCCCATATCCCTTGACTCTGCTATCTTTAACAGCTCTATCTAACTCTCTCTTGCAAGCATCCAGAGAATTGGCCTCCACTACCTTCTGAGGCAGAGATTTCCCTGCACCAACCCTTTCCAGACCAGAGGCTGTGGCCAGGATTTTGGGCCTCGACATTGCAAGACAGCTCAGCATCAACCCACAGGAGCACCACAAGTCAGCCCTCCCTCATGGAATGAGCCCTTGCTTGGCTCCAGACCGCGCGGGGACATGCCATCACCTGGGCCTCGGACGTTCACATCCATGCAGTCCGAGTCAAACTCTCCCTGAGGTGGGGTGAGGGCCATGGAGGGAGGCATGCGGATGTCTGCTGCCGCAAGGTGATGTTGTGTCCACTGGCGACAGTCGACTGCATCCTCGCTATCCGACAGGGTGCTGGGTTCCTCCACCTGAGGAGCAGAGTTGCAATCAGTTATGGTTATAGTTAGAAGTTGCGACCACTGCCCAGTCCATCACCGGCTCTGGCCTCCCCACCATCAAAGGGATTTATCGGAGTCGCTGCCTCAAAAAGGCAGCCAGCATCATCAGAGGCCCACACCATCCTGGCCACACACTCATTTCACCCTTGCCATCGGGAAGAAGGTACAGGAGCCTGAAAACTGTAACGTCCAGGTTCAGGAACAGCTTCTTCCCTACAGCCTTCAGGCTATTAAACACTACAACCTCCAATAAGCTCTGAACTACACAGACTATAATTGTTAAGATTGCACTTTTATAGTTTGATTTTTATGTGTGCGTAAGTGTGTGCATAAGTGTGTGTGAGTGTGTGTGTGTGTGTGTGTGAGTGTGTGTGTGTGTGTGTGTGTGTGTGTGTGTGTGTGTGTGTGTGAGTGTAAGTGTGTGTGTGTGAGTGTGTGTGAGTGTAAGTGTGTGTGTGTGTGTGTGTGTGTGAGTGTGTGTGTGAGTGTGTGTGTGTGTGTGAGTGTGTGTGTGTGTGTGAGTGTGTGTGTGAGTGTGAGTGTGTATGAGTGTGTGTGTGTGTGTGTGTGAGTGTGTGTGTGTGAGTGTGAGCGTGTGTGTGTGTGTGTGTGTGTGAGCGTGTGTGTGTGTGAGTGTGTGTGAGATTTTACACATTAACACATTTCAGTGTGTACACTCACTGTGTACACTTGTGAGAATACACACTGAACTTTTTTTTTCTCGTTTATTATATTCTATACAGATAAGGACAATGAAAATCTTACTTGTCGCAGCACAACAGGGTATGTAAACACAGCACACTGGTGGGGAGGTCAGAACCGTGATGGACTGGACATTGGTTACAGCTTTTTGCAGTCAAGTTGCCGAGCCAGGCCGTGATGCCTGCTGTGGGAGCAAACAGTCCATCTTCGGCCTGGCATGACAGCAGGGCTCCCTCAGGTAGATCAGCGGACTAGGACATCTCCACGTGCAGAGTGACGGTGATGCAAAGGAGCTTAGGGAACGTTTGGATTGCCTTAACACACCACTGACGTCAGGGAAGTGCAGGGAGCTTCCTCAGGCACTGTGCAAAAACATTGTGGTTCCTACAACACACTGTGGGGCCGAGCGCTGGGCTGGAGCTGAATCAATAGCTTTGGACGGGTACAAGGATAGAAGAGGTTTGGAGGGAATTGCAGACAGAATTGTATCAGCCAGAGGATGATTGTAATCTGGAAGATACTAGCTGAGGGGGAGGTAGAGCTAAAACCTCTTGCACTATGTCTTGCCAAGCACTTGAAGTGGGAAGTCAAAAAAATTACCAGCCAGGTGATGGTAAATGGTATTAGAGATGGGGACTTTATGGTCAGCATGGGCATGTTGGGCCGAAGGGCCTGTTCTCTATATATTGAGCCTTTGGCCCTATACATACTTGCAGGGGCAAAGAAAATTGCAATGAAGTTTGGCATCACAGTGGCACATGGTAAAGTTGTTGCCTCCCAGCGCTAGAGACCTGGGTTCGATCCTGACCTCGGTTGCTGTCTGTGTGGAGTTAGCATGTTGTCCCTGTGGTTGCGGGGGTTTCCTCCAATGTGCAGGTTTGCAGGTTAATTGTCCTTTGTAAAATTGCCCCTAGTGTGCAGGGAGTGAATGATAAAGTGGGATAACATAGAACTAGTGTGACTCTGTTGAACAAAGGGTTAGTTTCCATGCTGTATATGGAAACTAAGATGAAAGGAACAGGTTACAGCGTGAACAAAACGTAGAGAGGGATCACCTTAAGCCTCTTTGCCTCAGGACACTCCGTGTCCAACCACTGCCCAGTCTGCAGTTCTCGATCGCTGATCAGACCCTCCTCCACCATCGATTTGGAGATGTGCCTGGGTGGAAACATGATGACAACGAATGTAAACCCGGCCCTAGAAGGTTCCTTGACTAGGACGTAACTGCTGGCAGCAGGACGCCACGAGGCCTAGGTAACGGTGTTGACTATGGCATGCATTGTCTTTAAATCAGACATTACACGATCAATCATTATTGATCGGGGCAGCACGATGGCGCAGCGGTAGAGTTGCTGCCTTACAACGCAGGTTCGATCCTGACCACGGATACTGTCTGTAGGGAGTTTGTGCGTTCTCCCCGTGACCGCATGCGTGTTCTCTGCTTTTCTCCCACATTCCATACACGTACAGGTTCGTGGATTAATTGGCTTTGGACAAATGTAAAAATTGTCGCTAGTGTGGGATAGCGTTAAGGGCCTGTCCCACTTACGCGACCTTTGCAGGCGACTGCCGGAACCCGTGATAGGTCGCCGAAATTTCCAACGTTGAAAATTCAAGCGGCGACCAGAAAGACGCTACAACTCTTTTGAGACCTCTCACCACCATTGGAGACCTCTCACCACCATTGGAGACCTCTCACCACCATTGGAGACCTCTCATGACCACGGTTGTGAGAGATCTCCTACGGTGGTGAGAGGTCACCCGCGACATGTCGCCAGGGGTCGCCTGTATGGTCGTGAGAGGTCTCCTATGGTCGTGAGAGGTCTCCAAGGAGTCGTAGCGTCTTTCTGGTTGCCACTGAATTTTCAACTTGTTGAAAATTTCGGCGACCTATCACGGGTGCCGGCAGTCGCCTGTAAAGGTTGTGTAAGTGGGACAGGCCCCTTAGTGTGCGGGGATCGCTGGTCAGTGCGGACTCGATGGGTAGAAGAGCCTAATTCCGCGCTGCATCTCTAAAGTAAACTAAACTAGGATGGGGGAGGGATATGATGGCAGTGAAGATGGATCCAGCAATGGCCCATGAGGACTTACTTCATTCCCAGGGCATCCTGTCCCACCGGCTCGCGGCGGTTCTTGTTACTGTTGTCCTTCTTCAGGGTGAATCCCTCGGGGAACCAGAGCAGGCTCTGCTCCCGCTTGCGCCGGGCCACCAGCACGCCCAGGATGAGGATGACGGTGAGGATGACGGCAGCGACGATCATCAGGGGCAGGAGGTTCATGGGGGCCAGCGGCAGCGGCAGCTGCTCACCTGCGGGACGGGCAAACGACACGGGTCACGAGCCGTCTCATCCTCCCATGTCCCAAAACACCAACAGTTACATTTGTACTTGCGCCGGCACAACAGGTTTGTAAACATGACGATAGACACAAAAACCTGGAGTAACTCAGCGGGACACTGGAATTTAGAAGGATGAGAGGGGTATTCTTATACAAACATATTAAATTCTTAAGGGATTGGACAAGCTAGACGCAGGAAAAATGCTCCCCATGTTGGGAGAGGTCCAGAACCAGGATCACAGTTTAAGAATAAGGGGTAGGCCATTTATGACTGAGATGAGGATTTATTTTTTAACCCTTGTGAGTTATTAATCTGTTTAGTTCTCTGCCACGCAGAAGGCAATGGCCAATTCACTGGATATATTCAAGAGAGTTAGATATAGCTCTTAGGGCTAACTGAATCAAGGAATACGGGGAGAAAGCAGGAACAGGGTACTATTCTGGATGATCAGCCACGAGAATATTGAATGGCAGTGCTGGCTCGAAGGGCTGAATGACCTTCTCCTGCACCCATTTTCTATGTTTCTATGTTTTTCTGGGACAGGCAGCATCTCTGGAGAGAAGGAATGGGTGATATTTTGGATCAAGACCTTCTTCAGTCTGAACAAAGGTACTCCAGCATTTTCGTGTCTACCTTTGGTTTAAACCAGCATCTGCAGTTCCTTCCTGCACAGGATTGTAAACACAGTTCGCAATAGCTAATATAATATAGAAACATAAAGAAAGTTCAATAAATTTAAAAAAAAATCATTTAGTGTAAATGAGCAAAATAAAGTCTGAAGTCCCTTGTGACAACCAAAGGTTCTGAAGAGGGGTTTGGCCCGAAACGTTGCCTATCTCCTTCGCTCCATAGGTGCTTTCTCACCCGCTGAGTTTCTCCAGCATTTTTGTCGACCTAAAGCAATTTTGGTGGCCAGTGAGAGAAGGAGAGACACTTACTGTCGACATCTTTGATGGGGTACGGGAAGTGTAGGCTGCCGACTGTGGACAGGGCTCCGATGTAGGCGGCAGCGCTCTCCGCCGTCGGGAAGCATTCGCCCGTCGCCTGCAGGCATAGGCGGTTGTCGATCTCCAGGTTCACCTTGGACCTGCACAGACAGGGCTCAACGTCAGACTCCACGGGACAGTGTTAACGGGGACGAGAGATCGCGAGAGCAAGTCGGTCGATGGAGGTGGTTCGTCTCATCTCCGTGGGGAACAGGCGCGGGGTCCAACATCCAATTTTCCCCCGGTATAGAAGTGTGAAAAAGCACGCCTCCAGATTCTTCCCAGCTGTTATCAGGCAACTGAATCATCCAACCACAACCAGAGAGCAGTGCTGAACTACTATCTACCTCATCGGGACCCTCGGACTATCTTTGATCGGAATTTACTGGCTTTACCTTGCACTAAACATTATTCCCTTATCGTGCATCTATACACTGTGGATGGCTCAATTGTGATCATGTATTGTGTTTGTGGTAGAAGATTGCAACCTTCACGTTGCCCGCCCTGTTTCGACTAATGCAATCAACTCAACGTGCACAAACGGAAGATCAAATAGAACAAGTTGTCCAACAACTTTAGGCCGTGCACGCCACACGAAGGAAGACGTGGTCCTTCCGTTGACTGGTTAGCACGCAGCGAAAGCTTTTCACTGTACCTCGGTACACGTGACAATAAACTAAACTGAACGGAGCAGTCTGGCAGCATCAATGAAGCGAAGGAAATGGGCAACGTCTCCCATTTCCTTCGCTCCACAGATGCTGCCTCACCCGCTGAGTTTCTCCAGCATTTTTGTCTACCTTCCATTTTCCAGCATCTGCAGTTCCTTCTTAACCATGAACCGAGCAGTCTGCCTTCCGACCCATTGCAGGATTCCAGGATTGAATTCTCCAATTTTGGTAACCCAACCTACCAACAACCTCTCCCAATTTTTCATTCGCTAATTACTCCCTCTCGACCCTGAGCTTCACCTGGATTTGCACCCATTTCTCTCCCTCCGCCTCTCCCGTCCTCTTTCACCTACTATCCTTCCTCTAACTTCACAATTCGCACTTTTCCCACCGTTACCTCAAACCTTGCATTTTCATCTTTGCCCGGCTACCTGCCTCTCGCATGTATCCACCTATCACTTGCCAGGCTTTGTCTTGCCCCCACTTCTCATCCCCCCACAACCAGTCTGAAGAAGGGTCCCGACCCAAAATGTTCTCCAGAGATGCTGCCTGACCCGCAGAGATGCTCCAGCAATCCGTGCTTTCTTTTTAAAAAACAGCATCTGCGGTTTTGTGTGTCTTCTAGGATGTTTCACAGCCTGACTCCATTAGCTGCAAACACCCCCACCTCAATCATGAGGGGCAAAGATAGGATGAATGCATCGCATCTATTTCCCAGAGCAGGGGAATCAGGAACCAGAGGACATAGGTTTAAGGTGAGGGGGAGAGATTTAAAAGGAACCGAAGGGGCAAGTCTTTCCACACAGAGGGTGGTGAGTTTGTGGATCAGTGTCACTCGTGTTATGAGTCATGCTTTGGTAGTTACAGCAGCCCTCCCTGATGTTCCCTTTAGAATTAGAGAGACGTGCTAGCATGAAGTTATATATGTTCTGTCGTTAATAAAGTCTTTGGACCTTTGTCATGGTGTAATAGCCCTGTCCCACTGTACGAGTTCATTCCAAGAGCTCTCCCGAGTTTAAAAAAAATCAAACTCGTGGTAGGCACGGAGAATGAACATAGCGGATGTGTCGGGGCTCGGGGATGTCTCTAAGCGGCTCGTAACGCTAACGGCAGGCACTCGGGAAGACTCGCCAACGGCAGGTAAGCACGGGAAGACTCATGAAGAATTTTGCAACATGATGAAAAATGTCCACGAGAGCCCCGAGTACCGACGAGCGGCCATTACCGTAAATCTCCGAGTTCGAATCAGGGCAAACCCGGGAGAGAGCTCTTGGAATGAACTCGTACCGTGGGACAGGGGTTTAAGGCTTCAGTTATTACAACAGCCGAAACACAACAGGCAGGTAGTATAGCAACACTTTGGCAGGTGCGTGGATGTAAACGGGTTGGAGGGATGTGGGCCAAACGCAGGCAGGTGGAATAGCGTAGGTGGGACTTGGTGGTTGGCAAGGGCAAGGGCCGGTTTCTGTTCTGTACGGCTCTATGTCAAAGGACAGCAAGATGGGATAAAGGAAGGGAGGGGGGGAACGGGGAGGCTGTGGGAACGGGAACCCCTTACCCGATGACCTCCTGTTCCATCTCGCGCCGGGCCCGGCTAGGGGTGGCCGAGCGTTTGCTGATCTGTGAGCTGGCACCGTAGTAGGGGTAGATCATATACTGGCCGCTGCTGTCCTTCTTGAAGCGGAGGGTGGCGCGCAGGATGGAGCCCAGCTTCTGCAGGAAGTTGGCGCTGCTCTTGAGCAGCTGGTCGGGGGGCAGCAGCACGATGACGATGAGGGTGCCCTCGGCCAGGCGCGCCGGCACGTCCGCCGCGCAGTCCAGCCCGTCCCAGCCGCACTCCTCGTTGTTGCAGCCCTGGTCGCAGCGCTGGTCCGCGTAGTGGTCTGCACAGTACTTCTCGTACAACGGGCTGCGGGCAGACACAGGATCAGTACGGGTGTCGGGGGTTACGGGGAGAAGGGGGTTAGGAGGGAGAGATAGATCAGCCATGATTGAATGGCAGAGTAGACTCGATGGGCTGAATGGCCTTATGACTCGGCAATGACGCCCCCCTGTGGCACTGCCCATGGATGGAGCAACGCTGTCCCTGCCCCCGGGCACCCTGCATTGCATGCTTGTCACCGTCCACTCTCAGCCTCCCACCATCATAGCTACGCCACTAGTGCAGCAGGTGGAGCTGCTGCCTCACCGCACCAGAGCACCCGGCTTCCATCCTGACCTCGGATACTGCCCGTGTGGCGTTTGCACCTTCTCTCTGTGACCACCTGGGTTTCCCCTGGGTAATACAGTTTCCTCCCACATCCTACAGTATATATAACACCACATATCAAATGACTATGTTACAGTCCTGATGCAGGATACAGATACCCCCCCCCCCCCCCACCTCGCGACCCCTCCATGATGTCCGTAAGGAATCGCGAGTCCTCTCTCAACGGACCCCTGAGCACCGACATGGCCCCAGAATAGGGGCAGGCAGTCGGCTCGGGCAGTGCCCTCGACTGCCTGGCACCGTGACCCATGAATGGCCAGCTTGGCCCAGGCCCAGGAACAACCCAACCAGGCCATTATCTGTTTTACCCACTCTCCTACGCCTTGTCAACAGTCAAGAGTGTTTTATTGTCATGTGTCCCAGATAGAACAATGGCACGATTACTGGCTGCAGCACAGCACAATGTGTAAACATAGTACACTGTAAACAATATAATAATTGAGAAAAAAGGGTATATATGTATACACACACACACACACATATACACACACCTACACACACACATGCTGTACATATACACACACACATATATACAAGTACTTTACATATAAACACACACACACAGTACATATACACACATATACACACATACATAGATATACACATACTGTACATATACATACACATACATACACACACATATACATACATATATATATATATATATATATACACATATATATACACACCTATATGCACACATACCGTGCATACACACATACTTTACATACACACACACACTACATATACACACATACATGCATATACACACATACATATATATATGCACACAAACACATACTGTACATATATACACACATACTGTACATATACACACACATATATACACACATACTGGACATAAACACACACACACATGCATGCATACACACACACACACACATATATATATACCCACACACATGCACACACATGCACATACACACACACATGCACACACACTGTATATACACACACATTAAAAAAGTCAAGCAATCAATAATAGTGTAAAAAGAAAACAACACAAAGAAGAATGGCCCAGTGACGAGGATGTTGGGCCTAAAATGGAGGCAGTAAGCAAGGAGCAGCCCGTTGAAATATTCCAATTGCTGAACTTACTTGCATGCGCGCTCTTGGCTCTGGCAGTCGAAGTTGTCGTAGAGACACTCGTGCGTGTTGCAGATCTCGTCGCAGACGTTGTTGTTGAAGTTGCTCCGACAGTGCTGGAAGCTGCACTCCTTCCAGGGGTTGTCGACAGAGAGTGAGCAGTCCCCACCGTCCCACAGGCAGCTGTGGGTGTTGCACTGCCGGTCGCACACGCCGTCGCCAGCCTTACGCTGGCACTCCGCCAGGGGGCACGGCGGCTCCTTGAGCGGCGGGGTGTACACCCGCAGGATCTCGCAGTGCCGCCCTCCAAACTCCTTGGGGCACAGGCAGTGGTAGAAGGGTGGCTGGCGGACCGGCCGACACAGCCCGCCGTTGCGGCAGGGGCGGCTGGAGCAGGTGGCGTTGGCGCCGGTGCTGGGCTGCGGTTGGCAGCGGGCACCCAGAGGGGTGTCGATGCACAGCTCGCTGCTCCGGCACCCCAGGCTCCGGCAGGTCAGGACGCTGCGCTCGCAGTTGGGCCCGGTGTAGCTCTGCAAGAGAAGACCAGGCATCGAGTTATACTCCCCTGCGGCAAAGTAGTTCAGCTTCAGGGTTACCTCCGCAAAGGTGGCACAGCGGTAGAGTTGCTGCCTTACAGCGCCAGAGACCCGGGTTCAATCCTGACTTTGGATACTGTCTGTACAGAGTTTGTACCTTCTCCCCGTGACCACGTGGGTTTTCTCCAGGTGCTCCGGTTTCCTCCCAGTCTCCAAAGTCGTACAGATTTGTAGATTAATTGGCTTGGTATAAATGTAAAATTGTCCCTAGTGTGTGTAGGTGTTAGCAAAGACCCTATAACGAGCAAGATAGATCACTCGATGAAATATACGTAGTACGGTCATGGGCAGATTCATGGGTAATTTTCGGCCCCATTTCCGTAACCGCCTTCCGTCTCCGCACCAAAGATCCCATAGGATAATAGTGCGGAGACGGAAGCCGGTTACGGAAACATCCTCGTAAAAATAAAAGTTATTTGGGAAAAATCTTCTCCTCATTTTCAGAATTATAATTTATTAACACAAACTGTTCCCCCGCAGCATTGATTACACTGCGAGTCGGGTTGGGTCGGGTTACTGAAATGGATGAAAAAAAGGCCCTCCGTTGCGTACTACGCGTCAGCCCATTGCAGTTAGCAGGAGTGGTCTATCTTGCTCCGCTATAGGATCTTTGGCTGTTAGTGCGCGGGGATTGCAGGTAGGTGCGGGCTCGGTGGGCCGAAGACCCTGTCTCCACGCTGTATCTCTAAACTAAACTAATTGCATCCTTCAGCAGATGGAGGAGAGGAACGGGCTGGGGTCTTGCCTCCCCTGCCCTCTAGGACATGAGAGGCCGTGTGAGGCAAGGGGCGGCACTTTCACAAGTCTATGTGTCGGTGGAGCGGGCTGCTGGAGGCCCTGCAGCAGCCTGGGGCTCGACTGGATCGGGGACCGCTCTAAATTCAGAAGGACGAGGGGTGACCTCATCTCAACTTAGCAAATAGTGAAAGGCCTGGATAGAGTGGATGTGCGGAGGACGTTTCCACTCGTGGGAGAGTCTAGGACCAGAGGCCATAACCTCCGAATAGGGGCAGATGCTGACCGACCTTAGTTTACTGATTTAGTTTTTATTTCAGATTTTTGGCATCGGGGTTCCAATTCACATGTAATTGAAGCTGATGAAAGGTCATCAATCAAAAACTCTGTGTTTCTCTCTCCACAGTCACTGCCTGACTTGCTGAGTATTTCACGATCATCGTGATAGTGTGGGGGTACGGGGTGATCGCTGGTCGGCACGGACTCGGTGGGCCGAAGGGCCTGTTTCCACACCGTGTCTCTAATGTCTGAAGTAAAATCGAAAGTCTAAAAGTAAGTGCAGGACAAACTGGATAAAATGCAGGTGCTGCAAATCTGAAACGTCGACCGATGGGACATGCTGGCCGAGAAAATGCCAGAAACCCTGGGGGTTAGCACGTCAGGAAGCATCTGTGACGGGATAGTTTCAGATTGAGTTCCACATCATAGGCAGGTACATGGACATGCATAGGACAGGTTTGGAGGGACACGGATATGAATTTCATGTAATTTACATGAATGGTATATGGTTCCATGGTCCAGACTGTAGAACATAGCACAGGATCAGGCCCTTCCACCCACAATATCTGCACCAAATATGATGCTAGATTCATCTTCTCTGCTGCATGTGACCCATATCTCCCAATTCCCTGCGTGCCTACCTAAAACTTGCCCAGAACATCTCCTTTAGTATTTGCCCATTTAAGACACATTTGGACAGGTACATGGATAGGACAGGGTGAGAGGGATATGAGTGAAAAGCAGGCAGGTGGGACCAGTGTAGATGGGACATGTTGGCCGATGTGGACAAGTTGGGCTGAAGGTCCTGTTTCCACGCTGTATGACTCTAGAGGTGGATCGGCCACGCCGTTGGGGTCTCGGTGGAAGGGGTTTGCCGCGAAGGGTCACGGCGGTATGGTCACTCACCAGCTGGCACTTGCAGGTGTAGCCGAGGGGGGTGTTGACTGTGACCTTGCAGTGGCCTCCATTCTGACAGGGCTGCGAGTCGCACATGTTCACCACGCTCTTGCAGTGGCGGCCTGGAGAGAAACGCAGACGGGATGAGCCAGGCTGAGCAAGCAGGCATGGTCAGGGCACCAATGCATGCAGATTAGAGCATCCATGTCATTCAGTGTAACGGAGAAATCGCACGTGCATACGCAGGTGGGTGCAGGCATGTGTGTGCACGTGTTTGCATGTTATGTATGGGTGCATGCACGTTTGGCTGCATGTATGTGCATGCATGTGAACAAGTAGGATTAAGGGTTCAAGAAGGAACTGCAGATGCTGGAAAATCGTAGATGACAAAAATGCTGGAGAAACTCAGCGGGTGAGGCAGCATTTATGGAGCGAAGGAAATGGGCAATGTTTCGGGCCGAAACGTTGCCCATTTCCTTCGCTTCATAGATGCTGCCAGACTGTTCAGTTCAGTTTAGTTTATTGTCACGTGTGCAGTGAAAAGCTTCTGCTGCGTGCTAACCAGCCAGTCATCTATGGAGCGAAGGAATGGGTGATATTTCCGATTGAGAATAGTCTCGACCCAAAAAACGTCACCCATCCCTTCTCTCCAGAGCTGCTGCCTGTCCTACTGAGGTACTCCAGCACTTTGTGTCTGTGTGTGAATATCAGTATGAATGTGCGTGTGTGTATCTTTGAATCCGATTTTACCCGAGTTGGCTTTTGTTGGGAGCATGTGTGCGTATTGTGTTTGTCTATCAGGCGACTTTCAGTCTGTATGACTGCCTGCGTGCCACAACTGTGAGCAGGCCGGTGCATATGGGGCCATAAAGGTGTGCGAGCGAGTCTGTCTGTGGTGCGAGTGGCTGCCAGGGTGTGTGCAGAGCTGATTGCAAGCCCAGAGTGGTAGTGGCCATCCAGGCTGCCAGTAAAACAATAGGCAAGAGGTGAATATCACCATCAGACACCAAGATCTGAGACTGACACCACCAATACGTTTATTCATTACCAGCCAAATATGTGTATGAATGAGTTACTGGATATTGGACTTTTGCCTTCCATCACAGTGAGGAGGTGTTTGGAGACTCACTGTGATGGATGTTTGCGTTAGTTATGTTAATCGTGTATCTTGGTTTTTTTTGTGTGTTATGACTGCAGGAACGAAATTCCGTTTGAACCATGTGTGTTTGTACGACAATAAATGGTATTTATTTATCCCATTATTTATTTAGTTATGATGCATAGAAAGAAAATGCTGGAGAAATTCAGCGGATGAGGCAGCATCTATGGAGCAAAGGAAATAGGTGACATTTCGGATCGAGACCTTTCTTTAGGTGGGTAATTGTAAGTGTCCTTTCACTAATTAGGAGCTGTTTTGGATGTGTAATGAAACTAATAAATATCCAAAACCAAATAAAAAGAGTGGTAGTGAGCAACGGTGAGAGAGCGCAGCAGGCACAAAGGGCCAGCGTTGACCATGGACTGACCTGTGAAACCATGCTTGCAGACGCACTGGTAGTCATTGGGCAACTGGATGCAGTCGACGGTGGTCTGCACGTTACACGGGCTCGACAGGCACTCGTTGATGTCGCCTTCGCACCGATGGCCGGTGAACCCCGGGGGGCAGTTGCAGGTGTAGCCCCCGACTCGATCCACGCAGGTCCCGTTATTCATACACTTGGGCGCGTTGGTGTGAGGGGACAGGCCACAGTCATCTTCATTAATCTCGCACAGTACCCCTGGGAAAAGACAAGCCCAAGTGATTCAAAACACCCCAGGCCAGGCCAGGCGACTGCACATGTAGGAAGGAATTGCAGGTGCTGGTTTACACCGAAATGCTGGAGTAATTCAGCGGGTCAGGCAGCATCTCTGGAGAGAAGGAATGGGTGACGTTTCGGGTCGGAATCCCACTTCAGTCCAACCTACTGCACACATCCCTGGTCTCATTGACCAGGTAACAACACAGCGCACACCCACGCTCTTCCACCCATAATATCCAATGCCAAGTTAATCTAATCTCCCCCGCCTGTGGGGCTGCAGGAACTCTGAACAAAACTAAAGAGAGCCAAACTTTACAGAAGGTAGTTGAGGCCAGTTCATTGGCTATATTTAAGAGGGAGTTAGATGTGGCCCTTGTGGCTAAAGGGGATCAGAGGGTATGGAGAGAAGGCAGGTACAGGATACTGAGTTGGATGATCAGCCATGATCATATTGAATGGCGGTGCAGGCTCGAAGGGCCGAATGGCCTCCTCCTGCACCTATTTTCTATGTTTACATATTTGATCCAGATTTGAACAAATCTAAGTAGCCAGATCGCTGCCATTCTGCCCTTATTGCTATTTGAGTTGATGAGGATTGCGTTGCTTGACACTTTGTCACGGGAACGTGGTACAGTGAGATGCGTTGCGGACAGTAGTCGCCAAGTACAAGGTGGCAACAGAGTTACAAAAGCATTCAATACACTCCCACTTCCTCCTCCCCCAACCACCCCCACCCCATCCCCTCTTTGTGCTTGGCGGCCCCCACACCGGGTCAGAAGTGATAGGAGTAGAATTAGGCCATTCGGCCCATCAAGTCTACTCCGCCATTCAATCATGGCTGATCTGTCTCTCCCTCCTAACCCCATTCTTCTGCCTTCTCCCCATAAGACACCCGTACTAATCAAAAATCTATCTATCTCTGCCTTAAATATATTCACTGATTTTGCCTGCACAGCCTCCTGTGGCAAAGAACTCCACAGATTCACCACTCTCTGACTAAAGAAATTTCTCATCTCCTTCCTAAAATAATGTCCTTTAATTCTGAGGTTATGACCTCAAGTCCTAGACTCTCCCACTAGTGGAAACATCCTCCACATCCACTCTATCCAGGCCTTTCACTATTCTGTATATTTTCAATGAGGTCCCCCCTCATTCTTCCAAACTCACTTTCCCTGTGATTACGTCCCACCGCACCGCGATCCTCTGACCACTGCAAGTCGCTCGCAATCCCTGCGATCCAGTTGGCCTTACCTAGAGTTCCCGGAGGGCAGGAGCAGATGTAGCGGCCGATCAGGTCCAGGCAGGTGCCTCCGTTCTGGCACGGGTTGGACTCGCATTCATTCACCTCCACCTTGCAGGTCTTGCCCTTGTAGCCCGGCGTGCACTGAGGGAACGAGGCCAAAGTTTAGTTCGTTGGCGCGATCGCAAGGAAGATAAGGCTCAGCGAGGCAGCATGATTGAGCCGTGACAATCGCAGATGATAGCGGGCGATGGAGCGCGCAATAAGTCATGGAGTCCCCAGCCTAAACGATCACGATCGTTGGCCTTACGCCCACGATCGACACAAAACGCTGGGGTAACTCAGCGGGACAGGCTGCATCTCTGGAGGGAAGGAATGGGTGACGTTTTGTGTGGAGACCCTTGTTCAGACTGTACCAGGTGAGAGGGAGACACAGAGATAAGGAAGGGCAAGGTGCGAAAAAGGGGAAAAATGTAGAAACAAATCATTGTTAGCTAGAAGGTGACAATGAATGGTGCCTACACACCGATTTAGTGAAGTAATAGAGATTGTCAAGCTCACCTCACATCTGTAGCTCTCGATGAAGCTCCTGCAGGTGGCGCCGTTGTGACACGGGCCGGAGGCGCATTGGTCTACCTCAGTCTCGCAGTAGCTGCCAGTGTGGGTCTTGGGACAGGCGCAGTAATGCGTGGTCCCCGCGTTGAAGCACGAGCCGCCGTGATTGCAAGGCTGGGCGGCGGGCGCTCCTTTCGTCACAAAAACAGAAACATGTATTTCAAAACAACAACAGCAGCAAACGAACAAACAAACAAATCTGCAAGCATTTGTTCCCCGTGCTATCCAACTTTGCGCTGAGCGAGAAGGTGGAATAGTGGCGCAGCTAGTAGAGTTGCTGCCTCGCCGCGCCAGACACCCGAGTTCGATCCTGGCTACGGGTGCTGTCTATGTGGAGTTTACACGTTCTCCATGTGCTGAAGCAAAGCAAGAATTTCATTGTCCTATCTGGGACACGTGACCATAAACTCTCTTGAATCTTGAACCTCTTGAATCTTGACCCCATGGGTTTCCTCTGGGTGCTCCAGTTTCCTAAAAATATCTGCCTTAAATATATTCATTGACTTGGCCTGCACGGCCTTCTGTGGCAATGAATTCCACAGATTCACCACCCTCTGACTAAAGAAATTCCTCCTCATCTTCGTCCCTTTTTTTCTAAGGCTATGACTGGTTCTAGACTCTCCCACTAGTGGATACATCCTCTCCTCATCCACTCTATCCAGGCATTTCACTATTCGGTAAGTTTCAATGAGGTCCCCCCCCTCATCCTTCTAAACCTCCGCAACTAGAGGCCCGGTGCCGACAAACGCACGATTCCATGCCAATTATTGTTGCAGTTTCATCCTTGAGATACTGCATGCATCATCCCACCATGCACTGGTGTGGCAACACGGGACACCCACCTCTCTGAGATGCCGCTGCCTCGCAGGACATGTTGGGGATGTCGCAGTAGCGCCCAGTCCAGCCGCTCGCGCACTCACAGGCGAAGGACAGCCCGGTCACTCGGCAGTGCCCGCCGTTCTTGCAGGGGAAGCGGCTGCACCAGTCCGTGCTCACCTGCAGGAGGAAAGGAGGACACCCCGTCAGGCATGCAGGGTTGCGGCCTGCTGCTTTGTTGTCACAGCAGGTCCCCCTGTGGCTGCCCACTGCGCCCCCCCTCACTGGTTTACAATGAGGGCTGGCTGGGAAACTGGAGAGCGAGAGATAGAGAGGAGGCGGGAAGAGATAAATAGCGATAGGAGAGGAGAGAGAGAGAGAGAGAGAGATATAGAGGGGGAGAAATAGAGAGTAGAGGAGAGCTAGAGAAAGATAGAGGGAAATAGAGAGATAGACAGAGAAAGATAGGGTAGAGAGATAGAGGGAGAAAGGGGAGAGAGAGGGGGGAAGGGGGAGAGAGGGGGGAGACAGGGGAGGGAGGGAGAGGGAGAGGGAGAGGGAGAGGGAGGAGGGGGAGGGGGAGGGGAGGGGGAGGGGGGGGAGGGGGAGGGAGAGGGAGAGGGGGAGGGAGGGGGAGGGGGAGGGGGAGGGGGAGGGGGAGGGGGAGGGGGGAGGGGGAGGGGGGAGGGGGAGGGAGGGGAGAGGGGAGAGGGGGGGGTGGGGTGTGAGATACAGGGAGATAGAGAGAGAGCTGAGGAGAAAGAGATAGAGAAGGTCTAGAGAGAGATGGAGGGGAAGAGCTATAGAGAGATGGGGAGAGGGATAGAGGGAGATAGATAGAGAGGGAAGACGAAAGACAGAGAGAGTTAGAAGGGGAGATATAGAAATAGAGATGGTGCAGTAGAGAGGAGTATAGGGGAGATGGGGCAGGGATATGTAGTGGGGATGTAATAGAGAGATGTTGTGAGGTAGTCCCTTACCTGACACCGTTCCCCAGTGTAGCCCTGTGGACAGGTACACCTGTATGACTCCAGCCCGTCCACGCACACCCCACCATTCAGACACGGCTGTGAATCACATTCATCAATGTCGTACTGGCAATTGGAGCCGGCGAAACCGGCACGGCAGCGGCAGGTGTAGGTGTTAACGCCGTCTGTGCAGGACCCTCCGTTGAAGCAGGAGCTGAAACAGGAGTGGCAGACGGACGTTTGCGCAGTGACTTGGAGCAGTGTTCTGACTCCATCATCTCAGCCCTCAGGCATGAACGATGGCCCATCCAGCTAGTGAGAGATGCCAGCAAATAACCAAGGTGACGCAGCGGTAGAGGTGCTGCCTTGCAGCGCCAGAGACCCGGGTTTAATCCTGACCTCAGGTGCTGTCTGTGAGGAGTTTCTATGTGACCTGTTTCTATGTTTCCATGTGATCTCCCTGTGGCCTGCGTGGGTTTTCTCCAGGTGCTCCGGTTTCCTCCCACACTCCAAAGACGTACAGTTTGTCGGTCCGTTCGTTCCGGTGAAGGCGCTGTGCACACGGCAGCCAGCCTACAGTCGCTTGTCTGGGTTTTCTCACTTTTAATTTAATTTTAATTTCAAGTTTTTTTTCCGTTTACCCCGTTGTGCGTTGTGACAGTTGGCAGACCACTTTATCGTTTATCGTATCACATCGTAATTGGCTTGACATAATTATAAATTGTCCCCCGCGTGTCCGATAGTGTTTGTATACGGGTTGATCACGGGTCAGCATGGACTTGGTGGGCCGAAGGGCCTGTTTCCGTTCTGTATCTCTAGTCTAAAGCCTAAACAGCAGGATATTCTGCTGCCGATGACCTGCAGTGATATTTCTCCACAATCAAAAGATGTTTTCAAGGAATAATCACACCTCTATGGAACCCCCCACATCCATTTTAAAATATCCAATGAAGCATTTTTAACTGCCGTGTGGGAATATTATCAGTAGTAGCGGTGAAGTTCAGGAAATGGATTACCCCACGATCTCCGACTTACAGAACCCTGAGAGGAATAAATTGGAGAAATGCATAGTCTGTTGCCCAGAGTAGGGAATCGAGGTTAAGGTGAGGGGGAGGGGGGGAGTGGAACCTGAGGGGTAACTTTTTTTTACACAAAGGGTAGTGGGTGTATGGAACAAGCTGCCAGAGTTGGTAGCTGAAGCAGGAACTATCGCAAGGTTTAAGAAGCATTTAGACAGGTACATGGATAGGGTCGGTTTAGAAGGATGTGGGCCAAAAGCAGGCAGGTGGGACTGGTGTAAATGGGGCATGTTGGCCGGCATGGGCAAGCTGGGCCTGAAGGCCTGTTCCCGCACTGTATCACTCTATGACTGAGTGAGAAAGAAGGCGTATGGTATGCCTGCCTTCATCAGTTGGTGTCCTATGAGAGTCAGGAGGTCACGTTGAAGCCTCATAGGACCTTGAGTTGGCTGCATTTGGAGAACTGTGCGCAGGTGGAAATGCAGTGCAGCGTAGGTTCAGGAGATTGATCCCTGGGATGGCGGGACTGTCATATGAGGAAAGATTGAAAAGACTAGGCTTGTATTCACTGGAGTTTAGAAGGATGAGGGGGAATCTTATAGAAACATATGGACTGGACAAGCTAGATGCAGGAAATATGTTCCCAATGTTGGGTGAGTCCAGAACCAGGGGCCACAGTCTTAGAATAAAGGGGAGGTCATTTAAGATGAGGTGAGAAAAAAAATGTTTCACCCAGAGTGTTGTGAATTTATGGAATTCCCTGCCACAGAGGGCAGTGGAGGTCAGGTCACTGGATGGATTTAAGAGAGAGTTAGGGGCTAGTGGAGTCAAGGGATATGGGGAGAAGGCAGGCACGGGTTATTAATAGGGGACGATCAGCCATGATCACAATGAATGGCGGTGCTGGCTCGAGGGCCGAATGGCCTCCTCCTGCACCTATTTTCTATGTTCTATGTTCCTATGAATGGACCGATAGGGATGTGTTTAAGAAGGAACTGCAGATGCTGGAAAATCGAAGGTAGACAAAAGTGCTGGAGAAACTCAGCGGGTGAGGCAGCATCTATGGAGCGAAGGAAATAGGCAACGTTTCGGGCCGAAACCCTTCTTCAGGAGCGATCGGGATCTTGTGCAGGCAAGAGGAGGTAGGTTTACTTGGCAAAACTATCTGCGGCAATCTCTAGAGAATATTAAAACTTGTAATACTTTGGGTTCATTGAGAGTCTCCCAGCAGGGAGTCCCTGCTTGTTTTTTTGGGCTGAATAAAGAGCTGTTACATCAACAGCTTCAGTCTCTGTGTGACTCACACAAAGCACAGCAGTCCTGACAAGCAGGAACATACAAGCTAAAACTTGTACGTTTAACCTCAACAGGTACTATTTCCCACTCCCTTTAAACTCGCGTTGGAAAACACAAAGTGCAATAAATACGTCTTGCGATGTTAAAAGGAATCATATTCAATAATACATCATCGTTCCATAATCCGGAAAATCTGCTCGTCCAGCACCAAAATCCTGGGCATCCCGGATTATGGGAATGTTACTGGAGTATCAAACTGCACCTCACGTAGACTGATAGCAAACTTGTCGGACAGCTAGTGCACGCAAGACAAAGTATTTCACACGGTTGCACAAGGCTGCAGAACAAACAACCCCAGGCACTCGATACAACCCTGTTTAACGTCCTGAGCTACAGGGAGAGGTTGGCAGGCTAGGACTTTATCCCTTGGAGCGCAGCAGGCTGAGGGGGGATCCTACGGTGGTGTATATAGGCATGTGGGGAGTTGAGAGGGTGAGTACACAGTCTTCTAGCCAGTGTAGGGGAAGCAAGAACCAGCGGGCATAGGTTTAAAGTGCGTAGGTTTAAATAGGTTTAAGAGTGATTCTTAAAGATAGCGGAGTCAAGGGGAGAAAGCAGGAACGGGGTACTGATTGGGGATGATCAGCTATGATCATATTGAATGGCGGTGCCGGCTCGATGGGCCGAATGGCCTACTCCTGCACCTATTGTCTGTTGAGAGGGGAAAGATTTGATAGGAACCCAAGGGGCAACTTTTTCCAAACAGAGGGTGGTGGGTATGTGGAACGAACTACCAGAGGAGGTGATTGAGGGGTACTTTAACAAGACATTTGGACAGGTCTGTGGATAAGAAAGGTTTAGAGGGAAATGAACCAAATGTGGGCAGGTGGGACTAGCGTAGATGGGACATGTTGTTCGGTGTGGGCAAGTTGGGCCGCTGTAAGATTCTATGACTCTATCTGACAGTGGAGTCATGCAGGTGTGATTGTTATTTTAGAACATCTTATTGCTGCGGTAGTAGGGAGGGGCAGGGTTAACTAACTGACTGACCTTTCCGTGCAGTCCTGAATGTTGTTCTCGCAGTGTAGTCCATTGAAGCCAGCCATGCAGCTGCAGGTGTAGCTGTTGACGTAATCGGCGCAGGTGCCCCCGTTGCGGCAGGGGCTGCTCTCGCACTCGTTCACCTCGTCCGAGCATCGGGCGCCCGCGAAGCCGGGCAGGCAGCTGCAGACGAACGAGTTGACGCCGTCGTGGCACGAGCCGCCGTTCACACAGGGATCTGAGGTGAGAAAACAATAACTAACGCTGGCAAAACACGGACAAAGAGGGTCAAGCAGCATCTCTGGAGAACATGGATAGGTGGCGGTTCCCAACTCTCCCTGTAGCTCAGGCAATAGACAACAGACAATAGACAATAGGTGCAGGAGTAGGCCATTCGGCCCTTCGAGCCTGCACCGCCATTCAATGTGATCATGGCTGATCATCCCCAATCAGTACCCCGTTCCTGCCTTCTCCCCATATCCCCTGACTCCGCTATCTTTAAGAGCCCTATCTAGCTCTCATTTGAAAGTATCCAGAGAACCGGCCTCCACCGCCCTCTGAGGCAGAGAATTCCACTCTCACCACTCTCTGTGAGAAAAAGTGTTTCCTCGTCTCCGTTCGAAATGGCTTACTCCTTATTCTTAAACTGTGGCCCCTGGTTCTGGTCTCCCCCAACATCGGGAACATCAAGCCCTCATAAATATCTGCACTCTCTCCATCTTGACGACATCTTTCCGATAGCAGGGTGACCAAAATACTCCGAATGTGGCCTCACCACCATCTTGTACAACTGTACATAACACCACAACTTGTACACTCGGTATCCTGACTGATTGAGGCCAATGTGCCAAAACCCTTCTTGACCACCCAGGTGATACCACATTCACCATGTACTATGTGCCTGCACTCCTAGATCCCCCTGCTCCACAACACTCCCCAGAGCCCTGCCATTAACAGTGAGGTCCGGCACTGGACCAAATCTTTTACCTCCATGGGTGCAGGAGTCAAAACGGTCTGAGGAGGAAGAGGTCAAACCCTGGAAGTTAAGGGGACGCGAGTTCTGGCCTCGTTGTTTGGGTCGATGGATATTTCTTCAGAAATGAAGAGGCTCGTCTTGAAATAGACAATAGGCAATAGGCAATAGACAACAGGTGCAGGAGTGGGCCATTCGGCCCTTCGAGCCAGCACCGCCATCCACTGTGATCATGGCTGGTCTTCCACAATCAGTACCCCGTTCCTGCCGTCTCCCCATATCCCCTGACTCGGCGATCTTTAAGAGCTCTGTCTACGTCTCTCTTGACAGCATGGCATCCAGGCATCTGATGCCTGGCTACCAGTGTCAGGGGGAGTGATTTCAAGGCGTCGGAGCGCAGGGTTCCCACAGGTCTGGAGGAAGTCAAAGACGTTGGGAGAGCCAGTCGCAGTTCAGTTTAGAAACATAGAAAACAGGTGCAGGAGGAGGCCATTCGGCCCTTCGAGCCAGCACCGCCATTCATTGTGATCATGGCTGATCGTCCGCTATCAATAACCCGTGCCTGCCTTCTCCCCATATCCCCTGACCCCATTAGCCCCTAGAGCTCTATCTAACTCTCTCTTAAATCCATCCAGTGATTTGGCCTTCACTGCCCTCTGTGGCAGGGAATTCCACAAATTCACAACTCTCTGGGTGAAAAACTGTTTTCTCACCTCAGTCTTAAATGGCCTCCCCTTTATTCTAAGAATAAAGGAGATTAGGTTTGGAGAGATAGCATGGAAACAGGCCCTTCAGCCCACGCCTACCATCGCTCAACCATTCACACTAGCTCTATGTTATTCCACATTCTGCATCCACTCGGGGCAATTTACAGGGGGCCAATTAACCTACAAACGCACACTTTTTTGGGATGTGGAAGGAAACCCGAGCACCCGGAGGAATCCACACAGGCAGAACCAGAATGTAATGGAAGAGTTGAAATGGTCTCGGTTTCAGGAACCAACTGAGAGAGCAGAAAGTAAAACTGTTAGGATAGGTTTTATTTTGCTGCAATTGCACCCAAGATGAACCGCTGATTTGCTGAATGATGAATAAACACTCACTTGGATAGCAGTCGTTGATGTCGGTCTCACAGTTGTGGCCTGCAAAGCCCGGCCCACACGCACATATGTAGCTTCCCAACGTGTTGGTGCAGCTGCCTCGATTCTTGCAAGGGTTGGATACACACTCATCAACATCCACTTGACAGATCCGACCTGAGGGTGTAGGTGTAGGTGTGTGCGTGTGAGACAGAGAGAGCGAGAGAGAGAAAGGAAACGGTAAAATACCATTAAGCAAAGAATGCTTCAAGTGCATTTGCGTAACACACAAAATTACCAGCAAAACACACTGGAAAAGTGCTGGAAAAACGCAGCGGGTCAGGCAGCATCTGGGGAGGGAATGCACAGGCGACGTTTCAGGTTGGGACTCTTATTCAGATCCTGGATTGTAAAGAAGGGTCCCGGCCTGAAACATCACCTGTCAGTCTGAAGAAGGGTCCCGACCCGAGACGTCACCTGCCAGTCTGAAGGGTCCCGGCCTAAAACATCACCTGTCAGTCTGCAGAAGGGTCTCTGCCCAAAATGTCACCTGTCAGTCTTACAATGGGGGGGTCACAGCCTGAAATGTCTTCTGGCCATTTTCTCCCCAGATGTTGCCCGGACCCACTGAAATCCTTCAGCACTTTGCCCTAGAGTGCAACGCCTGCAGTTTCTTGTGTCCCTCCTCATTCCCCACTGCCGGGGAAGAAAGGGGAAGTTCAGAGTCCCGTTACCTTGCCATCCGTCCGCGCAGGTGCACACAAAGTCCTCGTAGTCAGCGGTGTGGTCACAGAAGCCGCCGTTCCCACACGGGTTGGGAGAGCAGGGAATCAGAACGTTCTCACAGTTTTCCCCTGTCGACAGAGAAAGGAACAGTTGTCACCCAAGGGTTTTTGCTCGACGGGAGTGGCGATCGCAGGGCCGTCTGGGCTAATGCATTCACGGCACCGTCTGCTCAGTGGCGCTGGCAGGACTCCATCACCGTTAACCCACCAACAGGTCAGGCAAACATCAAGTGTCTTTCGATGCCATGCGTTCCCACAACAGAGCAATGAAGTTCTAACTTGTAGGACATTTTCTGTATTCCCAATCAAGTCCAGAACCAGGGGACACAGTTTAAGAATAAGGGGTAAGCCATTTAGAAACAGAGATGAGGAAAAACATTTTCATCCAGAGAGTTGTGAGTCTGTGGAATTCTCTGCCACAGAAGGCGGTGGAAGCCAATTATCCGGATGCTTTCAAGAGAGATTTAGATAGAGCTCCTAAAGATAGCGGAGTCAACGGATATGGGGAGAAGGCAGGAACGGGGTAGATTGTGGATGATCAGCCGTGATCACAGTGAATGGCGGTGCTGGCTCTGAAGGGCCGAATGGCCTACTCCTGCACCTATTGTCTATTGTCTAACAGTGTTAACTGGACATTTTTGTAAACCCATGAGTAATGGTCTCCCCATATACACATCCAATGTTCTGGGTACTGGTCTATCCATATACCCACCCAGTGGCAAGAGGAATAGTCCCTCCATTCACCCAGCCAGTCACATGAGTGAAGGTGTCACCAGACACCCACTCAATGGTGCTAGCAGGAGTCACTCCGGTGGCATGAATCAGACAGAGTCTCACCCCAGCAATTCCCTCTTTCCCCATCAGGCAAGGGGTATAGAAGTGTGAAAACGCACACCTCCAGATACTGGGACAGTTTCCCCCCAGCTGATATCAGGCAACTGAACCATCCTACCCACAACTAGAGAGCAGTCCTGAACTACTATCTACCGCATTGAAGACCCTCGGACCATCTTTGATCGGACTTTACTGGACTTTATTAGTTTCTAGTTATTAGTTATTAGTTTCTGGACTCGAGTTTGATAGAGCTCTTAGGGATAATGGAATCATGGGATATGGGGAGAAAGCAGGAACGGGGTACTGATTGGGGATGATCAGCCATGATCACATTGAATGGCGGTGCTGGCTCGAAAGGCCGAATAGCCTACTCCTGCACCTATTTTCTATGTTTCGATGTTAATCTTGCACTGTATGTTATTCATGTTACTCCCTTTCTCGTGTATTTGTACATTGTGGATTGGAATCATGTATTGTCTTTCACTGTAGCTTTTCACTGTACACGTGACATTAAGCTAAACTGAAACTCAAACTCCCTGCATGAATCCACCCAACGGCATTAACAGGATTATCTTGTATGTCTGAAGTACATATAACTGAAGCAAATCGGTTACTTCGAGTGTCCCGGGGAGCCGGGCGGGCCCGATCCACCCTGCGAACAACCTGGGTGCCAACGACCGGAACGCGCCCCAGTAGACCCGACTCGCCCCACAGGCCTCCGTGGGGACTTGCGGAGAAGCCGGGCGGTGAGGGTCGAAGGAGCCTCAGTGGCAACGGCGATGGGGGCCGTGGATGCGGCAGCGGGAAACACGGTGGCAACAGGAGCCTCGGTGGCAACAGGAGCCTCGGTGGCAACAGGAGCCTCGGCGGCAACAGGAGCCTCGGCGGCAACAGGAGCCTCGGCGGCAACAGGAGCCTCGGCGGCAGCGGGAACCTTGGCGGTAATGGAATGTGGGGGGGGGGGGGGAGAAAGACAATGGGGACCCGGCGTGGGGGGACCACCATGTAGAACAATGGAGGGCCCGGCATGGGGGAGGGTACTTTAGATTTAGAATCTTAGGGGATAAGCCTGCGTTTGTTTGTTTGTTTGTTTGCTTGTTGTCCGCTCCAGTTTAGGTGCTGTGCACGCAGCAGCCAGCCTACAGTCGATGGCAATTTCAACAACAAAAAAAACTTGGGAGTGGCACAGTGGGGGTGGGTTGCCAATTTGTCATTTACAGTTGGAATTCCCCTTTAATGGTGAATTTGTTTCATGATATGAATCTTCACTGCCCATGGGTGACTCATATTAATAATTAACAGAAAGTATTCTTCTGGTTCAACTTGCAAGCAAAGCATTATAGAGCGTTACACCCACAGGAGATTTTACAAGCACGTTGCCAGGACTAGAGGGTGTGAGCTATAGGGAGAGGTTGAGTAGGCTGGGTCTCTATTCCTTGTAGCTCCGGAAGGTGAGGTGTAATCTTATCGAGGTGTATAAAATCATGAGAGGAATAGATCAGGTAGATGCACAGAATCTCTTGCCCAGAGAAGACAAATCGAGGACAGGAGGACAGGTTCAAGGTGAAGGGGAAATGATTTAATAGGAATCTGAGGGACACTTTTTTCACTCAAATGGATGGTGGGTGTATGGAACAAGCTGCTAGAGGAGGTAGTTGAGGCTGGGACTATCCCAATGTTTAAGAAGCAGTTATACAGGTACATGGATAGGACAGGTTTGGAGGGATATGGACCAAACGCAGGCAGGTGGGACTAGTCTAGATGGGACATGTTGGCCGGTAACATGTGTGGGCAGGTTGGGCCGAAGGGCCTGTTTACACACTGTATCACTTTATGACACCCATTACTGCTTTGGATATATCTGATTAATGATTAAACTTGTTAATGTTAAATGCAAAGCAGTCGCAAGCGGTAACTAGCTAGATGGCTCAATCCACCTGAGATTGGATTCTTACCTGTATAAGGCAGCTCACACTGGCAGGAGTAAGCAGCAACCCCATCCACGCACACTGCTTTGTTCAAGCATGGGTTTGAGGCACAATCGTTGATATTGAGTTGGCAGTGCTGGCCTGCGTAAAGCAATAACAATAGATTTACTACAAGGTCCAAGTTTAGTCGGGCAGGCAGGATGCCTCCAGGCTCGGAGGGCTTGAAGGGGCCACATCATATTTAGTAATACAAATAAGTATCTGCATCCTTTAATTTTAAAGAGGTTAGTCGAGTTTGTCTTTGTGCTGGGAGTTATTAAGAACCGATATATTCTACATGTTCTAAAGGACATGGTAACACATTGAAGGACAACTTTGAGAGGGAATTTCGAGTCAAAGAGTTAGAGCACGGAAACGGGCCCTTCAGCCCAACGAGTCTGTACTGACCAGCAAATATCCACTCGCACTAATCACATTTTATTAACGTTACATCCATAGTGTTCGGTGGCCATGAATTCCAATTAGGATAATTCAGATATCCAGTTATGGTAAATGTATACAAGTCTTGGTCTACGCACCTCGAAAGCCCTCCTTGCATTTACAGATGTATCCGTTCACCAGGTCAGAACAGCTCCCTCCATTCTGGCACGGGTTGGAGTGACACTCGTCCTTGTCAATGCCACAGTTCACCCCAGTCCATCCCGATTCGCAGTCACACTTGTACCTAGATATTAAGTCACCACAATTACTTTAGCAGGAGAACAAACAACAAAAATCAGAATAAGCTGAAGGTAAATCCCGAGAGGAATGCGGTTGGGGGCAGGAGTCGGGAAAGAGGGAACGAGTCCGATAAAGGAGACCGAGAGGAAGAAAACATGAGGAAAAAGGAGCGAGAGAAAAATGGAAGGAAAAAGGACAATATATCGCACGGGATGAGGCCGGGAAACGAGGGAAAGGCAGCTCGAGAGAGAGGGAGATTGTGTGAGGGGGAAAGTGTGACAGAAAGAGAGAGGCAGGGCAAGAGAATGAATGAATTAATGAATGAATTAATTAATTAATGCTTTATTGTCACAGTGAGATTCTTTGCTTGCGTACCCAAGGTATACAAATAGTGGCCACTTAAAGGGCACTGACATAATGACATAAGTATTCCGCGCCAGGTCCTCCTTTGTTCTCCCCCCGTCACGATGGTTAACCCATGCCCCGGGTCCGGAGGAAGCCTGAGGCAGTAAGATGCAGTGCAGTAAGGGAGGGGTAGAAAGAGAGAGACGAGTGCGAAAAAGAGCGAGAAAGAGCAGCAGATGGGGAGTGTGGGAAAGAGTTGACACGTGAGAGACAGAGGTGGGATGGAAAAGAGGTAAGTAAGCATGAGAATGAGAGAAGCAGTGCGATAGCGAGAACGCCAGGAAGCGGCAGAGTGAGAAAACGAGAGGGTGAAAAAGAAGGAGCATGAGAGGGCACGTGCTAGAAACATAGAAACATAGAAAATAGGTGCAGGAGTAGGCCATTCGGCCCTTCGAGCCTGCACCGCCATTCAATATGATTATGGCTGATCATCCAACTCAGTATCCCATACCTGCCTTCTCTCCATACCCTCTGATCCCTTTAGCCACAAGGGTCACATCTAACTCCCTCTTAAGTACAGCCAATGAACTGGCCTCAACTACCTTCTGTGGCAGAGAATTCCAGAGACTCACCACTCTCTGTGTGAAAAACATTTTTCTCATCTTTGCCCTAAAGGAATTCCCCCATATCCTTAGATTGTGGCCCCTTGTTCTGGACCCCCAACAACTTGGGGAACAATCTTCCTGCATCTAGCCTGTCCAATCCCTTAAGAATTTTGTAAGTTCCTATAAGATCCCCCTCAATCTTCTAAATTCTAGCGAGTAGAAGACGAGTTTACCCAGTCTTTCTTCATATGAAAGTCCTGCCATCCCAGGAATCAGTCTGGTGAACCTTCTCTGTACTCCCTCTATGGCAAGAAAGTCTTTCCTCATATTAGACCAAAACTGTACGCAATTCTCCCGGTGTGGTCTCACCAAGACCCTGTACAACTGCAGTAGAACCTCCCTGCTCCTATACTCAAATCCTTTTGCTATGAAAGCTAACATACCATTCGCTTTCTTCACAGCCTGCTGCACCTGCATGCCTACTTTCAATGGCTGGTGTACCATGGCACCCAGGTCTCGCTGCATCTCCCCTCTTCCTAATCGGCCACCATTCAGAGAGAGATGGCACATGCAGGAGCTCCTGAATGGCAGAGCGGGAGAGTGCAAAGACAGAGAGGGAGAGAGAGTGAGAGAAAGAAAGAGACAGAAAGAGGAGGGAGTGAGGGACGGGGAGAGAGCAGGTACATGTATAGGTATATAAACGAGGGAGAAAGAGGGGAGATATAGAATGGAAGTAAAAGAGTAAAGATAAAATATCATTTTTAAATGATCAATAAAGCAGAGAAAGAGGAAAAGAGCTATAAAAGATACACTTCCCCCATTGGGTAAGTTAATGGAAGCAGGACAGAGCAGGGTTCCACCCATTTGTAGTGTTCAGCCACAGTTCAGTCCTTCAATTAGATTCTATTCTATCCGTGTGTTCCTGACCACAGGTGCTGTCTGTATGGAGTTTGTACATTCTCCCCGTGACCACGTGGGTTTTCTCCGGGTGCTCCGGTTTCCTCCCACACTCCAAAGACGTACAGGTTAGTAGGTTGTTCAGGAAGGAACTGCAGATGCTGGAGAATCGAAGGTGGACAAAATTGCTGGAGAAACTCAGCGGGTGCGGCAGCATCTATGGAGCGAAGGAAATAGGCAACGTTTCGGGCCGAAACCCTTCGGGTTTTCGACCCGAAACGTTACCTATTTCCTTTGGGTTTCAGCCCGAAACGTTGCCTATTTCCTTCGCTCCATAGATGCTGCCGCACCTGCTGAGTTTCTCCAGCAATTTTGTCTACCTTCAGATTAGTAGATTAACTGGCTTTGGTAGAGATTGTAAATTGTCCCCAAGGTGCGTAGGATAGTGTTAGGGTAGGGGGATCGCTGGTCGGCATTACATCTCTAACCTGAACTAAACACAGTGTTGAACCACTGTAGCACCCAATACCATGGGACTCCTGAGTGGTGAGAACTTCATTTCTCCTCTGCACCTTAGAGAAAGGGGGAGAACGGAGCCTGGCTCTTAGACCACAGCCGCTGTGTCCAAACTGAGGGCGGGCAGGAGAGTGCAAGGCAACTCCCTCGCGTGCGCGCGCGACCCCTGGTTGCCTCACCCGTTGATGTCGTCGTGACACGACCCGTGCACGCAGGGACTGCTGCTACACTCGTCCACCTCGGAGTAGCACAGGGGGTCCTGGTAGCCCTCGGGGCACAGGCAGGAGAAGCTGTCCTCGCCGTCGATGCAGGTGCCCCCGTTCTGGCACGGACCCGACGCACACTCGTCGATCTCAATGTTGCACTGCGAGCCTGGACCAAGGGAGGGGGCACCGTTACAAGCTCAGCCGGCGCGGCAATCCAACAGGCCGGTGCAAGACAGCGCGCAACACTATGCGTCACTCCAGCATGCCAACCAACCCACGGCGCCGCGCACACCCACCAAACCCAGTCTTACTAAACGCCATGAAAAGGAACTGCAGGTGCTGGTTTACGCCAAAGATAAACCCAGCGGGTCAGGCAGCATCCCTGGAGAAAAAGGGTAGGGGATAATTTGGATCAAAACTCTTACTCAATATGAGGAGTGTTCCTGACCCAAAACCCAGGCAACTGAACCATCCGACTACAACTAAACTGAATTACTATCTACCTCATTGGAGACCCTCGGGCTATCTTTGATCGGACTTTCCTGGCGCTATCTTGAGCTAAACGTTATTGCCTTTATCATGTATCTGTGCACTGTGGATGGCTCGATTGAATCAAGTATAGTCTTCCCGCTGACTGGTTAGCACGCAACGTTTTTCACTGTACATCGGTAACGGAATTAAAGTAACGGAAACTAAACTAAAACATGTTCTCCAGAGACGCTGCCGGACCTGCCGAGTGCCTCCAGCACTTTGTGTCTATCTGTCAGTCTTACTAAACACGGTTAATGTCACCGATGCGAGACCCAGAGCGCGGACAAGCCCGGGATACGCACCCATGAAGCCCGGTTTGCAGATGCAGTCGTAGTGGTTGATGCCATCCTTGCAGATCCCGTAATCACAAGGCTGGCTGGCACAGTCGTCATGGTTGATCTCACAGTTGACCCCTACGGATAATGGCAACAGTTATCAACAATCACAGCAGGGAATAGAAAGATGCCGGTTAAAGGACCTGTCCCACCAGCATGCGACTCCGTGCGGTGAGCGCGACCAAACCGGCAGCGGGGGCCGCGCAGAGGTCGGGTGAGTGGCGCGACGTGGCGCGAAGTTGGAGGAAAGTCTGCGGTAAGTTCGCAAGGACAGAGAAGGACACACAGAGAGGGTCACGGAGGCACACAGAGAGAGGGTCACGGAGGCACACATAGAGAGGGCCACAGAGGCACACAGAGAGAGGGTCACGGAGGCAAACAGAGAGGGTCACGGAGGCACATATAGAGAGGGTCACGGAGACACACAGAGAGGGTCACGGAGGCACACAGAGAGGGTCACGGAGGCACACAGAGAGGGGGACGGAGGCACACAGAGAGGGTCACGGAGGCACATATAGAGAGGGTCACGGAGGCACACAGAGAGGGTCACGGAGGCACACAGAGAGGGTCACGGAGGCACACAGAGAGGGTCACGGAGGCACATATAGAGAGGGTCACGGAGGCACACAGAGAGGGTCACGGAGGCACACAGAGAGGGTCACGGAGGCACACAGAGAGGGTCACGGAGGCACACAGAGAGGGTCACGGAGGCACACAGAGAGGGTCACGGAGGCACACAGAGAGGGTCACGGAGGCACACAGAGAGGGTCACGGAGGCACACAGAGAGGGTCACGGAGGCACACAGAGAGGGTCACGGAGGCACACAGCGAGAGGGTCACGGAGGCACATATAGAGAAGGACACAAAGGCATGACGTGAGGCGGTGCGTAATGCATCGAGGTGGCTGCGGGAGACAGGCCGTTGCCGCGCGGAATTTTTGAACATGGTCAGTTTTTCAGAGCCCCGCGCGATGTCGGGACGAACTCCGCACAACTCCACACGGCTCCGGCGATCGAAGTGGGACCGGCCCCACGAGGCTGGACGGCTCAAGCGACCACGTTAGGTCGCGCTCACCGCATGGAGTTGCATGCTGATGCGACAGGCCCTTAAGCCTTCAGTCCATGTAATCTACCATTTGGGTCGCACAGAGCCCAACCCCAGCCGATCCAGCTATCCTTCCTCAGAGCTCTTATACTCCAGCCCTGCCAAAATCCTGGTAAATGTACTCTGAACCATCTTGTTGTTCCTTAATGTGTGCATTACTGAAACCATGAAGCCCTCAACCTCTCAATTCAATAGACAATAGACAATAGGTGCAGGAGTAGGCCATTCGGCCCTTCGAGCCAGCACTGCCATTCAATGTGATCATGGCTGATCATCCCTACTCAGTACCCCGTTCCTGCCTTCTCCCCATATCCCCCTGACTCCGCTATCTTTAAGAGCCCTATCTAGCTCTCTCTTGAAAGCATCCAGAGAACCGGCCTCCTGGACAAAAGACTACCCGATCAATTCCTCTCATGATTTTGCATAAGATCACCCCTCATCCTTCTCCGAGGTATAGAGTCCCAGCCTGCTCTGCTTCCTTCCTCTTTATTTGCTTAACCTATGGTACCAGTTGTAGCCTTGTATGGTTTAATTCTATTCATGTACAGTATGCCAATGTTTTCACTGCATCCCAGTACACCTGGGAATAATAAAGCTCTTCCACCCACAATGTTGTACATTTTGATGCTAAATCCTCTATTTTACAGGTGTAGCGGAGTGAGAGAGCATGAGGTTCTGTACCTGAGGTTCCCGGCAGGCAGTGACAGCTGTACTTGTTCACCAGATCCATGCACTTGCCCGAGTTCTGGCAGGGGTTGCTGTGGCACTCGTTGATCTGGTTCTCGCAGCGGTAGCCGGTGTACCCGGGCTCGCAGTGGCAGGTGAAGCTGGCAATGCCGTCGCTGCAGGTGCCATGGTGGCAGGGGTCGGGGCTGCAGTCGTCGATATTCCTCTCGCACACCTTCCCCTCGAATCCTGCCATCGGGGATTAAACACAAGGCAGGTCACACCAGGGCGACATTGGCCGGCACGGTGGCGCAGCGGTAGAGTTGCTGCCTCACAGCGCCAGAGACCCGGGTTCGATTCTGACTGCGGGTGCTGTCTGTACGGAGTTTGTTCGTTCTCCCCATGACCTGCGTGGGTTTTCTCCGGGTGCTTCAGTTCCCTCCCACATTCCAAAGATGTACAGGTTTGTAGGTTAATTGACTTGGTAAATGTGTAAATTGTCCCTAGCGTGTGGAGGATAGTGTTAGTGTGCGGGGATCGCCGAGTTCACACCAAAGGGCGCATTTCCGCTGTGTATCTCTAAACTAAACTGAGCTAATAACTGGTGTGATGTAAATCCAACTCTTCTCACCCGCTTGATAACTAAAGCGAGAATTATACCGCCACCCCAGGAAGACAGAATGACTCTCTTGAGGATAGATTGCCGAGCACAATTTGGGGTTTGCTGGGTCTTCAAAACAAGGCTTAAAGCTTTAGCCTTGGGATTAACGCAAGACATGAAATGCAACCTTCAGCTGTCGGTATACAAGGCAGTCACTCACTCGGGAAGTGTGGGCAACATTGGGAAATGCCTTGTGCTAATCCTGAGATTCCATTGCGGTCTCAACTTCACCATTTGGAACGGATTGCATTTCCGAATGGGATGTGTAAGATTCCAGAAGGGGTAAGCAGGGCAGATGCGGGGAGGTGCTCCACCATTTGAACTGTCTGGAATAAGAGTCCAGGGATGCAGCCTGACCCGCTAAATTATCGGAGGAATATGTCTCTCTCTAAGAGTCCACCACCTCAGAATGAAACAGGACAAGTCTCCTTGTATTCGGGACACAAGTCTCCAGGACAATTCATTGTAGAGGGCTCTGGAGGATCCATTGATGAGTTTAAGCAGAGTTGTGGATGTTAAGGGAATGCAGAGAAAATGGACAGGCAACGCTTCAAGGTCCAAAGGGGCCTGACCCTTAACATTGAATTTCAAAGTACCTTAGTTATTACATGTAATAAAGTGCAAATAAATTAATAAAGTGCAAATAACAGATGGAGGGGTATTAATAAATTAATAAAGTGCAAATAACAGATGGAGGGGTATTAATGTTCAGAGTTTTGTCCGAGCCAGGTTTAATGGCCTGATGGCGGTGGGGAAGTAGCTATTCCTGAACCGGGTTGTTGCAGTTCTCAGGCTCCTGTACCTTCTACCTGAAGATAGCGGGGAGATGAGTGTGTGGCCAGGGTGGTGTGGGTCCTTGATGATGCTGCCAGCCTTTTTGAGGCAGCGACTGCGATAGATCCCCTCAATGGAGGGAAGGTCAGAGCCGATGATGGACTGGGCAGTGTTTACTACGTTTTGTAGTCTTTTCCTCTCCAGGGCACTCACGTTGCCGAACCAAGCCACGATGCAACCGGTCAGCAAGCTCTCTACTGTGCACCTGTAGAAGTTAGAGAGAGTCCTCCTTGACAGACCGACTCTCCCTAATCTTCTCAGGAAGTAGAGGTGCTGATGAGCTTTCTTAATAATTGCATCTGTGTTCTCGGACCAGGAAAGATCTTCACAGATGTGCACGCCCAGGAATTTGAAGCTCTTGACCCTTTCAACCATGTTGATATAAACAGGACTGTGGGTCCCCATCCTACTCCTTCCAAAGTCCACAATCAGTTCCTTGGTTTTGCTGGTGTTGAGGGCCAGGTTATTGTGCTGGCACCATATGGACAGTCGCTCGATCTCTCTTCTATACTCCGACTCATCCCCATCAGTGATACGTCCCACTACAGTGGTGTCATCAGCGAACTTGATGATGGAGTTCGCACTGTGACCGGCTACGCAGTCATGAGTATAGAGTGAGTGCAGCAGGGGGCTGAGCACGCAGCCTTGAGGTGCTCCCGTGCTGATTGTTATCGAGTCTGACACATTTCCACCAATATGAACAGACTGTGGTCTGTGAATGAGGAAGTCGAGGATCCAATTGCAGAGGGATGCGCAGAGACCCAGTTCTGCGAGTTTGGTAACCAGCTTGGAGGGGATGATTGTGTTAAATGCCGAGCTGTAGTCAATGATTAACAGCCTGACATATGAGTTTTTGTTGTCCAAGTGGTCCAGAGCGGAGTGGAGGGCCAGCGAGATCGCGTCCACCGTTGATCTGTTGTGGCGGTAAGCGAACTGCAGTGGGTCCAGGTTTTTGTCAAGGTAGGAGTTGATTTGCGCCATGATCAGCCTCTCGAAGCACTTCATCACCACAGGCGTTAGTGCCACAGGTCGATAGTCATTGAGGCACGTCACCTTGCTCTTCTTGGGCACCGGTATTATTGATGCCCTTTTGAGGCAGGTGGGAACCTCAGACCTCAGAAGTGACAGGTTGAAAATGTCCGTAAAAACTCCAGCCAGTTGGTCCGCACAGGTTTTTAAAACACGACCGGGTATGCCATCAGGTTTAGCTCATGTATGTATGAGGCACAATTTTCTTCCTTGTGCTGGTCCTACAACTGATCAGCTATGTTCCAGCCAGGATTGGGACCCGTGTGGTCTGAGTGCAACTTGGTACACAGATTTGAGTCTTGTTTGCATATACATGTGTATGGTTTTAATGCTCCTACAATGATTCATCCAGTAACAGACTTGGAATTTCTTATTACCCAAAATCATCGAAAATCACATTAACTTCCACCCCATTGGGCAGCATGGTGCAGCAGGTGGAGCCACTGCCTTGCGGTGCCAGAAATCCGCATTCGATCCTGACTAGGAGTGCTGTTTGAGTGGAGTTTGCACGTTCTGCCTGTGACCACGTAGGTTTTCTCTGGGTGCTCCGGTTTCCTCCACTCCACAAATAACCTGTAAGTTCATCGGCCTCGAAGATAGACACAAAATGCTGGAGTAACTGAGCGGGAGTAGGCAGCATCTGGTTGGCCTCTGTGACTTGCCCCTAGTGTGAAGGGAACGGACACTACCGTGGGAGAACTTGGAACTACCGCGAACAGGTGACTGATGGTCAACGTGGACTCCGTGGGCTGAAGGGCCTGTTTCCGTGCTGCATCGCTAAACTCGCAAGCATTTGTTAAATGGGTTTCATAGTTGCTTCTCAATGCACGTGCTGCGGACTGCCATGAGTGTTCTCACACCCACGCATTCACCTCTGGACTGAGCCCTGAAGCCCCGAGCCCCTCTAGCAGCAGAGTAAAGACAAAATGGGAGGGGGGCTGCGTGGAAAAATTGCACAAACCTGCTATTGTTCGGCAGAATATTCTATGAGCTGTCTGCACAACAGACATCATATCCAACAGGCCTCCCTGGTGCCTGGGTATAGATCCTGTGAATACTAATCAGGCTTGCCTGAACAATACAGCTTTATCTATTCAAAGGGCCCTGTTAGTATCAGTCCACACACACACAGGGGCTTAATTTTTTTTTTCCACTGTTCATCTGTATATAAACGTAACATCTTCTGAAAAATGACACAAGAAACCTCCCTCTAACCCCCTTGACAGGACCGAGATAAACCTTTGTCTCAAACCTGGGTATCAAGCATTTGAAAGGTCTTTTAATATCTGGCCTCCAAGTTCATTGGCACCCTCGATATTTTCCTTCCTGTTTCCAACATGTTGACATTTGCCCAAAGGCAGATGTATTTTTTATGTGGGACTATTGGAAATCATTTTATGGTTTTATCATTGAAATAACTGTGGGAGGATAAATATCATCAGCTGAGGCTCTATTATGCAGAAAGATAAAATAGTTGAGTTTTTATTTTCATGCCCCTCGCACTTTGAACTGTCAGGTGCAATGTTCAGCTGTGGCTAAAAGGAGTTGCAACAAAGAACTCGTCAGAGAACTGTGTACGAAAGAACTGCAGATGCTGGTTTGAACCGAAGATAGACACGAAAAGCTGGAGTAACTCAGGCAGCATCACTGGAGAGAAGGAATGGGTGACGTTTCTGGTCGAGACGCTTCTGCAGACCGGGTCTATCTTCGGTGTAAACCAGCATCTGCAGTTCCTCCCTGCACCTGACCTACTTTTTGATTTGCTGCATTATATTCGCCCCCCCTTTCCCACCCCACATCCCATCCGATTGTCTCTCCCTCTTCATTAACATTGGGTTCAAGTCACCCTGTCTACCTACGCCAAGGATGACGGTGGGCAGCGGGGAGCGACAAGAATGAACCACTACCCCCTGATCCCAAGCCCGCGCAGCTCCAGGGGTTATGCACAAAGCAGAGCCAATGTCAACACACCTGCGGTTCCAGTGCTCCTGCCGTCTGTATTAAAGCAGGTGCAGTTCTCTGATGAAGATAGACACAAAAAGCTGGAGTAACTCAGCGGGACAGGCAGCATCTCTGGAGAGAAGGAACGGGTGGCGTTTCGGGTCGAGACCCTTCCTCAAAAGTAGGTTACTGTAGGCCATTTTCAGCTAGATTTACATTCAAACCCTCTCTGGCATGTTCAGTCTTTCCGCTGACCGGTTAGCACCCAACAGAAGCTTTTCATTCTACCTTGGTACACGAGACAATAAACTAAACTGTAACTGGGGTTCGAGTCTTTGGAGTTGAATAGCCACGGGGATGCGGAATTATCAAATTACATAAACACGCTCAATTGCCAGAGAGGGACTGAGTGTAAAACCAGCTTAAAAACCGCAGCTGCTATTTCCCAAGCGCTCAGTTCTTTAGGTGGTCAGTGAACAACGTTGTACCCTTTGACCGAGGAGGCTTGGCAAGCAGGACGGCACTGGGGATCTGTTGAGCTGTCGGGGGAGGGGAGGAGAGGACTGCCCTATGTCTGAGATAACTGGTTGTACGGGATCCCGGGCTATTGAGTGCTCAGAGGTCAGTGGCTCACCCTCTGCACATTTGCATTCGTATCCATTGGGTCTGTCGATGCACTTGGCCCCGTTCTGGCAGGGAGTGCTCGCACATTCGTCAATGTCAACATGGCACATCGCTCCAGTGAAGCCTGCAGAGAGAAAGGGAGAAAATAGGTCAGTCAATCTCTTCCCCTCTGGCATCAGGCTTCCGAACTAGGTGCTTCCATGAGCTAGGGCACTGTCCAATTCACCTCCACCCCTTTGCAGGCACTGGGCTTTGAAACTGGTGCACTACAATGCTGAGAACTACGTTCTCCACTTTGCGCTATCTACCGCAGAGTCTTACAGCATGGAAAGAGGCCCTTCGGCCCAACTTGCCCACAGCACCCAACATGTCCCATCTACCACAAGTCCCAGCTGGCCATGTTTGGCCCATATCCCTCTTAAGCTGTCCTGTCCATGTACCTGTCTAACTGTTTCTTAATCATTGTGATAGGCCCTGCCTCAACTACCTCCTCTGGCAGCTCGTTCCATACACCCACCACCCTTTGTGTGAAAAAGTTACCCCTCATCACCCCTCAGATTCCTATTAAATATTTTTCCCTTCACCTTAACACTATGTCCTTGATTCCCCTACTCTGGGCAAGATACTCTGTGCATCTACTCGATCTTTGGTTTCCTCCCACACTCCAAAGATGTACAGGTTTGTAGGTTAATTGTCTTGGTAAATGTAAAAATTGTCCCTAGTGGGTGTAGGATAGTGTTAATGTGCGGTGATCGCTGGTCGGTGTGGACTCGATGGGCCGAAGGGCCTGTTTCCACGCTGTATCTCTAAACTAAACTGAGCATGGTGGCAGAGACCTGGGTTCAATCCTAACCTCAGGTACTGCCTGTGTGGAGTTTGCACGTTCTCCCTGTGACAGTGTGGGTTTCCTCTGGGTGCTCCAGTTTCCTTCCACATCCCAAAGACGTGCAGGTTTGTAGGTTAATTGGCCTCTGTAAATTGCCCGTATGTGTTGGGAGTGGATGCGAGAGTGGGATAGCATAAGGCTAGAGGGAACGAATGGTCAATGGTTGGCGTGGACTCTGTGGACCAAAGATGCTGTATCTGTCAATAAATCATCAGTAAACCAAACGGTCGCATCCTGCTTGTGAGATCTTGCTGTGCACACATTGGCTGCAGTGTTTCCTGTTCTACCAAAGTGGCTGCATCTCGATAAGTATTTCATTTCCCTGACACTGGTGAGGTGAGACTTTGACATTAGGCAAGCACATTCCTTGTGTAAGAAGGAAGTGCAGATGCTGGTTTAAACCCAAGAGAGACACAAAATGCTGGAGTCACTCAGCGGGTCAGGCAGCATCTCTGGAGAAACTGAGTTCATTCCTGAGCGAAATAAACAATTTTGATACGTGATACTTCAAGATCAGGAAAGACACACAGATAGTCCACTGGAATCCAGATGAGCAAAGTATGTCAACCTGTTTTTTCATTATTCACTGGTGTTTTTTTTTAAAACAACTCAATCAGTGTGCAGGCTGTGGGCACTGCCAACATCTACTGCTCATCCTCAAATACCCCTTGAATTGTTGGTCTGCTCAGGTCATTACAGAGGGCAATTAAGAGCCCACCATTCTGCTACAGTTCTGGAGACACGTTTCCGCCTGACCAGTTGAGGACAGCAGATGTCCTTCTCAGAAGCGCACCCGTGTACTTAAGACACAAGAAACTACAGGTGCTTATTTACCAAAAAGACACAAAGTGCTGGAGTAACTCAGCGGGATTCAGGCGGCAAATCTGGAGAAAATGGATAGGTGGCGTTTCAGATCGGGACTCTTCTTCATACTGATTGTAGTGGAGGTTGGGGGGGGAGAAGCTGGAAGAGAGGTGTGGGTGGGACAAACCCAGGTGAGAGATAGGTGGATGCAGGAGAAGGGGCGGGGGGTTTGAATGGCTGATGGTTGGATAAAGGCCAGAGATGGATAGACAAAAAAAATGTGAGAAATGCGAGATAAGGATGCAAGGATGGAAGAGAGGTCAAATGTGAATGTGAAGCCAGGGAAAGGAATGTGGATGGAAGCGGCAGAAGGAAAAGCAAAATGGATGTGCATCCAGGTGGGGCACAGTGAAGAAAGGGGGGGGGGGAGAGGTGGGAACGGAGTTGTGTGTAGGTTAGTTACTTAAAATTGGAGAATTCAATGTCCATGCTTGTAAGTTATCTAAGCAGGATACAAGGTGCTGTTCCTCTGGTAAACCTTGCCTTCCTCTGACAATCTGGTCCATCCATGGGTACCCAAAAAAAAAAAAAACCCCAATGATTGCTGAGGGACATCAGGCACCAAACGAGTGCTACACTGTCAGTGGAGCCATGCTTTGCATGAGAGGAGGAAAAAAAAAAATCCATGGCACTATTTTGAAGAGGTCAAAGGTCGATGATGTGGAAGACAGACATCACGATCGTTCTGCGTTTGTGGGATTTCTGTGCTGGTTTCTGTCCCCGCAAGCCATTCACGGCACCTGGAATTGGGGAGGGGGGGGGGGGGACTGGAGCGTCAAGGGGGGTTGTGGGGGATGGGTGTGTATGTGGGTGGGGGGGGGGGGGAGGATCAGGTATAAACCAAAGGAACTACAGATGTTGGAATCGTGATCAAAACACAGTGCTGGAATACCTCAGCAGGTCAGGCAGCATCTGTGGGGGACGTGGGTAGGCGGCGTTTATGGGTTGGGGCCCTTCTTCAGACTGATGGGTGACTTCATGTTGGGACCTACAATTTGCTACCCCCAAACTGAGCTGCGTTTGGTTTCGGTGATCATTTAACGAAAGGCCGTTGTCAAAATGAACGAGCTTTCGATCGCTAGTCAGTAGATTTGCAATCTGAACATCTTGTATGTGTGCCATGGAGAATAATAGTGGGTGAGGGCACAAACAAGGTTCTGCTGCACATGATCAAAGGAATAAGAACACAGAATAGTTAAAGCACAGTAGCCCTTTCTTTGGCCCATCTGTTTTGCCGGCTCCGATTTGTTCTGGCCTTTTCACATCTCCAGTCACCCCCCCCCCCTCCCCCTCACTACCTCCATCTTTCAGTCTGAAGGAACGTTCCGACCAAAATTGTCACCTATTTCTTTTCTCCAGAGATGCTGCCTGATCCGCTGAGTTACTCCAACATGAGTTCTCCCTCAAAGGGAAAGATTCTTCTCAAGGTAGAGTGGGTAACTCGGGGCAACTGCCCCATGCTGGCAAGGAATTTGGGGCGGCACAGTGGTGAAGCGATAGCGTCGCTGCCTCACCGCGCCAGAGACCCGGGTTCGATAATGACTACAGATGCTGTCTGTACGGAGTTTGTACGTTCTCCCCGCGACCACGTGGGTTGTCCCCGGGTGCTCGGGTTTCCTCCCACACTCCAAATACGTACGGGTTTGTAGGTTAATTGGCGTTGGTAAAAATTGTAAACTGTTCCTAGTGTGTATAGTGCTGTGGACGGGGATCGCTGGTCAGCGTGGACTCAGTGGGCCCTGATGCCTATCTCCACACTGTATATCAAAACTAAACTAAACCTAATCTAAAACCTCTTTGGAGTTGAGGTAAGCAAAAGCCAAGATATAATTTGTTTTAGAAGGAACTGCAGATGCTGGAAAATTGAAGGTAGACAAAAATGCTGGAGAAACTCAGCGGGTGAGGCAGCATCTATGGAGTGAAGGAAATAGGCAACGTTTCGGGTGGAAACCCTTCTTCAGACAAGATATAATTAATGGGCTGTGACACAAGTTCAAGGCAGGCAAAATAAATGAAAAGAGAACCAGACAGAGGGAGAGAGGTATATTTGTAGATATAAATCTTCACAAAATGTCACATTAACTGAGGATAATTTTTAATGGGTGAAATTATCTTAGTTTTATCTCAGGTACTTAATATTGTCATAAGTACCAACTTAAGTGAAAAGCTTTGTTTTGCATGCTAACCATACAGATTAGATGTACTTTTCCAACATACTATCAAGTCAGATTCCAGTACAATAGATAGAGCAAAGGGGAAGATACAGAGTGCAGAATATAGTTCTCAGCATTACAGCGCATCAGCCACATAAACTCACATCAGAAATTTATATTCTGCAGCTTGCTAAGATTGCAACAAAACAAAAATGTATTCAGGAACTCGGGGGCTCTCCGTCAATGTATTCCTGTGTCAGCTTGCTGAGAAAGGCAGGAACAGAATGAACATTCAGAATAAGAAAGGAGAGTGGGAGCAGTGGGAGAAGTGACTGGATCTGACAGTTGTATTCTGAGGTGCTGCTCCTTCAAGCAGCCTTTCAATGGCTGCATGTGAGATGCCGTGAGCGGACGAGGGGCCCTGTGTCTGCCCCAAATGTAAATTGTGGCTGAAAGAATTGAGCCTTCCCTCTCATTAAGGGCAGCTACCGCTGGAGCGAGGGAGGCACCGGCCCGCGGAACAATTGGCTCATTGTCCGCCTCGGGGAGATAACAGACATGGCCCCTCTTGTCAACCAGCCACCAACAGAGAGCTTCTTCAAAGGACGGCCTGAGGTACACTGCACCCTGACCCTTCAATAACCCCACCGTTGCCAGAGAGTTTGCTGAGGCCTGATGTGAAGGCCTCGCTCTCGTTAGACACAGCACACACGGGAGGCACCGCAGTGGTTAAACTGATGCGATAATGTACTGTAAACGGATGATCGATGGTCGGCATCGACCCGGTGGGCCGAAGGGCCTGCTTCCCATGCTGTATCGCTAAACATGACAGTGCCCAATGTAGTTCATTTCAGTTTAGTTTGGAGATAGAGCGAGGAGAGGGATCCGCGCCAACCAGCGATCCTCGCGCACCAACACTTTGGAATTTGGGAGGTAACCCGGAGTAAACCCACGCCATCACAGGGAATACGGGCGAACTCCGTAGAGACAGCACCCCGTAGTCAGGATCAAACTCGGGTCCCTGGTGCTGTACGGCAGCAACTCTACCATTGCGCCACCGTGCTGCCCTATTTTCATATCTGCAACTTGATCATCTAAGCAATTAGCTAACATTTCTAGACAGGAGCTCAGCCTGGCAGTTCAGACAGTGTAAATATTCAGCACTCCCAAGTTGTTAACTCTTTAAGGTCTACAGGGCAGCATCTCTTCATTATCAAAGATAACGCAACTCCGATCCTTAGCCCGTTATATTGGTCCTTCTCATGGTCAGCAACAACTTACTACATAGATAATCTCTCAGGCACTTGTAAGAAATGCCAGACACCAGGAACTGCAGATGCTGGTTTACAATTAAAAACAGAAATGCTATCAAACTGAATGTGACGTGGTCAAGATGTAAGACAATAGACAATAGGTGCAGGAGTAGGCCATTCGGCCCTTCGAGCCAGCACCGCCATTCAATGTGATCATGGCTGATCATCCCCAATCAGTACCCCGTTCCTGCCTTCTCCCCATATCCACTGACTCTGCTATTTTTAAGAGCCCTATCTAGCTCTCTCTTGCAAGCATCCAGATAACCCGCCTCCACTGCTCTCTGAGGCAGAGAATTCCACAGACTCACCATTCTGTGTGAGAAAAAGTGTTTCCTCGTCTCCGTTCTAAATGGCTTACTCCTTATTCTTAAACTGTGGCCCCTGGTTCTGGACTCCCCCAACATCGGGAACATGTTTCCTGCCTCTAGTGTGTCCAAGCCCTTAACAATCTTATATGTTTCAATAAGATCCCCTCTCATCCTTCTAAACTCCAGAGTGTACAAGCCCAGCTGCTCCATTCTCTCAGCATATGACAGTCCCGCCATCCCGGGAATTAACCTTGTAAACCTACGCTGCACTCCCTCAATAGCAAGAATGTCCTTCCTCAAATTAGGGGACCAAAACTGCACACAATACTCCAGGTGTGGTCTCACTAGGGCTCTGCACAACTACAGAATGACCTCTTTGCTCCTATATTCGATTCCTCTTGGTGACTGAAAGATTCAATGAGAGAGATGGGCAGCGGGGAGAACCTGGGAGGAATTCCAAATCCCGGAACTCATCCAATGGCCCTGTGGCAGTATTTCAACCAGGAGCAATCTATGAAGATAGACACAAACTGCTGGAGAACCTCAGTGGGTCAGGCAGCATCTCTGGAGAAAAGGAACAGGTGACGTTTGGGGCCTTCACACTAAGAGGCAAGGAGAAGGAAGCTAAAGGTATGAGAAGGTACAGGACAAGAGCCTGCATCTGGAATGGCGGAGCCCACAATGGGCCAATGTTGGAGATGATCAAGGTACCTTATCAAAGGTAGATATGGTGGGGCAATGGTGTTTGTCTCTAAATGTCCAGATCATGAAAAATGAATTCAAAAATATTGCAAAGATATGCGCACTTTAGGAATACAGGCTGTTGTTTTGATTTGCATCATAATTTGTAGAGATGACATTGCAGTGCAATAGTGAAGATCTATGCAGGATCAGAAATTCTCTAACCAAGGAGTCTCATCTTCTCATTTTACTGTTCCATCGGCACGATTTCATGAGAAATAGGTTCCGGGCCAACATTCCTCCCTCAGGAACTGATAGCTGAGCTACATCCTTAGAGCTTCGTAGACCCGGATTTAATCCTGACCCCGAGTGCTATCTATGTGGAGTTTGCATTCTCCCTGTGACCTTTTGGGTTTCCTCTGGATGCTCCCATGTCCTCCCACTTCCCAAAGCCATGCAGGTTGGTAGATTAAGTGGCCGATGTAAAAGGCCTGTTTCCGCGCTTGTGTACTGCACGTTCAGTGTTGCCCGTGTTGCGTCTGCATGTTCTTTATAGGATTGTATGGCCGTTCTGGTTGCCTCCCCCGTCCCAAAGGTTCGCGGGTTGGTAGATTCATTGGCTGCTGTAAATTGTTGATGGGAATACTGGGAGAATAAAGTCGGATTAGTGTAGGATCTAAATAAATGAATGCTTTGTCAGTGTGGACCAAATGGTTGGTTTCCATGCTGTAGCTCAGAGATAAGACCATAGTGTCATACATCATGAAACCAGGCCCTTCAGCCCTATCTATCCATCCGAACATAGTGCACCATCTACACTAGTCTCATCTATCCATACTTGGCCCATATCCTTCTTAATCATTTGTATCTTTGTACCTGTCCAAGTGGCTTTTAAACATTCTTCTAGTAACTGCTTCAACAACCTCCTCTGGCAGCTCATTCCATGTACCCACTACTCTATGTGATAAAGTTCAGGCAAATATCGGTGGAAAATCCACCTGAAAGGCTCTTGAAAACTCCTTGGATTTTTATTACATGTGATCATGTAAGATTCTACATAAAAAACATAGAAAATAGGTGCAGGAGCAGGCCATTCAGCCCTTTGAGCCAGCACCGCCATTCAATATGATCATGGCTGATTATCCAAAATCAGATCCCCGTTCCAGCTTTCTCCCCATATCCCTTGATTCCCTTAGCCATGTTGTTGGGGCAATAATGGAACCATTGCCTTTGCTGGCTTCTCCATTGTTCCGACACACCGCCCCAAAGTGTAGCCTCAACAGAGCTCGGGGAAAAAGTGAATGACGGCCGGTACAGATCCAGGACCTCGGGAAAATCCAACATCTTTATTGGATCTAATGCTATCTGAGCATGTGCAATTGCATTCCTCGGATATTTCCTTGGATCTGGCAGGACTGTCACTATGGGAACCGTACACTCTGGACTCAAGACAAAGCCAGTCACAGTGCACGCCGCTCTCTAGGGTCACTGCGACATTTTCTTGGGTTGTAATAAAAATCCAAGTGGATTGGCAGGAGTTTTCAAGAGCCTTTCAGGTGGATTTTCCACCAACATTTACCTGAACTTTATCACATAGATAGATGTTCAGGGTTCATCGTCATTTTAAACCAGAAATCCTTAGCAATGATTATCTACCATTTCCTCACCGTTAGTCATTTTTAAATGTTTCTTCTCAACATTCTCTGATCAAAAATAAAAATCCTGCCTTTTGTAAAATTTCCACACCATGTAATTTATTTTCCTTGTACAATTTGGGAATCTTGCCAAAATATCCATTGACTTGGCCGCCACAGCCTTTTGCGGCGATGAATGACACAGATTCATCGCCCTGTGACCGCGTGGGTTTCCTCCGGGCGCCCAGGTTTCCTCCCACATCCCAAAGAGCTGCAGCTATGTTGGTTAATTGTAAAAATTGCCCCCAAGTACTACTGTGAAGGGGTGACCGATGGTCAGCATTGACTTGTCGGGCCAAAGGGCCTGTTTCCACGTTGTTTGTCAGAACTATACATCAGCACAACATCTAGGCTGGCTGGGCAGGAACAATCAGCTCTGGGGACAGGGGCAGGTGCAGGGTGTGACCAGGGCGGTACACCTGACATACGGTAAAGCTAGTGTCCTAAGACGAGCTCAGGGAGGACAGAAACCTCCCGTGGAACAGAAGGACATAGATAAACATAGAAACATAGAAAATAGGTGCAGGAGGAGGCCATTCGGCCCTTCGAGCCAGCACCGCCATTCATTGTGATCATGGCTGATCGTCCCCTATCAATAACCTGTGCCTGCCTTCTCCCCATATCCCTTGACTCCACTAGCCCCTAGAACTCTCTCTTAAATCCATCCAATGATTTGGCCTCCATTGCCCTCTGTGGCAGGGAATTCCATAAATTCACAACTTTCTGGGTGAAAACGATTTTTCTCACCTCAGTCTTAAATGGCCTCCCCTTTATTCTAAGACTGTGGCCCCTGGTTCTGGACTCGCCCAACATTGGGAACATTTTTCCACGGACGAAAGCTTGTTTGATCTTGAGCCAAATACAAGCAGGTGGGACTTGTGTAGATGGGACATGTTGCTTGGTGAGGGCAAGTTGGGCCGAAGAGCCTTTTTCCATGCTCCCTATGACTTCCCATGTTGAAGAAACAGCATTTTGGATAAACCGTCAAGCCGAGGCTCCATTTGCCTCACGAGACGTAAAGGATTGTGAGGAAGAGCAGGAGAGGTCTCTAACATTAATACTGATAGAACGATACAATTTATTTATTGTCATTTGAATCTCATTGAAGTTCAAACGAAATTTGGTTTCTGCAGTCATATAAACAAGAAAAGGACCAAGATACAACACAATTCACACAAACATCCATCACAGTGAATCTCCTCCTCACTGTGATGGAAGGCAAAGTCTTATCTCTCCCCTGCACTCCCCATTCTCCTCCCGATGTCAGAGTCAAAGCCCCCGGCGATGGTAAATAAGTCCCGCGGCCATTAAGGCCTCACCGGGCGATGCAAGGCCGTGCTCCGGGTCTTGATGTTGGAGCCCCCAGCGGGCGCTAGCAAGTCCCGCGGCCATTAAAGCCACGCGGGGCGATGTAAGGCCCCGCTCCGGGTCATTTTCAACCCCGCAACTCGGACGGGAGAAGTTGCTGTTGCAGAAGCTCCGAAAAGCGGTCTCACACCAGGGGCCTGCGAGCTCCAGATGTCACCATCCACCGGGCCGGCGGCTGGAGCCTCTGAAGCTCCGGGGTCGGGCCGCAGCAGCGAGCCGCCGCAGCTCTCCACGAAAGCTCGGCCAGCTCCACGATGGTGAGTAGTCCGCAGGCTCCGCGACTGGAGCCCCCGGGTCGTTCCGGTTGGAGGCCGCTTCACTGTGCTAGGTCCCTACGACAACGGAGACCTGACAGAGGAAAGGTCGGGTCCTCCGCACAGGGAAAAGATTTTAAAAGTTTCCCCCCCCCCCCCCCCCCCCCCCCACACATACCCAGTTAAAAAAAAAACACTATGAACTACACTCAAATGAGACAAAAAAATAAAAAAAGACGGACGGACTGCAGAGCCGCTGCGACGTGGGTCGCGCGGTAGAAGAAGAATCATTATTGAATGCCAGACCAATCTCATATTCAGCGTGTAAGATCTTGTCATGCGAGACCTTACCTGAAGGGCACTTGCAGACGAAGCCATTGACGATGTCTCTACATGCACCATTGTTGACACACGGATTACTCTCGCACTCGTCTATGTCGATCTGGCAGTAGATCCCCCTGAATCCTAGAGATGACAACAGAGCATATTGTTGGTTTGACAACATTACGTAAACAGTCGGGGAAGCTGTGGCACAGCAGGAGGTCCCTGGGCTGAGTGTGTGTCACCTTAACCCTACCCCCTGCATTGGTCTGTGGCTCTGTGGGTTATGGATCTTCACGTACACACCCATGTCTGACTATGACGATGCCTTCCACCTTTCCTGCCCCTTCAAGCAATGAGTCCCAGACTCCCGCAGAGTCTGTGTGTGTGTGTGTGTTAGCGGTTTCCTCGTCTCCCTGCCAACCCATTTACAAGCTGCTCGAAATCTGTGCCCCTGATGTTTAACCCTCTATACTGTACACTGCAAGGGCCAGGAAGCGAGCGGGTATGATCATCTCTGACCCCTCTCACCCTGGCCACAAACTCTTTGAATCACTTCCCTCTGGAGTCAAAGCTGCCACAGCCAGGCATAAAAACAGCTTTTTTTCCACCAGTAGTGGCTTGACTCAATAACCAAAAATCTGTAGCCTCCTTTTGCTCTGGTATTTTATTTCATTCAATGTTTAATCAATAAAGTTTTATTATTAATGTTTAATGTTTTATGTGTCATTCCTGTCGTTGTCCCTAGTGGGTGGAGCACCAAGGTAAATTCCTTGTATGTGAATACTTGGCCAATAAGCTTATTCATTCACATGCATCCAACATGTCATATTCCCTACAAAATTGATACACCTCAATTAACTCTCAGCCTCTGTTGTAAAGTTTTAGGCCATGCTATCAACGTGAAGTGCTGGCACACACACACGCACGCACGCACGCGCGCACGCACGCACGCGCACACGCGCACGCACACGCACGCGCACGCGCACACGCACGCGCACACGCACACACGCACGCACGCACGCACGCACGCACGCACGCACGCGCACACACGCACACACGCACACGCACGAACACACGCACGCGCACGCACGCACGCGCACGCACGCACACACGCACACGCACGCACGCACGCACACATGCACGCGCACGCGCACGCACACGCACACGCACACGCACACGCACACACACACACACACACACACACGCGCACGCACGCACGCACGCACACACGCACACACGCATGCACACACGCACGCACACACGCATGCAATTTTGTTGGTCATTTGAACTTAGATGCAATTTTTAGACGTTCATTTCACAAGTTAATTGGGAACAAACGTTGATAGTATTTTACCAGCATGTGATCCTAATGAGATTTTGTCTCAGTTTCAGTTATGGGTTGTAAACTCAGTACAGTGAGGCAGATTGGGACATCGTGAGATAGCTTCAGTGAGATGGCAGTGAGCCCATTTTACACCCCTCCTTGATTTTCATTTCCATTCACTGATGATAGAGAGTTGGAAAATGAACTGGCAAAATCTAAACTGATAAAGTTGCGACCTCACATCCCAGGAACTCGCCCAAAATGTGACAAAATATAAGCAGGATTCTAGGATTCCCATCTATGACTGGAGAAAGAATATTTTAAGAGCACGAATAACTATTTATTAAAGCAAAATTCAAGTAAAAATGAATAAAGTGACAAGCAACTATTAATCAATTAGAGCAACAAAACACAATAGCAGGTCTCACAAACTCTTTGCCCATCCAAGTGCCTGCATGGCCAGCACCGTCACACGCCAGGGTGATATGGTGGTGCAGCGGTAGAGTTGCTGCCTTACTGCAACTTCAGCTTCAGAATTAAAGGACATTCTTTGCGGAAGGAGATTTTATGAAGGTTCTTTTAGGAAGATGTGGAGGAATGTCTTTAGTCAGAGGGTGGTGGAACTGTGGAATTCATTGCCACAAAAGGCTGTGGAGGCTAAAGGGCCTATCCCACTTGCCGATTTTTTCCCAGCGACTGCCGGTATCATTGACTAGCGTATCAGGTAACCGAAAAATACGCGGCGTGATGACGTATGACGCGGCGTGATGACGTGTGACGCCGAAACGTCACCCATTCCTTCGCTCCATAGATGCTACCTCATCCGCTGAGTATCCCCAGCATTTTTGACTAAGGAATGACGTGCATCACTCTTAATAAAAGGCCATGAGCAATCTACACTTGAAATGTGATTAAAGGTGAACAGGTCATTGTCGCCTGGGGCATAAACTAGGAGGAGAGGCAGAGATGCAGATACGATTCATCTTTCATTTTACACATGGATATCCTGTTTGGTCATTCTGACTAAAGAAATGTCTCCTCATCTGTGGTCAGAAGGGTTTAAGAAGGAACTGCAGATGCTGGAAAATCGAAGGTAGACAAAAGTGCTGGAGAGACTCAGTGGGTGCGGCAGCATCTATGGAGCAAAGGAAATAGGCAACGTTTCGGGCCGAAACCCTTCTTCAGAAGTGGCCAGAAGGGTCTGTTTCTATGCTTTATCAATTAGAAAAAGCTAAAATGCCAGAGTTACATTGCTTGGAAGGACATGTTACCAGTAAAGCCACATGGTTTCACTTCTGCTTCTTGCGAATAAAACATAAACCAAAGGAATAGTTAGATCTCAAGCCGGGTGTTGAGCAGCCAGGTTGTTGCCTCTGTTGGCGCCAATGTCTGCCAGACCCTGACAGAGCTCCATTTGGTGGGTGGTAGAGCGGGCACCCAGGGATGACATGGTTGGCTGTCTGTTGTTCTGCTCCGCATTCACGGGCTGGTTTCACTGTGATGCGAGCAGTCATTAGAGGGTCTTCCACAACATCAGCTTTGTGGAAGGGAACATTGCTTACTAAGCATGACACAGGCAAGTGTTATGCACCAAGAGAATAGAGAAAAAGCTGAAAAAAAAATCCTAATTATTCTGATGGTCTGAATCGGGCAATTCAAATTGGCTGGAACACAAAAGGGAGGTTACGGTAAGTGGGTGGAGGGTAAATTATACGGGAATTAAGACACAGAAGCAAACTATGCAACCCGTAGTGATCACACCAGCCAACGATGGAAGACAGGTTCATCGCGCTTCCCAGTGCAGGTTCAGGGATCAATAGATGCGGGAGTAGGCCATTCAGCCCTTCGAACCAGCAGCGCCATTCAATATGATCATGGCTGATCATCCAGAATCAGTTCCTTGCTCCTGCTTTCTCCCCGTATCCCTTGATTCCGTTGGCACTAATACATCAAGAGAGAGTTAAGGGCCTGTCCCACTTTCCCGAGTTACTCACGAATTCTCCCGAGGTTTCCCCTTGATTCAGACTCAGAGATGCCAGCCACAGGTATCCGGGGCTATTTTTTTCACTCGTGGACATTTTTCATCATGCTAAAAAAACGTCCCGACTAACCTGATGCCCTGAGTACCAACGTTGGCATTACGAGCCGCTACGAAATATCGACGGACTCGCTACGGACTCCTATGGACTCGCTACGGACTCCTATGCTCCGAGTTTGAATCAAGGGGAAAACTCGGGAGAATTCGTAAGTAACTCGGGAAAGTGGGACAGGCCCTTTAAGGGACTTAAGGAAAGGTCGCTTCAGAAGGAGAGGTCCGACCTCTTTATAGCAGCTAAATTAAGTTGGCATTTGGGTATCTAACCTGTCCTGCCCCTGTAAAAGCCCTGTCCCACGGTACGAGTTCATTCCAAGAGCTCTCCCGAGTTTAAAAAAAAATCAAACTCGTGGTAAGCATGGAGAATGAACGTAGCGGGTACGTCGGAGCTCGGGGACGTCTCTTAGCGATAACGGCAGGTACTCGGGAAGACTCGCTAACGGGAGTAAGCACGGGAAGACTGGTGAAGACTTTTCAACATGATGAAAAATGTCCACGAGAGCCCCGAGTACCGACGAGCGGCCATTACCGTAAATCTCCGAGTTCGAATCCGGGCAAACTCGGGAGAGCTCTTGGAATGAACTCGTTCCGTGGGACAGGGGTTTTAATAGGGAGACAAGATCTTCCTATTGCTGCGCAACTGAATACTGTTTAAATGTACCGCGTTTCTGTCTCCCCACCTTGACAGGAAGTATCTACACTCACCGCCCCCTCCCACCCCACACACCCTTGCATACTTCACTCAAATCCTTTCCCCATCCTTAAACCAACTACTCACGAGGCAGCTTGAAAACCAGCCCTGGCACTGTCCGATTCCATCAAATTCTCTCTCAACCTTCTTGCTTCCTCCAGAGTCTACTTCCTCAGGAGAAGAAGAAAACTCTCCAGGCCTCCAACGACTTACCAACTTCTGCAGATGCACCATAGAAAGTATTCTATCGGGGTGCATCGCAACTTAGTTGCACAACAGCTTGGCCCTAGACGCCAAGAAACTGCAGAGGGCTGTGGATGTAGCGCAGTCCACCAGACCGACCAGACTCCCACGCCGTCGATTCCATCTACAGTTCACGGTGCCTCTGGGAAGCAGCCAAGCACTGTGCCCGCAGTGAGAAAAGACTATAGACAATAGACAATAGGTGCAGGAGTGGGCCATTCGGCCCTTCCAACCAGCACCGCCATTCAATGTGATCATGGCTGATCATGCCCAATCAGTACCCCGTTCCTGCCTTCTCCCCATATCCCCTGACTCTGCTAACTTTAAGAGCCCTATCTAGCTCTCTCTTGAAAGCATCCAGAGAACCTGCCTCCACCGCCCTCTGTGGCAGAGAATTCCACAGACTCACCACTCTCTGTGAGAAAAAAAAGTGTTTCCTCGTCTCCGTTCTAAATGGTTTACTCCTTATTCTTAAAACTGCAGCCCCTGGTTCTGGACTCCCCCAACATCGGGAACATGTTTCCTGCCTCTGGCGTGTCCAAACCCTTAACAATCTTATGTGCTTCAAAAGAGAGTGTGGTCTCATGCAGGGAGACAGACAGTGGGGCAACAAGCTGAGAGAGGGTTCCCAAGCCGAGAGTGGGCCCATGTTGTAGATGCAGGGTGGGTCGGTGCAGGGAAGGGTGCGCATGTCTCCCTCTGCATGCTCCGGTCTGCGTCTCAGTAACAGTAATGTAATTTCTCCCCTTTGCTTTTCCGGCCCACCTCTCTTGTCCCTCCCCCACTCCTCTTTCACCCCACGACTTTCACACAAACACTGCTCCAAGGCTGAGGTGACTACCCACAGGGTTAGGTAGAGTGGAGAGTGCCCTTGCTTAGGGCGGCAAAGTGCTGCTGCCTCACAGCTCAACAGACCCAGGTTCGATCCTGACCTCGGGTGCTGCCCGTGCGGAGTTCGCACAGATGTCCCTGTGGCTTGTCTCCGGTCTCCTCCCGCATCCGAAAGACGCCCGTGTTTGTAGGCTGGTCGGCCCCCTGCAAGTTGCCCCCTCCCAGTGTGCAGAGGGGCGGATGCAAGAGTGGGATAACACGGAGGGCCGAAGGGCCAGTCTCCAAGCCTTATCGTTCAGCCACTCCTTCAATCAATCTCTCGTGTGCTGGCAGCCAGCCCGACTGGCAGTGAGTGCCATCGAGCAGCAAGGTTCAAAGAGAACGCTACGCAAAGAAAGATGATGGCCCTTTCTCTTTCTCTTAGCACAGGAGTGCAAGTGCAGTGTAAGTGCCTTTGTCAGTCTGCACAACCCTGTCTGGCCTGACAGTAATGTAGTAATGTGAGTGGCAGGCTGCGTTGAAAGCACTGGCATCATACAGTATACTCGTTCCTGCACAATGGACTATTTACACAGTAACCTAAAGCGGATTCCAAACGATGGGATTAATTGGAGGTTCATTAAAATAGAATACACTGCATAATTAACCTCTCTCGGGCCCTACTCGCACGCAAAGTAGACCTATTCATCTTTCTGCCAATGCCAGAAGAGCCATATTTGGTGTGAAATGGACTGGTAGTCATTGAGAAGCCAGCCGAGACAGAAGGAGTACATGTCCTTATTATATTCTGTGGGGTATCCAGTCCACCTTGTTGCATTAGGGCCAGCAAACCCTCAAGCTTAGATCAGACACAAAATGCTGGAGTAACTCAGCATTAGACTACATCTCTGTCTCCCCCTCTCTCCTGGTTCTCAGTCTGAAAAAGGGTGTAGGTACATGATCAGCTGTAAAGGTGTTGAGCTTCAGAGGAGTCCAATGTCTGAAGGAGGGTCTCAAGCCCAAACGTCACCCATTCCTTCTCTCCAGAGATGCTGCCTGTCCCGCTGAGTTACTCCAGCATTTTGTGTCTATCTTCGATGTGTAAACCAGCATCTGAAGTCCCTTCCTACACAAGCTTAGTTTCCAAGGACACATTGCTTGCACATTGTTACCTGAAGCTGCTCCTGGGAGACAGAGGACATTGCAGAATCTACAGTCATGAGCAAAACACAAAGTGCTGGAAGACCTCAGCAGGCCAGGAGGGGGGTGGCTAGGCAGCATTTTGGGTCGGGACTTCACCTGTCCATTCCATTCACACATGCTGCCTGACCCGCTGCAGCGACCACCCCATGGAACCTGACCATGCGTAGCAGCAGCGACCACTTGACACTACATGCTTCTTTCCATGCTCCCTTCAACCCCCCCCCCCCATATCCCACAACTCTTTGCCGCACTGGATACATGTTATACAACTGAGGGAATCATATACATGCACTCATTGATCGTTCAGGATAGTTCAGCATTAGGAAAAATACCTGCCTGCATTTCCTCTCCACTTTGTCCATTACCAAATTGCCTGCACATCTGTCTACATCGACAGACCGTGCAGTGTGGGCAGGCCCCAGTGATGACACTGCAGCCGGTAAACTTTACATCTCCTGGGCCCATGGTTGGATGCATTGGTTGATGCAAATTATTCCAAGGTTTCATTGAGAGCAAGGAGGGAGGGAGAGAGGAGAGAGAGTGAGGAGAGAGAATAGACAATAGGTGCAGGAGGAGGCCATTTGGCCCTTCGAGCCAGCACCGCCATTCAATGTGATCATGGCTGATCATCCCCAATCAGTACCCCGTTCCTGCCTTCTCCCCATATCCCCTGGCTCTGCTCATTTTTAAGAGCCCTATCTAGGTCTCTCTTGAAAGCATCCAGAGAACCTGCCTCCACCGCCCTCCGAGGCAGAGAATTCCACAGACTCACCACAGACTCAGAAGAGAGAGAGCGGAGGGAGAGAGAGCGAGGGAAGAGAGAGAGAGAGAGGGAGCAGGGAGAGAGCGAGGGAGAGAGTGCGAGGCGGGAGAGAGCGGAGGGACAGAGAGAGAGAGAGGGAGGAGAGAGAAGAGAGAGAGAGGAGGGACAGAGAGTGAGGAGGGACAGAGAGCGAGGGGAGAGAGAAGGAAGAGAGAAGAGTGAGAGAGAGAGAAGAGAGAGCGGAGGGAGAGAGAGTAAGGAGGGAGAGAGAGCGGAGGGAGAGAGAGCGGAGGAGGGGAGAGAGGGCCGAAGGGCCTGTTGCCACTCTATATCTCCAAACTAAACTACGCAAAACTAAACACGGGTCCTTCACGCTGCCCTGCGTTAATCTAACGCCAAGCAGCCGTGCCCGTGTGACAAACTGATGCAACTTCTACAGGGATCAGGAGGTACATTTTGGCAGGAGGAGCCTTGCTGTGCAGTACAGGCATCATCAGCTGTTACACACTGCCCTCTGTACCCATTTTCTGTTAAACACAAAGCCTCCCCTCCAGAGCAGAGCGTTACAGGCCTCAGCAAATTTTTTTTTTTTTTTATTAAAAACTTTCCCCAGGGAAAAATTTAAACTCCACCAAACTCTCGGGGGTTGAAATTAATGATGGAGAGAATATTCAGCTACCCAATATGTGGCGCAGAGGCAAACAAAGAGGATTTTCTCAGTGAAAGGGTGCGGGCTGGAGCTTCTGTACTCTGCAGTGTATTAACATTCAGATCACACACCCACTGTCTCGCTCCCACCTCCCCTTTGGCTCCCAGCAGCTTCAAGGTCTGCAACTAATCTCGAGGTGTTTTTTATCCCGCTCTCTCCCATATCTTTAAAGCAAGATCCCCACCCCGAACAACAGTGTCAAACTGTTACCGCTTGCGTGCGTGTTTTTGCATTGTCTGCCTGTCCCCGGGGTCTTTGCTCAAATGTAAATCCCCCCTGAAGGTTGTAGGTTTGAATATAATGGATCCTCACGGTAGCGCGCAGCAAGGAGAACAAAACTATTTCTCAACGCAGCAAGTTTTTCTACACCCCCCCCCCCCCCTCCCCACTCCCCCCCCCCCCCCCCCCTCCCGCACGCCTCATGGTCTCCGGGCCCGAGAGTGGCCGTCAGCTGAGGCATCAAGGATACACGTTTCCGTGACAGACGTGGAGGAGTCTCGGAATTAACGGCGCAGTCTCGGGATGAAAGGGCCACCGTGTAAAGATGGAATTCTCTCGGAGGAATGAGAATCTTCGGAATTCTCTACTCCAGAGAGCGGTGTTTGCCAAGTCATTGTCACCGGGGATTAAAGGGTTATGGGGATCAGGCAGGAGAGCCACATACTTCGTTCAGTTTAGCTCATTGTACAGGGAGGGACAGTGAAAAGCTTTTTTGTTGCGTGCTATCCCGTCAGCAGAAAGACTATACACGATTACAATTAAGCCATCCACGGTGCACACATACAGGATAAAGGGAATAATGTTTAGTGCAAGGTAAAGTCCAATTCAAGATATTCCATGGCAGATATTCCACTGAGGTAGATAGTAGCTCAGTTCAGGACTGGTAGGTCTGGCGTCAGTAAAACTGTAAATTTACCCCTAGTGTGTAGGATAGTGCTAGAGTACGGGGTGGTCCGTTGGCATGGACTCGGTAGACATGCAGGGCATGTTTCCGCAGTGTCATCTTTAAAATCTTTTAAAGACTTCTTCCGGATTTTAAGAGGGAGACAATGGCCTAAAATAACCATGGAATTTCCAGCAGGGGTCAACCCCTCAACCCTCCAGCTGACTCCGAGGGAAGAAGAATTCCAGACCAAGGGAATTGCCGGACCACAAAATGCCAGACTAGAGACATTCCAAGTACTTAATGCATGGAAGATAGACACATAAAACCTGGAGTAACTCAGCGGGTCCGACAGCATCTCTGGAGAAAAGGAATAGGCGACGTTTCAGGTCGAGACCATATAACCATATAACAATTACAGCACGGAAACAGGCCACCTCGGTCCTTCTAGTCCGTGCCGAACACTTACTCTCACCTAGTCCCATCTACCTGCACTCAGACCATAACCCTCCATTCCTTTCCCGTCCATATACCTATCCAATTTATTTTTTAAATGATAAAATCGAACCTGCCTCCACCACTTCCACTGGAAGCTCATTCCACACAGGCTACCACTCTCCGAGTAAAGAAGTTCCCCCTCATGTTACCCCTAAACTTTTGTCCCTTAATTCTCAAATCATGCCCTCTTGTTTGAATCTTCCCTACCCTCAATGGGAAAAGCTTATCCACGTCAACTCTGTCTATCCCTCTCATCATTTTAAAGACTATCATCTATCAAGTCCCCCCTTAACCTTCCGCGCTCCAAAGAATAAAGACCTATCTTGTTCAACCTTTAATAGATCCTTAAAGTCACCTATTCCTTTTCTCCAGAGTTGCCGCCTGACCCGCTGAGTTACTGCAGCTTTTTGTGTCTATCTTCGGGTTAAAGCAGCATCTGCAGTTCCTTCCTGCACAATGCGTGGGGTGGATGGGAATGGAGGTCCTTACCTGGCATACAGATACAGGTGAATTCTCCGATGCGGTCCAGGCACGTGGCATCATTCTGGCAGGGCATGGATAAGCATTCGTTGATGTCCGTCTCACAGCGGGGGCCCGTGTACCCGTTCCCGCACTGACACTGGAAGGAGCCCTCAGTATTCACGCACTTCCCAAAATGTTCACAGGGATTGGCCCCTTCAGAGGAGAAATACATAAATTGGTGAAATTTAACACGGATCAATACGTTTCGGTCAGAAGAATGCGAAGAGGCATTTATTGCACAGTCTGATTGCCCAACAGTGTAATTCAGGTCAAGTTTAGAGATACAGCATGGAAACGGGCCTTTCGGCCCATCTAGTCCACACTGACCATCGATCACCATTCACATTACTTCAATGTTATCCCATGTTGCCATCCACTCCCTACACATTAGGGGGAATGTCACAGAGGCCAATTAAACCTACAAACCTGCACGTCTTTGGGATGCGGGAGGACACGAGAACACCCGGAGGAAACCCATGTGATCACAGGCAGGACGTGCAAACTTCACACAGACAGCGCCTGATGTCAGGGCCAAACCCGAGCTTCTGGTGCTGCAAGGCAGCAAGCAGCTCTGCCAGCTGTGTTGCTGTGCCTCTCTGAAGTTAACCTGCACCAGTCTGTAACTAATTCACCTACCCAGTGCAACCTCTGCGATCTCAGATGGCAACGTTTCTGAAACTTCACGTCATCAACAGTGCTCGGGGCCCTGTGTCATATCCTCGCAGCCCGGAGAGAATTCACCCGGGCAGTACCTGTACTGATCGAGCTCTCTCCTGCTCAGAGGAGGATGATCGGCAGGGGGGGGGGGGGAAGTGCAATTTCCATGTCCCGTATTTTTAACAGGTCCACCACTGGAGAAGTCCCAAGGGTTCTGGACTGGAGAGTTTCAAGGAGGCAGACCTAACCATATTCACCAGGTATGTCCCGGGCAGGAGAGAATTGTTCTGTCAAGTGCGGCAAACACATTGGGACTTCAGAGTTTGGACGAACAAGGGATGATCTCATCAAAACATACAAGAGGGAACATGATGGGTAAAAGGTCAAGATTTAGACGAGGGAGACATATTTTTAAGATCCGTGATCGGTCATTTAAAACTTGGGTATGTGGAAATTTTTCTTCTCAAAGAGGATAGTGAATCAGTGAACTTGTCCGACCCTTCAACACTGACCAAAATGCCCATTGACGTCAGTCCCACTTGCTGGTTTGACGCATATCTATCCCCCAGGGATTGTGAAGGAAAGCTTACTGGAAATATTTAAAGGAGACATGAAAAAAGTTTGTACGTTTGGGTGTTACAGGGCTGCGGGGATCTGACATAGGGAGTAAATCAGCCATGATCATTATGAAAGGTAGTGCTGAATAGACGGGCCGAGCGGCCTGCTCTTGCTCCTACAGTTTCTTGTGGGCAATGGTCAGGTTGGGTTGGGTTTTAATTTTATATTCGCGTAAACCTTCAACAAAAAGGGTAAAACCCTACATGGGGTGGGCAAATAGCGAGGAGTTTCAGAATTAGACAATACACAATAGGTTCAGGAGGAGGCCATTCAGCCCTTCGAGCCAGGGGCAAATGTGATCATGGTTGATCATCCCCAATCAGTACCCTGTTCCCGCCTTCTCGCCATATCCCCTGACTCCGCTATTTTTAAGAGCCCTATCTAGCTCTCTCTTGAAAGCATCCAGAGAACCTGCCTCCACCGAGGCAGAGAATTCCACAAACTCATCACTCTCTGTGAGAAAAAGTGTTTCCTCGTCTCCGTTCTAAATGGCTTACTCCTTATTCTTAAACTGTGTGTGGCCCCTGGTTCTGGACTCCCCCAACATCGGGAACACGTTTCCTGCCTCTAGCAGTGTCCAAGCCCTTAACAATCTTACATGTTTCAATGAGATATCCTCTCATCCTTCTAAACTCCAGAGTGTACAAGCCCAGCCGCTCCATTCTCTCAGCATATGACAGTCCCGCCATCCCGGGAATTAACCTTGTAAACCTACGCTGCACTCCCTCAATAGCAAGAATGTCTTTCCTCAAATGAGGGGACCAAAACTGCACACAATACTCCACGTGTGGTCTCACTAGGGCCCTGTACAGCTGCATGTTGTACAATTGAATCACGTATGAGGACACCAAACGATGGAGGTGGCAGAACAGGTTGAGAAAGTTAAAAGCCGATGGAATTGATAAGCAAATGCACAAAGTACAGAGCCACAAGGTCAAATTGCCCTTTAGAACGCATTGGAGTGTGGCCAATTATACGATTGGAGTGTGGCCAATTCTGGACACAGTGTCAGAGGGAGGGTGTGAAAGTTCTCGGATAGGTATAATCATTTAGCAGGTTGAGAAACTTCAGCATCACAGTGGAACTGAGAGGCCAGGCCTGTTGTAAAAGGTATGGAGTTGTTCAAATCAGTTATGCCCCTGTCCCACTTAGGAAACCTCTGGAGACTTTGCGCCCCACCCAAGGTTTCCTTGCAGTTCCCGGAGGTTTTTGTCAGTCTCCCTAATGGTCAAAAGTGGTTTCCGTTTTAAAAATCGGCCATTTTTTAGTCGAAGCCGGTTGCGATGCTAATTGAAGGTGGTTGCCGGAGGACAAAAACCCTCCGGGAACCGCACGGAAACCTTGGGTGGGGAGCAAAGTCTCCAGAGGTTTCCTAAGTGGGACAGGGGCATAAGGATCAAGGCAAAGGCAGGAACCGGGAACTCCTTCCTTAGGTGGAAGGCCCGGAATCAGAGGTGGGAGGTAGGAGATCCAGGAGCAATCTGAAACCAAAACTTATTTTGTTCAGTACAGTACAGGAACAGACCCTTCAGTCCACAATGGTCACAGCACGAGAGCCAGTGTTCCAACCTGAATTTGGTGTTATCTGTGTGGAGTTTGCACGCTCTCCCTGTGACTTTCCTCAAGGTGCTCCTGTTTCCTCCTTAAATCCCAAAGAAGTGCAGATTTTCCAGTTAATTGCCCCCTGGTGTGTAGGGAGTGGATGCAAAAGTGGGATAACATTGACCATCGATCACCCGCTCACACTAGTTCAATGTGGACTCGGGCCGAAGGGCCTGTTTCCATGCTGTGTCTTTCACGCGATTCACATTTGCACAGGATAATAGACAATAGATGATATGAGAGAAAAAGCTATCACCAAGAGAAATTTTAAAATCCAACACAGGAGTGTGAAAAGATGTAACTTCTGGACACTCCACAACTGTAACCCAATGTTTATCGGGATCGACCATTGTCGCTTCCATCTGTAGTTCAGTGCCATTGGCTGCGTGCTCACCCTTACCTATGGAACACTCATCCACATCCTGATTACAAGCAGGTCCGGAGAATCCCGAGGGACAGGTGCAGATGGCTTCTCCGTTCACTGGGTTGGTGTCACAGATGGCCCCTTCGTGACATGGATTGCTAACACAAGCATCTTCAAGGTGACACAGCAAACCTGCAAGTCACAGAGAGAAGAGTTAAAAGGTGCCCAAGGAACCGGTGGCTTTGTGGCTTTGTAGCCCATCGTTAACCGTCAACATCTAGAGAGAGAAAATATCCTTTCCTTTGAAAATCTTTTTATTCGATTTTTTTCAAAAACAAAAAGTAATGATAGACATAAGAATGATATTGATACATAGGGATCAGGATTACATTAATAACAGGTATAACCTAAATATGAGTCCAGTGTCAAAATACACATTGCGTATAGGCCTCTATGTAAATATAGTTCAGTGTTTAAAAGAGACCTTATATGTATGAAAACAGAAATATAAAAAGAAAAAAAAAGAAAAAATGAGAAAAAAGAGAAAAACAAAACCCCCCTAAACTAGAAAATTAAAGCAAAACAGAATCTGGGCTGCAAAGAATTTCAACAATTTAAGTCCCTGTTTGTCGCCAAGTCCGTCCACCGTATAAAGGTTAAGTAATTATTATAACGGTTGGAGGGGGGACAATTTATGTTGTGTGAAAAAGTTGAATAAAGCTTCCCCACGTCCTATCAAACTTAACCAAGGGTCCTAATGTCCAAGGGTCCAAATTTAACCAATGACATTCCTAATTTTTTCTAAATTTAAACATGATATCGTTTCAGAGTACCAATGGAGTGTGGTTGGAGGATTAGAGTCTTTCCAGTTAAATAAAAATAGAAAATATCAACAAACCCAAACTAAACGACCCCACTGATGGTCAGACAAGATCTGTGGAAACACCTTTTGTCAGGAAAAGTCTGGAACTAGTGTGAACAGACAATAAGTGTTTTTGACGGCGGGCGTTAAACCGTTACCTGTCCTGCCGGAAGGGCACTCGCAGAAGAAGGACGCCACACGGTCGTGGCAGGTGGCACCGTGGAAGCAGACGGCGGTGGCGCAGTCGTCGATGTTCTCGCTGCAGTCGTCGCCGGTCCAGCCATTGACACAGACGCAGGAGTGGCCGCCGAGCGTGTTGAAGCAGGTGCCGCCGTTGTGGCACGCGTTGGGCTGCAGGTGGCACTCGTCCACATCCTCTGTGCAGAACTGGCCTAGGGAGAACAGGAGCCCACAATCGAGTCATAGACCAAACGTGGATATCAGTAGGAATTTCATTGTTCTATCTGGGACATACGCCACTAAAACACTCTCGACTCGATCACTAGTAACTGCAGATGCTGGTTTCAACCAGAGATAGACATAAAAAGCTGGAATAACTCAGCAGGTCAGGCAGCATCTCTGGAGAAAAGGAATAGGAGAGCCATCTTCAAACTCTTCAGTCTACAGTCTGAGGAAGAGTCTTGACCCGAAACGTCACCTGTTCCTTTTCTCCAGAGTTGCTGTCTGACTGGCTGAGTTACTCCAGCTTTTTGTGTCTATCAAGGGTCAGAGACTGACAGACAGCCCAAAGTACCTCGGCCTTACACATTTGGTTGTACAACTGCTTGAAGCTCTTGCAAAATCATTCGGCACGTGCACAGGTTGGGCTGAAGAGCCTAGAGTTTCCATGCTCAACACTCCATAAGTTGGCCCAAGTCTGCACAGCGTCCAGAGGACTAGTAACCAGAGGAAGATAGTTCAAGACTGTTACCACACCCAGATATAGTATAAGACCAGAGACACGAGTTCAAATCCTATCACAGCAGCAGTTTGTTAAGTAATCGTAACTTGAAAAGTAAATTTCCACCTCTGTAGGACGGAATGTTGTTCTCTACCCATACCATGTGTATGTCCGAAGAAGGGTCTCAACCCAAAACCACATCACCTATTCCTTCTCTCCAGAGATGCTGCCTGTCCCGCTGAGTTCCTCCAGCTTTTTGTGTCCACCCTGTAGATGTCTTTACGCAGTTAGGCACAGGCACAATATTAAACAGCTCACTGTTCAATGGAAAGTCTATCGAACAAGTTGAGGGGATCTATCGCAGTCGCTGCCTCAAAAAGGCTGGCAGCATCATCAAGGACCCACACCATCCTGGCCACACACTCATCTCTCTGCTACCTTCGGGTAGAAGGTACAGGAGCCTGAAGACTGCAACGTCCAGGTTCAGGAATAGCTACTTCCCCACCAAGGCTATTAAACCTGGCCCGGACAAAACCCTGAACATTAATACACCTCCATCTGTTATTTGCACTTTATTAATTTATTAATTAATGTGTGTATTTAAGTATATAACTGTAGTCAATGCCTACTATGTTCTGTTGTGCTATGCAAAGAAAGAATTTCATTGTCCTGTCAGGGACACATGACAATAAACTCTTTTGACTTTTGACCTAACTTTGATGTACTCAGAACCTAGGGTAGACAGCCCTTCTTCCTGAGGTGCAAGTACCAAAAGCTAGAGGGCTTTGCTTTAAGGCCACAAAGGCAAAATGTGAAAGAGATGAGCGGGCAAGGTTTTTTTTTTGTTTTTACACAGAGAGTGGTGGGTGCCCTAACGTGACTGTGGCATTTAAGAGGCTTTTGTACAGGAACAATGATGGAGCGAACGGAGAGATATGCCTCATGTGCTGGCAGAGGAGGAAAATTTAAGTTGGCGTCAGATTCAGCGCGGACATTGTGGGGCGAAGGGCCCGATCCAGCGCTGTACTGTTCTGTGTTCCTCTTGATGCTGCCCGACCTGCTGAGTATTTCCAGCACATCCTGTTCTCGTTTTTGGAGGATTGACTGACTATGAAGCACTTTGGGATATCGGGGGAACGATAGCAGCCAAGAAGTTACTTAAGCAGTGAGGCAAGTTCCAATCACTGCAGCTGGAGTATTTAAATTCACGTGGTGAATTTTTAAAAAATTCACGTACCAGATCGTTATAAAACCCAATCTGATTCAGCAATCTGATTCCCCGCAGGGAAGAAAATCTGCTGGCCTTATCTTAAATGTGACTCAAAACCAAGATATGGTTAATTCTAGCCACATCCTTAGTTCAAAGGCGATTAGAGATGGATAATAAATGCAGGCATTCAAGGGTGATGTCCACATTCGGTGAGCATTCACCTCGGGTGCGGATCTACCCATCATTGAAGGGATTATAGGAGGCGCTTTCAGCATCGTCAAGGTCCCACACCACCCTGACCATGCTCTTGCTTCACTCCTGCCATTGGGGAGAAGGTAGAGATGTCTGAAAACCATGCCCTGCAGCTTCAGACACAGCATCTTCCCAGCAACCCTACAGACACGAAATAAACTACAAACTGTCTGGTGTAGGGAGGAACTGCAGATGCTGGTGGATGCCAAATGTACACACAAAATGCTGGAGTAACTCAGCGGGTCAGGCAGCATCTCTGGAGAAAAGGAATAGGTGGCATTTCAGACCCAAAATGTCATCTATTCTTTTCCTCCAGAGATGCTGCCTGACCCGCTGAGTTACATTTGACATTTTGTGTCTACAAACCGTCTTGGTTGCACTAGGGACTTATTAAAAAATATTAAAGTGTTGTTTATTATATAATATATGAGTACTGTGTTTATAGGCCTGTTAAACTACTGTAAGTAAGAATTTCATTAGTTCCGTTTTCAGCAATAGTGGGAGAGTCTAGGACTAGAGGGCACAGCCTCAGAATAAAAGGAAGTACCTTTAGAAAGGAGATGAGGAGGAATTTCTTTAGTCAGGGGGTGGTGAATCTGTGGAATTCATTGCCACCGAAGGTTGTGGAAGCCAAAGCACTGGGCATTTTTTAGGGGGTGATTGACAGATTCTTGATCAGTAAGGGTGTCAGGGTTCTGGGGAGAAGCCAGGACAATGGGGTTGAGAGGGAAAGATAGATCAGCCATGATTGAATGACAGAGTAGTCTCGATGGGCTGAATGGCCTAAAGGGCCTGTCCCACTTTCACGACCTAATTCACAACCTTTTTTACTCGTGGACATTTTTCAACAGGCTAGAAAAACGCCCCGACCGACTTGATGCCTCGAGTACCTACGACTAGCATCACTGCCTGCTACGACCTACCTACGACCATGCTGCGAGTATGAGTCAAGGGCAAACTCGGCAGAGGTCATGAATTAGGTCGTGAAATTGGGACAGGTCCTTAACTCTGCTCCTCCGACCTATGACCTCATATGACAATTAAGCACTCTTGACCTATAGAAACATTGAAAACAGGTGTGGGAGTAGGCCATTCTGCCCTTCGAGCCAGCACCACCATTCACGATGATCATGGTGAATGTACAGAATCAGTACCCTGTTCCTGCTTTCTCTAACCATAATCCATAACCCTTGATTCCATTGGCCCTAAGAGCTATATCTAACTCTCTCTTGAATACAGCAAGAGAGAGTTAAGGATCTTAAGGAAAGGTCGCTTCATAAGGAGAGGACCTACCTCTTTATAGCAGCTGAACTAAGTTGGCATTTGGGTATTTAACCTGCCCTGCCCCTGTTAATAGGGAGACAAGATCTTCGTATTCTTACTGACGCTGACATACCTGTCCATTCAGGTGTGCACTGGCAATTGTAGGTGTTTACCCCATCTATGCAGGTTCCGCCGTGCCTGCAGTTGTGCTTGGGGCAATCGTCAATGTTAATCTCACAGTTCTGCCCTTCAAAGCCTAATGAGAAAAGAAAGAAAATAAGGATCAGTAAAAACAATTGCACGATAACATAGATATTCAGTAAAGTCCGATCAAAGATAGTCCGAGGGTCTCCAAATGAGGTAGGCAGTAGCTCAGGACGGCTCTCCAGTTGTTGGTAGGATGGTTCAGTTGCCACCAGCGCAGCTGCAGACCGGGGCTGAGGACAGAGCCAGAAGCCGCGATGAAGGCAGGACAGGCCCAGCATCGCTCGTCTGGGCCACTGACCTCCCGCTGCCAGGCACTCTGCCGACTTCAGCAATTCAGTCCCATTGAACGCAAAATACTTCCAATTACTTCCTGCCCCATAGAAAAGCTTTTCCTCCTGAGCATGAAAAGAATCCGACATAAATATCCCCCCTTCGGTCATTCAGGAAGCAATGTCGAATTGCTAAGTGGTCACTTGTTTTTAAAAAAATACGGGAAAAGGAAGACAATATGAACTTGTGACCTCTAATAGCGAAGGTACTTGACTCCGCTCACGTGTTTCCTGTTTGACCGCACTGCTGCATCATCCTGCTAACCTCATTGCCTTGGTTTCAAACAGCCAAATGTTTGTGGCTTTTTGGTAGCTTGTGGGGCCCCAGAGATCAGATCTTATCCCACAAATAGTTATAAAGGACATTTAGGAACATCAATCCAGCAGTCCGAGGAAGGGTCTCGACCCGAAACTTCTCTCCAGAGATGCTGCCCGTCCTGCTGAGTTACTCCACCATTTTATGTCTATCTTTGATGCAAGCCAGCATCTGCAGTTCCTTCCTACACATGCCCTAAACTGCCTTAGTCTGAAGAAGGGTCCCGACTGGAAACGACACCTATCCATGTTCTCCAGAGATGCTGCCTGGCCCGCTGCGTTACTCCAGCATTGACTGTCTTTCCTTGGTAAACCAGCATCTGCAGTTCCTCTTTTTATCCAAACTGCCTTCCCGTGTTCTTCTTCTTATTGCGTATGGTGTGCACAGCCTAAAGTTGTAACACAACTTGTTCTGTTTGATCTTTTGTTTGTGCACGCCAGGTTGATTGCATTCGTCGAAACAGGGTGGACCACGTGAAGGTTGCAATCTCCCACCCCCCTGCCCTTGTTGGTGAGTCTATATTTCTGAACTTTTTCAAACTGCCAATTTCATTAACTGACCAAACTCCATGGAGTGCAAGCTGCGTAAGCTGAAATAAATCAAATGAGTGCCTGCTGTTACGAATGGCATTGTGCCAAGTGCCTAACTTGTTTATGCACAGGTTGTAGCCTAGTTGCTGATCATCGGTGTGGTTCGAAGTTAAGTTCAAGAAAGTTCTTCAGGAAGACTTGCTTCCTCTTTTCATGAGAACCTGCTCGTACGAGGAGCTGTGGAGCCCTTGATACCATCGAGGTATAAAACTGAAGAGCCATCCTTTTTGGGAAGTTCTCAGGATGGTTCGGAGATGCGTCGCCGGGCACGGTGGTGCAGCGGTAGAGTTGCTGCCTAACACAGTCAGAGACCCGGGTTCGATCCTGACGGCGGGTGCTGTCTGTACGGAGTTTGTACGTTCTCCCCTTGATATGCGTGGGTTTTCTCCAGGAACTCCAGATTCCTCCCACACTCCAAGGGTGTACAGGTTTGCCGGCTGATTGACGTTCTCCCTGGGATCATTTCATTGTCCCATCCGGGACATATGACAATAAAACATTGTCTTGTCTCTTGACCTGCGTGGGTTTTCTCCAGGATCTCCGGTTTCCTCCCACACTCCAAAGACGTACAGGTTTGTGGGAGATTGACAGCTTCCTGATCAGTAAGGATGTCAAAGGTTATGGGGAGAAGGCAGGAGAATGGGGTTGAGAGGGAGAGATAGATCAGCCATAATTGAATGGCGGAGTAGACTCGAGGTGCTGAACTGTACACTGCAAGGGCCAGGAAGCGAGCGGGCAAGATCATCTCTGACCCCTCTCACCCTGGCCACAAACTCTTTGAATCACTTCCCTCTGGAAGGCGACTCCGGACTGTCAAAGCTGCCACAGCCAGACATAAAAACAGTTTTTATCCACGAGTAGTTGCTCCACTCAACAGCCAAACATCTGTAACCTCCCTATGATCTGGTATTTTGTTGGTTCACATGCTTGATCAATGGTGTTTGATCATTAATGTTTTATTATTATTAATGTTTAGTGTTTTCTGAGTCATTCGTAATTGTCACTGTATGTCATGTTGTTACTTGAGAGCGGAGCACCAAGGCAAATTCCTTGAATACTTGGCCAATAAACTTACTTACTTACTGAATGGTGCAATTCTCCAACTATGACTTATGAACGCAGTTACCCATTGAGTGTTACTCACTCACCATGATGTCTCTACCGTGAGCAAACAGGTTAACAGTCTCACCTGGCAAACAGGCGCATTCGTAGGTCAGATCACCAGTCTGCCGGCAGGTGCCTCCGTTCTGGCACTGTGATGGGGAGCAGGGGATGTAGGTGCTTTCGCACTGGCGCCCGGTGTAGCCGGGCGGGCACTGGCAGCGGTACGTGCCCGGGGCGTTGGCGCACACCCCTCCGTTCTTGCAGAGGTCGGGCGCCCTGCACTCGTCGATGTCCGTGCGGCAGTGCTTGCCGTTGTAGCCCGGCGGGCAGCTGCAGTTGTAGCGGTTGTTCCAGTTGGTGCAGCGGGCACCGTTGGCGCACGGGCTGGCGGCGCAGGCATCGATCTGCGAGCAGTCGTCTCCTGCGGAGGTGAACGAGAGGACATCACCACCCACCGGCGAGCAATGGCAAAGTGCCTTACAACTCATCCACATCGATGCCCCACACATTCTCATCAACTCCCCTCACACTCTACCACTCACAGCACACGCGGGCCCACCAAGTCCACACCGACCAGCGATCACCCGTTCTATAACACTAGTTCTATGTTATCCCTCTTTTGCATCCTCTAGTCTAGAGGCACTTAACACAGCCCAAGTAACCTACAAACTCGCACGTCTTTGGGATGTGGGAGGAAAGAAGGTCTTTGCAGTTACAGTAAGAACATGCAAACTCCACATTGGAAGTCAGGATCATGCCTATGTCACCTGTTATCTGTAGAGCTACCACCCCAGTACAGTCTTATTTTCCTTTCCACTGTACACTCACCCCTCATCTCAGAGTCCTCCATTTCCTTTTCAATCCCCCCTTTTCCCCCTCCCCCTTGTCCCCTTGCAGCCATAACCCTCTCACAGATTTCATGCCTCATCAGACACCTTTGTCTCCTTTTCACCTCTAGGATTTGTCAGCCAAACACACCTCCACCCCCTCACCTGTATCCACATATCACTTTGGTAGACACAAAATGCTGGAGTAACTCAGTATCTGGATATCACAGAGTAATACAGCACAGAAACAGACCTTTCATCCCACTGAACCCACATGAACCAAGTGTTACACCCATCCCATTCAATTCTCACCACATTCACATCCACTCCCCTCAAATTCTACCACTTACCTACACTCTTGGGGCCAATTACAGCAGCTAATGAACCAACAAGATAGGGGATATGGGGAGAAGGCAGGAACGGGGTACTGATTGTGGATGATCAGCCATGATCACATTGAATGGCGGTGCTGGCTGGAAGGGCCGAATGGCCTACTCCCACACCTATTGTCTATTGACCAACACAAGCACAGCTTTGGGATGAAGGAGGAAATCAGGGGACCCAGAGGAATTCCCCGCAGCTATAGGGGGAGCGTACAGGCTCCACGCAGACAGCAGGAGGGGTCAGAATTGTACCCGAGTCACTGGAGTTGTGTGGTGGCTCCATGGTGCCGCTCAATAGATACATGCTAGAAGTCCCGTGATCTGCTGGACCGCAGACCTGGTGCCTGAAGCTGGGGTTGCACGGAGAGGCTCTCTTCCACTGCCCCAGACACAATGGGCCAAACGGTGTCTTGGGTTTTCCATGATCCATCGACCATTCTACACTGTGGCCGCCAATCTCAATGCTCGTACTTCCAACCATCCCCACCAGGTGGCAGTGAGCAATGGGATCCCAGATCGATTTGTTCCTGGTGAAGCCACCAAGCACAAAGGCTAGTCCCAGCCCATTGGTGACTGACCACTGACCACTGAATCTGCCCCATTGTGGAAAATAGTATCAATGAAAGCATTCAACCACGATGATACTAATGGCGTTCTAGGTAGTAAGCACCACCGGAAATTGGAGGAACAGCACCTCATATTCCGCTTGGGCAGTCTGCACCCTAGTGGCATAAACATTGAATTCACCACTTTCCAGTAGCCCTTGCTGTCTCCTCCCCTTCTCAGCTCTCCCTCAGCCCTGGGGCTCCTCCTCTTCCTTTTTCCTTTTTCCTTTCTTCTCCCCATTCCCCCCCCCCCCCCCCCAACACTACATCAGTCTGAAGAAGAGTTGCAGCCCCAAACGTTGCCCGTTTCCTTCGCTCCTCAGATGCTGCTGCACCCGCTGAGTTTCTCCAGCACTTCTGTGTTCTAGGTAGTGCATGGTTTACTCTTGCACAAGCCATCATCATGTTTCTTTACTATTTACTCCAAAGTAACGATTGTAGATCGAGAGGCACACACAAAGCACTGGAGGAACTCAGCGGGTCAGGCAGCATCTGTGGAGGGAATGGGCAGATGACATTTCTGGTGGAGGCCCTTCTTCAGACTGATTGCAGCACTGGAGACCAGGGCTCCTCCCTACAACTCGCCTCTTCCAGCTTTCTCCCCCTCTGGCCTCAAATTGCCACGAATGTATATGAAGTGGATACAAAAGTGGGATATTAGATCTAGTGTGAATGGGTGATCGATCCTCAGCAGTCGCTTGGTGGGCTGAAGGGCCCGATTCCTTTCTTTCCATTCAAAAAAGTATCTGGGTGAGCATTTGAATTTGAGTGTGAAAAGCTATGGGCCAAACGTTGATCGATGGGATTAGGTAAACCAGTACTTGATGGTAGATATGGTGTGCCAAAGAGCCAGCTTATGTTCTTTATACAGAAATACCACGACTCAATATAAGATTTACCCAGCATATTGACCAAACAGGTGCAGAATAGCAAGGTGGGAACTGTAGAGGTTTGGAGCTGGGCAGCTGAAACATTGCCAGCTACTGGTGTGTGAGGCATCCAAGGTCAGCGAGAGATGAAGTGCGAAGATGGGGAGTGCGAGTGAGATGTAATAATCAATTCTTAAATCTGCTGCAAGTAACACTAATAGCCCTGTCCCACGGTACGAGTTCATTCCAAGAGCTCTCCCGAGTTTGCCCTGATTCGAACTCGGAGATTTACAGTAATGGCCACTCGTCGGTACTCGGGACTCTCGTGGACATTTTTCAACATGTTGAAAAATCTTCACGCGTCTTCCCGTGTTTCCCGAGTACCTGCCGTTAGCGTTATGAGCCGCTTAAGAGGCGTCCCCGAGCTCCGACGTACCCGCTACGTTCATTCCCCGTGCTTACCCCGAGTTTGATTTTTTTTTTAAACTCGGGAGAGCTCTTGGAATGAGCTCTTGGAATGAATTTGTACCGTGGGACAGGGCTTTAAGATAACTCGCCTGGGAAGGTGCTGGATGTAAGCTGTGGCAGAAAGCAAATGGGAGAGTTGGGGAAATCAAAGCCTGCCCAATGAGCAACGCTTTGCCAACTTTCTTTGCCAAGCTACTGAAGAATGGTCCCGACCCGAAACATCGCTTATCCATGTCCTCCTGACCCGCTGAGTTACTCCAGACTCTGTATTCTACGTAAGATTCCAGCATCTGCACTTCCTTGTGTATGTCAAGATTCTTTGCCTGATTCATGAAGACCAGCATAGCTTAAATAAAACACAAAGAGCTGGAGGAAATAGACAGGCGGCGTTTCCGGTTAGGACCTATGTTCAGACAGAACTGGCCTGAAACACCTGTCCATTCCCTACACAGATGCTGCCCGACCCGCTGAGTTCCTCCAGCACTGTTTTCTGCTCAGTCCTTTGGTCATCCGATACTGTGACCTTCCTATCCTGAAGTATCTTAGTGCATTGCCCACCCCACCTCATACTTTAACTCTTTGGGTTTGCAAGCAAAGAATTTCACTGTGCGTAGACACATTTGTGTAAATTGTTTGTGTAAATTGTGTTAAGTGTGTGTCTTGGGTTTTTTTGTAACATCAAGACTGTAGGAATGAAATTTCGTTCAAACCTTGTCTGTTTGAATGACAATAAAAGGCATTCTATTCTATTCTAATCTATTCTAAACTATTCCATTCCTAATTCACTGGTCCATATTCTCTGCCTCAGAGGGCGGTGGAGGCAGGTTCTCTGGATGCTTTCAAGAGAGAGCTAGATAGGGCTCTTAAAAATAGCGGAGTCAGGGGATATGGGGAGAAGGCAGGAACGGGGTACTGATTGGGGACGATCAGCTATGATCACATTGAATGGCGGTTCTGGCTCGAAGGGCCAAATGGCCTACTCCTGGACCTATTGTCTATTGTCTATATTACGGAAGCACTGCCATTATTCCAGGGTCTCGACTCAAAACATCACCTATTCCTTTTCTCAAGTGATGCTATCTGTCCCGCTGAGTTACTCTTGCATTTTTTGTCTATCTTCGGAGTAAACCAGCACCTGCAGTTCCTTCCTACACATTTCCACGGCAACCTTATCCGCGTTCCCAACCGTAAAGGTCTTCCACCATCCATTCCCCCCAGAGATGCTGTCTGACCCGCTGAGGTCCACCAAGGCTCAAGATGCAAGCACCAGCAGGTCCTTGTGTCTCGACTATCATAGCTCGCCCTGCCCCGATTCCCACCCATCATCGTTCCCCCCTGTGCTGTGAAAACTGCCCGGTGATCTGCTTCCAAGCTATCACCTTTACTGGAGAAGTTTGAGGAGCCACCTGCCTGCCCATCCCATGATGTGGCCTCCTCACATGCTCAAGGATTGCAACCCACCCAACCAAAGATCCTATAGCAAGCAAGATAGACCACTCCTTCTAAATGCAATGGGCTGACGTGTGGTACGCAACGGAACGGAACGTGGGCCTTTTTTTCATCCATTTCAGTAACCCGACCCGACTCGACTTGCAGTGTAATCAATGTTGCGGGGGAACAGTTTGTGTGAATAAATTAAGATTCTGAAAATGAGGAGAAGATTTTTCCCAAATAACTTATTTTTACGAGGATGTTTCCATAACCGGCTTCCGTCTCCGCACTAGTTTCCTATGGGATCTTTGGTGCGGAGACGGAAGCCGGTTACGGAAATGGGGCCGAAAATTACCCATGAATCTGCCCATGACCATACTACGTATTTTTCATCGAGTTGGCTATCTTGCTCGCTGTTGGGTCTTTGCACCCAGCCTCACATTCTGCCTCAACAAATGGCCTTGTTGGGCGGTCCCTTGGCCAACGCATCACCACTTACCTCTGAACCCTCGAGTGCAGGTGCAGGTGTATCGAGCCGAGCTGTCCATCACCAAACTGCCGCATATCCCTCCGTTTAGACAGGGCGACCTTTGGCAAGGGTCAGGAAACTGGCACAAATTCCCAATAAAACCAGACCGACACCTGAACAAAACGAGAAAGAAAGGAGAAGGGGGAGGGGGCTTTAGCTCTGTTGTGCTCTGTGGAAACAGCACACAAAAAAAAATCACAGTACCAGATTGTTAGAATACAGAACATAGAGCAGTACAGAAGATAGACACAAAATGCTAGAGTAACTCAACGGGTCAGGCACAGTCTGTAGAAGGGTTCTGATTCGGGTTTGACCCGAATAGCCGCCTATTGCTTTTCTCCAGAGGTGATGCCCCAGTCACGGAGTTACGTCCGCATTTTGTGTCCACCTTCGGTGAAAACCAGCATCCGCCATTCCTAACTACGCATGGAGCAAGCAGTACAGCACAGGACCTGGCCCTTCGGCCCACGATGTCGGTGCCGAATATGGTGCAAAGATAAACTAATCTCCGCTGCTATCTTGTGATCCGTATCCCTCCCTCCCCCTATCCCTCCCTGCCTATCCAAAAGTCTTTAACATACATGCCTCCACCACCACCCCTGGCAGCGGCTTCCAGGCTCCATCCACCCTGTGAAAAAAAACCCTGTCCCTTACATCCCCTGTAAAAGTATCCCCCTCTCACCATAAAGCTAGGCCTTCTAGTCTTTGGCATTTCCACCTTGGGAAAAAGATTCTGACATTCTATCCTATCTGTGCCTCATTAGTTTATACACTCCTATCAGATCTCCCCTCAGCCTCTGACCCTCCAGAGAAAACAATCCAACTTTGTCCAAAGAAGCTGAAGAAGGGTCACGACCCGAAACGTCGCCCATTCCTTCTCTCCAGAGATGCTGCCTCAACCGCTGAGTTACTCCAGCATGTTTGTCTACCAACTTTGTCCAACCTCTCCTCATAGCCAAACAAATAACATACAAAGACAGGAGTAGGCCACTTGGCCCTTCAAACCTGGCCCTTCCCCTCAGCATTACCAAGGTTAATCTGATCGATCATCAACTCCTCTTCTGGCACCCTCAGTCCCCTTATTTTCCCTTTAAATACCCCAGTGATCTAACTCCCACAACTTTCCTGGGTGGGAAGTGAAATGAAATCTGTAACATTGGTTCGTTGATGGGGTGGGAGAATGCAACCTTCTCGTGGTCCGCCCTGTTTCAACGAATGCAATCAACCTGGCGTGCACAATCAAATAAGATCAAATAGAACAAGTTGTCCTCCAACTTTAGGCCGTGCACGCCACACGCAAGAAGAAGAAGTAGTTTGTTGACGATATGGTACCCCCCCCCCGCCCCGATGTTGAGCGTCGACCACTCTCAGCAATCAATGAATGTCGTGAAATGCTCCCCACCTACTGGCACAAGGGACTTCTTAACATCTAGTCCTGTGTACTTGATTCTGAAGAAAGATTGAAAAGACTAGGCTTGTATTCACTGGAGTTTAGAAGGATGAGGGGGGAATCTTATAGAAACATATAACATTATAAAAGGACTGGACAAGCTAGATGCAGGAAAAAAATTCCCAATGTTGGGTGAGTCCAGAACCAGGGGCCACCGTCTTAGAATAAAGGGGAGGTCATTTAAGACTGAGGTTAGAAAAAACCTTTTCACCCAGAGAGTTGTGAATTTATGGAATTCCCTGCCACAGAGGGCAGTGGAGGCCAAATCACTGGATGGATTTAAGAGAGAGTTGGATAGAGCTCTAGGGGCTAGTGGAGTCAAGGGAAATGGGGAGAAGGCAGGCACGGGTTATTGATAGCGGACGAGCAGCTATGATCACAATGAATGGCGGCGCTGGCTCGAAGGGCCGAATGGCCTCCTCCTGCACCTATTTTCCATGTTTCTATGTTTCTACTGTCACGTGTACCGGGGTACAGTAAAAGGCTTTTGCCTGCTATCCAGTCAGCAGAAAGACAATACATGATTACAGTCGAGTCACTCACAATGTTACGCCGTGGGATCAAGTATCCATCTGCATCAGTCCTACAATCATGCTATGATATTCTCCCAACATTTCCACCCATCCCCCATCTCCACCCCGTGGGATTCTACTACTCATGAGCAATTCACGGAGACAATCTTAGGAATCTGGGAGGAGACCAGAACACTTGGAAGAAACACAGTTGGTTACCAGGAGAATGTGTAAGCTCCACATAGACTGCATTTGTGGTCAGGATTGAATCGAGATCTGTGAGTGTGAGGCAGGACATTCGCAGCCATAAACCAAAATTCAGCGACCTCTGACTATGGTCCACGAGCCCTCTTACCACTAAGTTACTGGACGAGCATCCATCAACCCGGGTTACATTCCCATGCAGCAGCTAAAGAACTTAAATTCAATAAGATAAAGCTGAGTATTTTAATAGAAATCTAGCCTCCGGTGCAATAACCCCGGAGTTACCAGATTATTGCAAACACCCAGTTAGGTCAATAGTGCAATTCACGAAAAGAGGCCACTTTCCTTTTGCACTATCGCAGGTACTTTCACAACATTTAAGAAACATTTAGAGGGGTATATAGATAGATAGGATGGGTTTAGAAGGATATGGGCCAAACGCAGGCAGGTGGGACTAGTGTAGATGGGGCCTGTTGGTCGGAATTGCCAAGTTGGGCCAAAGGCCTGTTTCCACGCTCTATGTCTAGATACGATTCCAAGGCCCACGAGTTGGATAGCGCTCAGCTGCTTTCCCAGTCCAGGGGCAACCGGAGTTTGACAACAAATGTAAGCATTACCAGTGTCATCTACCCGGGAAAACAATCGCCGGTTTACACCAGAGGGGCCAAATGGCCTGCCCCTTCTCTATGAACTGCTGATAATTTCACAGCAAGGGAAGAAACATAAAGGCCAAGTAATTGGACATTGTGAAAGCAGAGAATGAGAGGTTCCTGATTAGTTAAGGGCCTGTCCCACTTTCACGACCTAATTCACGACCTCTGCCGAGTTTGCCCTTGACTCATACTCGCAGCATGGTCGTCACGAGGTCGTAGGTAGGTCGTATCAGGTCGTGGTGCTAGTCGTAGGTACTCGTGGCATCAAGTAGGTCGGGGCGTTTTTCTAGCCTGATGAAAAATGTCCACGAGTAAACAAGGTCGTGAATTAGGTCGTGAAAGTGGGACAGGCCCTTAAGGGCATCAAAGATGACGGAGAGAAGGCAGGAGAATGGGGTTCATGTGTTCATAGGTTATAGAGGCAGAGTCCGGCCATTCGGCCCATCAGGTCTATACCATTCAATCATGGCTGATCTATCTCTCCCTCCTAACCCCATTCCCCTGCCTTCTCCCCATAACCTCTGACACCCGTACTAATAAAAAAATTGTCAATCTCCGCCTTAACAATTTCCATTGATGGCCTGCACGGGCCTTCTGTGGCAAAGAACTCCACAGACTCATCACCCGAACAAAATTCCTTCTTGTCTTACCTTCTACACTGTATGATGCCAGAGGGTTGAGAGGGGAAAATAGATCAGCCATGATCGAACGGCAGAGCGAACTCGATGGACCGAATGGACTAATTCTGCTCCAAATCTTGCAATCTTCTGGCTATGTTATGACTATATAACATATAACAATTTCTGCACGGAAACAGGCCACCTCGGCCCTTCTAGTCCGTACCGAACACTTACTCTCACCTAGTCCCATCTACCTGCACTCAGATCATAACCCTCCATTCCTTTCCCGTCCATATACCTATCCAATTTATTTTTAAATAATAAAATCGAACCTGCCTCCACCACTTCCACAGGAAGCTCATTCCACATGGCTAACACTCTCTGAATAAAGAAGTTACCCCTAAACTTTTGTCCCTTATTTCTCAAATCATGTCCTCTTGTTTGAATCTTCCCTACTCTCAATGGAAAAAAGCTTATCCACGTCAACTCTGTCTGTCCCTCTCATCATTTTAAAGACCTCTAACAAGTCCCCCCTTAACCTTCTGCGCTCAGAAGAATAACGACCTAACTTGTTCAACCTTTCTCTGTAACTTAGTTGCTGAAACCTAGGCAACATTCTAGTAAATCTCCTCTGTACTCTCTCTATTTTGTTGACATCTTTCCTATAATTTGCCGACCAGAATTGTACACCATAGTCCAGAATTGGCCTCACCAATGCCTTGTACAATTTTAACATTACATCCCAACTTCTACACTACGGGAGGGAGAAAATGTGACTTTGCCGGGAGAGGGGTTAATATTAACAGACATTTTTCCACCAGGAAAGAATGAGGAAAGAGTAATGACTTGAGTGCAGAGTGAGAGCAGCGCTGGTAATAAATCAGGATCCAGTGTGGGAGCTCGGATTTCTCAGGCTGAAGCCTGCCGACCAACAGCCTGTTCCCATCAAGTGGCCTGGAGATGGGAAAGGGCTGTGCGCTCTCAGCCTTGGCACTTTCCCACTTTCCCACACTGTCATCCACCCGGACTTTGTACGTTCTCCCCATGACCGTGTGGGTTTTCTCCAGGTGCTCAGGTTTCCGCCCGCACTATAAAGACGTGCAGGTTTGTAGGTTCATTGGCTTCGGTGAGAGCTGTAAATCGTCCCTCGTGTGCAGGGTGGTGTAAGTGTGTGGGGGAGTGCAGGTCGGCGCGGACCCGGTGGGCCGAAGGGCCTGTTTCCGCGCTGTATCTCCAAAACTAAACATTGTTCTTGATGGGTAACGAGCAAAGCGATGGGGGATGGTGAACGAGGAGGCGTGGGGGGTTGGTAAATCGTACAGATGGGCGAGGCAGGATTTAGATTTACAAAGACGGTGATCTTACAATCCAGCTGTTCCCTACGGCTGTTTGAGAGGCTAGTGTAGAGTATTCACACTAGAGAGGGGGGAGGGGGAGAGAGGGGGAGAGGGGGGGAGAGGGAGAGGGGGAGAGGGAGAGGGGGGATGGGGAGAGGGGGAGAGGGGGAGGGGGGAGGGAGGGGGGTGGGGGGAGGGGGGTAGGGGGAGAGGGGGAGAGGGGGAGAGAGAGGGAGAGGGAGAGGGGGCGGGGAGAGGGGGAGAGGGGGAGATAGAGGCAACAGACTCCCCCACACCCCTCTTCCCTTGCAACGGGTTTGGGCACCCCTGGTGACTTGGCACTGGTGGGGTTGCCGACATCAGACGTTGCCCGCACACATCCACCCCCTTCACAGTTACCCGACTATGGGGCAGTATGGTGGTGCAGGGGTAGAGTTGCTGCCCCACAGCGCCAGAGTCCCGGGTGTTCGCCGATATGGAGTTGTACTTTCTCCCTGTGGCCTGCGTGTATTTTCTCTTGGTTCTATGGTTTCCTCCCACACTCTAAAGACACACAGGTCTGCAGGTTAATGGGCTTGGTCAAATTCTAAACTGTCTCTTGTGTGTGTGGGATAGTGTTAGTGTGTGGGGATCGCTGGTCGGGGCTGACTCAGTGGGTCAAAGGGCCTGTTTGTGCGCTATATCTCTCAACTAATACTAGGACTGCATCTATCACCAAAAATAGAGATGCGCAGACACAAGGAACTGCAAGCACCGATTCCTGGACAAAAACCACAAAGTGCTGGAGGAACTCAGCGGGTCAGGCAGCATCTGTGGAGGGGAACAGATAGGCGATGTTTCAGGTTGGAACCTTCCTTGAGGCTGATTGGAGAGAAGAGAGAATTCTGTCAGCTGTTTTACAGCCTTTTGGCATCCCAATCTGTGTTACAGTCAATACAGTCCCCCAGAAGAAAGGTCCAATGAAGAATCGACCCGAAATGTCACCCATTCCTTCCCTTCAGAAACGGTGCCTGTCCTGCAAGTTACTCCAGCGTTTTGTGTCTGTCTACGGCGTAAACCAGCATCTGCAGTTCCTTCCCGCACAGTCCTCCAGAAGCAGGGAACATCACCAAAGATTTAATGCAGACAAGGTCCCACGGCGATGGTGGTTGGAGAAAGTGTTTGTTTAAAAATGTGATGTTGGTTGAGTTACCTCTTCCTACACAGCATGAGAATGAATAATTTAGTTTAGTTTAGTTTAGAGATACTTCGGCCCATCAAGTCCACACATTGACACTATCTTACACACTAGGGACAATTTATAATTTTACCAAAGCCAATTAACCTACAAACCTGGAGTGTGGGAGGAAACAGGAGCTAGATAGAGCTCTAGGGGCTGGTGGAGTCAAGGGATATGGGGAGAAGGCAGGCACGGGTTATTGATAGGGGACGATCAGCCATGATCGCAATGAATGGCGGTGCTGGCTAGAGGGGCCGAATGGCCTCCTCCTGCACCTATTCTCTATGTTTCTCTAGGAGCTCCCAGAACAAACCCATGCGGTGACGGGGAGAACGTGCAAACTCCGTACAGACACGCACCCAATTCTGGTCTCTGGCGCTGTGAGGCAGCAACTCTACTGCTGTGCCACTGAGAATGGAACGCAATGCTCCCAAACGTCACTGAGATTAGCAGAGGGAAGTATAGCCCCTAATATGGTTAAGTCCACGAGATGTGATGCACAAGCCTCGCAGCAGACGTCAATGGCCTGAAGCGTTAACTTGTTTTTTATGACAGAGGTCATCGGCCAGAGCAACCAGCAATGGTTGTCCTGTCACGTGCTTCCAAATATGAAATGCCAAGTTGGACAGCGAGGTCTTGGGAAAATTATCGCAAAACCGCTCAGTGTTTTTGTTTTCTATACATTCTCGACTAAAAACAGAAATTCCTATCTTGCCCTCATGGACGGGAGGCTCACACTGAAACAAGCGGACAGTGTTACTACCTTGGTGCCTTGGCAAGCGGAACAGAGCCATGCTACAAAACACAGCATTATATCAGTATGGCACAATAACAGGCGGTTCGGCCCAACCAGTCCATGCCAGCGTTTATTTTAGCTTAGGGCGGCACGTTGGACTAGCGGTAGAGTTGCTGCCTTACAGCGCTAGAGACTCAGGTTCAATCCTGACTACTGGTGCTGACTGCACCTTCTCCCCGTGACCTGCGTGGGTTTTCTCCGAGATCTTCGGTTTCCTCCCACATTCCAAAGACGTGCAGGTTTGTAGGTTAATTGGCTTGGAGTAAATGCAAAATTGCCTCCAGGGTGTGTGGGGTAGTGTAAATATAGCCAATGAACTGGCCTCAACTACCCTCTGTGGCAGAGAATTCCTTCAATGTACTGACAGCCAGTTAATCTCTGCAGGTCATGCAGCATCTGTGGAGGGAATGGAAAGGCTGAACGGCTGGAAAGTCCCAACCCAAAATATCACCGATCCACTTCCTCCACTGATGCTGCCTGACCCAACGAGTTCCTCCAGCACTGTGTTTGAAGAGAAACAGCGTTGAAATAGGCCCTTCGGCCCACCGAGCCCATGCCGACCAGGAATCATCCCATACACCAACACTATCCTACACGCAATTTAGGGGCTCTCTGGAGTGTGGGAGGAAACCGGAGCACCCGGAGAAAACCCACGTGGTCACAGGGAGAATGTACAAACTCCGTACAGACAGCGGCCGTAGTCAGGATCAAACCTGGGCTTAACACTGTAAGGCAGCGAACTCATCGCTACGACGCTCTATACTGCTCCCAATAACAAACGATCTGAAGGACCCCGAACCAAAACATCCCGCGTCCTCCAGAGATGCTGCCTGGCCCAGCCGAGTTCCTCCAGCACTTTTGTGCTTTACGCAAAATTCAAGCATCTGCAGTTCCTCGTGCCTCCAGCACAGTTCCCACTGGAAGCTTGGTGAGGAGTGAGGGGGGAGGGGGGGGGAAGTCTCTCCAAGACTTGGGAAAGGACCAAGGATTGACCTGCAAGTTGGGATAAGAATGCAGACGGCTTGGCCTGAAGGGGTCAGCGTGGCCATGGAGACATGCCTCAGGTCTCCGAGTGTCAGGGAACCCGCGCTGGCTTTTGCCTCCTCGCCATTCACTGGCTGCGCCGCCAGAAAGAGTTTACATTTTTACGGCGGCGAAGGGCCGAGAAGAATTGGACCCAAAGAAAAACCCATTTATAAACGTCTCCGGCGAGAAGTGAAAAATGATTTAAAATGATTAACAATGGTGCGGAATTGTTGTTCTGTGGTGGTCATTTTGCCTCCTTTTGTTTTCTCCTAATGGACACAAGAATTAAGACTAAAACACAGCTTTGTGGGGAGTGAAAGGGGGGGTCACGCGGGTCACCTGCCATACAATGAGGCTGATTTAGGCTCCGAGCTCCGCTCTTCCACCATTAAGAGTTCAGTGGCTGCATTCCTTCAGCTGCCGTCTCCACTGCTGCGGAAATAGGCAGATCCACTAATCGTAAGCAGGGCCTGGGTAATGAGGAACCACACACCCCTCCCTCTCAGGCAGCCCCTTTCTCTCTCCCAGCAGGTGAAATGGCACTCTGAACCATGCATTATCCCCCTACCGAAAAACAGACTTGGCTTCAGACTCCTTTGCAGTTCAGACAGTCGTTTTTCTATCCGTTAGAAAGAGGCATGTTGTCACAGTCTCCATCGGACTGGGGAAAAGGAAGTAGATTGGTGATCTGTTCACTGTGCACTGGCCCAGGCCGGCTAAATCCCTCATCCCCCTCCCAGCCCCCCATCTGCAAATGTCCTGTGCACTGTATACATCAACCTAAACAGCCAAACAATGGTGCGGCTATAAACTTGCTGCCTCATAGTTTTAGCAACCCAGGTTTGACTGTGCCTGCTCAGCTTGCAAGTTCTCCCTGTGACTCCGTGGGCAAGAGTCGTGAGATATAGTCAAGAGTGTCGGAAGGAACTGCAGATGCAGGTTTGCACCGAAGATAGAGACAAAATGCCGGAGTAACTCAGCGGGACAGGCAGCATCTGTGGAAAAGGATTCGAAGAATAATGCCCCTGTCCCACTTAGGAAACCTGAACGGAAACCTCTGGACACTTTGCGCCACACCCAAGGTTTCCGTGCGGTTCCCGGAGGTTTGTGTCCTCCGGCAACCACCTTCAACTAGCATCGCAACCGGCTTCGACTAAAAAATTTTAAAATGGAAGCCATTTTCGACCATTACGGAGACTGACAAAAACCTCCGGGAACCGCACGGAAACCTTGGGTGGGGCGTAAAGTCTCCAGAGGTTTCCGTTCAGGTTTCCCAAGTGGGACAGGGGCATAAGGGTCTCGACCCAAAACATCACCCATTCGTTCTCTCCAGGGGTGTTGCCTGACCCGCTGAGTTACTCAAGCATTTTGTGTCTATCTTAGATACTCAAGAGTGTTTAGTTGTCATATGTACCAACAACTGAAATTCTTACTTGGAGCACCATAACAGGCCGGTAAATACAAAACACATAGATAATATATAATCGATGATCTTTCTTTATATTCTGGATTTTAAACCATGGATTGTCTTTTTGTATATAATTTATTTTGCTCATAAGTAATTTACGAAGCTTTTATATGTGTTTATCTGGACCTTGAGTCTGAAATATAGTTTAATAAAATTAAAACTCAATAAATTAGTAACTACACTATTAATACAAAACACTTCTTAGTGCAACCACAGATAGTCCATAGAAGTTCATAGTTGAGGCCGGTGTTGTGTAGTGTTCAAGAGCCCTGTTGTTGGGGAAAAAGCTATTCTTGAACATGGTGTTCATGGTTTTCAAACTCCTATACCTGCTTCCCGATGGCCAAACTGAAGTGAGAGCATGGTCAGGGTGAAACAAGTCTTTGATACTGGCTGCCTTTTAGCCAGGTGCCCTGGTTTCATCCCACATCCTAAAAATGTGCAGGATACTAGGTCAATTAGTCTCTGTAAATTGCCACGAGTTTAGTTTAGAGATACAGTCCACGCTGTATCTCTAAACTAAACTAAAAAAAGTGACTGGAAAAGTTTCGTTTTTTAGTTTAGTTTAGAGATACAGCGCGGAAACATGCTCTTCGGCCCAGCGAGGTAGGTTCAAACCCAGAGGGCCAAAGGGCTTGTTCCCACAACCTGTGTCTACCTTGGTTGTCGGGGCAACCCCACTACACGGACCACAGTAGTTTCAAGGCCTCAGAATTAAAGAAAGGATCTTTTAGAAAGGAGGTGAGGAGGAACAGTTCATCTGAGGAACTCATTGCCACAGTGGGCTGTGGCGGCCAAGTTAGTGGATATTTTTAAGGCAGAGATAGACAAGTTCTTGATTAGAACGGGTGTCAAGGGTTATGGGGAGAAGGCAGGAAAATGGGATTAGGAGGCGGAGATCAGCCATGATTGAATGGCGAGTGGCCTCGATGGGCCGAATGGCCTAATTCAACCCCTACACCTTGTGAATGCAGCAACTCGCCATCTTCTCACACACAAACAACATTGGGCTGTAAATGTTGGCCCCACCGACGATGCCACATGAAAACAAGATTATTGAAAGGCCGGGACTAATGACCAAGAGTCATGAGATCAAATCTCATTATAGCAGCTGGAAAAGTTACATTCAATTAGTCAAATAAGTCTTGAATAAAAATCTGGTTCCTTTGAGGATTAAAATATCATTTTGCTTCAGAAATAATCTGATGGGAAAAGAAGTTGATGTGACCAGCTTCACTCCCTGTAATCCTTATGCTGGTCTGGTCTATATGTGTTACTCTGTCTGTGTCACTGAAAATGACTACAGACTAGACCCTCTGCCATATTTTCATCGCCTCTTCTGATTATCTCCAGGAAGGCAGTCGCTGCAAATAAAATATACACGGGATCCAGCATCACACGCAAACTAACATGGCAGCACAGAGACACAGCTGGTAGAATCGCTGCCTCACAGCGCCAGAGACCTGGGTTCAATCCTGACCTCGGGTGCTGTCTGAGTGGAGTTTGCATGTTCTCCCCGTGACCGCGTGGGTTTCCTCCGGGTGGCCTGGTTTCCTCCCACATCCTAAAGACGTGCGGGTTTGTCTGTTTATTAGTCTTGCAAGTTGACCTCTACTGTGTAGGGGAGTGGGTACAAAGCTGGGATAACCGAGAACTAATGTGAATGGGTGAGGGATGGTTGGCATGGACTCTGCGGGCTGGAGGCCCCATTTCCATGCTGCATCACTACAGTGAACTAAATGAAGATGGCAGCGAACCAGACAATCCATGATCAGCGCGGCCTAATTAACTGAATTTAAATTCCCCAGCTGCCGTGCAGGGATCTGAACTAGTTGCTGGAGGCCATCCAAGCCCCTGATTACTAGTCCAGTAACATTGCCAGCCTGCTTCCATGGCCCGTGTAAAACCCAATGCCCGTGACTGAGTTTAGTATTCAAGGTCTGAGTGAGTATTGCAGCGTAGAGCAGCGTTGGGAATCTGCTCTCCCAACCCCTGGCCCTGCATGGAGAGGTTCCCCCCCATCGTCTCACTCCCACTTGCAAGGATTTCCAGCAAAGTTATTATAAACCGGTTGCCATGGTTTTTCCTCCCTGGGCGCATGAAAAAATGGCGGTACGGGGGCGCAGTGGTGGAGTTGCTGCCTCATGGCACCAGGGACCCAAGTTCGAACCCTGGCTACGGGAGCTGTCTGTACAGAGTTTGTACGATTCTCCCCATAACTTGCGTGCGTTTTCTCCGGGAGCTCCGGTTTCCTCCCACACTCTATAAAGACATCCAGGTTGGTCTGTTAATTGGCTTGGTAAAATTGTAAATTGTCCCTAATGTGTGTAGGATAGTGTTAATGTGCGAGGACTGCTGGTCAGCACAGCCTCGGTGAGCTGAACAGCCTCTTTCCACTCTGTATCTCTAAACTAAGATAAGCTCAATGAGACACGAGTCACCAGACATATAGTCAATAGTCAGATTCATTTGTCACATACACAATAAAGTGCAGTGAAATGAGCTTGCCAGCAGCGGTATAATAAAAAAAAAACACATAATACACAATAAAAATTTAACACAGACATCCAACACATCATTCATCAGTGTGGTGGAAGGCACAAAGTTGAGTCAGTCCTCCTCCATTTTCCCCCGTGGTCAGGACCACAACCCTCCGCAGTTGCCGCTGCGGGCGGCCGGATGTGCAGACAAGGTAGGTCCTGAATCGGTGCTTCCTTACCGGAGACCGCGGCTTCAAGATGGTGTAGGCCGCAGGCAGGCCGGCGGGCGAAGATCTAAAGTCCCCGCCGCGCCTACGGTTGGAAGCACCGCAGACCGCGGCTTCAAAAGATGCCGGCGGTCGGAGCTCTTCTCCAAGGGATCCCCGGCCAGGGATCCCACACCGGATGGTAAGTCCCCACCATAATTGGCAAACTTTTCACCCCAAACACCATCCCATTGTTAAAGGAGTATTGCAGCTTCTCAATGATGAAGCAATATATTGTTTGCAGGCAGAGAATGGATAGCTGGTAGAAGGGTATATTTCACCGTGAACTGAAGGTCACTCAATGTTTACTCAACAGCAATATAAAAAAGGGAGTGATGCCTTCATTTTGAACAAGTTCCGATTAAATGACCTCAAAGGATTTGTGGTAGGAGACAATTTGCAAAATTTATCACCGGTTCAAAGATCATGCAGCTCTCGGTCTCCCAATCCCCCACACTCTACCCGATCTACACTAAGCCTAATGTCTTTGGGTAGCACAGTGGTGTAGCAAATACAACCACTGCCTCACAACTCCAGCGAACCAAGCTTGATAGCGACCTTTGGTGCTGTCAGTGTGGAGTTTGCACCCCTCTCCGTCACCACAGGGGCTCCCCCGGGTCTTCTGCTTCGCTCCCTCATCCGAAAGATATGCCGGATGATAAGTTAATCGGCCGCTATCAATTAGTTTTTTTTGTTTTTTGCTTTTGTTCTCGAGGTACAGCGCAGAAACAGGCCCTTCGGCCCACCAAGCCCGCGCCGGCCAGCGACCCCCGTACATTAGCACTGTCCTACACACTAGGGACAATTTTTACCGGCGCCAATTGACCTACAAATCCACACGTCTTTGGAGTGTGGGAGGAAACCGGAGAACCCGGAGAAAACCCACACGGTCACGGGGAGAACATACAAACTCCATACTGACAGCACCCATAGTCGGAATCGAACTTGGGTCTCTGCCGCTGTAAGGAAGAAACTCTACCTTTTCCCCACCGTGCCACCCCATTAGTGTGTCATAAAGTCGTACATCATGGGGGAAAGGCCTTCGGCCCAACTTGCCCATGCTGACCAATATACCACGACTGGAATAATTTAACTTGCTTGCATTTGGACAATATCACTCCAAACCTATCCTGTCCAAATGATTTTTAAACATCTTGCACCACGTGTCGTTGAGTGGGGGACATCTGGTGACAGGGGGTGAAGGTGATGGGGAATGAGTGTAGAATAGAGGGCATTTAGCTATAAAAAGAGGTTGGTTAATTTTGGTTTGTTTTCTCTGGTGCATCAGAGTCGAAGGGGCAACCCGGTTGGGTTGCATGGTACCCTCTGCAATTCCCTGTGATTTGCTGCATGCTCGCAGCAGCAGGGTTGCATTTTACATTAGCGACGCAGTGTGGGATGAGCTCCCCAGATGGCCTGGGCTGCAGCACCGTGGGCTGAGGTAGGGCAGGAGTAGGTGGATGGGAGCTGATCCTTGGTGCACTGTCAGCCGCGGGCGAGCAGCCTTACCCTCCGGGACGCAACATGACTAACTCCATGGGAAAGTGCCTCTGGATCTGCCGTGACTCATAAAGGAGCAAGTCACTCCCTTCAAAGCACAGAATCACACTGCAAGGACAGAAGGAAAATAAAAAGCCCTGGCAAGGTTCAGTTCCTGTAAACCAGTCGTAACAAGTAGGCACACCAGACTCTGGAACAGTTTCTTCCCATCAGTTTTCAGGATTCTGAAAGCTCCTTCAATAAGTTAGGATACTGTCCGATTCAGGTCTACCCCAGCGAGGATTAAAAGGAACGGAATATTTCATTGTCACATGTGACAAGGCACGGTGAAATTGGACATTGGACTTTGTCTGTGGACCTGATGTACTTCAATGCTGAGAACTGTATTCTGCACTCTGTATCTTCATCACTGCACTGGAGTTGATGACTTGATGGAACAGTATTATCTGATCTGATTGGATTACACTGTACCTCGGTACACACAACAATAGTAATTACCCTGAAAACGAACGGGTCGTCAGCCAGAAATGGGGCTGCAAATCAAGTTCGGACTTGGCAGAAGATGCCTGTACCATCCAGCAAATCCACCCTTGATTGTACACAAGCTGGCTTCAAATGATAGGGAAGGCCAGTATGAAGTTATATTCAGACACAAGAGGTAACCTATCCCAATCATCATCCTACCTAGTCATCCAACGATGCTGCAGGCTAAATTGGGTAACCGAATTGATGGAATTCTGTGGAATCCTCTGCCTCAGAGGGCGGTGGAGGCAGGAGTCCAGAACCAGGGGCCACAGTTTAAGAATAAGGAGTAAGCCACTTAGAACAGAGACGAGGAAACACTTTTTCTCACAGAGAGTGGCGAGTCTGTGGAATTCTCGGCCTCAGAGGGCAGTGGAGGCAGGTTCTCTGGATGCTTTCAATAGAGAGCTAGATAGGGCTCTTAAAGATAGCGGAGTCAAGGGATATGGGGAGAAGGCAGGAACGGGGTACTGATTGGGGATGATCAGCCATGATCACATTGAATGGCAGTGCTGGCTCGAAGGGCCGAATGGCCTACTCCTGCACCTATTGTCTATTGTCTATTGATGCATGTGCATGGATCTGATGGGCTGAATGGCCTTGTGTGTGGTGATAATAAATACAACGTTATTTCTTTTAGTGTTCCCCCAAAAATATTTTCCTGGCCATTTTTCTCCTCATGCTCACAACCATCTCAAGATGCACTTTACAATACATGTGGTAGATACTTGGGAGGATGAGTTCTCCGGTGCACAGGATAGTGCAGTGGGTCCATAGTAAGTACAACACACTGTGACCATTTCTCCATCAGCCAGAGTGGCGACAGATTCTTCTGCGATCTTTCCTCCACGTCAAGGGCTATCAAGATGAAAGAATGAAGCCCAGCCTGGAACTGGGTAATAGGGGGAGTGTTCCCCTTCAATTGACCTGGAGTAGAAGACCAGTGGGTGTCAGGGTAGAGCATTTAGGGTGAAGTAAGGGTCCAGAAGCCACGTGATGACTCATCCAGGAATACACCCAACCAGACTTGGCACGTCGCCTCGTGGTTGGCTCATAACCGCAACTTGGCAGAGACAATAACATTGGCATCGCCACCATGTCTACTACCATTAACCAAAGAAGGAACAACTGTAGCTCAGAATAGATCTCACCCAAATGTTTATATCTACTGAAAATGTAGCATGAGGCATGAGAGGTCATGACTGGCATCAAGGAATCTTTACCCTGCAGGAAAAAAGACACAAAGTGCTGGAGTAACTCAGCGGGTCAAGCAGCATCATAGGAGAACATGGATAGGTGACGTTTCGGGTCGGGACCCTTCTTCAGGCTAAAGATCCATCTTAGTCTGAGGAAGGGTCCTGATCCGAAACGTCACCTATGAAGTCTGAAGAGGGCCCCGACCCAAAACGTCGCCAATCCATGTTGTCCAGTGATGTTGCCTGTCCCGCTGAGTTACTCCAGCACTTTGTGCCTTTTTTTTGTAAACTCGCAGTAAATCTGCAGTTCCTCATTTCTTTCCTTCAGGAATCTCAAGAGACCAAGTAGTCAGACAATCAAATATTCTGAGACCATGACTGTGGCTGAATTGCTATACAAAATACCGCATGCTTGGCGATCTTGTGCCTGTTTTACCTATATAATGTTGGTGAAGAATGTGCTCCCCTCCCGCTAGTACTGACAATATCTATTTATTTACCTTTAAAGGCACCTCCCTATCAATCAGTCTCAGAAGCGAGTGAATTTAGTTCCGAGTTTGTTCCGATAGATTGGTGCTGGCAGATTGCCCATGAAATAGACAATTTTTAGTGACGGTAAACATCTCAAAAAACATTTTTTAAATAATTAGATTTGAATGTTTAGAATTTTAATTTTCACGTTCGTCATTCTTAGATGATCAATTTCATTGCTAAAGTTTTTTTTTTTTTTTTAAATTTGATGAATTAATTTAGACAGGCAGCTCCATTAAGTGATCAAAACAGTAACTGGAATGTAATCATTCAATGTCCAGCAGCCCACTGTCTCGAAGCAACTGTTATATTGAAGGCTGAAGGGCCCGTCGCACTTACGCGATTTTCGGAGCTTTTCGGGAGGCCGCTTTTCGGAGCTCCCGCGGCGGCAACTTCTCCCGCCCGAGTTGCGGGGTTGAAAATGACCCGGAGCGGGGCCTTACATCGCCCGGCGCAGCTTTAATGGCCGCGGGACTTGCTAGCGCCCGCCGGGGGCTCCAACATCAAGACCCGGAGCGCGGCCTTGCATCGCCCGGCGCGGCCTGAATGGCCGCGGGGCTTATTTACCATCGCCCGCCGGGGGCTTTGACTCTGACATCGGGAGGAGAATGGGGAGTGCAGGGGAGAGATAAGACTTTGCCTTCCATCACAGTGAGGAGGAGATTCACTGTGATGGATGTTTGTGTCAATTGTGTTGTGTCCTGGTTCTTTTCTTGTCTGTATGAATGCAGAAACCACATTTCGTTTCAACCTCAATGAGGTTGAAATGACAATAAACGGCATTGTATTGTATTGTATTGTATTTTTTCGTCAACTGCCAGCACCCGTCATATTTGCAGCAGGTCGCATGTTGAGAATCCAGAGGCGACCAGAAAAAGGCACGACTCTTTAGGTGACGATTCATGACCATACAGGCGTCACCCCGCTACATGTCGCGTAAGTGGGACAGGCCCATACCTGTATCAAGTCATTATTTAATTTTCCAGCAGCGACATGTATGTTTGGGAAAATGTTTTGATGTATATAATTTTAACGTGCTTAATTTTTAATGTGTGTTGACTTTACACTTTTTAGTTATTAGTTTATGAAATAAATTGATATGTCACAAAATAAAAACAGAGGGGGGTCGGGGGGGGGGGATATTGGTGGGATAAAATTGATGTTGACAAATGTAACTAAATTTTTAATTGATATGCCTCTAAATATATCCTTCGCTCCATAGATGCTGCCTCACCCGCTGAGTTTCTCCAGCATTTTTGTCTACCTTCGATTTTCCAGCATCTGCAGTTCCTTCTTAAAACATCCAAACTAAATAAGCTTGGAACATTATTTTTGACTTTGCACTACTAGTGTCTGTTAATTTGTCTGTTTGTATACGCTGAACTTTTTTTGTTCTTTATTATGGGTTTTAAGGATGAATATATTTACATATATGTGTGGGAAGGAACTGCAGATGCTGGTTTACACCGAAGATAGACTCACAAAGCTGGAGTAACTCAGCGGGTCAGGCAGCATCTGTGGAGAAAAGGAATAGGTGATGTTTCGGGCCGAGACCCTTCATTAGGCAGTCAGGGGAGGGGTCTTGACCCGAAATGTCACATATTCCTTTTCTCCAGAGATGCTGTCTGACCCGCTGAGTTACTCCAGCTTTGCAGTCTATCTTCAGTGTAAACCAGCGTCTGACCCGCTGAGTTACACCCACTGAATTTTTGCATCTCTCTTATGTTTACATATCTGATGTGTTGCTGCAAGAAGGAATTTAATTGTTCCATTTCGGGACATATGACAATAAAACATTCTCGACTCTCGACATATGCACAGGACAAGGGCAAGGGTAAACATGGTCAGATAGTCGGTGAATGCCAGCATCTGCAAAGGAGGCTATCGACAAGAACCATCGCTCACCAGCCAGTCCACCCAACATTACCATCAGGTCAAACCCTCTGCTGCCAGCATGCTGATGTGTTCCCTGTTGATCCACCATTACTCTGCTCCCTTTCTTGATGTTCCATTCTAATTACATCACCGTTTCAAAGCTCCCCTCATTCTTCCACAAAAAACTATTTCCCTGGTCTTTTTTCTCCCCATGCCCACAACCATCTCAATTATGTCATAATTGATATATCATGATTTGGTTAAGGGCGGCACGGTGGCGCAGCGGTAGAGTCGCTGCCTCACAGCGAACACAGCGGCAGTGACCCGGGGTCGATCCCGACTACGGGCACTGTCTGTACGGAGTTTGTACGTTCTCCCCGCGCCCTGCGTGGGTTTTCTCCGAGATCTTCGGTTTCCTCCCACACTCCAAAGACGTACAGGTATGTAGTTTAATTGGCTTGGTGAATGTAAAAATAAATTGTCCTAGTAGGTGTAGAATAGTTTTAATGTGCGGGGATCGCTGGTCGGCGCGGACCCGGTGGGCCGAAAGGGCCCGTTTCTGCGCTGTATCTCTAAACTAAACTAAAATTTTAAAAATCATAGCTGAACTCTAACATAGGGTGAGTCGTTAAGATGGCTTAGAAAATGGCCCGAAAGTTGAGAAGTAGGATATTGTAAATAAAGATTGAAAATACTAAGCGGGTTTGGCAGCATCTGTGCAATCATAAATAGAGTCAACATTCCATGTTTAAGATCCTTTATCATTTTCTGACCCTTCACAGATGCTGCCTGACATACTGAGTGTTTCCAGCATTTTATCTCAGATTTCCACCATCTGCAGTTATCATTTTCATATAGGATTTTTTGGTTAGCAGGATTACAATGGGCCAAATGGCCTCTTCCCAGGCTGTGTGTGCAATGAATCTATGATTATCACAACCATCGGAAAATATCTTTAAGTAGGACAGAGAAAAAAAGAACTTGGCGCAAAAGACACGACTGCCTGCCCTTGATTGAGAAGGTTGCCGTGGTAACACCAGTGCTCGCTGCAATTAAAAGATTCCAGCAACATGGAGAATTTTTCAGGCGGCCAATTTTTTTCCCCTGTTGAACTAGGAAGTGTCAGTTGGTCAATGAATGAGCCCGCGTTAGAAATTCACACTGCACTCTTCAAGATCCAGCAACGAATTCACTGTTTGTGTTGGCATTCGAAATGGCTCCCGTCCAGTTCTTCAAAGGGTTACTGCCTCGTAAACAATAGCAACTCCCTCCTCTGCACATCGCAAAAAGCACAGGGACAATCAGTTACTGAATGTGGCACTTTCTATGAAGACCATAAGCTGGGTTGGCACAGCCGGGGTAGATGGGGGAGAGCGCTCTGCACAGATCCCATTGCAGGGTTTGTACCTGAGCAGTAATATCAGGGTAGGATAATTGTCAATACAGCCAACTTCTTCACCATGTGCAAGAAGGAACGACAGATAATAAAGATATACAATACAATACAGATGCTGGTTTAAACCAAAGATAGACACAAAATGCTGGAGCAACTCAGCGGGGCAGGCAGCATTTCTGGAGAGAAGGAATGGGTGACGTTTCGGGTCCAGACCCTTCTTCAGACTGATCAGTCCGAGTTACTCCAGCATTTTGTGTCTATCCTCAGATCCTTCACAATCCGAGCTCAAGGCGTGGCAGAGAACAGCCACCAAACCAAGCAACCTGTTGAGACTGTGATCTTTCCCATTCAGGAAGATGTGTCCTGACAAGAATAAGTCGTGTACAAGGACATTGTGACATCAATACCATCCAGAAAGGCAAGTGTTTTGAAGCCTACTCCAGTTGCTTACTCATCTGCCTGCAGCTTTCTGGGTGGTATTTACCTTTCGTGCTGAGGGATTGAAACTAGAATTAAAGAATACAATAAATGACGAACAGGCAAAAGTGAGGTCACACCTAAAAGGTTACACCGCATTTTGCCAGGTATTATACTAATGGTTAAGAAAGCAAAGGATTGGCAAAGGCAGTGGAACCTCATTCCCGATGTTGGGGGAGTCCAGAACCAGGGGCCACAGTTTAAGAATAAGGAGTGAGCCATTTAGAATGGAGACAAGGAAACACTTTTTCTCACAAAGAGTGGTGAGTCTGTGGAATTCTCTGCCTCAGGGGGCGGTGGAGGCAGGTTCTCTGGATACTTTCAAGAGAGAGAGCTAGATAGGGCTCTTAAAGATAGCGGAGTCAGGGGATATGGGGAGAAGGCAGGAACGGGGTACTGATTGGGGATGATCAGCCATGATCACATTGAATGGCGGTGCTGGCTCGAAGGGCCGAATGGTCTACTCCTGCACCTATTGTCTGTTGTCATTCAGCATTGCCAATCAATTAGATGCTCAACATTAAGAAAGATTGCATTTATATAGCAAACGTTTCGTGATGTCATGAAGCAGTTTACAACCAAAGGATTATGCAAGTATTATCACAATGTTTAAGAAAAATGTCGACAGCTACATGGATAGGATGGGTTTAGTGGGATATGGGCCAAACACAGGCAGGCGGGACTAGTGTAGTTGGGCGCTGTGGGCAAGTTGGGCTGAAGGGCCGGTTTCCACGCTGTATGACTCTGTGACAATGAAGTCAATGCAATATAGGAACATAACTGCCATTTTACGCACAGCTAAACGTAAAGCTTAAGCTTCAACTTAAGGGTTTTCGCTGCTGAGTATTTATTACATGGAGAAGGTAAGATCAGTGTCCATATATATCAGTGACTGTGGATCTCATGGAGTCAAACAGCATGGATACAGGCCCTGAAGCCTAACCTCAACCTGCCCACGCTGTCTAAAAATGTCCCAGTTACGCTAGTCCCACCTGCCCACATTTGGCCCATATCTTCTGGAAGCGTGTTCCATATACCCACCACCCTCTTGTGTGAGGAAGATCCCCCTCAGGTTCCAAAGTTGATCTTGTTTATCAAGGAACTGCAGGTGCTAGAAAATCGAAGGTAGACAAAAGTGCTGGAGAAACTCAGCGGGTGCAGCAGCATCTATGGAGCGAAGGAAATAGGCAACGTTTCAGGCCGAAACCCTTCTTCAAACGGCTTCTGAAGAAGGGTTTTGGCCCGAAATGTTGCCTATCTACCTCCAAGTAGATCTTTCCCATTTCACCTTAAACCTGCGTCCTCATGTTGTTGCTTCCTGTACCTGGATAAAATGCACCGTGCGTTCACCCCACCTGTTCTCTGCATGTTTTTATACACCTCTACAAGATCACCCCTCATTCTCTTGCTGACTACTGGCTGCTTCTTGTGTGTCCTGAATTTATTTCAAATTTCCAGCATCTGTAGTTTTTTTTTTTAATAATCTTCATGGAGTAAGAGCAAGTCATCTTTGACCAATAGAGTTGGAGGAAGAAAAGTGCACAAAGTGCTGGAGTAACTCAGTGGGTCAGGCAGGATCCTTGGAGAACATGGATAGGTAACGTTTCCTGTCACCCTTCTTTGTACACCTATCCATGTTCTCCATAGATGCTGCCTGCCCTGCTGAGTCACTCCAGCACTTTTGTCCTTGTGTGTAAACCAGCATCTGCAGTTCCTGGTTTCTACAGGAAGAAAAGTAGCTTTCCAAAAGTAGCTTATTATAAAGAATTCTACAACCATCTAAAGTGATTTAAATATGACAGGCAGGCGATGTATTTTGCCGATAGATTCAAACAGCAATCAGCAAACCCAACTCCTGTTCTCAACTTCTGCACATGGTTAGCCATTTAGGGTGGCAGGGTGGCACAGCAGTAGAGTTGCTGCCTTACTGTGCCAGAGACCCGGGTTCGATCCTGACTGTGGGTGCTGTCTGATTGTACGTTCCCCCGGTGACCCCGTGGGTTTTGTCTGAATGTGCCGGTTTCCTCCCAGACTCCCAACTTACAGGTGTGTGGGCGAATTGGCTACCATTAAAAATGAGTAGGATAGAACTAGTGTGTGGGCCATTGCCGGTCGGCGCGGACTTGGTGGGCCGAAGGGCCTGTTTCCACGTTGTATGCCCAAACTATACTAAACTAAACACTTGGTTAATTAGCCATTTGTAAGATCATGTCCAAGGTCAACAGGACTGGCGGCTTGAAGATTTGCTGATAAGTCTATATATACAGCTACGGGAGTCACGATTCTGATTCCTAATTGTTATTAACCAATTCCAGTCATTAATAAATGCACGGCCATTTTACAGATGCACAATGGACCAGGGCACAAACATTTGAACTTTGTACAGTGGTTTTGCAGAAGTCACATGCTAGTGAGACAACTATAATTTAACTGTGGTGAATTTAGTAAGTCAAAAATACCAGTTAGAATGAAAGTAATGATGTCATCCTGGAGACATTGAGGCAGTTGGTTTGGAGGCAGGTTTTCTACTGACATTTTGGATCATTTCCAGCACGTCAAACTTTCAGCATTGTAGGATTAGAAAGTGCACTGATGTACAGAGCACACTACCGAATGTAAACTGGATCAAATAATAAAACACCTCCATTCCTGTCACACAAAGTGTTGGAGTATCTCAGGTCAGTCGACATCTCTGGAGAACACAGATGAAGGTGAATTTTTGGGCTGGGATCCTTCTTTAGACTCTGGGTCAGAACATGGTAGTTGAGCATGAGGAAGGGGGGTTCCAACCCGAAATCACTATCCAAGCTCCAGAGGTGCTGCCTGACCTGCTGAGTTACTCCAGCATTTTGTGTCTGCCTTCGATTTAAACCAGCATCTGCAGTTCTTTCCTACACAATCACCCGCACAGACTGGGGAGTGATTTACAGAAGCCAATTAGCCTACAAACCTGCGTGTCTTTGGATAGTAAAGGGCCTGTCCCACTTACGGTGACTGGTCAGCGCCCGTCATCGTCGCAGTAGGTCACCGAAAATTTTCAACATGTTGAAAATCCAGCGGCGACCAGAAAAGGATACGGCTCTCTGGGCGACTACTCATGATCATACAGGCGTCATCCCGCGACATGTCGCCTGTCTGGTCGTGCGTAGTCGCCCAAAGAGTCGTACCTATTCCTGGTTGCCGCTGGAAAATGTTGAAAATTTTCGGTGAGCTGTTGCGACTGTGACGGGTGCCGGCAAGTCACCGAAAAAAAACCGGGTAGGTGGGACAGGCCCTTTACTGTCCCAAGACAGTAGTGTTTGTAGTGGGACAGGCCATTAATATACCCTTAATACACCCCGAAAGTTGTAAGCAATGACGAAACCACTCTGGTGGACATTTCTCAGTTATAGATTCACACACTTTGAATCTCTCAAGCTATTATAAAAATAGATAAAAAAGAGAAAAGTTAAATCAAAGTGAAAAGGAAACAACAAACACGGCCGGCTGAGTAACTGTCTGCGACTTTATTGTGCCCCAAAACTGGTCGCTGAAACCACAGTGGGTCACAGAAACTGTTGTGACACTGTGCACGCACAATGTAAAGAGAACATTCCCCAGAGTTTATCCTTTATCTGTGGGCAGCTTGATTGTATTCATCTATAATATTTTCTTCAACTGGAAACAGAAGCTTTCTGTACTTTGGAATACGTGACAAATAAACGAAAGTAAAACAACTAAACCGTGAGGCTGACAGTAGTGTAGGTGGTTTGGTGACCGAACAATTGATAGCGTTGCTGGCACAGTGGCAGATTGTTTATTGCTCTGGTCACCCCCGTTATATTAAGGATGTGGAGGCCTGAAGAGGGAGCAGAAGAGGTTTACCAGAATGTTGTTTGAATGAGAAGGTATTCAGCTCTGTCCCACTTAAGGGGCTGTCCCACTGTACGAGGTAATTCAAGAGCTCTCCCGAGTTAAAAAAAAAAATCAAACTCGTGGTAAGCATGTAGAATGTACGTAGCGGCTACGTCGGAGATCGGGACATCTCTTAGCGGCTCGTAACGCTAACGGCAGGTATTCGGGAAACGCTGTAAGCTCGGGAAGATTTTTCAACATGTTGAAAAATGTCCACGAGAACCCCGAGTATCCACGAGCGGCTATTACCGTAATTCACCGAGTTCGAATCAGGGGAAACTCGGGAGAACTCTTGAATTAGCTCGTATAGTGGGACAGCCCCTTTAGGCGATTTACCTGACAACTACAGGCGACTAGGCTGTCGCCACATGGTCACGGGGTGACGCCTGCATGGTCGTGAGTAGTCTCCTCGAGTCGCCAAAAGAGTCGTGACGTTTATCTAGTCGCCGCTGGATTTTGAAACGTTCAAAACCTTTCGGCAACTGTGGCCTTGACGTAGCTTGTCTTCTCGCCAGGTGACGCTGGTTGTCGCCGGGTGCCGACTCCATTGGCGACTACCTACGTCAACCTACGTCAAATGGCGACAGGTACCGGCGACTGAATTGTTTTCAGTTGTCGCCGACAGGGTTGTAGCTTGTCGCGGGTGGACGCGGGTTGACTTTGGTTGTCGTAGGTGAGGTCCTAGGTGGACGTCCTAATGGGTCGGCGGTTGTCGGTAGCTTGCCGTCGACTAGGTGGTAGGTTGTTGTAGCTTGTTGTAGGCATTGGCGTGGGGGGGGGGTCCGGTCGCCGAAAAAATCTACGACTGTGACAGAAAAAGTCGCCTAAGTGGGACTGGCCCTTTAGATATAAGAAGAGTGCGGATAAAGTTGGGTAAGAAGGGACTGTAGATGCTGGTTTAAACAGAAGAGTATCTCAGCTGGACAGGCAGCATCTCTGGAGAGAAGGAATTGGTGACGTTTTGGGTTGAGATCATATTGAATGGCGGTGCTCGCTCGAAGGGCCGAATGGTCTACTCCTGCACCTGTTTTGAATGTTTCAATGTCTACGTTTCTAAAACATGCCAACGTTGCTGGTTAAGCTCATGAGGAGCAGGCACAAGCTCCAGACAGCAAGGAGGTGGCTGAGGGGGACTGGGGGAGGGGGAGGGGAGACCAGACCCGCAGCCTGATCTACATATTAAAGGCTTGCCAAGCACCATCACCATAGGCCAGATGTCACCAACACAGACGTCTCCATAGATCCCTGCGTCGAAGTTTAGAGGCTTGGCGGCAATGAAAAGAATGAGAAACTACACAAAATGGAGCACCTCCCCCAGCCCTGTAAATACAGTGGGACCCAGACAGACCCCGTCATGCACGCCACGGCAAGCGATCCCTCTCCTCCCAACCCGCACAGTCACACTCAATCCTTCAGGAAAATCAAAAAGTTGGAAAGTAAAAGGATTCAGCTCCCGTTTGCTGCGGCAACGCTTGCTCTAAATGCTGAAACACGACATTTCACAAGGAAAAGACCGAAGTTTCAATGTCAGCATTAAAGTTGTGCAAGTCCGTAAGAATGCTTTTCATCCAAACACACTACGCAGTCTGAAGATTCATAGCCTTGGCATCAATCACGTGACCTGGTTATATATAAATTGCATAGCGGTTTGTATTCCACCCAAACAGACACTAATTAAATGATTTTACTGATTTCATCGAGGTGGTATAGCAATGCAGTTTCCTCAAACCTAAATTTTATTCTGCAGTTTTTTCACCTGACTAAATCAGAATCAAGTCTGCATCACAAATGCTTAGACGAGTAGTTCATTGAGACAATAGCCAATAGGTGCAGGAGGAGGCCATTCGGCCCTTCGAGCCAGCACCGCCATTCAATGTGATCATGGTTGATCATCCCCAATCAGTACCCCGTTCCTGCCTTCTCCCCATATCCCCTGACTCTGCTATCTTTAAGAGCCCCATCTAGGTCTCTCTTGAAAGTATCCAGTGAACCGGCCTCCACCGCCCTCTGAGGCAGAGAATTCCACAGACTCACCACTCTCTGGGTGAAAAAAACAGGCCGAGTCCACACCAACTACCAAGCGACCACCCACACCGATCCTTTTAGTTTCTTCCCATATTCCCATCAACTCCTCCCAAATCTGACCCGTCACCTGCACACTAGAGTCAACTTACGGTGGTCAATGGATCTACCGACCCACTTGTCTTTGGGATGTGGGAGAAAACCGGAGCACCCGGAGGAAACCCACGGAGTAACGGAAAGAAAGTGAAAATTCCACCCAGCAACCGAGGTCAGGATTGAGCCTGGGTTTCCAGCTTCATCAGCTTCACCACAGTGCTGCTCCAGCTCAGCTAATGTCTAGCAGTAAGATGGTATCTAGACTTTACTTTAGACTATAGCAAAACAGCGCAGAAACAGGCCCTTCGGCCCACTGAGTCCATGTCGACCAGCATCCCCATACACCAACTAGCACTATCCTAGTTTGTTTACTTTAGTTATTGTCAATTGAACCGGGGTACAGCGAGAAGCTTTTGTCGCATGCTAACCAGTCAGCGGAAAGACAATATATGATTACAATCGAGCCATTCAGAGTGCACAGATATAGGATAATAGGATTTAATGGAAGATAAAGTACAATCACAGATAGTCCGAGGGTCTCCAATGAGGTAGATAGTAGTTCAGGACTGCTCTCCAGTTGTCCTTACACACTAGGGACAATTGACAATTTTTACCAAAACCCAATTAACCTGCAAACCTGCATATCTTTGAAGTGTGGGAGGAAACCGGAGCACCCAGAGAAAACCCACACAGTCACGGGGAAAACGTACAAACTCTGTATAGGCAGCACCCGTAGTCAGGATCAAACATGGGTCTCTGGCGCTGTAAGGCAGCAACTCTACCGCTGCACCACCATCTAGGGCAAGGGCTCCCAATCTGCGGTAAATTTTACCCCAGGAGGTAAATCTCACCTACCCAGGGGGTAAATTTGTTGATTCTGGATTTGTACATAATTTTTCTCATTGACTGACTGTGTTTGGTTCTGGTATACCGGTATCTGTTCATCATTGGTTGTTCATAAATAAGTGAAATTATATTGTTCTGTGCTATTAAAGTTGCCAGGGTTAAACGGGACGAAAAAGGATGGGAACCCCTGATCTAGTGGAAAGATTAGGGCAAGACACTGAAATGCAAATGTAAAAAAATGTGTTTCTACCGAGTTAATTCCCCTCAAGTTATAAATAAATCAGGGTGTTCTGCTGTCAGATGTTAAGAGGATCAGGATGAGGCAGTGTTCACCATCTGGCTCACACGCAAGCACCAGACAGTCCGAAGGCATTAAATAGTCCTGCAGGCAAAGCCCAGAGTGAGCAATGGGCCCGAGGAAGGGAGAGGTGAAAGCTGGTGAGGTGGGAGTTGGATAATCATCCCAGCACACACCTTCTCCTGGGACACTCTGTCCCCGATGCAAGCTATCCTATTTACACAGTGCTTCCGGCTATCAATGTCATGTCTGTCGGAGTACATGCTGGGACCTGCTGGTGATGGTTCCACTCCGATCTCACCCATCAACATGTAGCCAGCGTATGGGCTCGGGTCCAACCAGCTCCACTACACGAGGGCTCTGCACATTCAACACCATCGTCCACTTGCTTCCCGTCACATCCCTTCCACATAATGCTGGAGTAACTCAGCGGGACAGGCAGCATCCCTGGATAGAAGGAATAGGCGACGTTTTGGGTCGAGACCCTTCTTCGCACCCATTCCTTCCCTCCTGAGATGCTGCCTGTCCCGCTGAGCTACTCCAGCATTTTGTGTCCATCTTCGGTGTAAACCAGCATCAGAAGTTCCTTCCTACACATCGCTTCCACAATTCCGTCCACTAATCTGACCCAACCCTTCCCTTTGAACTGTGACTAACAACTATGCTCTCGCTGTACGACACAAGAATTTCACCTTGTCACAGATGCATTGTTTACATTCTGTTGTGTTACAGCACTGACTTATTAAAGAGTATTTAAAGGCGTGTGGCGCGGAAACAGACAGAGGTGTCCAGACAGAAATGTCCGAGAGTGGGCTCAACTGGGGAGATCTCGAAAAAACTGCCAACAACTGACTGAGGTGGAGGACATTTGTCAATGGCCTATGCTCCCTGGAGGAGCAAAGGGCTTAAGAAGAAGAAGAAGAAGTGTGGAAACAGGCCATTTGGCCCAACACATCCATTCTATGCCCCATCTAAGCTATTTTGATTTGCGCTTGGCCCATAGTTACGTAGTTGAGTTATATAGATGATAGAAGAGTACAGGTCAGCAAATGGCCCTTCGGCCCACAACCTTCATGCTGAACATGAAGCCAAGTTAGATTAATCCCATCTGCCTGCACGCGATCCAAATCCCTCAATTACTTGCATACCCATGTGCCTATCCAAAAGCCTCAAATGCTAATATTACATCTGCCTCCACCACCATCCCCAGCTGTGCAGACCAGTCACCCACCATTCTGTATGAAAAATACACCTGGAACACTGAGCACAGTTTGCCTTCTAACGCTGTCGAGACCTCCATCTGAAACAATGGGCACCAGGGTAGTGGAGGAAGGGATTGTCCATGGACTGGCATTGCCTGCATAGTAACAAAGGGCAGGTGATTGGGGTGAAACCTGCTCAGAAAAAAATGCTGCCTATTCTTCATTCACTGGAGAGGTTTAAAGCAGCTGATCCCATATCCCCCCACACATACTGCTAACTGTATAAACCACAGGCTCATTATAATGTTTTCCTCACCTGCCTGGTGTTGTAAAGCTTGTTTGATGCTAATTAGTGGTTTCCTCTCTAAATGTAATATGCAGTTCCTGCATTAGACGGACGTGTGAACGAGTGAAGCAGGAGCAGTCGGCCGGTCTCCAGGAGAAATATTTATTCAACCTCTACACAGACGGCTCTCCACAACCCCTCTGGACGACACAGTGGCGGTACTGCTGTTGCCGTACAGCGCCAGAGACCCGGGTTCAATCCTGAGTTTGTACATCGTACATCGTCCCCTTGACCCCGTGGGTTTCAGAAACATAGAAAATAGGTGCAGGAGGCCATTCGGCCCTTCAAGCCAGCAACACCATTCATTATGATCATGGCTGATCGTCCCCGATCAATAACCCATGCCTGCCTCCTCCCCATATCCCTTGATTCCACCAGCCCCTAGAGCTCTATCTAACTCTCTCCTAAATCTGTGGAATTATCTGCCACAGAAGGTAGTTGAGGCCAGTTTATTGGCTATATTTAAGAGGGAGTTAGATGTGGCCCTTGTGGCTAAAGGGATCAGGGGGTATGGAGAGAAGGCAGGTACGGGATACTGGTGGATGATCAGCCATGATCATATTGAATGGCGGTGCAGGCTCGAAGGGCCGAATGGCCTACTCCTGCACCTATTTTCTATGTTTCTATGTTTCTAAATCCATCCAGTGATTTGGCCTCCACTGCCCTCTGTGGCAGGGAATTCCACAAATTCACAACTCTCTGGGTGAAAAAGTTTTTTCTCACCTCAGTTTTCTCCAGTTTCCTTCCACACTCCAAAGTCGTACAGGTTTGATAGACTAATTGGCATGGTAAAATTGTAAATTGTCCCTAATGCGCAGGATAGTGTTAACGTGCGATTATCGCTGGTCGGCACGGACTCAGTGGGCCGAAGGGCCTGTTTCCGCGCTGTATCTCCAGAGTCTAAAGTCTTCCTTTGTCTAAAATCATTCTTTGTACATGTCCTTAGTGTGTAGGGTAGTGTTACTGATCAGGAATGGCTGGTCTGCATGGAATCTGTGGGCCGAAGGACCTGTTTCCACACGGTGTCTCTAAACTAAACTAAGACAGCACCCGAGGTCAGGATTGAACCTGGAATGTGGAACTGTGAGCCATGCTTGGGTGAGCATGTCACATGACATTCCTTGGCCCTCTGAAGCCATCCTTGAGGCATTTTCCTGGTTTTATTTGGAAATCATTTATCATGGCATAAAACGGGTGGGAGGACAGGGCGTAATGAGGATACAAACTGTTTTACATATTGATGGAGCAGTTACTTAAAAAAAAAAATAATTGACCCCATGAGCAATTTAGAACTGCCTCAAAAAGGCAGCCAGCATGATCAGAGACCCATGCCACCCCGACCACGCTCTCATTTCCCTCCTGCCATTGCCAAGTAGAGGAGCGCGAAAACGGTAACGTCCAGGGTCAGGGGCAGCTTCTTCCCTACAACCACCAGGCTATTAAACACTACAACCTCCAAACTACATAAGTAAGAAAGTACGTTTATTGGCCAAGTATTCACATATAAGGAATTTGCCTTGGTGCATGGGGAAACTACTTTTGCACTGCTATTATCTTGTTTTATGTCTGTTAGTTTATATATATTTAGTGGTAAAATGGAGAGAATACAGTTGGCTTAGATTAGTGTAAATGTGTGGTTCACAGCTAGTGTGGACTTGACCTTGAGTTAGAGATACAGCATAATGAACATTTGGAATTCCCGACCCAAAATGTAGGGACTCAATGCTCAAAAACGTTTGAAACAGAGAGCGATAAGATTTCTGGGTGTTAAAGGAATCAAAGAAGATAGGGTTAGTGCAACAAAATGCATCTGAGCTAAGTGATGTTCTTAATTGATACGGCAGACTCAGAGCATCAAAGAGGAGCAGAAGTAGACCGCTCAACTTGTCATGTGCAGGAGGGAACTGCAGATGCTGGTTTAAATCAAAGATAGACACATAATGCTGGAGTAACTCAGCGGGACAGGCAGCATCTCTGGAGAGAAGGAATGGGTGACGTTTCAGGTCGAGACTCTTCTTCAGACTGATGTCAGGGGAGTGGGGGGGCACAGAGATAGAGTGTGGTTGGAGACAGTACTGGTTGGAGAACTGAGAAGGGGAAGGGGATGGAGAGAGGTGGAAAGCGAGGGCTACTTGAAGTTAGAGAAGTCAATGTTCATACCGCCCAAGCTGTTCCTCCAATTTGCGCTGGGCCTCACTCTGACAATGGAGGAGGCCCAGGACAGTGTGGGGGAGTTAAAGTGTTTGAGCAACTGGGAGATCAAGTAGGTTTAGGCAGACCGAACTGAACCTCGCCTGTCCATTGCCTCCACAGATGCTGCCCGAGTTTCTTCAGCACTTTGTGTTTGGCTCAAGGTTCCAGCATCAGCAGTTGCTTGTCTTGCCCTTTCAGAAATGTCTACGAATGACCAGCTCCTAATTCTTATGCTTTTTACCTAGAAAGTGCATATGAAAACTCGCTCTCCAGTTACAACAAAGTACTAGCTTCAAAGTCGCCTTGTTGAGTCTCATTGTCTGTAACCCGTTTTCACCTAGCCCACGGCTAACAATGGCCCTTCCTTTATTGCTTTTTTGCATATCTTTCATTCATTTGTTCTATATCAACATCTATATCTCTCATTTCCCTTTCCCCTGACTCTGTCTGAAGAAGGGTCTCGACCCGAAACGTCACCTATTCCTTTTCTCCAAAGATGCTGCCTGACCTCTTGAATTACTCTAGCTTTTTGTGTCTATCTTCGCTTTAAACCAGCATCTGCAGTTCCTCCTTACACATTAAATCAATCTCCGCTCAGTCTCCTTCTTTTATTCCCCAGCAAGGGCCCCCACAATGGTTCGTTGGCACTATAGTGTCACGTGTACCTAGATAATTCTTTGTTTTGTAAGAAATATTCAAACATAAAAGGGTTGGCTGGTAGGCAAAGAGCAGATGTAGCATGCCCATTGCCCAGTTACCTTGTTCAGCTGGCACATCAGTATCTAGTATTGCATTCCACATCAGTGAAATCATCTATCTCCCCCCCCACCATACCCTCATCCTCACCATCTCCTCCCTTCAGTCCCCTCAAGTGTATCCTCCCTCTCGCCTTCCACTGGCTCCACTCCACTCCCCCTCCCACACTAAACGCAAAGCCAGCAAGCATGTTCAGAATCTACCCTGCCCCAATCCCTCGGATCAGCCCTGCCCGCCTTCATTAAGCCTTAAACGTGACAGTTCTTGCAGGGCAGCTCCACATTGTCTAAACCACATTAGAGACCTGTAGAGAAAGGCAGGCTGTTGTAAAGTAGATCAGGCCCATTCATAGCCAACACCCAGTGCATACCCTCGTGCAAGCCACCTACCGATGCTATCTGTTCAATAATACTTTTATTCCTGCAATTTGACAAAGGATCGCTGTTTCGATGCCCTGGCAAATGTGTTGGTTACAGATCCGTAATAGTTTTCAACCCAGCCTGTGAAAGCTAACAAAGAGGACAGTGTCTCTTTAAGCACCTTGCTGAACATTGCACTGGGCTCCCAGCCCCCAATCGCCAGTTCCTATGGCGACGCAGCAGCATATTTGTTCTCTGGGCTGTGGCTGCCGTTCACTCGAACTCAAAAGTGGATGATCACTTGGGGAACCTTCACAGCCCCAAGTGTCCCCCCCCCCCCCACCATGACTTCAACAAACCTGCCCCCCCCCCCCCATTTCCAACCTCACTCCGCTGGGCAGATGAAGGGAAGAGAGCTTGGGAGGTGTGGGGTGTAGACGGGCGAGACATTTACCGTCCTAAGTGTTGATCAGAGGTGTGGGACAACCTCCGCTTCAGGTGGACAGAACATGCCTGAGTAACTCAGCGGGTCAGGCTGCATCTGTGAAGAACATGAACTGGGGACATTTCAGGTTGAAACCTTTCATCAATCTGAACAAGGGTCCAGGCCCGAAATGACGGCAATCCGTGTTCTCCAGAGATGCTGACTGACCCACTGAGTTATTCCAGCATTTTGTGTCTATATCTGGTGCAAACCAGTATCTGTAGTTCTTTGTTTAAGAAGAAACTGCAGATGCTGGAAAATCGAAGGTAGACAAAAATGCTGGAGAAACTCAGCGGATGAGGCGGCGTCTATGGAGCGAAGGGAATAGGCAACGTTTCGGGCCGAAACCCTTCTTCGGACTGATGTGGGGGGGGTGGGGGGGGGGAGAAGGAAGAGGAGGAGCCAGAGGGCTGAGGGAGAGCTGAGAAGGGGTGGAGACAGTAAGGACTACCTAAAATTAGAGAAGTCAATGTTCATGCCGCTAGGGTGCAAACTGCCCAAGCAATCTGTAGTTCTTTGTTATAAACAACCTTTCCCTATTAGAATCAACCCTGGAATCTTTGATTGATATCCTCCCGAAGAAGCGAGATGTCTTCCCTCACTTAACTCAACACCACAGGGTATCTGAAGCATGATAGAGGCGTGTAATACAAGAATAAGGAGTAAGCCATTTAGAACGGAGACGAGGAAACACATTTTCCTCACAGAGAGTTGTGAGTCTGTGGAATTCTCTGCTTCAGAGGGCGGTGGAGGCAGGTTCTCTGGATGCTTTCAAGAGAGAGCTAGATCGGGCTCTTACAAATAGCGGAGTCAGGGGATATGGGGAGAAGGCAGGAACGGGGTACTGATTGGGGATGATCAGCCATGATCACATTGAATGGCGGTGCTAGCTCGAAGGGCCGAATGGCCTACTCCTGCACCTATTGTCATAAGAAAGTACGATATAGTCCTACAGCACAGAAACAGGCCGTTCAGCCCATACTGACCATCGAGCACCCATTTATATCAACCGCACACTCATCCCAATTATTTTCCCCATATTCCCATCTAATCTTCCCGATTCTACCCAAGTTCACAGTGGGCAGCCAACCTGCACAACTTTGGGATATGGGCTGATATTGGAGCACCCAGGCGATGCTGTCCTGGTGCAGGTTTTCAGACCCAAAATGGCGACCATCCCTTTCGCTCCTCAGATGCTGCCTGACCTGGTGTGTTCCTTCAACAGCTAGTTTTGTTTTTGGCTTCACTAGTCACAGCCTGTCAACCTGAAAACAATTCATTAATTCACCGCAAATTGGAGGAACAGCACCTCATATTCCGCTTGGTGAGTCTGCATTCTCTTGGCATGAACATTGAATTCTCTCAATTCTGTTAACCCTTGCTGTCTCCTCCCCTTCCTCAGCCCTCGGGCTCCTCCTCCTCCTTTTTCCTTTCTTCCCCCCCCCCCCACCCCCCCATCAGTCTGAAGAAGGGTTTCGGCCCGAAACGTCGTCTATCAAATCCTCCTCCCTCATTAATTCAGACTCTTGGCTTTCTGTCCAATAATCAGTTTACAATTGGTGTGAGGAGACTGCCTCAATTCCATGAGCACTAGCCGGGCATGGTGGCACAACTGGTAGCGCTGCCCTCTCACAGCACTAGAGAGGCAGTACGATTCAACCTCGAGTGCTGACTGTGTGGAGTTTGCACGTTCTCCCTGTGACCGCGTGGGTTCCCTCCGGGTGCTCCGGCCTCCTCCCACATTCCAAAGACGTGCAGGTTTGTAGGTGAACGGGCCCCTGGTGTGCAAGCAGTGGATGAGAAAGTGGGATAACATAGAGCTAGTGCGAATGGTAATGGATGGACAGCATGGTCTTGGTGGGCCGAAGGGCCTGTTTCCACGTTGTATCTTTCAATTAATCAAACTTGCTGACCAACATCATGCGTGGGAATTTATAAAAGATTGCAAAGGTCTGATCATCCGGTCCGATTACACAACATTCACCGCTTCCCCTTATCTCCTCCACAAGTCTCAAAGAACACCAGTAGATCACAAGGTGACTTTCCCATCATAAATCCATGCAGGCTCTGCTCAATCCTATTGTTCTTCCCAAGGCGTTTTGTTGGTACGTTATTCATCTTTGATTGCAGAATTCCCCCTGTTACTGGCGTTAGGCTCAGCAGTTAGCAGTTCTGTTTATTCTCCCCTAGTAGTAGTAGGCCCCCCTCGGTCATGCCTGACCATGGGTGATGCATCCCAGTTTGCAGGTTCTTGGTTCTTGGTTACTTGGTCCTCCAAAATATTCCAACTGGAATTTAAACTGGAGGTGGTGAAGGGAGGGGTTTAGCCAGAGAGGGTTATTAGGAAGAAAGTGCCACTTTACATTTAGTTGCATCTGGCTGGGCAACCGTGGTTTGGTGGAGATTATTCCATGCTTTAATAGTGCGTGGGAAGAACGAATTGCTGTTCACATCTGTCTTTGTGGCTGGGACCACAAATTGGATCAAATGCCCTCGTCTGCTCCTAATTGGTTTGGGGTTGGTGTAGGTCTTGTGATCTATGTCTAGCTGACCATTTAACATTTTGTAAAAACAGGTCAAACGGTGAGCTTCACGTCTGTCTTGGAGAGGGTTCCACCCCAGAGAACTCAGAAGTTTGGTGACACTCGCTCCTCTCTCGTAGGTGTTAGTAACAAATCGAGCGGCCTGTCTTTGGACAAGTGTGATCAGATGCAAGCCTGGGCGACGTCATATGGAGGACAGGCTGTTGCCCATGCAGCACGTCCCCCCTCTCCACGTCGCTGATCGATCCAAAGGAACAGCAGGGCCGTTACAATTTGGCACCAGCGCCGTCGCAGGAGCTGCCAGAGCGAGGTTGTGGACAACGACGATCTGCCTAATGCCCCTTAGGAAACCTGAACGGAAACCTCTGGAGACTATGTGCCCCACCCAAGGTTTCCGTGCGGTTCCCGGAGGTTTTTGTCAGTCTCCCTAATGGTCGAAAGTGGTTTCAGCTACTTCTATGTTCCGGTGATTATTTTTAAAAATTCAAAACCGGCCGCGACTAAAAATAGGTTGCCGTTTTAAAAATCGGTAAGACCTTTTTTTCACCCAGTTTTATTCCACCAGGGAGGTCTTACCTTCCACTACCTGCAACCGCCGGCAACCACCTTCAACTAGCATCGCAACCGGCTTCGAATTTTTTTAACCGTTTTTTAAAACGGCTGGTTTTGAATTTTTTGAAATAATCGCCGGAACATAGAAAAAGCGGAAACTACTTTCGACCATTAGGGAGACTGGCAAAAACCTCTGGGAACCGCACGGAAACCTTGGGTGGGGCGCAAAGTCTCCAGAGGTTTCCATTCAGGTTTCCTAAGTGGGACAGGGGCGTTAGGGGCTCCGACTCCGGATTTTCTCCAGGTTTATTCCAGGAGCCTTTTCCATGACTGGTTATGGCCACAAGGCAGTGGAGGTTTTAAATCCTCTCCTAGATGGACTGCCTTCCCAGGCTGACGAGCCCCGTCTGCCCGAGACTCGTGGGGGCGGGAGCGTCTACCTTCCCGTGCAGGTCTATACGTCTCCCCTAATGCTCATAAATAGCAGTAACTATATAGACTTGAGCACATTGTTTTTGTCTTTCTTCTATAATTATGGTGTTTCTAGAGTACTATGTTAACATATCTATCAAGCGGCTGCAAGTTAGAATTTCATTGTTGCGTTTAGGGACATATGATAATAAATCACTCTCGACTCTTGATCACAAATCCTATCCTTCACTTCCCAGGAACAATTCCAGAATCTAGAGAATTTCAGAAAACAATACCCAGGCCATCAACTAACTGCACCTGTAAGAGTTTACACAAAGTGGTCGCCTGTATTTGAAAGAACGTTGAAAACACCACGGACAGCTTCTTGGGCGATAATAATGATCTGAAAATCAGCCAACATCAGCTTAGATTTGTGGAGAGCCTTCAAAGAAGTAAATTCCCACAAGATGAGACAAGAAGAACTAATGAGACGCACAAAAAACCTTGGAAAAGAACAATAATTTTAAAGAACTTTTTTTCTCATATATATTCACTCTCAGAATGTGGGGAGATAGCATCAAATGTCTCCCAGCCATTTCATAAGGCAATTAAGATTCAAACGTATTAACAGGTCTCGAGTTATATTGCCTGATGAAGCAGATCCTCAAGGAACCAGATGGGCTTTTATGACAGTCAGTCGGTTTTAGGACCATCGTTACTGAGACAGCTTTTAAATCCAGAGTCACTTCAATTGCCTGCTATGGCAAAGGATTTAATCTCACGTTCCTGCGCCAATAGACACAGTGGTCCCAGTAACTTAACCATCGTGCTGCCATCCTCATTTAAAATGATGGGGGTGGAGTAGAGAAGCAGTGATTCGAGATTCAAGATTCAAGAGAGTTTATTGTCATGTGTCCCAGATAGGACAATGAAATTGCTGCTTTGCTTCAGCACAACAGAATATAGTAGGCATGTATACAGAACAGATCAGTGTGTCCATATACCATTATATGAATGTAAACACACATGAATAAATAAACAGATAATGGTCTATTAGTGTTTAGAGATTTGTTTCAGTTGAGTTCAATAGCTTGATGGCTGTAGGGAAGTAGCTATTTCTGAACCTGGACGTTGCAGTCTTCAGGCCCCTGTACCTTCTACCTGAAGGTAGCGGTGAGATGAGTGTGTGGCCAGGATGGTGTGGGTCCTTGATGCTGCCAGCCTTTTTGAGGCAGCGACTGCGATAGATCCCCTCGATGGTAGGGATCTAGGAAATGTTTGCAGAAATTCCTCCTCATCTTTATTCTAGTACATCCCTTTATTCGTAGGATGTGCCCTCTGGCCCTAGACTTTCCCCATTACTGGAAACATCCTTTCTATGACCAGTGGGCAACCATCTCCATTAGTCCACAGGTCCCCAGCAGAGGATGGCACATCCAACTTTACTTATGCCCCTGTCCCACTTAGGAAATCTGAACGGAAACCTCTGGAGACTTTACGCCCCACCCAAGGTTTCCGTGCGGTTCCAGGAGGTTTTTGTCCTCCGGCAACCACCTTCAACTAGCATCGCAACCGGCTTCGACTAAAAAATTACCGATTTTTAAAACGGAAACCACTTTCGACCATTAGGGAGACTGACAAAAACCTCCGGGAACCGCACAGAAACCTTGGGTGGGGTGCAAAGTCTCCAGAGGTTTCCTAAGTGGGACAGGGGCATTACTTATCACAACACTATTCAGCCATTGTCAGGTTCCCCAAGGATAAATCCCACTAGTCCAGGTACCTCTCTTGTTTCTCATTGAGGCTTGTACCTCATTTTCTCCGTTACATCCCCGTCAACTCCCTTCCGTCTCGTGTGCCACTTGTCCAATGTGGCCAATTAACCCAGCAGTACGTTAGGAGGAAACCAAAGCTCAGAAAGATCGCAGGGAGACTGCTCAAGGTGGACATGGATAGCACCGGAGGCGAGGCTCGAACCAGGTATACATGGAGCTGAGGGGCAGTAACACTAATCACCCCCGCGCAATTAAACAGAGTATGAGCTGGAGAATTGTGGTACAGATACCACAGAACCAGGCAAGATCATGGAACGATAGGGAGAAGCCATGAAAAACATCTGGAACCAAGCACTAAATCGGCCTTCAACGGCTGCCGATTGCACATCTGGAAACACTTGGCTTGAACCTCTGCCTTCAATCAGACAGGGACAGAGTAACATAGAGACATTCCTTCATTTCCTCATCAGTATGGGGGCAGTAAGTGGTTTATTTTTGTACTCCTACGAGATGCACATTAGTCCCAAAAAGTACACACACATCTCTGCAAATCTCAAAATATAATTTTAACTCTTGGAGCACAGCAATGAGATCCCTACGAGATGGTGCCCAGTCTAATCTCCTGCAGGGGATTGAATTAACCAAGCAGTGATCACAATCTCCTTCCAGATTCATGATTACACTCCCAATCACCTGACACTGACATTAATAATGTCGCTAAATCGAATTTAGGCAATTGCTTCTTCATTCTATAAACTTCAGAGATACAGTGTAGAATCAGGCCCTTCGGCCCACTGAGTCCATGCTGACCCGCAATCACCCCAACTCTTTGAATCACTTCCCTCCGGAAGGCGACTCCGGACTGTCAAAGCTGCCACAGCCAGACATAAAAACTGTTTTTATCCACGAGTAGTTGCTCTACTCAACAGCCAAAAATCTGTAGCCTCCCTTTGATCTGGTATTTTGTTGGTTCACATGCTTGATCAATGGTGTTTTATCATTAATGTTTTATTATTAATGTTTAGTGTTTTCCGAGTCATTCGTAACTGTCACTGTATATCATGGTGTTACTTGTGGGCGGAGCACCAAGGCAAATTCCTTGTATGTGAATACTTGGCCAATAAACCTACTTACTTAACTTACACTAGCACTGCCCTACACACCAGGGACAATTTGACAACTTACCAAAGTCAATTAAACTACAAACGAAAACGTCTTTGGAGTGTGGGAGAAACCAGAGCACCCAGAGAAAACTCACAAGACTGTACAAACTCCATGACAGACAGCACCCGTAGTCAGGATCGAACCTGGGTCTCTGGCACTACAAGGCAACAAATCGACGGCTGCACTGCTGTGCTGTCCCTAAATTCTGGGAAGGGACTGAGGGCGAATCTGGAGAACCATGCACACAAAGTCATGAAGGTCTGAGAGCAGAGATAATTGCCAGAGGTTCGCAGGTTTAACAAGCAGAGTTGCCAAGAGAGAATGAGGAGTTATAACACAGGTGGACTTACAAAAGGCATTTGATAAAATAAGGTACTACACATAAAAACAATTGGGAGGTACTGTTAAAATGGATAGAGAAATAATTAAAAGGACAGAATATGAGGCAATTAATATTCATGAATGGTTTGATAATTAAATTGATCAGCCCAAATAATGTATCACAGAATGATACAGCACCTGAAACGACAGATGGAACTTCCCTGTAATGTTTCCAATGAAGACCATTCAGTCCTTCAATCCCATACTGGCTCTGATGGACTGAACAACTATTGAGCTAGTATGGTCAATAACTATCTACCTCTCTGGAGACTCGCAGATTATCTTTAACTGGACTTTCTCTTGCACTAAACGCTATTGTGTTTATCTGTATGTATCTGTACATGGAATGGCTCGAATGTAATCATGTATAGACTTTCCACTGACTGGTTAGCACACAAAAGCTTTTAACTGTACCTCAGTACACGTGACAATAAACTAAACTTAAATATCCAAATCAGTTCTACTTCCCAATTCATTCCTAACAAATCTGTAACTTTTTTTGAAATATTGCTCTAATTCCCTTTTGAAAGTTCTCATTAAAGGACCTGTCCCACTTTCACGACTTAATTCAAAACCTCTGCCGAGTTTAAAGGACCTAAAAAAAAAAAAAAAATACAAGATCGTGGTAATCTACGAACTCCTACGACCTTCCACGACTATGTTCACGAACTCCTACGAGTATGTCTACGAATTCCCACGACTATTTCGATGCCCTCCTTACGAGTAAAAAGTTGCAATTTCTTTCATCCCGACCATTTTTTTTACTCGTGGACATTTTTTATCGGGCTGGAAAAAACGTCGCAACACTCCTGATGCCCCGAATACCTACGGCTGACATAACGAGAACGCTACGATATATCTATGAACTCCTACAGCCTCCTGCGGACTCGTTACGAACATTCTGTGAGTTTGAATCAAGGGGAAAACTCGGGAGAATTCGTGAATAACTCGGGAAAGTGGGACAGGCCCTTAAATCTGCTTCTACCGTCCTGTTCATTCCAACCCATCATGTAAAGAAACCTATCCTTCTTGGAACCCTGTCACGAGCAATACAGAGGAAAAGTACAGCGAAAAGCTTTTGTTTGCACGCTGTCCCTATTGAATCAGATAATACAAGTGCAGCATTGTGGCTTTCCAGAGAAAAAACCCAATGCCTGTAACAAGGTAGGTTAAAGGATCGGGTCTCCATTATAGTTTATGGGGCGATCGTCAGCGTGGACCCGATGGGCCGAAGGGCCTGTTTCCATGCTGTATCTCTAAAAAAAAACTTTAAACTGTTACTTTAACCAGTTTTCATTCAGCCAACGTTAAACTCTAGTCACTAGAGTGGAAAAAGCATTACATGACATTTCATTTCAACTGCGTGCTATTTTCTATCCCATGGAGTTATCTGCAAGGAAAGCTTTTCCTTCTGGGTGAAACGGCTGAATGTGAGAGAGTGAGGCCTCAGGGACATGGTTTTGCTGATTATGGCCTCCCGCACAGTGGGAAGTGGTGGGAAATTTCAGCAGCCTGTAATTTACTCCAGCTGCACGGTTCTTCATCTGACCCCATCCTCCGCCTGAAGCCTCTCGAGATATATATTTTTTAAATGACAGCTCCGAAAGATATGGGACAGCCCCACGCTGCCAGGCCCCTCACTGCTTCACTCACAGACTCTAAGGACGTCAGTAAGCTGGAAAGAGCGCAGAGAAGATTCACGAGGATGTTGCTAGGACTTGTTGGCCTGAGCTAAAGGCGGCACAGCAGCAGAGTTGCTGCCTCACAGCACTGGAGACCCGGGTCCGATCGCGACTATGGGTTCTGTCTGTCTGGAGTTTACACGTTCTTCCCGTGACCACGTGGGCTTTCCTCCGAGATCTTCGGTTTCCTCCCACGCTCCAAAGATACATACTGGTTTGTAAGTTGTGTGAGAAAGAACTGCAGATGCTGGTTTAAATCGAAGGTAGACACAAAGCACTGGAGTAACTCAGCGGGACTGGCAGCCTCTCTGGAGAGAAGGAATGGGTTTGAAGAAGGGTCTCGACCTGAAACATCACCCATTCCTTCTCTCAGAGATTCTGCCTGTCCCGCTGAGTCACTCCGGCATTTTGTGTCTACCCTCTAGTATGTGACATTTTCGCTGTAAAAAAAGGTTCTGACTGTCTACCCTATCTATGCCTCTCATAATTTATATACTTCCACCAGTTGTCCCACCGACCCTTTGTCGCTGGTTGTGGTGGGACTAGAACTCAATGTAGGCCTGCCTCATGCTAACACACTGTTTTTGTGTACAAGTATTCTGGGCATCAGATGTTGGGCATCTCTCAAAGCCATTAGCGAAATGTTCACGCACACTCACCATTGTCAACACAAAGCCCAACGTGTGGACATGCTGAATCACAAAACATGACTCCTAATGCAGCCATATACTGTATACAGAAACATTAAACCTTCAAAATAAATACAGACACATATACACAGATGCACAAGAGTGCAGGACCACCCGGGAAAAATGCTCAATCGCTCGACTACCCTCTCAAGCATTCACAAAAGAATCTTGATAAAAATCCAACCCTTCATTCAGAATTATCTGCTCTCCGCCCCTGGTTTCTGGAGGGCGAGGTCAGTCCAAGTTTCTGCTATGACTCAAGCCCACAGAGTGAGACAGGCTCCTTGATGGCTCAGAGTGGGAGGATATGCCATGCTAGATTGTTTTTGTAATAAGATGGAGCAAGCTAGTGAAGCGTACGCACAGTGCCAATGTGTTTGTTCAAATCGAAGATAGGCACAAAATGCTGGGGTAACTCAGTGGGACAGGCATCATCTCTGGAGAGAAGGAATGGGTGACATTTCGGGTCGAGATCTCTTCCTCTTGCCAGAAAGGTGAATTTTTGCAAACTGACCTTCATGAGGTAAAACATTTATAACCACCTTAAATTTTCTTCACGCTCACAGTGATGCAAAGTACTTTTTTTTGCGATCATTGTTTATATAAGATGAATCCCACAAAAGGCAGTACTTATGCTGGAGAACACGCAGTTTGACAATTGAGACTGTTCATTGTAATTTAGTTTTGAGATGCAGCATGGAAACAAGCGTTTAGACGCAAAGAATCCACGCTGACTGGAAATCACCCATTCACACTAGTTATAGGTCATTTCACTTTCTCATTCACTCCCTACAGACTCAGGACATTCCAGACTATATTATTTACACAAAAATAGTTCCAAGAACCATTTTATTTCTGTAATTTCCAGAAAGCAATTTTACATGGTCAGAATTTTGAATTTTATGTTTCGTTCAGTTTTGAAATTGTTCAGCGTAGAAACAAGGCCGTTCGGCCCATTGAGACCACACTGACCATTGATCACCCGTTCACACAAGTTCTAAGTTGTCCCGCTTTTGCATCCACTCACTGGACGAAGGACCTACAAACCGTCACGTCTTTGGATGCGTGAGGAAACCAGAGCAGGGTGTACGTGCAAACTCCATGCGGACAGCACCCGAGGTGAAGATTGAACTTGGGTCTCGGGTGTTGTGGGGCAGCAGCTGAACCAGCTGCATCACTATGTTTAATGCAAGCCTTTAGCCTGAAAGGTACCTGCCCAATAAAAATGTTGCAATCTTCATCTCCAACAACCTAGCTTCAATTCTGACCTCTGAGAGCTGGCATAGATTTGATGGACTGCACGGTGGCGCAGCGGTAGAGTTGCTGCCTTACATCGCTTGCAGCGCCAGAGATCCAGGTTCGATCCCAACCATGGATGCTGTCTGTGCGGAGTTTGTACGTTCTCCCCCGTGGGTTTTCTCCAAGATCTTCGGTTTCCTCCCACACTCCAAAGACCGACAGGTTTGCAAGTTAATTATCTCGGTATAAGTGTAAATTGTCCGTGGTGCGTAGGATAGTGTTAGTGTGCGGGGATCGCTGGTCTGTGCGGACTCGGTGGGCCGAAGGGGCCTGTTCCCGCACTGTATCTCTAAAACTGAACTAAACGGCCTCCTTTAAATAAGGAGTTAAGTTTGTGAAAATGTACGTCGTTTCTCTAACAAGCAACTCAATTCCATGGCAATTTCTGATGGGCAATTAACTTCAGCCTAGCCAGCAGCCACCCAACCCTGTGAATCAGTTTAAACAAAAGCAATGCTTTGGTCTGTTTTTCTTAATAAGTCTAGCGTTTCATTATAAATTATGTCTGTTGAGTGTCAAGTGTTGTACAGAGGAAGTGGAACCGCAATCGTCCAGCCAACAATTCCAGTGCAATCAACTCCCCCTCAGGGTGACGGAGAAGAGAACTGACAAATGGAGAGAGGCTCCGTCGTTTCTGACGCATTTTTGATCTTCACACAAGTACACTGGAATGTGCCTGCCTGCCTGCCTGCCTTTTGGGAAAGTCTAGAGTTGCAAAAGGTGAAGTGCCAGTACTCCCAAGGGCTGCCAAGAAAGTAGATAATACATTCTTGATGGTAGAGAAAAAATGCTGGAGAAACTCAGCGGGTGAGGCAGCATCTATGGAGCAAAGAAAAGAGGCAACGTTTCGGGACGAAGGAGTAGAAGTTGCCTCTTTTCTTTGATCCATAGATGCTGCCTCACCCGCTGAGTTTCACCAGCATTTTTGTCTACCTTCGATTCTCCAGCATCTGCAGTTCCTTCTTAAACAAAATACATTCTTGACCACAGTTTGGTATTCATAAGGTCATAAGGAACAGGAGTAGAATTAGGCCATTTGGCCCAACAAATCTTCTACGCCATTCAATCATGGCTGATCGATCACTCCCTCCTAACCCCATTCTCTTGCCTTCTCCCCATAACCTCGGACATCTGTATTCTAAAACAAATAGGAAACATGTTCCCGATGTTGGGGGAGTCCAGAACCAGGGGCCACAGTTTAAGAATAAGGAGTAAGCCGTTTAGAATGGAGACGAGGAAACGCTTTTTCTCAAAGAGAGTGGTGAGTCTGTGGAATTCTCTGCCTCAGAGGGCGGTGGAGGCAGGTTCTCTGGATGCTTTCAAGGGAGAGCTAGATAGGGCTCTTAAAAATAGCGGAGTCATGGGATATGGGGAGAAGGCAGGAACGGGGTACTGATTGGGGATGATCAGCCATGATCACATTGAATGGCGGTGCTGGCTCGAAGGGCCAAATGGCCTCCTCCTGCACCTATTGTCTATTGTCTAAATAATGCAGCCTGGCTTCAAAGAAATATAAACGCTAGAGTCCTCACGATGTAGCTGGAGTGAGTTGGGCTTACATGGCATTAGGGGTTACCAACACTGGGCGAATTCCTCCAGGTTGCATCACGACCTCTGACCTATAACTGAAGATGGGAGGTCAGGAATATGACGAAGGCAGGTCAGCATCTCGACTTTCTAACGGGTTGAGAGAGAATGAGCATGTCACCGAATACACCAACAAACCTTCACAGATATACTGTAGGAGGTGTCCTGAATAGTTGCATCACGGCTAGTAAGGCAATTCTAATGTAAGAGGACGCAGAGTGTGGTGAATTCCGCAAAGACCATCGCACCCACCATTGAAGATATCTACAGGAGACGCTGCTTCAGTGTGGCGGCATCTGTCGTCAAAGACCCCAACCATCCGGCCCAAGCCCTCTTCCCGCTGTTGCCGTCGGGCAGGAGGTATAGAAGCATGAAGTCCCACATCACATGGTTCAGGAACAGCTGCTTTTCTACAACCATTGGGTTCTTCACCCAACCTGCACAACCAGCAACATGGTGACGCAGGGGCAGAGTTGCTGCCTTGCAGCGCCGGAGACCCCGCCCGGTCCATCCCGACTGTGTCGGAGTTTGTACGTTCTCCCTGTGACCACGTGGGTTTTCCCCAGGTGCTCCGGATTCTTCCCACATTCCAAAGACGTACAATTTGGCTTTGGTAAAAAAATGTAAATTGGTCCTAGTGCGTAGGATAGTGTTAATGTACAGGGATTGCTGGTCAGCACGGACTTGGTGGGCCGAAGGGCCTGTATCTCTGCACTAAACTAAACTAACCCTAATCCTACCTTAGCAATGAAACACTATGGACCTCCTCTTGCTACCATAAACTTGTTTCTAAACTGTGTTGTGCTGTTTTTATGCAGTGTCATTGTCTATGTGCCTTTGATACTGCTGCAAGCATGATTTTCAGTGCACCTGTATCTCACCGGACTTGCATGACAATAAACTTGACTTGACTTGAAATTCTCCGCCCCCAGTATTGATTCATCCTTCTGACAAACTGCCTTCAAGGCTAATGAGTAAAGCAACAAACTAGACCACCTTAACGTTAACCCACACTGCCATGTAACTGTGGGACACAGGTTTAAAAAGGAAAAGAAAATAAGGTAAAAAGGAGCCTTTTTAGTTCAGTTTAGGGATACAGCGCGGAAACAGGCCCTTCAGCCCGAGTCCTCACCTATCAGCGATCGCCGCACACTAACACTACCCTACACACACACACTAGGGACAATTTACAATTATTGCCCAGCCAATTAACCTACAAACGTGTACGTCTTTCGAGTGTGCGAGGAAACTGGAGAAAGCCCACGCAGGTTACGGGTATAACGCACTGACTCCATGCAGACAGCACCCGTAGTCAGGGACGGAGCCGGATCCTTGGAGCTGTAAGGCAGCGACTATACTGCTGCCCTACTGTGCCGCCCCATACTTAGTACACAATGTCAACATATTCAAATCAACCACTTACAAGGTGACAGGAAGCTTGAGTAAATACAGGCTGCTGCGGAGCAAGTTCCTAATTGCTGGGAGATAATTCTGGGACGTACAAGCCAAGTCTCTTTCCTTTGGAGGCCAGAGGTAGACCAGGTCTTCCCTCAACCACTGAGGCATTCCCCAACAACCACTGACCCTTCCCCCAAACCCTTGTCTGCCGCATGCATCGACTCCAATCAGAATTTACCTCTATAAGTTTGACTGATTGCATTTATATATAGTATTTCTGATCCGTTTGGATAGCATGTAAAACAAAGCTTTTTTTATTGTATAAGAAGGAACTGCAGATGCTGGAAAATCGAAGGTAGACAAAAATGCTGGAGAAACTCGGCGGGTGCAGCAGCATCTATGGAGCGAAGGAAATAGGCAACGTTTCGGGCCGAAAGCCTTCTTTTATTATACATCGGTTCACACGACAATAATAAACCTAAATCTAATACGTTGAGAGAAGCATGTAGAATCAGGAGAGGCAACAACAGGGTAGACAGTCAAAACCTTTTTCCAGGGTGGAAATGTCAAAGGCTAGAGGGCATAGCTTTATGGTGAGGGCAACAAAGTTCAAAGATGTATGAGGCAGGAATTTTTCCCCCAAGAGTGGTGGGTGCCTGGAACACACTGCCATCGGCGGCAGTGGCAGTGAAGAGACTTTTAGATAGACAATTCAATGCACAGGGAAAGGAAGAGCATGGATCACGAGTGGACAGATTAGATTAGTTTAATATGACATTAGGTTCAGCACAGATATTGTGGGCCGAGGGCCTGCTGCTGTGTTGTAGGGCTCAAGTCAAGTCAAGTTTATTCGTCACATACACATACGAGATGTGCAGTGAAATGAAAAGTGGCCATGCTCGCAGATCTCTCAAAGGACTGGTGAGCCTTTGAGGGATCTGGGGTTCCTTGGACCAAGATGAGTACAATTAAGGGAGGAGGAAGAAAGCTCAGCAACCAGGAGATATTTCGGTAACTGGCAGGATTGAAGAAATTCCTTTTCACCTAAATTACAGTGGGGGTCTGGAACACAGATTAGAGGGCAGTGGAGGCAGAAACCTTGTGCACATCTGGGAAGTATCTAGATTTTTTTAAAAACCTAGATGAACACTCAAATTGCCGCAAATCTACCAAACTGTGGAAAGAGAGGTTAAACCAACATGAATATAAGAGACCAAATAGACTCCTTTTGTAATGTAAATTCCTATGATCCATCATTCCTACCCTGCCAACTAAAACCCTACCAGTCTGATGCCACCTTAATTGGCCTCTAAATTGCTTCTAGTTTGCAGGGAGTCAGTGCGAACGTGTGTTAAAATAGTAGCGTGAATGGATGATCAGTGATCGGAGAGGACTTGTTGGACCTTTTTCCATGCCGTTGCATCAAAATGTTCTCATATTAATAGAATCGGAGACTCAAATACACCAAGCATACGTTTCCAATGCTTTATATAACTGGTGGACATTGGTAGAATCAATTAGCAGTTACGTAATTAATTATCAGTTCTGTTTGAAATCTCTTTCAGAGCTTAGATATTCCTGCGCCATCGATTTTGGCCGTTCCCTCAAAAATAACAAGTTCAGGAACTGGGAATTGTTATTAGTCAGGCACTACAACCCCACACTGCACACCCATCCTCCAGACAACGATAACACCAGCGGTCAAGATAAGGTGAATCCCAATAGCATCGAGAGAGAAAGCAGGCCAGACCAGAGACTGAGACCTTTGGGCGTGGGCAACTAGATCTTCTTGTGACCAAGTTCAAGTTCACATTTATTGTCACATGCACCAAATGGTACAGTGAAATTTGGGTCACCATATAGCCATACAAACGAACAATAAAACACAACACACGATAGAATTTAACATACACATCCCCACACAGCAGAATCAACGTTTTCCCACTGTGGGGGAAGGCAACAAAGTTCAGTCATCTTCCTCTTTGTTGTTCACCCGTGGTCGGGGCCTCCCGAGCCCCCCCTCCCCCCCGCAGTCGCCGCTACGAGCAGCCCGATGCTCAGGCCCTCTTGCCGGGATGATGGACCAGCACGCCAACCCCACCTCCCAGCCATCAATTTCTGCCTTCACATCTGCTTTAGGTCAACGGGGATTAAAAATAACATCAGAGGCGACAAAGAACAACAAGAGCAAGAGGAGAGAAAGTAAAAGTGAGAGAGAAAATACGGGAAGTGTGGGAGAGAATGAGGGAAAGAAGAAGGAAGTCAAATGTGCGTCCTGTAGCGTCTTTCACAAACGCAGGACAACCAGAACGCAAATAGAGTCACGATGAACCTCTTCAGAATCAGAGGCTTATAAATCGTTGGAATTCCTGTGAGACACAAGTGTTTAATTGTCTTATGTACTGACAATGTACGGAACCATGAAATTCTCACTTGTAGCAGCATAACTACGATTTATTTTTTACTTTTTTCGCTCTTTTTTTTGTATGGCGTTGTAAATATTTGATTAGTGTATAAATGCAAATTATTTGGTGTACATATAGTTGCTGGTGTACATATAGCTGCTGGTGTACATATGGTGTACATATAGCTGCTGGTGTACATATAGCTGCTAAATCTGTACAAGATAATTATAAGCAGTTGAATAAGGGGTGGGAATTAATAAGCTTTGGCTTCTTCCTGCTCCTTTTTGGGCACATACGATTTCATTTATTTATAGATACTGTTTATGACACTTTACAAATATTCTTGTTTTGTTTTTTGTATGGTGTCTCACACTTGCTTTTTATTATTTTATTCTGTTCGAAATAAAATCTTTAATAAAATAATAAATAAAATTAACAGTCCTAATAAATGGAAGGCATGCAGACAATATACAAGAAATAAAGTAAATAAATTAATAGCCGGGATACTAGTGTGAAATAAATGCCTAAAATCCTAGTCCAACCAAAGACCGTCCATAGAAGTTCATAGTTTAGGTCAGCGTTGTAACCTGGAAGACAGTGAATGTTTTGTCACCTATACAGTATATCAAGAGTGAGATTTCTCGAGGTTAAAAAAGACTTGAATGTCTTGAGGAACAAAATCGCCATAATTGAATGGTGGAGCAAGTTTGAAGGGCTGAATGATTGACTCCTGCCTCTTTACTTTTTCTTTGCTCTATCTAATGCACTAGAGTTTGAACTGATTGCATCTATGTATAGTATGTCCGGTCTGAATAGTATACAAAACAAAGCTTCTCACTTACATCGATGCACGTCACAATATTAAACCTAAACACAATGTTTAAGAAGGAACTGCAGATGCTGGAAAAATCGAAGGTAGACAAAAATGCTGGAGGAACTCAACGGGTGATGCTAAACCTAAACACAAGGCAATTTTACCCATAAAAATTCTCCTCAGCTAAATGTCGCTCTTTAATGTTCAAGAAGGAACTCTTTCTCTTTCTAAGGCTCAATTGTAAAGGCTCAATAATTAAATGTATTCAAGGCAGAGATTAATAACTTTTAAGGAAATTAGGGGATGGGGGATCAGACAGTGTTGCTCAGGTAAAGGAAGGGCCATGATATTATTGAGCAGAGGAGCAGGCATGAGGGGCTGAATGGCCTTTCCTCCTATTTCATGTTACATTCTTCTATGACTAAAAGAGATGCGATATAGCCAAGCATCCTCCCCTAATCGCGGCATCTGTTCACCACGACTGATAAAACAATTGGCCATTTATCCCGGTCGGGTTTACAACCTTCAGATGAAGTCGTTGAGCTCCTGTTTTTTGTAAAAGGCCTGGAGGCCAGTCAGAAGAGAGAGAGCTTTCTTCGCTTCCCTTTGCAACTAAAGATGGAAGTAACACGAGTAAAAGCCTTTTAAAACGTCCCCACAAAGTCGATCATTGTGAGCCGAACGTGGACAAAGACACCGACTATTTGCAGTCTTTTTGACTCGAGCCGCGGTCTGCAGTTCTACCGAGCGTCAAACAAGCTCTTCAAACGCAGGTGGCTGCTCCAACCACATAGTAAAGCTGCACCCCTCATACACAATCCGCCACAGAGAGGTTCCCCCAAAAAAGAAAGAACTGCATAGCGCCTTTTTCACACCTGTTGACACTGGTGCAATGAAATTAAATGTCCTCACCCAAACAGTGAATATTGGGGGGGGGGGGGGGGGGGGGGAAGGACACAAAGTACTGGAGTCACTCAGCGGGTCAGGCAGCATTTTTGGAAAGTGTGGATAGATGATCTTTTAGGAAGGGAGTTAGATTTAGCTCTTAGGGCTAAAGGAATCAAGGGATATGGGGAAAAAGCAGGAACAGGGTACTGATTTTAGATGATCAGCCATGATCATATTGAATGGCGGCACTGGCTCGAAGGGCCGATTGGCCTACTCCTGCACCTATTTTTCCATTTTTACCATGTTTTCCATGGCATATGGACACACTGATCTGTTCTGATTCATGCCTTCTATATTCTGTGTTAAAGAAGGAACTGCAGATGCTGGAAAATCGAGGGTACACAAAATGCTGGAGAAACTCAGCGGGTGCAGCAGCATCTATGGAGCGAAGGAGATAGGCAACGTTTCGGGCCGAAACCCGTGAAGGAGATCTCCTTCGCTCCTTAGATGCTGCTGCACCCACTGAGTTTCTCCAGCACTTTGTGTACCTTCTATATTCTGTTGTGCTGAAACAAAGCAAGAATTTCATTGTCCTACATGGGGCACTTGACAATAAACTCTCTTGAATCTTGAATCTTCAGTCTGAAGGGTCTTTTTTTCTATGGATGAAACCTAACTAGGTGACCACAAACAGACCCCAGAAGCACCAGGGAAGGCTCTCCAGATAGTCAAACAGCACTCAGCTCAGTGGACTGGAGCTGTCAATAGATGTTCCCACAACATAGTTCTGCTGACATGTGGTAATGCACAATAGCATTGTGCAGCATCTCGTGTCTTAGTGAAACACTGATTCTCCTTACTCAACTTTTGCATAAACATCCACAATATGTTGATAGATGATGAGCCGAGATCCCCTCTTCTTTTTACACGCAAGGCTTACGCAACACCAAAACATGATCTAATCATGAGTCAAAAAGGCAGCCGACTTAACTGTTCAAATACCATTTCTCGTGGTTTTTAAGTGGAAATGAAAAGGATTTGGGTTTGAATTGTTTGAGAAGGAACTGCAGAAGCTGGAAAAAATCGAAGGTAGACAAAAATACTGTAGAAACTCAGTGGGCGAGGCAGCATCCATGGAGCAAAGGAAAGCGTGACGTTTCGGGTCGAGACCCTTCTTCAGACTTGTCAGATTCGCACGGCACTTCAAAGCCAATTAAATTTAGTAATTGACTAAATTATTTGAGTATCTCAACAGGTCAGACAGTATCTGTGGAGGGAATGGACAGGTGACGGTTTGGGTTGGGACCCTTCTTCAGATACTTGAGCCTCCAAGTTAAGTCACTGTCATAACGTCGAACATTTCTGCAGCCAATCTGTGTACAGTGAGCTCCCACAATTATTGTGCTTAAGACCAAGTAATCTGTTTTGTTGATGTTGCCCAAGGGATATTTGTTGGGCTTGAAGAATAACTTGCTGCTTTTTTTAAAAAAAGATTGCCTCAGGGATCTTTTAACTGTTGTAGGCTTTAGATTTTAGAAATACAGCGCGGAAACAGGCCCTTTGGCCCACAGAATCCATGCCGACCCTATACACTAACCCACACACACACACACACACACACAATTTTACAACTTACCAAAGCCAATTGACCTACAAACTTGTATGTCTTTGGAGTATGGGAGGAAACTGGAGCACCCAGAGTAAACCTATGTGGTCACAGGGAGAATGTACAGGCAGCACCCATAGTCAGGATTGAACCTAGTTCCCTGGAGCTGTATAAAGGGGCTGTCCCACTGCATCAACCTAATCCGTGAGTTTAGAAGAGTTTGCACTCATACTCGCAGCATGGTCAACACGAGGCCCTAGGAGGTCTTTGTAACTCTCCTTCATGCTCGAGAGTGGTCCCCGCGTACGAGGCCTCAGCTAGGTCGCAGCGTATTTTTTAACATGTTGAAAAATGCCCTGCGAGTAAAAAAGGTCGCCATGGGAAAAAAAAAAGATACTTTTTTTTACTCGTAGGTTTAGTCAAAATAGGTCGTAGTAGGTCGGCATGTTAGTCGTAGGAAATCGAGGGTAGTCGAAGGTAGTCATAGACAGTCTTCATCACAGTCGAAGGGAGGTCGAAGGAGATCGTCTTCACTCTCCACTATTCGCTGTCCAATTTTCCCGAGGCTAGTCGAAGCTAGTCTTCAACATAGTCGAAGGAGGTTGAAGGAGGCCCTCTACATAGTCGAAGGAGGTCTTCAACATGACATTTTTTCAAACTCTTCTAAACTCGCCAATTAGGTCGCCCAAGTGGGACAGCCCCTTAAGGCAGCAACTCTACCGTTGCGCCACCCTGTCGCCCGGATTTGTGCATGGCTTGAATATACTCATGTGTGGTATGAATTAACTGCAAAGCATGCAAACATTTTCCACTGTTTCTCAGTACATGTTACAATATTAAACAGATACCGATATTAAATACAAGGAGGAACTAACTCTGTGTCCCTGCATTCTCTTCATGCACTGGAGAAACTGCACTGGGTACTGCCGCATATTTCAAAGGTGTTCCTGTACATCTCAATATTCACTGGCTGCTGTTATGCATTTCAATAATACAGCATAGCTCAATATTCACCCCAAAGTTATGGGACTACCTTAATATACATGCTCTCCGCACAAATATAAAATACTACAGGTCTCTATTGCCTTTTCCATTCTGAGTACCTATGCAACCTTATCCTCCACTCCAAGGTCTTCTGCCATCCTGTTTTACAATGCCCCGTCCCATGGTGTAATACAATGGGGCTAACTGTTTATTTCCTGTTAAATTAAAGTTAAGGGATTTACATGGACACAAGGAACTGCAGATGTTGGTTTAGAAACAAAAAGGCACGATGCTAAAGCAACACAGCAGGTCAGGCAGCTTCTCTGAAGAACATGGATAGGTGATGTTTCAGTGGAGAAACAAGGAACCACAGATACTGGCTTACACAAAAAAAGTCATAAAGTGCTGGAGTAACTCAGTGGATCAGGCAGCATCTCTGGAGAACATGGATAGTTTCCCGTCAGGGCCATTCTTCAGAGGTTTCTGCTCCTGCTATGGGAGAAGGCTTGTAAAGCCTTTTAAGTGTAGACTGGTGAATGGCATTATAAATGAGATCACCTCATTTGCTTTTTATAAAAAGCTAAGGCGTGCTGATTCCCTCTGGCGCTTGCTTTATTAATCCTCGCCGGGTTACGCAAAGGTTTTCTTTCATCAAATGGGCTGGTTCTTCTGCCTTGTTGATCAGTCAGCGAGCAGCATTCACTCAGGTGACATGGAGACCAGTTAGTCCAGTTATAGACCACCAAGCACCCAGCCCCCAGCTCCTCCCACACCACACCCTGGGGCCCAGGACCCCTGCTCACAGCAACAACCTTCTTCTGCCTCTTCAACGCAGCTTTGCTATAGGAGTACGCGCATTACAGAAATCTGGAGAAGGTTCTCAATCCGAAATGTCACCTCTTCATGTTCTCCAGAGAAGCTGCCTGATCCGCTGAGTTACACCAGCACTTTGTGTCTGCTTTTTTAAAACTGGCACCTGCAGTTCTTTATGTGCAGGAAGGAACTGCAGATGCTGGTTTAAACCGAAGATAGGCACAAAATGCTGGAGTAACTTCAGACTGGGCTTCAGACGCTTCCGACGGGTCCCGACCCGAAACATCACCCATTCCTTCTCTCCAGCGATGCTGCCTGTCCCGCTGAGTTACTCCAACATTTTGTGTGTATCCAGTTTGTCCTCTGCTTTCCAGCTTTCTTCCCACTACTGCATGCGGGGATATTAAGATGGTCTGAAGGAGGGTCTCGACCTGAAATGTCACCCATTCCTTCTCTCCAGAGATGCTGCCTGTCTTGCTGAGTTGCTCCGGCATTTGGTATCTATCTTCGGTTTAAAAAAGCATCTGCAGTTCCTTCCTACACACACTGAATATTAAAGAGAGTTCTCAGCCTCAGGCCTATGACCAATATGGGATTACACAAGATGTAAACAAAATAAGGTTACAGTAAGGATTAATTTATTTTTTAGATTGCTTTATTGTAACACTCAGAGAGATGCTAAAACGTAGCACTGTAGTGTTGTGATGAAGCTATTGGACAAGCAATCTTTAACCCAGAGTCACGTTTTAAAACACGACCATAGCAGATGAGGAATTTAAGTAATTATATAACCTGGAATAGAAACACTTAAGTGAGCCTGACTAACGGAAGCTGTGAGGTTGTTGCAAGAAACTGCTGTTTCACCGCTATTTTTCAGGGAAGGAACTGTCTTGTTCTAGCATGGTGTGGACCAGATGTGACCAGATAATGGGGTTGGCTTTAAAATGCCTCCTTATTCAGGGATTGGTTAAGGGCCTGTCCCACTCTACGAACTAATTCAAGAGCTCTCCCGAGTTTAAAAAAAAATCAAACTCGCGGTAAGCACGTAGAATGTACGGAGCGGGTACGTCGGAGCTCGGGATGCCTCTCAGCGGCTCTTTACGCTAACCGCAGGTACTCGGGAAACACGGTAAGCTCATCAAGATTTTTCAACACGTTGAAAAATGTCCACGAGAGCCCCGAGTACCTACGAGCGGCTATTACCGTAATTCTCCGAGTTCGAATCAGGAGAAACTCGGGAGAACTCTTGAATTAGCTCGTACAGTGGGACAGCCCTACTAACAAATGCCGACACCTCTCCACTGGTGAGCAATGCCCATCCCGTGAATCAATGTATTAAAGGGGAACTGATTTTCTTTCAGAACAACAGCGTTGATCAATGAACTTTTTAGATGCTGTATATTTATGCGATAAAGTCAATAATCAGATATTGTAATACATTCTGCGCACCATTTTAAGAAGACAAGAAATCTTAGTTAAAAAGCTTGAGGATTACTTGAGATAGGGTGGAAGGTTTATGTGCAGCATGAACCATGGCAAGGTACCTAATAGCTTGTTCCTATGCTGTAAATTCAATGCAAGTCTGTTCCACTATCCAGTCCAGGCCATTGCATAGACGGACTCAACAGGTAGTTTCACGTATACAGAGATCACAGACTTGTTGCGTTCCCAAGCTTTACACATGAGCTTAATACCATCCACCTGCCTGAAAAAATTCCAGCACAGATGGAATTTCACCTGCTCCACATACCTGTCAAGTAATCTGAATGCAAGATTCAAAACACACTCAGGTTCAAGGCTTCTAATCAGAGGGAAAAATCTCAAGCCCACCACATCTCTCCATAACACACATCTGCAGTGCCAAACTTTCCGTGTTTGATCTTACCAACAGGTCTTGCACTGCAACTTGCATTTCTCCTTATTAGACTTTTAGAGATAGTGTGGAAACAGGACCTTCCGGCCATAGAGTCCGCACCGACCAGTAACCAGTACAGTAGTTCTATCCTACACATTAAGGACAAATCACAATTTTGCAGAAACTATTTACCATTAGGTACAATTTACCATTAGGCACGAAGGACAATTTACCATTTGACCAAAGCCAATTATCCTACGACTTGCATGTCTTGGAAGTGTGGGAGGAAACCTGAGCACCCGGAGAAAACCCACGCAGGTCATGGGAAGAACATACGAACTCCGTAGAGACAGCACCGGTAGTCAAGATCCTGACCACGGATCCAACCGGATCCTGACCACGGGCGCTGTCGAAATGGAGCTTGTACGTTTTCTCCGTGACCTGCGCGGGTTAACTCCGGGTGTCCCAGTTTCCTCCCACACTCCAAAGGTGTACAGGTCATGGTAAATTGTAGAGCCAGCTGGTACAAATGTCCCTGGTGTGTGTAGAATAGTGTTAGTGTGCGGGGATAGTGTTAGTGTGTAGAATAGTGTTAGTGTGTAAAATAGTGTTAGTGTGCGGGGATAGTGTTAGTGTGTAGAATAGTGTTAGTGTGTAGAATAGTGTTAGTGTGTAGAATAGTGTTAGTGTGTAGTGTTAATAGTGTTAGTGTGTAGTGTTATAGTGTTAGTGTGTAGAATAGTGTTAGTAGAATAGTGTTAGTGTGTGGTGGATAGTGTTAGTGTGTAGAATAGTGTTAGTGTGTAGAATAGTGTTAGTGTGTAGAATAGTGTTAGTGTGTAGTGTGTGTAGAATAGTGTTAGTGTGTAGAATAGTGTTAGTGTGTAGAATAGTGTTAGTGTGTAGAATAGTGTTAGTGTGTAGAGTGTGTATAGTGTTAGTGTAGTGTTAGTGTGTAGTGTGTAGTGTTAATAGTGTTAGTGTGTAGATAGTGTTAGTGTGTAGAATAGTGTTAGTGTGTAGAATAGTGTTAGTGTGTAGAATAGTGTTAGTGTGTAGAATAGTGTTAGTGTGCGGGTAGAATAGTGTTAGTGTGTAGAATAGTGTTAGTGTGCGGGGATAGTGTGTGTAGTGTGTAGAGTGTGTAGAATAGTGTTAGTGTGTAGAATAGTGTTAGTGTGTAGAATAGTGTTAGTGTGTAGAATAGTGTTAGTGTGTAGAATAGTGTTAGTGTGTAGTATAGTGTTAGTGTGCGGGATAGTGTTAGTGTTAGTAGTGTTAGTGTGTAGAATAGTGTTAGTGTGTAGAATAGTGTTAGTGTGTAGAATAGTGTTAGTGTGTAGAATAGTGTTAGTGTGCGGGGATAGTGTAGTGTGTAGTAGTGTTAGTGTGTAGAATAGTGTTAGTGTGCGGGGATAGTGTTAGTGTGTAGAATAGTGTTAGTGTGTAGAATAGTGTTAGTGTGTAGAATAGTGTTAGTGTGCGGGGATAGTGTTAGTGTGTAGAATAGTGTTAGTGTGTAGAATAGTGTTAGTGTGTAGAATAGTGTTAGTGTGCGGGGATAGTGTTAGTGTGTAGAATAGTGTTAGTGTGTAGAATAGTGTTAGTGTGCGGGGATAGTGTTAGTGTGTAGAATAGTGTTAGTGTGTAGAATAGTGTTAGTGTGCGGGGATAGTGTTAGTGTGTAGAATAGTGTTAGTGTGTAGAATAGTGTTAGTGTGCGGGTATAGTGTTAGTGTGTAGAATAGTGTTAGTGTGCGGGGATAGTGTTAGTGTGTAGAATAGTGTTAGTGTGTAGATAGTGTTAGTGTGTAGAATAGTGTTAGTGTGTAGTGTTAGATAGTGTTAGTGTGTAGAATAGTGTTAGTGTGCGGGGATAGTGTTAGTGTGCGGGGATAGTGTTAGTGTGCGGGGATAGTGTTAGTGTGTAGAGGATAGTGTTAGTGTGTAGAATAGTGTTAGTGTGTAGAATAGTGTTAGTGTGCGGGGATCGCTAGTCGGCGCAGTCTCGGCGGGCTGAAGGGTCTGTTTTCACGTTGCATCTCCAAACTAAACTAAAACATTTTCAATGCACTGAATATTGGCACTTATTCCCAAAGTACTGACTGCCTCCAGATTACCTCAATTTCACACATTCCCAGTGCGCAGCTGTCCTGGATTTGGACTGTCATGTGGCATTGAATATAGAGGGCTGCCTGTGGCATGTCAAAGAATCTCTGCACACAATGAAGCTGACCCCCCCCCCCCCCCCCCCCTCTCCCTACCTCTTCCTAATATCCTTAACCGTCAACCTTTTAACCTTGTGCATCACAAAATCCCACAAATCAGATCTAATAGCTATGCACGGTTGGCCCATTCTCGGTCACGTGTGTGACACAAAAAGATGAAAAATTGTACATAACGTCTCTTCGAATTGTGAAAGCATTGCAGGCATATTGTTTTGTACTGCACATATATGATTCTTTTTTTTCCGATTGATCAAGTGAAATTTTTTATACGTTATGCTGACAATATTTGTTAGTGTGGGTAAGAGGTCAAATAAGATTGGTCACGTGTGTGACCACACAGAAGCGTTTTACAAACTGTGAATTTTAAAAAGCTGGAATGTTCATATCTTTAGCAGACATGCATTATATTTCTGGGCAGGCAGGAAAATAGCAATGAATAAGATTAACCTCTTACAAGAATTTATTAATGTATGGCACCCTTACACCACAAAATAACAACCAGTTCATTTGAGAAGCTTACAACAAGCTTGTTGATCATAAATTCTCAAAATTTTGGTAACAATTCATCCCCTGCGCCCCCAACCTCCACATTTTCCCCTCTCTCTTCCCCTAGCCCCGCCTGGATGCATACCCATTTTTCCCACTACCCAGCCCCCTTTTCCTCTTTATTAATTTATCATTAATGTTTTATTATTATTAATGTTTAGTGTTTTCTGAGTCATTCGTATGTCATGTTGTTACATGTGGGCGGAGCACCAAGGCAAATTCCTTGTATGTGAATACTTGGCCAATAAACTTACTTACTTAACTTACACTAGCACTGCCCTACACACCAGGGACAATTTTACAACTTACCAAAGTCAATTAAACTTCTTCCTTCCAGCTTCCTGATTTATGCCTTCTCTCCTTATATTACAGCCTTTTGCATTCCTCTCATCTCTGGTTTTTGTTTATCAATCTGCCAATAACATCCTCCCCCCACTACCATAAATAGTCTTCCACGAGGCACCTGAACCAAAACGTCACCTATCCATGTCTTCCAGAGACGCTGCCTAATAGATAGCGCGAAAACAGGCACTTCCGCCCAACAAGTCCACACCGACCAGCGATCACCCCGCACACTAGCACTATCCTATTTACTCGGGACTGTTTACATTTTTGTTTAACCGAAGCCAATTACCTACAAACCTGTACTATCTTTCAATGTAGGCATTTGGTTCCTCGTTATTCCATCATCGATACTGATCAAAGACTTCTTTAAAATCTCCAACTGCCCAAGACATGGCAAAAGCATCAACTAATTCTTATCTCTGACCAGACAAGAACAAGCTGTTTGTGCTTTGCTCCTGAAATCAGTGACAGCTCTGTGACCTAAACTTTGTTGACTTAGCAGCATTCCATTGCCTCATGTTAGTCACCAGACTGGAGATAAAGACACTGATAACAGTCGGGAATAATCTCCATATGCACCTTTCTGTGATAAACAGCCAAAAAAAGGGCTTGTATTGCAAATGTGCTTTCCAGAACGTTCCAAAATCCTCACAGCAACCTGCATTCACGTGCTTGAGTTTTGATGTGTCCTAATGTCATTCAGCATGCACAGGTCCTTCAACTCAAGTCTCCAGCCATTTAGACCAATCATGCACAAATCCCATTATATTCTACCCAACTACTCCCGCCCCTCCAATCAATCATACTCTACCAGTCAGCTGAACACTGAGAGCCATTTCCAGCAATCGATTAACCTACCAACCCGCACATCTTTGGGAGGCGAGAGGACACCGGAGCACCAGTGCAAATGGGAGAAGCTGCAAACTACACACGGAACCTGGACTGCAGGTGCTGCATGGCAGCAGCTCTATTAGATGCACCACTGTGCCACTTTCTAGCATATTAAAACAGCGAGCATAATCATTGCACCCATCCAAAGTCCATCCAGCAAAGTGAAAAACGTGCTTATTCTTGGAACTCCTAACCTCTGCTGTTCATCTCAGGGGGTGGCACGGCAGTAGAGCTGCTGCCTCACAGCGCCTAGCGACCCCGGGTTCTAACCTGACTACGAGTGCTGTCTGTACGGAGTTTGTATCTTCTCCCTGTGACCTGTGTGGGTTTCCTCCCACACTCGTAGTCGTGCCTACTATGTTCTGTTGTGCTGAAGCAAAGCAAGAATTTCATTGTCCTATCTGGGACACATGACAATAAACTCTCTTGACTTGACCTCTTGACTTCAAAGACGCAATGGTTTGTAAGTTAATCGGCTTCGGTAAAAATCGCAAAACCAGCCGAGTTTTCCGCGAGTAAAATTCTATTTTACGCGAGTAAAATTCCGCGAGTAAAATTCTACTCGCTGCGGAACATCGTGGGGAGGTACTTGGGGGCAGTCGGGGCACAATGCAACACACTGATGAAATGCATATACAGGCGTCCAAACATGTCTAATGGTCTCCGATCAAAAGGGTGACTTACAGACAGGACGCATCCCCGTGTAGGCTCCTGATACACTGCCCGCTGTTCTCACATGGACGGTGATTATCCTGGCACTGCAGAGCTGCGGAGGAAAGAGCGAGAGAAGTCACTGTATGAGTGTGAGCTTCAATATAACGAGCAAAACCACAAATGAACAGGCAAATAAACAGCGGCAACCCGAGTTTCAGGAACGTTTGAAGTATTATTCCTGCAGGAACGCAGGAGGCTTTGCATTCTATACATAGAAACACAGAAAATAGGTGCAGGGGTAGGCCATTTGGCCCTTCGATCCATTCAATATGATCATGGCCAATCATCCAAAATCAATATCCCTTTCCAGCTTTCTTCCCATATCCCTTGATTCCATTAGCCCTAAGAGCTACATCTAACTCCCTCTTGACCCAGCAAGATCCCACAAACATATGATTGTGACCAGATAATCTTACTTGTTTTATTTGCAGTTATTTGCAGTAAAAGGATGCAATTTGAGTCTATGGTTAAACCATTGGCTTGGAAATTGCACATAACTCACTTTCTCTTCACCAAACAGTGCTGTGGGAATCAGCAAGACAGAAGTGGAATGGAGTGAATGGGGGGGGGGGGGGGGGGGGGGGGGAGAGGAAAAGTACGAGGATGAGAAGAAAAAGAAACAAGACAGAAAAAAGTACACAATTGACTGAACTGACAATCCTAACCATGACAATGTTAAATTAACATTTCACTTTAAACATACAAGCTTCCCAGTTGTGATCTGTGTCAGAAAGAGCTTCATCAGTAAATCTGAAGCAGGGTTTCGGCCAGAAACGTTGCCTATTTCCTTCGCTCCATAGATGCTGCTGCACCCGCTGAGTTTCTCCAGCACTTTTATCTACCTCAGCAAATCTGATTACTTTCACTTAAAAACCATGGGGAATGCATCTTGCTCTTGAGAAAACTTTGTAATACACACACATGGAATCATTGAATTTTACAATGCAGAGAGGTCAATCACCGTGATGCGCTTGCACTGGCTCAGAACATGGGGTCAAATTCGGTCCCACGCTCCGACGTCTCCCTCATAACCCTGCCATTTATATGTACCCAATTGCTCTCTAAACATTCTTACAGAGTCTGCTTCCACTTTTTGGGTAGTGTGTTCCAGATGTCTGTGTGTGAAAAACATTTCCCTTCATTTCCTGTCTATTCCTAAAGCTACTGGAAGATGGTGTGAAACACGCAGCCACCTAGAAATGACGCAGCATAGACCATGGGACATCTGACCCATTGTCCCAGTGCCTGCTCCACTCATCTAGTCTCCACCTGCTTCATTGCCTTAGCTACATATACACTATATATATATATATATATATATATATATATATATGTGTGTATATATATATATTATATTATGTGTGTGTGTGTGTGTGTGTGTGTGTGTGTGTGTGTGTGTGTGTGTGTGTGTGTGTGTGTGTGTGTGTGTGTGTGTGTGTGTGTGTGTGTGTGTGTGTGTGTGTGTATACATTGGCTTGCAAAAGTTTTCATACCCCTTAAACCTTTCCACATTTTATCACGTTACAACCACAAACATAAATGTATTTTATTGGGATTTTATGTGATAGACCAACACAAAGATGGAGCCAACCCTTCTGACACTGGCAACAATTCAGTGAAACGTCAGTCAAATCTCTCATTTTATTTTGCTCTAATTAGTCCAGCTCCCTAACCCTATTCAAGGAAATACCTTTTGCATCCAAGGTCACACATCCTAAAGTGCAGAATGAACACAGTTCTCTAGGTTCCCTAAAGCCAAAGATTCCTTCGCAGCTTGAGTTGCCACCTTCAAGATGGCGTGTCCTTCCTGATGGTGTCGTGCATCCGAAGTGCAGTTCTATCCTTTCCATCACATCATCTTCCTTCATGCCATCCGGAGTCTTTAAGATTGTATCCAGAACTGATTCATAATGTATCATCAAAAACACTTGAGGTCTTAATAATGACTTCTGGACCATTATAGCCATCAAACCATGCTAATATACATACATATTATGTGTGTGTGTGTGTGTGTGTGTGTGTGTGTGTGTGTGTGTGTGTGTGTGTGTGTGTGTGTGTGTGTGTGTGTGTGTGTGTGTGTGTCTGTGTGTGTCTGTATGTGTGTGTGTGTGTGTGTGTGTGTGTGTGTGTATCTATCTATATATATAATATAAAATTACTAGCATGATTTGATGGCTATTATATGTATATAATATCAAAGATAGCATGGTTTTACAAAGGAAAATTATTTTTTACTAGTGATTTATTTCTATTGAAGAAATGGGGATGGCTGAGAAGGGAAATGCAGTTGATATTGTGTGCATGGAGTTTTAATAGGTGTCTGGCAAAGTACCACGCACAGGATTAGCAGCAAAAGACAGCCACAGTATTGAAGAGATATCAGGGGCTTTGGTGGTGATGCCATTCCGATGTCTTAAGGTTATTGTAGTTTTTCCACTGTCTGGTTAGCATGTAGCAAAAAGCCTTCAGTGTACCTTGGTACACGTGACAATAAACTAAACTAAACTATGCCTCAGGAAACATGAATAGGTCTTAGAGCATGTTCAAAATGAGTAACATGGTTTCTGGAAAGAGAGCTTTCAGCCACAAGGTTGACAAGAAGCAGATCAGAGTTGTTCTCCTTGGAACAAACCAGGCTGATTTGAAACTCAAGAGAATGCAGATGCTGGAACCTTGAATAAAGCACAAAGTGCTGGAGTAATAGCGGTTTTGGCAGCATCTGTGAAGAGAATAGATAGGTGATGTTTTTGAAGAAGGGTCCCAATCCGAAACATGCCTTTCCATTCCCTCCACAGATGAAGGCTGAGAGGAGAAGGCAGGAACGGGGTACTGATTGGGGATGATCAGCCATGATCACATTGAATGGCGGTGCTGGCTCGAAGGGCCAAATGGCCTGCTCCTGCACCTATTGTCTATTGAGATGCGGCAGAGTTGCGCAAGATCAAACTGAGTGCCGATCGGGCAAATAGTGTGAGTCTGCTCCATCAGTGAACCGTTCATAGACCTTAAGAGTACAGATTTAAAGATGTGGTGGGAGATGGATGAGTGGGACAGAGGAAAACCTTTCTTCTGGACACTGCAGATATGTCCGTGTCTGAACATCGCTGGAAATAGAGACACTTAGAACTTTCAAAGGGAGTTGGTAGGCGTAAGATTAGTCATGATTTGGAGAAAGAGAAGAACTTGAGGGTGATTGGATTGTGCTGCTAAGTGTCAGAAAACTGATGACCAATTTCCTATTCTTTTAGATTCTCTCAGAATAACCCAGGATGCCTCCCACAGAAACCAGCCAATTTGACCACTTTGTGCATGTTGCCAACCTTATACACTCATCCTCTTTACTTTGTGTACATTCAATGTTACTAAAGCCTTCTCATTCTCATTGAAGTCGCCAGCATCTAATTTCCTATCTCATGCCTGAAACCTTTCCTCCAGAATAAGTAATTTTGATCCCATCCTTAAAATGGCTGTCCTTTCACTTGTAACTCGCCTTCTTGTTAGCAACTAATTCTTTGCCTACTCTCTCTAATTGACATTTCTTGTACCCTGCATTTAGCTTGCTTGCCTCGTATACAGGTCGTATAGATTTCGTATGGAGGACATAGGATTAAAGGTGAAGGGGAGAAGATTTAATAGGAATCCGAGGGACAACTTTTTCACAGGTATGTGGGTGTATGGATCGAGCTGTCAGAGGAGGTAGTTGAGGCAGGGACAATCGCAATTTAAGAAACAATTTGACAGGTACATGGATAGGACAGGTTTAGAGGGATATGGGCCAAATGCAGGCAGGTGCGACAAGTGTAACTGGGACTTGTTGGCCGGTGTGGGCAAGATGGGCCAAAGGGCTTATTTCCATGCAGTTTGTAATGTCCACATCACTTTACAATCTCTCACGCTTACATCTGAAACAAGCTGGCAATGGCGGCGGAGCTAACCCAGAAGGGTTAGAGGGAAGGGTTACCCTAACGGCAAGTCGGAATGCAAGCAGTGCTTACCCGGAAGGCAGCATGCTGCAGAAAGTGCTCTATATGCAGCCGGACACCACTGAGACAGTTAATTCAGCAAGTTATTTTCGGCAGGGGATGGGGATGAGGATTCTGACACATACAACCTGACTTATATAAGAGTTCATGGAACTCAACCCTTACATAAGTCAAGGAATGCCTGTATAGCCTTTCATACCTTCAACATATGAAAATACATCAGCCTCAATGAAATGTCAATATATGTTGCTAGGCTGTTCCATATATATCAAATCTCACTGATGGACATAACACATATGACACAAAAAGCTGGAGTAACTCAGCGGGACAGGCAGCATCTCTGGATAGAAGGAATTGGTTACATTTCGGGTTGAGACCCTTATTTTGAAACGTGACCCATTCCTTATATCCAGAGTTGCTTTCTGTCCCGCTGAGTTACTCCAGCTTTTTGTGTCCATCTTTGATTGAAACCAGCATCTGCAGTTCCTTCCTACACATATAGCACTGACACACACTACATCAGCCATTAACTCACTCCTGTACAACATATCTCCCAGTAAGGTAGACACAAAATGCTGGAGTAACCCAGCGGGTCAGGCAGCATCTCTGGGGAGAAGGAATGCAGTTCTTTCCTGCACATATCTCCCAGTAATATCACTGATACTCAAGTCAATATATGTACCAGTAATCACACTGATAAACACATTCTAACACACCCACCAGTAATCTCAATTATACTCATGTCAATATATCTGCCAGTAATATCACCAATGGATACTGATAAATCAGTCTGAAGAAGGGTTTCGGCCCGAAATGTTGCCTATTTCCTTCGCTCCATAGATGCTGCTGCACCCGCTGAGTTTCTCCAGCATTTTTGTCTACCTTCGATTTTCCAGCATCTGCAGTTCCTTCTTAAACAATAAATCAAGAGAATCAGGAATGTTTTATTGTGATATCTCCTGGAGCAGAACAATGCGATTCTAACTCGGAGCAGCAGAACAGGTTTGTAAACACAATACTCAATAGATAACACAACAAAGATGTTCAATACAAAAAAAGCCCAGTGCTGTATAGTGCAAAACAAAGCACAAAGTCCCTCGTGCAAACAAGGCAGTTTGTGGCTTAGTTGGAGTTCAGTGTTCAATAGCCTGATGGTTATTTGGAAAGAAGCTGTTCCTGAACCTGGACAATACAGTTTGCAGACTCCGATACCTTCTCTCTCTGATGGCAGGAGTGAAATAAAATATATACCAGTAATCTCACTGACACACAACCTATTAACCATCAATTTACTGATACACACACTCGAAAGGGCCTGACCCACTTGGCGATTCTTTTCGCCGACTGCCAGAGTCATTGACTGACGTATCAGGCTCGCCGAAAGATTTTGAACATTTCAAAATCCAGCGGCAACAAAAGCAAATGTTGCGACACTTGTGGAAACACCGCGCGTCAATACGTCATCACGCCGCGACTTTTTCCGTGACCTGATATGTCATCGCCGAAAATACGCCAAGTGGGACAGGCCCTTAACAAATCTATCAGTAGTTTCACTGGATGTATGATACTTTTTTATCACAGGTCACAGTGAAATAACTGCCAGCAAAATCAGTCTGAAGAAGGGTCTCAACCCTTCATCATCCATTCCTTCTCTCCAGAGATGCTGCCTGTCCCGCTGAGTTACTCTAGCATTTTGTGTCTATCTTCGAGCTCTGCGTCAAAATAAATTCACAGATATACATGGCCACATATCGAGCGTGATATACATTTGTTGATGTGTGCACAACATCAGAAGGTTTAGAATACTAATAGCAAGGAAATAAGAGAAGACTAACCTCTGCTGCCTCAAACGCAAGAAGAGAGGAGGCAAATTCAGTGAATTAAAAAGCATCTGTCCCAAGTTGATGCAAATCAAACAGCGGTAGAAAGAATAGTAACAAAGCCAAAGGTAGTAATACAACGGGGAATAATACACACTGGGGCAAGACATTTGAAAGAGAGAAACAGGAAAGTACAGCTCCCTGGATGACCAAAGATACAGAGGCACTGGGAAAGTTGGTGAACAAAATTGCAGAGTGAGTTATTACAATCTATAGCGCACTGCTTGGAAGCAGGTTTAAGAGTAATTTACAAAAGGTTACTCAAAAATGAAAACATTGCTTTATACAGATTACTTATTCAGTAATATTACTGCTGCTTTGCTGAATGTTTAGAGTCGGTTTACTGGTAGATGTACATGCGAGTTTAATTGTACGTTTGCTGGTGTGCATATTGTTGAGGTTACCGGTAACTTTGGTGTTTGATGAGTTTACCCATGGGGAGGGCTGAACCACCATGGAGTTACAGAGCACGGAAACGGGCCAACTTGCCCATGCTGACCAAGGGGCCCCATCCACGCTAGTCCCACCTGCCTGCATTTGGCCCGTATTCCTCTAAACATTTCCCATCTATGTCCCTGTCCAAATGCCTTGTAACCAAGCATTCACCAGAGGGGAGGTATACAGAAGGAAGGACCAGAGAGGAGAGAAGGAACGGGGCTGGCATTACCTAGATAATCCTTTCAAAGAGCCGCCACAGACACAAGCAATCAGCCTTGGAATCTCTAGTGCACCATTCTACAATGATTTCTTAAAACACCAGGAGCAAACTCATTGATAAAAGTGGTAGTAACTCAGGCCATGGGGAATAGGGCAAACTGTGGAATAGCATCCCGCTCCTCATCAGAACTGCCCCCACCATCGACTCCTTTAAGTCACGACTCAAAACCTATTTCTACTCCCTGGCGTTTTTGAGCCCCTCTGAGGGGGCGCTGTAAACAGTTTATGTATGTATTGTTACATTCGTAACTGTCACTGTATGTCATGTTGTTACTTGCGGGCGGAGCACCAAGGCAAATTCCTTGTATGTGAACACTTGGCCAATAAACTTACTTCGGTCTGTCTGCCGTTGTATGTATCTACCGAGTTGTTTTTAAACGTGCTACACAAATAAATGTATTACTATCATTATTAGTATTATTATTTAGCAGTATATTTTAGAATATGTGGGGATTGCTATAAATCTACTGGAGCACCAGCCAATTGTCAAGACAGCAACACTGGTGTTGGGGGTTTATGAGGATCAAAGAGCAGCTCTCTTGGTGAAAGCAGATCACTGGCTAAGTACTAAAGAGAATTGTCTTCAAAAGTGAGCACGTCATAATAAAATGGTATATGTAAGGAAACCGGATCGAGTAGAATAAGAGAACAAATAGAAAGGAAGTGTGTGAAAGGTTGACAGAGCTCAGCGTACGTCAGCATGTCTGGATGGGATGCATCCTTGCCTCCACAAGATGATAGGTATGATGACACTGTTCATTTATCAAGTCAAGTCACTTTTATCTACATAGCACATTTAAAAAACAACTCTCATTAGCCAAAATGCTCTACATTGGTATAAGAATAGTATAACAAACAACGGGGGTTCATAGATTAAAAATACAAACATCACTATATGCATATAGCCCTCGCTCAGAGGACGTCAAAAAAGGCTTGGGAGTAGAGATGAGTTTTATGTCTCGACTTATCAGTTGTGTGGGGCCCATATCATTGAACTGGAGGCTTGCAAATGATGCATCCTTGTTTGCCAAGCAAAGAGCTGGATGAACTCAGCAGGTCAGACAGGCATATGTTGTGGAGGGGATGGATAGACAAGTTTGCAGGTTTGGACAGGCAATGCAATCAGCCTAAAGACGATTTTCGATCCGAAACATCATCTGGCCATTCGCTACACAGATAATGCCTGATCTGCCGACTTCCTCCAGCACTTTGTATTTTGCTCAAGATTGCAGCATCTGTAGTTAATTGTGTCACTGACCCTAGTCACTGGCGGAGAAATGTGTGAAGAGAATTGCTTCTCAAAAGCAGCTGTCATTTTGAAAAATATATCAAAGAAGCAGATACATTGAGGTCATTTATCAATCCAGATTTTATTAACACTAACAACTTGGCCTCATGTTTGGCACAAACATTGTGGGCCAAAGAGTCAATTCCTGTTCTGTATTGTTCTATGTTTTGACATTCACATAAAAGAGCTACTGGAAAGTGTATTGATTCACACACGAATCAATATACATGGCCACCAGGTCATGTATATTCCATCTAGCCCTTCCTCAATATATATTCAGATATTTAAAATTCTTAATTATTATTAAGATGTTGGTTTAATATTCTTCTGAAATTTTCCCCAACAATATTCCTGTCCACAAAATATAACCAGTGCTTTACCAAATTCCAGCATGAGCCCTCAAAGGATTCCCCCTTAAAGCTGTGACCCTTGTGATAGTACTTTTGATGAATACTGGTACTATTATAGAATTAATAGTACTTATTACTAATAGTACAATTTCTACTTTTTCTACCACTATTGTTGTGAAGAAACAGGAGCCAGTTAAGCTGAAATTCCCACTTCTGCCATGCTAGCTCTTGTGTGAACAAGATTGCCAACATCACCTCAAGATCTTGCGGCAACTTACTCCTTCAACTCAGAAACCTCATTGATCAAGCTGTCATTTACAATCTATTACCTGCAAGGCTTTGCCCTGCCTCTCCGCTCTTCTAGCTTTCCCAACTCGCCCCCCCCCCCCCACCCCACAACCCATCTTTCCCCCACAATCAGTCTGAAGAAGAGTCCCAAATGGAAACGTCATCAATCCATGTTTTTTTATTGTGGGGTTTTTTGTGCAGGAATAGGCCATTCGGCCCTTCGAGCCAGCACCGCCATTCAATGTGATCATGGCTGATCATCCCCAATCAGTACCCCGTTCCTGCCTACTCCCCATATCCCCTGACTCCGCTATTTTCAAGAGCCCTATCTAGCTCTCTTGAAAGCATCCAGAGCTGGAGCAACTCAGTCATGCAGCATCTAGAGTCTGTGGAATTCTCTGCCTCCACCGCCGTCTGCGGCAGATAATTCCACAGACTCTAAATGCTGCATGACTCTGAGTTGCTCCAGCACTTTGTGTCTTTTTTTTGTAGATCAGCATCTGCAGTTCTTGTAATCCAATTATCATTTACATACAAGGATTCTAATCTCAATTTACCTCGGTTACCACTGCTCTCCAGTCTAATCCATCCTGATTGTGGATTAGCCTTTACTTTAACGGAGTTCCTCCATCCCAACCCATGTTGTCTCTCCCCTCTCCAACATTGGTGTCGACAATATATGACCAGTAAGTTACCACATAGATGAACCCTGGAGATTGATGGCTGCCAGGTCACTCCTCCAGGATCCGTTCCCTCTGGTAGTTTAGCCCTGTCCCACAGGCAAATGCAGACATGCAACAAAGGCTTTTCCCCGTACCATGGTTCAGGTGACAATAAACAATAAACTAAACAAAAACACTTTGGGTCGGCCATTTAGGACTGAGATGAGTAAAAACCTTTTCACCCAGAGAGTTGTGAATCTGTGGAATTCTCGGCCACCGAAGGCAGTGGAGGCCAATTCACTGGATGTTTTCAAGAGAGAGTTAGATAGAGCTCTCAGGACTAAAGGAACCAAGGGATATGGGAGAAAAACAGGAATGGGGTACTGATTTTAGATGATCAGCCGTGATCATATTGAATGGTAGTGCTGGCTCGAAGGGCCGAATGGCCTACTCCTGCGCCTATTTTTCTATGTTTCTACATCACCAAAGCCACTATTAAACTGAACAATGTACACACCAGCAAAGGTATAATGAAACTCAAGATAGACACAAAATGCTGGAGTAACTCAGCATGGACAGGCAACATCTCTGAATAGAAGGAATGGATGATGTTTTGGGTCGAGACCCTTCTTCAGACTAGGAGTCAGGGGACAGGGAGACTAATATATGTAATAATTAAACTCTCTGGCACACATGGCCTTCACACCTACCAGAAAAATAAGTATAAACACCCAAAAAAACTGCAGTAAAGTTACTGAATAGGTAATCCATAAAAGGCAAACACAAACGACAACTGTGGTAAATTAGGAATTTTAATTCAGTTGATAGAATCTCAAAACTCATTATTGGTGAAATGTTATATTATTATTCAATTGGGGAATGGCTTCTGCCATCCATGCCAGGTCAAACGTATAGGGACTACAATCCCACCAGCACCAGCTCCGAATCATATTCCGTACATATATCAAAGGCAATGGATTTGCAGCATCGAGAGGGCAACAAAGGTTTTGGGGACCTTGCCAGTAATGTCCATATCCTGATAAAGAATGCTTGAAGACAGGCGCTGAATCTGCCTGACATCGCACTGAAACACTGTTGGCTGTACATCATCAAAATATTTTGATCAGCTTCATTCTGGTGTTTTAGGTTGGGTTATGTAGATGGAAGCTCAGTAACAGGCCCTTCAGGCCGCAATGTGTGTGCTAAACACGATGCCAAGATAAAATAATCTCCTCTGCCTGCAAGTGATCCATGCTCCCTCCATTCCCTGCATAACTTGTGCCTATCTAAAAGCCTCTTAAATGCCACTATTGCATCTGCCCCCACACCACCACCACCACCAACACATGTGGCAACGGCCAGGCACCCACCACCCCGTGTAAAAGTCCTACCCTTCCCACCTGCATAAAACTTTGCCACTCTTACCTTAAAGCGATGCCCTCTAGTCTTTAACATTTCCATCTTGGGGGGAAAAAAACCTTCCGACCGTCTACCCTAATGTGCCGCTCTTAAAGTTATATACAAGTCTCCCCTCAGCCTCTGACAATCAAGAGAAAACAAACCCAAATTTGTCAACTCTCGTCTTGTAACTAATACTATTTATCCAATCAACTTTCTGGTAAACCAGTCTGAAGAAGGGTCTCGACCCGAAACGTCGCCTGTTCCTTCTCTCCATAGATGCTGCCTCACCCTCTGAGTTTTTCCAGAATTTTTTTGCCTACCTTCGATTGTTCCTGCATCTGCAGTTCTTTCTTAAACATTCTGGTAAATCTCGTTGGAGTTCTATACTGTATATACTACACCTTGTATACTATTCCCATTTTCCACAATTTCTTTTTAATGAATAGCTTAAGGGCCTGTCCCACGATGCGAGTTCACCCAAGAGCTCTCCCGAGTATTTAAAAAAAAATCAAACTCGTGGTAAGTACGTAGAATGTACGTAGCGGATACGTCAGAGTTCGTGGATGTCTCGTAACGGCTCGTAATGCTAACGGCAGGTACTCAGGAAACGCAAAAACTCGTGAAGTTTTTTCAACAGTGTGAAAAATTTCCAAGAGTCAAAAAATATTCGTGATGAGGTACCACGAGTTTGATTTTTTTTTTAAACTAGGGAGATCTCTTAGGTGAACTCGCATCGTGGGACAGGCCCTTAACTCTACCAAAGCAGGCGCATGTTTTTTACTGTGTTAACTTTCCTCACTCTAGAAACTAATACTTCATCGGTGCCAGAGCCACATCCACTGGGAGGTTGCAGCAGGCAGCATTGAACTAGTTGGACTTGGGCAATGCTGGGCTGAGCTGCAACACATAGAGGGATTTGTCCAAGAATAATAGTCCAGAGGTACAACGGTACAATGGCGCAGCGGTAGAGTTGCTGCCTTACAGCGTAGTAGACCCCAGTCCGAACCTGATGACGGCTGCTGTCTGTACTGAGTTTGTACATTCGCCCAGAGTCCTGCTCCGGTTTCCTCCCACGCTCCAAAGACGTGCATGTTTCAGTAAAAATTTGTTTCGGTAAAAATTGTCATTTGTCCCTAGTATTGAGGATAGTGCTAGTGTTCGGGGATGGCTGGTCGGCGCGGAATCGTTTGGCCAAAGAGCTACTGTGTCCCTGCTGTATCTCTGTGCTAAACAAGTTGGTACAAGATGCTGAGTTATCGGTTACAAAACTGGCAGGTGGTCACTGGGACATTTCCTTCATCAAGCTACAATTTGGGATGGGGGCAAGGAAGAAGTAGGAAGGTAGGGGAGGTGGGCCAAGGGGATGGGTAATGGAAAAATACTGGACAACACAGGGAAGCAAAACCAACTAACTGGAATGATGGATGGATATCCTTTTGTACTGGAAGCCAGTCCTATTCTTTTGCTGGACAGGCCAAGGTTAATAGCTGTGGACAAAGCAAGGTTAAATTCTTCTGCAATCACGACTGCTAATTTAATAGTCTTGCAATCTTCATTGCCAAGTGCACAAGTTTGGATTGGCATCCTCTGTGCCTCTAGCCTCTCCATGTTAATTAAATCCCAAAATCTTGGTCCCAGTCCAATGATAAATTTCTCTTCCAAATTCTGCAAAATAGCCATTGCCCTTAAAGTGCGATGCCCAAAACCGAACACCAGACACATGGTACCCAAACAAAGACTTATAAAGAAGACACAAGGAACTGTAGCTGCTGGAATCATGAACAAAAGGACAAAGCGCTCAGCAGGTTATGCCACATTTGTGGAGGAATGGACAAGTGACATTTGGGTCAGGACCCTTCTTCAGACTGGTGTATATCGAGGTTCAAATTATAACGTTTCAGCATTACACCTGCACTATCTGCCTCCTTTTTAAAAAGCCTTTAAAAAAAATTTGGTTTATCTTATCCAGTGATAGACACAAAATGCTGGAGTACCTCAGCGGGTCAGGTCGCATCTCTAGTGAAAAGGAATGTGATGTTTCAGGTCGAAACCCTTTTTCCGACTCTTATCCAGTCATCCATCCAGTCCACACACTCTCTGGTCTCTTCAAAACTGTACTTTTCAGTTCATATTTCTCCCCATTTGTCCTGCCCAATGTCTTTGCTTCACAGTTGTATCATTCCATGTGTGTTGTTAATGAACCTCAGAGTGAGTTTCTCAGTGGATCCAAAGGGGAGGAGGAGAGTGAGCCCAGAGCATTTGGACCACAGATTTCTTCCAGTTTAGAAGACATAAAGTGCTGGAGGAACTCAACAGGTCAGGCAACATCTTAGAAAAATGCAGATACCAATGCAAATGATGTTTCAGATCGGAAGACCTTCTTCAGACTGCATTGTATTTCTTCCAGTTTACATACAGTTAAAACTCCAAGCGAATTGTGAAAGATGTCCTTGGCAAAAGGCAGTACAACTCCAACAATCTGGCACCTTTGGTGGAGCGGGATTAGCAGAGTTTCCGGACTTTTGGACATGACTTGGTATTGAGACCCCAACCAACACATTATAATTTTGCTTTGTTTGTTTAACATGTTATAAAGATGATAAAATATTTTTCCCAGTGAATTTAAAGGGAGCAGGAAATATGCAACGCTCCAGACCCCTCCATTCCATCTACAAACTAACTGACGCCCTGACCACTGGTGTTCCAGACCCCCAGCTATACACCTCGACTACAGTCCAGACCACAGCTCCGGCCACAGACCCTGCTTGCTCTCTGGACCCTGCCTCACGATGTTGTAGACCATCTACAGTTCAAATGAATCCTCAATCACTGTCGGTTCCCTTGATAACCCGTGTAGGGCAAACCATTACAGAGAGTTGAACAGAAGATGTGCCACACAGCAAAGGGGAGAGGAAGAGTGAACTCATTCATTCCGTTGACGCTAGAACCACAAGATTACCACAAAGCAGGAAGGAGCAGTAGACAAGAGCTGTTTGCTTTTTGATAACGACTTATGTTTATGTAGCATCTCGAATGCAGTTAAGTATTTTCAGTTCATAAGTTTTAGGAGCAGAATTAGGCCATTCGGTCCATCAAATCTACTCCGCCATTCAATCATGGCTGATCGATCTTTCCAACTCAACCCCATTCTCCTGCCTTCTGCCCATAACCCCAGACACCCGTACTAATCAAGAATCTATCATAGAAACATACAAAATAGGTGCAGGAGTAGGCCATTCGACCCTTCGAGCCTGCACCGCCATTCAATATAATCATGGCTGATCATCCAACTCAGTATCCTGTACCTGCCTTCTCTCCATACCCCCTGATCCCTTTAGCCACAAGGGCCAACTCCCTCTTAAATATAGCCAATGAACTGGCCTCAACTACCTTCTGTGGCAGAGAATTCCACAGATTCACCACTCTCTGTGTGAAAAATGATTTTCTCATCTCAGTCCTAAAAGACTTCCCCCTTATCCTTAAGCTGTGACCCCTTGTTCTAGACTTCCCCAACATCGGGAACAATCTTCTTGAATCAAGCCTGTCCAATCCCTTAAGAATGTTGTGAGTATCTATAAGATCCCCCCTCAATCTTCTAAATTCCAGCGAGATCTCTGCCTTAAAAATATTAATTGACTTAGCCTCCACAGCCTTCTGTGACAATGGATTCCACCAGTTGAGTTAAAGATCTGTGGCCAAACAAAATCTGAGCCCATGCTAACTAACTCTGGTCCCAAAGACGTGCTAGTATACAGGTTAATCGGTCCCTGTAAATTATCCCTGGTGTGTGGTAGAATGGGAGGATTGTGGGGAGAATTACATTTGATGAGATTAGTGTAGGATTAGCGTGAATGCATGGTTGATTGTTGGTGGTGGAGTCGATGGGCTGAAGGGCCTGTTCCGGTGCTGTATCTCTCTTTCCTGACTCTGTGAATGAATCTGCTTCCAATGTCCTTTCAGCCAGGGAACTCTGGCCCGGGAGTACTTGCAGCAAGATCAAAGTTTTGCTCTTATCACTCCCGAGTTCTTTAGCTAATCACCGAATCTGTGTAAAACACCAGGGACGGCAGCGTGCGTGGACGGAATACTTGGCAACTTCTTTGGGCCACTATATGTATGTAGTGATGTTTGTATTGAATCTATGAACCACTGTTGTATAATGTTAGTACCTCCACCCTAGTAAAGCAAAAAGCTGGAAAAGAGGCGGGGATGGGACAAAGCTTAACAAGTAATGGGTGGATGCAGGTGAGAAGGGCCGATTGGCCGATCTGTAGAGTAAGTGACAAAGGCTAGAGATAAAAAGGTGTCAAAACATAAGGAGAAGAGTGAAACAGAGCCAGAGGGAGGAATGTCAATGGAAGTGGACAAAGAAGCTGGTGGGGGTGGGGGGTGGGGGGTGGACTACGGAACAGTGGGACAAATGGTGGGCACAGGAAAGGAGGAGAGTTGCGGAACAGAACAGATAGATTTTAGGTTTAAGCTCATTATTGTTACATGTATCGAGTTACAATAAAAAGCTTTGTTTTGCATGTTACATAGAAACATAGAAAATAGGTGCCGGAGGAGGCCATTCGGCCCTTCGTGCCAGCACCGCCATTCATTGCGATCATGGCTGATCGTCCCCAATCAATAACCCGTGCCTGCCTTCTCCCCATATCTCTTGATTCCACTAGCCCCCTACAGCTCTATCTAACTCCGATCAGATCAGGTAACACTATACATAATTACAATAAAGTTAAATTCAAGTGGAATAGGTAGAGCAAAGGGGAAGGTACAGCGAGCATAGTTCTCAGCACCGTAATACACCAGGTCGATGTCTACAATGGGGCAGTGGTGAATCAGATGGGGAAGGGTGTGTTACTTAAAATTGGAAAATTCAATGGTCACACACAACGTGCTGTTGTGCAGATGCTGATTTCCATCGAAGATAGACACGAAATGCTGGAGTAACTGTCCGATGAAGGGTTTCGGCCCGAAACGTCGCCTATCTCCTTCGCTCCTTAGATGCTGCTGCACCCGCTGAGTTTCTCCAGCATTTTGTGTAACCCTCGATTTTCCAGCATCTGCAGTTCCTTCTTGAACAACATGCTGGAGTAACTCAGCGGGTTGGGACTCTTCCCGAAACGTCACCAATCCTTTTCTCCAGAGATGCTGCCTGACTCACTGAGTTACTTATCCCTGCATTTGGTGTCTGTCTATCTGCCAGGTGCTGTTCTTCACTCTGGCGATGGAGGCCCAGGACAAAAATGCCGGGATGAGAATGGGAAGGAGGATTACAATGGTGAGCGTCTATGGCTCCAAACTCAACGGCTTGTGTTTAGAACGAAGGCGACATGGTGGGCCAGGACAGAGGCCCAGAGACGGGGAGGGGGGAAGACCATTGAATGTTCACCCTGTCTCTGTTTGTCTCCTTGCCGGTGGATGTCGGGAAGAAGGTGAAATGTCATTTCTCAAGAGCTCCTCCAGCATTCAGCAACTGGCTGCTGCAGAGGGCTGACAGATACTGGGACAGTCAATGGGTGCACAGACACAAAGCCTCATGTTAATTTGGAGAGGGGCAGCGAGGAAAAAAAAGGAGTTGGTTGGGGTGGGGGGGGGGGGGGGGGGGGGGGGGGTGGGTTGGTGGAGGGACCTTGGGCACCAAGTTCAGAAGTCAGATTCCAACTAAATTAAGAAAAGATTAGAATCACTCCCTTCCAAACAGAAATAAATTGTAACGCTGCAGATATAGGGATAGAGAAAAAAAAGAAAATAATTTTGAGGAAAAAAAAAAAAATCCTTGCAGGAGTGAGTTGGAAGGAACTGTAATTGCTGGGTTACACAGAAGGGAGACACAAAGTGCTGGATTAACTCAGCGGGTCAGGCAGCATCTCTGGAGAGAAGGAAGATGCTGCCTACCCCGCTGGGTTACTCCAGTGGCTCCCTTTCAGGAATGAGCTGTATTGGCAGCCTGTGCCTCAAACAATGGAGCCTGGGTATCACTGAGTGACGAGGATCTCGTCTTGTCGAGGCTGAGCAACAATGCAAGTCACTCTAGCATTTTGTGCCTACCTTCCCATGCCAAGTAGAAGTCTGGACACGGCCACACCCTGGTCACATTATCACCGGGCTTGTGGTGCAGTGTCCCAGCCCCTACAATAGACCTGGGCGCTCACTGACTTCACCATTCCCCTCTGCCTGCCTTCAACTCGTGGGTTCCCAAGGAGACTGTGAGTTGTGAAGGATTACCCGGCCGTAAACCAAATCTCCACGACCCACGCTCCCTTCTCTCCCCCCGACCCTCTAGCCTCCTTCCATCGCGAGTAATCGACTCATTGGAAGGGGAGGGAGGGCTGTGCCTGAATTCGCTGCCAGGATTCACTGAACTCCCTGACCAACTTGGATGAAGGGCATGTGAGAGAAAAAAAAAAACAACTTAAAAGTGGGATCAAGCAGTTCTCCGGCGGAGGAGGGAATGGATTATTTATTGAGTCTCTTGTGTGGCTGGGGTTGTGTTAGCATCATCATATGACGAGCAGCTGCTGGACTCTGCATCTTTTGGAGTTCAAAGCCAAATTCAACAACAAAAATCATCCCGCGAATGGGATGATTTGTAAATTTTCCAACACACACGAATGAGATTCATCGCCTCTTTTTTTCCACGCTTAACGCAAGCTTACATTAAGTGTGTGTGTGTGTTTGCTCCAACACCCGGCGCCGCAAATGCAAAGGGATTTTTGGGGCAATATTGCGGTGAATCTGCGGGCTTTTGTCTCTCAATGGCCCCAATGAAACTGCAGAACAAATGACCGACTGTATGGCTGAAAGCCGGTGCATTTTGGTGAGCGACGCTCAGCAAACAATGGGGCTTTTCTGTACACTTTGAAATCCGTCTCCTTAAAAAAAAAACCACACGAGATAAAAATCTGCTGTTTTCGACGCGGCCGTTTGCAACAGTCAGAAACACACATAAAGTTTCCCAGATCTTGCAGCTGGGATCCCACATTAATTTCGTTGAGTTCAAACACAAAGGGGCTCTCGGGGAGTGAAGACTCGCAGTGAGTGCCTCGTCCCGCAGTTAGCTGTGAAATGCAGTGATTTGCAACCAACTAAAACCATTCCCACGATCGTTCAGTAACACATTTTTCTACATAAACATGCCACCTGATACTATGCAGAAAACCCCATCGCAAATCCTGATTCCCCCCTCCCCCCCTGTCCTGTACAGATACTTCTTGCAAATAAAGTTTTCCTTAAATCAAACCGTACCTTCACAAAGCGCCGTCAAACAGACTCCCCAAAGTAAATTCCAGAGTTTTAAATCCCCCATTGCTCGCAGTTTTAAAGTTCCGAGATTTTCTCCGATTCCTCGTTTAACTTATACATCCGTCCAAACGTGGAGCCCAGGGTTTCTTTGTGATCATGGGGAAAGGAGGGGGGGGGGGGGTGGATTTATGCACTTTTTGTTTTAAAAAGACAAAGCGCCGGGAGAAGCCTCGGCTCGAACCCCCGATCCCGCGCCTCCAAACTTCAGAGCAAACTTTTTGAAAAGTTCATCACCGCTGGCAGCCTGGAGTAGCGCAGCGGCTGTATCCGTGCGCGCCGCACACGGGGGCTGTCCCAATTGACTGGCTCCGGCACTCAGCCCTCAGCACTCAGCCGGGTCGCCGCTGCTCGATAGGCAGCTCCCAGGCGACAGCCCCCGAGTGTGTGTTCCCTCTCCCTCTTGCTTCAGCTGGCAGAGGGAGGGGAAACGCAATCTGCTTGAACTACTTCCTAGAGGCAGAAAGTTGCCATTTACTCTCAGTGAAAAGTTTAGCTGCAGTTAACTTCAGAGTGTTGGGCTTTCTTGCTAACTCTAAAATGACTCAACGAAGGATTGAGAAATGGTGAGGAAGTTTGGGCCAAGGGGAAGTATACTTAATATTAGAACATTTTGATGCATCAGGGGAAGGAATTGTTATTCATAGAGCACAGTCCTCTCTTGGTCTGTTGCCTGCAGTGAAGCATTATGATAAACCTTTTACTGAAAGTCTGAAGAAGGGTCTCGACCCGAAACGTCGCCTATCTCCTTCGCTCCTTGGATGCTGCTGCACCCGCTGAGTTTCTCCAGCTTTTTGTGTACCCTCGATTCTCCAGCATCTGCAGTTCCTTCTTTAAAACTTTTACTGAAAGTGGTTTGTGGCTTGTTTTTGCTTTATATATATATATATATATATAGATACAGACACACATACACACACACACATATATATATAAACATGTGTATATATATATATATATATATATATATATATATATATATGTTAAAGAAGGAACTGCAGATGCTGGAGAATCGAGGGTACACAAAAGGCTGGAGAAACTCAGCGGGTGCAGCAGCATCTAAGAAGCGAAGGAGATAGGCGACGTTTCGGGTCGAGACCCTTCTTCAGGCTGGTCAGGGATCAGGGAAACAAGAGATATAGACGGTGATGTGGAGAGATAAAGAACAATGAATGAAAGATATGCAAAAAAGTATCGATGATAAAGGGAACAAGCCATTGTAAGCTGTTTGTGGTGTGAAAATGAGAAGCTAGTGCGACTAGGTTGGGGGAGGGAGATAGAGATAGAGGGAATGTCAGGGCCCCAGGGCTGAGGGAGAGGTGGGAAGGGGAGGAGACAGCAAGGGTTAACAGAATTGAGAAAATTCAATGTTCAAGCCCAGAGGATGCAGACTCCCCAAGCGGAATATGAGGTGCTGTTCCTCCAACTTGCGGTGTTGCTCACTCTGTCTGTGGAGGAGGCCCAGGACCGAGAGGTCGGATACGGAATGGGAGGGGGAGTTGAAGTGCTGAGCCACCGGGAGGTCGGCTTGGTTATTGCGGACCGAGCGGAGGTATTCGGCGAAACGATCGCCAAGCCTCCGCTTGGTCTCACCGATATAGATCATCTGGCATCTAGAGCAGCGGATGCAGTAGATGTGGTTGGAGGAGGTGCAGGTAAACCTCTGTCGGACCTGGAAGGACTGCTTGGGTCCCTGAAAGGAGTGGAGGGGGGAGGTGAAGGGACCATTCTGCACTCAAATACACTTGGACCATTTCCGACATCTCCCTACCATTCCTTGACCTCACCATCTCTATTGCAGGTGATACACTCCTGACCGACATCCACTACAAACCAACTGACTCCCACAGCTACCTGGACTCCCATCCTGCTTCCTGTAAGGACTCCATCCCCTATTCCCAATTCCTCCGTCTACGCCGCATCTGCTCCCAGGATGAGGTGTTCCACACCAGGTCATCACAAATGGCCTAATTCTTCAGAGAATGGGGATTCCCCTCCCCCACTATAGATGAGGCTCGCACCAGGGTCTCCTCCATACCCCGCAACACTGCCCTCTCTCCCCATTCCCCCACTCGCAAACAGGACAGAGTCCCCCTTGCTTTCACCCCACCAGCTGGCAAATACAACACATAGTCCTCCGCCAGTTTCGCAACCTCCAACGTGACCCCTCCACTCGCCACATCTTCCCATCTCCCCCCCTGTCTGCCTTCCACAAAGACCGCTCACTCCACAACTCCCTTGTCAATTCTTCCCTTTCCTCCCACTCTACCCCTTCCCCGGGCACTTTCCCTTGCAACCGCAAGAAATGCTACACTTGTCCCTTCACCTCCCCACTCCACTCCTTTCAGGGACCCAAGCAGTCCTTCCCGGTCCGACAGAGGTTCACCTGCACCTCCTCCAACCTCATCTACTGCATCCGCTGCTCCAGATGCCAGATGATCTATGTCGGTGAGACCAAGCGGAGGCTTGGCGATCGTTTCGCCGAACACCTCCGCTCGGTCCGCAATAACCAAGCCGACCTCCCGGTGGCTCAGCACTTCAACTCCCCCTCCCATTCCGTATCCGACCTCTCGGTCCTGGGCCTCCTCCACAGCCAGAGTGAGCAACACCGCAAGTTGGAGGAACAGCACCTCATATTCCGCTTGGGGAGCCTGCATCCTCTGGGCTTGAACATTGAATTTTCTCAATTCTGTTAACCCTTGCTGTCTCCTCCCCTTCCCACCTCTCCCTCAGCCCTCGGGCCCTGGCATTCCCTCTCTCTCTATCTCTATCCACACACACATATATATAGGGTCCCCCACCCTAGTCGCACTAGCTTCTCATTTTCACACCACAAACAGCCTACAATGGCTTGGGGGTACACAAAAAGCTGGAGAAACTCAGCGGGTGCAGCAGCATCTAAGGAGCGAAGGAGATAGGCGACGTTTCGGGTCGAGACCCTTCTTCAGACTGGTCAGGGATCAGGGAAACGAGAGATATAGACGGTGATGTGGAGAGATAAAGAACAATGAATGAAAGATATGCAAAAAAGTATCGATGATAAAGGGAACAAGCCATTGAAGAAGGGTCTCGACCCGAAACGTCGCCTATCTCCTTCGCTCCTTAGATGCTGCTGCACCCGCTGAGTTTCTCCAGCCTTTTGTGTACCCTATATATATGTGTGTATGTATATATATATATATATATATGTATATAAACATATATATATATATGTGTGTGTGTGTGTCTGTATATATATATATATATATAAAAACGATATAATATATATAATAAGGATTTAAAATATGTTAACTTCAGAAAGGCTAAAACAAGCCTCAATATCGAGACCCTTCTCAGAAGTCTTTAGGTAAGAAGTTTATCATAATTCTCAATGTTTCATGCATATGTGTGTATAAATGGATGTATATATGTTTTTTTAATTGTATATGTAAATGTGTATATACATACATATTTGTATTATACAGATATAAATGTGAATATAAGAATTTACAACCAACTCTATATAGATATGCATGTGTGTGTGTATATATATATATATATATATATGCACATACAATAATATACACACACACATATTTTTATTTATTGAAACACAGCACAATACAACAGTGGGATAACCAGTGTAAACAGATGGTCGTTGTGGACCCAGTGGGCTGAAGTACTGTTTCCACGTTGTGTCTTCAAACTAAACTAAAGCACAGGAACAGGCTCCTCGGCCCACGAGGTCTGTGCCGAACATGATGCCAAGATAAACTACTCTCTGCCTGCATGTGATGCATATCCCTCCATCCCCCTGCATATCCACGTGCCTGTCTAATTGTGGGGTGATGGCTCCCTTAAGAAAGGAGGCAATAGACAAAAGGGCAGGAGTAGGCCATTCGGCTATTTAATGTGATCATGGCTGATCATCCACAATCAGTACCCCGTTCCTGCCTTTCCCCATATCCCCTGACTCCGCTATTTTTAAGAGCCCTATCTCGCTCTCTCTTGAGGCAAGGGAGCCTTTGGATATATCACTTTAAAAAAATGAGATGGGCCCCTTTAAATGTGGGGAGAGAGTCACTTTTATTATGGGAGGAGGACCCATAAAAACTGTGGTGGGGGTCATAGAAACATAGAAAATAGGTACAGGAGTAGGCCATTCGGCCTTCCGAGCCATCACCGCCATTCAGTATGATCATCCAAAATCAGTAGTACCCCGTTCCTGCTTTTTTTTCCCATATCCCTTGATCCCTAAAAGCTAAATCCAACTCTCACTCTGCCTTGAAAACTTTGTAAGAGGGAAAAGGACTGTATTAAAATTGGGAAGGGGGGATACAAAGTGCGGAAGGGGTCACTTTGAATACCGACAGGGCATCCTTTTAGAAGTGGGAAGTAAGCGAGGACTATGGTCTCTATAAAAGTGGCATCTTAAAGAGTGGGGGGGGGGGGGAATGGTCCCTTAAAAGTGGGGAGCAGGTCTTTGTAAAAGTGGGATGGAAACCCCCTTAGCAAGGTTGGGTGTGTGTCCCATAAAGTGTGGGGAAAGGTTACTTTAAGATGTCCCTTGCAAAAAAAATGGACAGGGGGGGTTACTTAAAAGTGGAGAGAGGGTCTTTTAGAAAATGTTATATTGTTGCATGTTAAAACCCAATTACAACAATATTGCAATATTATATTGTGTAGGAAGGAACTGCAGATGCTGGTTTAAACCGAAGATAGGCACAAAATGCTGGAGTAACTCAGCGGGACAGGCAGCATCTCTGGAGAGAAGGAATGGGTGATGTTTCAGGAAGGGTCTCGACCCGAAACATCACACATCCTTCTCTCCAGAGACGCTGCCTGTCCCGCTGAGTTACTCCAGCATTTTGTGTCTGTCTTTTGCAATATTACATTGTTGCCATTGAAACGTTGTTGGAACATGCAACGATATAACAGACTCAGATGAAGGTGGGAGTGGGCTCGTTTGATACAGCGGGAAAGTGCCACTTGAAAGTGTTTGGGGATGCCGACCTTGTAGATATTCCTTCAACACTGGAGCCTGCGAGCACAGGGTGAGCGGATAAATCAGATTATTGCAACGACATGGTGCTACAGCTCCCCTTGCCTGACACACCGGGGTCGAGCAATCCAAGAGTGGGGGTCGGGAGCAAAGTTTTACCCAAAGACCGTCAGAGAGAAAGAAATAAAGGGCAACACGACAAAGAGTTAAAAGTTTGCAGAAACATTTTCGAAACATTTTCTTGCTGCGACCCACCAGTGAAATGCATCTCCTGTTCTTGTTCCCTGCATTAATTATCAACTTTAAACTTTGTTTTAAACTTGTGATCCTTCTTGGCTTTATCACCCCCAACCCCCACCCAAGTTTATAGAAGAAAACCAGTTATAAGAGTAGGGTGGGGCAAGAATAGGGTGGGCTGATGTTTCCCTTTCAACTAATGTATCAAGTCACGTTCCTAAGAAACAGCGGCTGCTAGCTTAATCGTTGATATTAAATTAAATCTCTTCCTGGGATATGTCCGCCAGCATGGACCCAGATTTGATTTCCAACCTGTGCTCAAAAGCTGACCCTGCCCAGATCCACAGGGGGTAAGGAAACAAAGAAACCGTCAGGTTGCCTATAACTGGGCTACACAAATCCTCCACAGAAGCTGCCTGGCCCACTGAGTTCCTGCAGCACATTATAAAAACATAGAAACATAAAAAATAGGTGCAGAAGTAGGCCATTCGGTCCTTCGAGCCTGCAGCGCCATTCAATATGATCATGGCTGATCATCCAACTCAGTATCCTGTACCTGCCTTCTCTCCATACCCCCTGATCCCTTCAGCCACAAGGGCCACATCTAACTCCCTCTTAAATATAGCCAATGAACTGGCCTCAACTACCATCTGTTGCAGAGAATTCCACAGATTCACCACTCTGTGTGAAAAATGATTTTCTCATCTCAGTCCTAAAAGACTTCCCCCTTATCCTTAAACTGTGACCCCTTGTTCTGGAGTTCCCCAACATCGGGAACAATCTTCCTGCATCTAGCCTGTCCAACCCCTTAAGAATTTTGTACGTTTCTATAAGATCCCCCCTCAATCTTCTAAATTCTAGCGAGTACAAAACGAGTCTATCCAGTCTTTCTTCATATGAAAGTTCTGACATCCCAGGAATCAATCTGGTGAACCTTCTCTCTACTCTCTCTATGGCAAGAATGTCTTTCCTCAGATTATGTTTTGCACTACACAGTAAAAGTTGTAGTTGGGTTATGATGATCTCACATGGACCATGGTGGTGCAGCGGTAAAGTTGCCGCCTTACAGTGCTGGAGGCCCAGGTTCGATCCCGACAAAGGGTGCACATTCTCCCCGTGACCGCGTGGGTTTTCTCCGGGTGCACTGGTTGTAAAAATTGTAAATTGCCCCTATTGTGTGGGATAGTGCTGATGTACAGGGGTTGCTGATCGGCATGGACTCGGTGGGCCGAAGGGCCTGTATCTCTAAACGAAACCATGCATTACTAAGGGTGAACATGGCAGAATATTGGAGAATTATTAATGCTATCGGATCAACCTCCATTGACTTGGTTTTGGGGAGCAACCCTAAAAAGGAGAGGACCTTTCAATTCAATGATTCTTATGTGTCATGTCTTGCGATGCTTGCTGTGGATAGTTCCATGTCAGAGGCTCATAGAAGGGTACCATTTACCAATAAACCATCATAAGATATTTCCAAAACACAAAGTAGTGGAGTAACTCACTTTGAGTAACTCCAGCACTTGGTGTTTTTCCTCAAGATTTCAGCACCTGCAGTTCCTCGTGTCTCCATATTGTCCTTGCACTTCACAGTCTGTCACAGTAACCAATTTCCCTCCTGAGATAAATAAAGTTCTATTGTATGGTAAAATGTCAATAGGTAGATCAGACCAGTTGACTTAGTTGTGGAGAAATATAATCCTCTTTATCCCATTTTCTTTGCTGGCGTCAGTCAGTCCAACCCGAATATTACGGTCTGAGTCTCTTAGCTCTCTGCGTCAATACATGATTCACATTTACCTTCTGCCATTTGTCTTCCTGATGTTTGCAACATCTGGCTGTGAGAAGACCTGGCTCCTGTTTCCCTGATTTACAGCAGTACTTTTTCAGGATACTAATGTCAGGAGAAGCAATAAATAAATAGTTAGCGCTATGCGGTACGAAGCACATCAGAACCATTATATCCTGGCATTATGTTAAACAAAGATATATTAAAGGATAAGAGACTGAGCCACATGAATGGAATTGGGTTAAATATCAAACACAATTTAATTGTTTCTGAAATGTATAAAGCCATGGTGTCCTGTTTATTTTGTATATTGTCTTCTGGTTATTTCTCATTGTGTATCTGTGGTCTATTCCATAATTACTAGTCTTGTTATGATTCGGAATGAGGCCGTTCAGCCAATCAGGTACATGCTAGCTCACAGCTGAACAATTCCAGATGAATAAGGCCATTCTCCACCTTTTTTTTCTGTAGTCCAGAAAACTATTCTCTTACACACCCCTATCAATTCTCCTTTGATTCTCTTTCCAGGGTAAACTAACGGTAAGTTACAAGAGCCAATACATTTACCAGACACAAAGTGCTGGGGTAACTCAGTGGGTTAGGCAGCATCTCTGGAGAACATAGATAGGTTAAAGTGTTAAAGAAGGAACTGCAGATGCTGGAGATACACAAAAAGCTGGAGAAACTCAGCGGGTGCAGCAGCATCTAAGGAGTGAAGGAGATAGGCAACGTTTCGGGTCGAGACCCTTCTTCAGACTGGTACACAAAAAGCTGGAGAAACTCAGCGGGTGCAGCAGCATCTAAGGAACGAAGGAGATAGGCGACGTTTCGGGTCGAGACCCTTCTCCAGTCTGAAGAAGGGTCTCGACCCGAAACGTCGCCTAATTCAGACTGAAGAAGGGTCTCGACCCGAAACGTCGCCTATCTCCTTCGCTCCTTAGATGCTGCTGCACCCGCTGAGTTTCTCCAGCTTTTTGTGTAACCATAGAAAGGTTAAAGTTTGGATCAGGATCTTTCTTCAGATTGAAGAAGAGTCTCAACTGTCTCAATAGAAACTAATTACTAGTCAGAGGGTGGTGAATCTGTGCAGTTAATTGCCACAGAAGGCTGCGGAGGTGAAGATTGATAGATTCTTGATTAGTAAGAGTGTCGGGTTATGCGAAGAAGGCAAGAGATTTGGGTTGAGAAGGAAAGATAGATCAGCCATGATTGAATGATGGAGTAGACTTGATGGGCCAAATGGGCTAATTCTGCTCTGATAACTTATGAACCTATAGGGTCATAGTGATACAGTGTGGAAACAAGCCCTTTGGCCCAACTTGCCCACAGCGGCCAATATGTCCCAGCTACAAAGTAGACAAAAATGCTGGAGAAACTCAGCGGGTGAGGCAGCATCTATGGAGCGATGGAAATAGGCAACGTTTCGGACCGAAACCCTTCTTCAGACTACACGTCCCCACTGCCCGCTGAGTTACTCCAGCGCTTTGTGACCTTTTGTGTAAACCAGGATATGTTTGGCTTGTGGGAGGAAACTAAACTTCCTGTGGAAACCATCTTGCTCATGGGAAGAATATGCAAATTCTACATAGAGAGTACCTGACTGGATAAAGTCTGATTTTGGACCTATGAAGCTGTAGCATGAACTGCCCCACCACCATGAGGTTTAGCCCTTTACTGAAACTTAACATGGGGATCCCAATAGATGAGTCATTTCCAGGCTCTGGAATAGACAACCCATATGGATCCATGCAGGTTTTGTTGATGATCATGCAATTAAGCTATTGCATTTAACATCATCACCCTTTTGTAAAGAGGGTGGGGTATGAATATATAAAATCTATCGGCATTCCCATTCCCGATTGTCATTGGCAACGACTTTCTGGCACCTGCTGCCTCCAGGAATTCAAACCTCACTCTGGCAACTTATCCGCAAAATCCTCATTGGCACCGAGGGAGTATTGCTGTTTAACTGGGCACCTACATTTCCTCTTAACTAGAGTTAAAAGATCCCAATGGTACTACTTCGGAAAAGTTCTCAGTGAAGAGCTGTACAATATTAAACTGCCAACATTCACATGTGCTGCATGAGTAAGCTCCAGATTTACTCCACTGACTGTAAGATGCACCCTCGTAGAGAAAGCAGCGAGTCATTTAGAATGGCATGGTGGTGCAGCGGTAGAGTTGCTGCCTTAAGGGCCTGTCCCACAAATGCGAGTTCACCCAAGAGCTCTCCCGAGTTTTAAATAAAAATCAAACTCGTGGTACCTCATCACGAGTATTTTTTTACTCTGGGAAATTTTTCACACTGTTGAAAAAACTTCACGCGTTTCCGCGTTTACCGAGTACCTGCCGTTAGCATTACGAGCCGCTACGAGACATCCACGAGCTCCGACGTACCCGCTACGTACATTCTACGTACTTACCACGAGTTTGATTTTTTTTTCAAAACTCGGGAGAGCTCTTGGGTGAACTGGCATCGTGGGACAGGCCCTTTACAGCATCAGAGACCCGGGTTCAATCCTGACTATGGGTGCTGTCTGGACGGAGTTTGTCCGTTCTCCCCGTGACCTGCGTGGGTTTTCTCTGGGTGCACCAGTGTCCTCCCACACTCCAAAGACTTATTGGTTTGTAGGCTAATTGGGTTCGGTAAAATTGTAAATTGTCCCTCGTATGTGTAGAATAGTGTAGGTGTGTGGGGATCGCTGGTCGGCGCAGACTCAATGGGCCGAAGGGCCTGTTTTCTCACTGCATCGCTAAACTGAACTAATATCTCTTAATGCAAGAGGGCAGTGAATGTTAGGAGTTTTGGAACAGTACAGCATAGGAACAGGCCCTTCAGCCCACAATGTTCTACCGAACATCATGTTAGTTATAAATAAATCGCCTTTGCCTGCATGTGATCCATACCCCCTCATATTCATGTGCCTATCCAAATTCTTTTAAGCACCACTATCGTATCTGGCTCCACCACCATCACCCCTGGCAATGTGTTCCAGGCGCCCATCACTCTCTTCGAAAAGAACTTGCCCTGCACATTAAATCTATTAAATCTTTCCCCTCTCACCTTAAAGCTATGGCCTCATGCCTGGATACACGGAAGGCACGATATAAATGCAGAAACGAGAGACTGCAGATCGACACAAACTGCTGGAGTAACTCAGCGGGACAGGCAGCATCCTCGGCGAGATCCAGCATCTGCAGTTCCTTCCTACACAGTTCGAAAGAACAAAGTGCTGGAGGAACTCAGTGGGTCAGGCAGCATCCGTGGAGGGAAACTGACAAGACGACGTTTCGGGTTGGGACCATCCTTTGGGTGGTAGAGGGAGATGAAGAAAGCGACTGTCGACAACTGAATAAATGCTGGAAAGTTTATGCATTTTAGGGACCAGCGCTCTGCGCATACTGGGAATCGAGAGCACAGCAAATCTGTGAAGGCACCTTTGGTTAAAACCCATCTCTCTGGCGTGGGTTAGTGGATGCGTTTCCCGGGACCCCCCCCCCCCCCAGACCATTCCCTGCACATTCCACAGCTCCCCACTTGGATAAAGGGAAAAAGGTCCATCTCCATTAAGAGGTTTCCGCGGTATCTTAGCAACCTTATTGTTGACCTATGCATTAGTAACGCACTGAGAATGCAGCTAAAATAAGGGAGACGCAGAATGCCCCCATCGGCGTGAAGGCCCTCATTGTTCCACCATCCCCCTCTACACGGGTATGGAGATGGGGCGGGGGATTGGGGCGGGGGGGGGGGGGGCATTCACACTGCACCGTGCAGTGCAAACATTCCAAGCAAAAGTTATCTAAGCATGATGTGGCAATACGACAATCAGAGTTACAGCACAAACAGGACAGAGATATAACTGGATCATCTTTTTGTGGTGCAGCGTCAAAACAAGATCCTGCCTCACCTTTAGCCCTCCTACCTACCCTTCCATGAATGACAGTAATGCAGGTCTCTATAAGACAGACCAGCAAATGAAAGTGCTAGTGGCTATACCACAGGGAACGAGAGAATAAATAAATAATGAGTGATGGTCAATTTGTTTTTCTAGTATTAGTTTAGAGATTGAACTTTACAGGCCCTTCGGCCCACTCAGTCCATGCCAACCATCCTTCACGCACACCCATTCTACAGTACGTTATCCCGCTTTCTTCTCCACTCCCTGCACATTAGGGGCAATTATTGGAGGCCGATTAGCGTACAAACCTACATGTCACCGAAGCACCTGGAGGAAGCCCACACAGTCAGAGGGAGAAAGTGCAAACTCCCCACAGACAGGACCCGAGGTCAGATTCGAGCCGCTCTGGTGCTGTGTGAGGCAGCAATTGTTTGTCCTTACAGTCAGATTTCCTCCAGATACAGTGAGAACCTGGGAAGATCCTTTCAGCTCTCCTCGCTTGTGGCTCTCTGTATATAAATCACCTCCACTCATCCACAGAAGTATTGATCACTCAACCTCCAGCACTTGTTTGCAAAAACTGCATACAGTAGAGTCAAGAGTCAAGATGATAGTGGACTCTGTGGGCCAAAGGGGCTGCTTCTGCACTGGATGTCTAAAGTTCACAATAAGGTCCAAGTGAAATGAAAATCTTGCTTGCAGCAACATCACAGGCACATGGACTCAGACCAATGCACAAAAACACAAATTATACATAAATTATCCATAAATTTGACAGTCATGGTGGCGCAGCGGTAGAGTTGCTGCCTTACAGTGAATGCAGCGCCAGTAGACCCGGGTTCGATCCCGACTACGGGCGCTGTCTGTAAGGAGTTTGCACGTTCTCCCCGTGACCTGCATGGGTTTTCCCCGAGATCTTCAGTTTCCTCCCACATTCTAAAGACATACGGGTTTGTAGGTTAATTGGCGTGGTAAATGTAAAAAATGTCCCTAGTGGGTGTAGGATAGTGTTGATGTGCGGGGATCGCTGGTCGGCGCGGACCCGGTGGGCCGAAGAGCTGTTTCCGTGCTGTATCTCTAAACTAAACTAAATTCCTCAAAATAAAAATGTGTGTAAAACAAATCATTAATCTCTCTTTTTTAACCAGATCATTTTTCGAAGACATGGACACCATTCATTGATTTATTACAAGGCTAGTATGGTACAATTTAAATCTAATTACGGGTTGGGTACGGTGGGTGGGGAGGGATGTGAGGCAGGTGTATCACCACTTTTTTCTTTCTTTCGCTTTTTGCCCTTTTATTTTTCTTATTTTTTCTATTCCTCTTTTCTTTCTTTCATTTATTCACTCTTTGGCTACACCAGTTTGGTAGTCTAGGGGTTCTATCTTTGCACATCTCACTTTCTCTCATTCTTGCTTAAAGAAAAAAACGAAAAAAACCCTCTCTTTTTTGTTCTCTGATGTGAAAAGTTAACTGTTTTTTTCTCCACTGATGTTCCCTGTCTTGTTGAATGTTTCCAATAATTCCAATCTAATCTACAGTGTCAGATTTCTGATCCAGTGGCCATTTTGAGGTGCATGCCTCATATGAATAAGGTTCGACCTGCCATAGACATCCTTCAGGCTAGAGATTTAAATCCAGCGCACACAGAGTGTTTACATCTGAACCAGACTGGCGCGGAACTAAACCCCCATTCCAAGAAACAAAAGGCCATCTTAGGAAGACACCGTATAAAGCAGTCTAAATTGTTTTCCTTCTTGTGTTAGAGCTCCATAAAACGTGTGAATAACTTGCCAAAGAAATTTCACCGGGTTTGGGATTTCTATAAACCGCAGTCAGAAAAAATTTACACAGCTCTTTCATTCATTCCAAACACAAACAGAAACAGCTGAACAAAAGCAGACCTTGCAGAGAACGAATGTCGTGCTGTGCTCCACCCCAACAAGAAGCAGATTTTGCTTTCAAAAAACGCTCGTGTAATGTAAGCAGAGGATTGGAGAATATTTGAGGCAGCAATCTGAAGTTCACTGCATGGAGAATTTATGGGACATGACTTCAGGCACCTGGATTAAATGTTTGGATTAAATACATTTGATGTGTAGTAGGCTGTAATGTATCCACTAAGTTCTCTTGAGTAAGTGAGATGTGGAGTTTTTCTTTCATTCACAACCTTTGATATTTAAGCAACCGTACAAAATATTTTGCTGAGCTTTGTTAAGATTTAATCCTTGCCTGTTTTAAATTTCCTGATTAATTTGCTAAGAGAAGGGGGGGGGGGGAATTGCATAACCCACCTCAGTGATTAGTGGTGTTGTTCCAAGTTGGGAGAAAAGTAATTGGAAAGGAGTCTGATTAATGGTACAACTTTGTCGTGTTCCTTGATATGATGGACTTAAAATGCTGGAGTAACTCAGCAGGTCAGACAGAGTCTGATGAAGGATCTCGACCCGAATCCAGCACCTATTCATTTTCTCTAGGGATGCTGCCTGAACAGCTGAGTTACTCCAGTTCCTCCAGCATTTTGTGTCTATCTTTGGTGTAAACCAGCATCTGCAGCTCCCTCTTGCACATTTTTTGATATGATAATCGGGTACCAGCGTTCTAGACACAGGAGTACAAGTGAAGGAAAATCGATGCCTTCAAAATTGTGAAAGGACGTCATGGGATGACATAAAACTGGAGGTAGGGAGAGAAGGAAGAGAGTTGGTAACTGTTTTGGCTGACATCCAACTGCATCTAAATCCATTTAGGAGAAGGGAATTTGCTGATCAGCGTGACTTGACCTGGAAGTGGTCACAAAATGCAATTTACTTAAGTTGATTTTCAATCACACAGCGCTGGTAAAAGCAATCCAATCTCAAGGCATCTGTGACCCACAATTAAGCCGTTTCATTTTTCTTTTCTCAAACGTCACACAACGTGAACTCGTATTAGTGCAGGGTTCCCAAAGTTGAAAGAATTCTTTCTGAATTCCACATTAAAATCCAATCATCTCCCACCTGACCGCAAAGATGGTGGTCTCAAAGCTATGAAAGGCCTAGGAGAGCATGTTAAAATGGTACTGTTAACGAAGGAACTGCAGATGCTGGAGAATCGAGGGTACACAAAAGGCTGGAGAAACTCAGCGGGTGCAGCAGCATCTAAGGAGCGAAGGAGATAGGCGACGTTTCGGGTCGAGACCTTTCTTCGATTTAAAATGGTACTGGTCTATTTTGAATTAAATTAAATTAAAACAGGCCCTTCAGTTCATCTTATCCACACTGACCATCGATCATTCCTTTGCACTAGTGCTATGTCAAGATTCAAGATTCAAGAGAGTTTATTGTCATGTGTCCCTGATAGGACAATGAAATTCTTACTTTGCTTCAGCACAACATAATATAGTAGGTATGAATACAGAACAGATCAGTGTGTCCATATACCATTATATAAATATATACCCACATGAATAAATAAACAGATAAAATGCAAATAAACAAATAATGGTCCATTAATGTTCAGAGTTTTGTTTGAGTTGAGTTTAATAGCCTGATGGCTGTGGGGAGGTAGCTATTTCTGAACCTGGACGTTGCAGTCTTCAGGCTCCTGTACCTTCTACCTGAAGGTAGCGGGGAGATGAGTGTGTAGTCAGGATGGTGTGGGTCCTTGATGATGCTGCCAGCCTTTTTGAGGCAGCGACTGTGGTAGATCCCCTCGATGGTAGGGAGGTCAGAGCCGATGATGGACTGGGCGGTGTTTACTACTTTTTGTAGTCTTTTCCGCTCCTGGGCGCTCAAGTTGCCAAACCAAGCCATGATGCAACCGGTCAGCAAGCTCTCTACTGTGCACCTGTAGAAGTTAGAGAGAGTCCTCCTTGACAGACCGACTCTCCGTAATCTTCTCAGGAAGTAGAGGCGCTGATGTCCTTTCTTTATAATTGCATCAGTGTTCTGGGACCAGGGGAGATCTACAGAAATATGCACGCCCAGGACTTTGAAGCTCTTGACCCTCTCTACCATCGACCAGTTGATATAAACGGGACTGTGGGTCCCCATCCTACCCCTTCCAAAGTCCACAATCAGTTCCTTGGTTTTGCTGGTGTTGAGGGCCAGGTTATTGTGCTGGCACCATATGGTCAGTCGGTCGATCTCTCTTCTATACTCTGACTAGTCCCCATCAGTGATACGTCCCACAACAGTGGTGTCGTCAGCGAACTTGATGGAGTTCGCACTATGACCGGCTACACAGTCATGAGTATAGAGTGAGTACAGTAGGGGGCTGAGCACGCAGCCCCCTGCATGTTACCCCACTTTTGCATCCGCTCCCTACACACTTTGTGCAATTTACAGAGGCCAATCAACCTACAAACCCGCATGTCTTTGGGTTGTGGGAGGAATCCGGAGAACTTGGAGGAAACCCACGTGGTCACAAGGAGAACGTGCAAACTCCGCACAGGCAGCTCCAATGATCCTGATTGCCGGTGCTGGATGCATGGAGCATGCCACATTCTGTTCCCACCAAGTCCATTCACTCATCACATCTGAGCTCATCATGTCAATTTGAAACTCTCAATACCATGACTCACCCTCCCTATCTCTGAATCTCCTCTAGTCCACAAAGCTATTTGCATTTCTTCTATACAGGTTCTATAATTTCCAGTTTTGGCTGCTTCACCTTCACAAGTTCACATGTTATAGGATTAGAATTAGGCCATTCAGCCCATCAACTCTACTCTGTCATTCAATCATAGCTGATCTCTACCTCCTAATCCCATTTTCCTGCCTTCTCCCCATAACCCTTGACACTCGTTCTAATCAACAATTTGTCTATCTCTGCCTTGATAGTTGCTGACATGCTATGTTCTGTAAAACCATTTCACGTGATTGTTAAGTAGAACATAGATTGACAGCCAGCCAAACTCGATTCAATAATACAGATGCGAGTCAGAAAGTTAGCATCTCTGCTCTTAAGTTTAATGATTTTCCAGTACTGTCATTCTTAATATTGAAAAACGAGTGAAAAACTATAAAGGAGAAGAAAGATACACAAATTACTCTCCTTTACAGAAATATACAAATCTTCTAAACAGTGGAACATATAGGGCAAATATATAATAAACAATCCTATTAACAATCAAAGCAAATCCTATTCCTTGTATGTTAAGGTGCTGCAAAATGGCCGCCTGCTAGCAGTCTAACATTCGCAAATGCTATGAAGTTAATGAAATGAGTTAAACATCATCTGTCATAAATATTCTCCAATATAGCATTCCAAGCATACAGTGAACTATATAAACTTACAGCCATTGCTTTCTTAAGCGTAGCAGAGGACAGAATACCATTCCTAATCCTCTCGGCCTCTCCACCTCTCTTTCCTCTTTTAAAACATATTGCATCGATTAAGCTCATAGACTTCTCTCCGAACACTAAGCAGCATAACACTGTGGATGACTCGATTGATACCAAGGATCTGCCTTTTCAAGAAGTGCTGCAAGCCAACTCTATCATTCATCCCCAAGTTAGTGTCAATGTCCATGTTCAGCTGATTTGCGAGCGGGGTCATTTGGTTACTGATGGGCTAGTTGGCTGCTGTGGGCTGGCGGTTCCCAGCCAGGAGGATGGATGCTGTTGTCTCCTCTGGGTTGCCTCTGCTTTGCTGGTCAGGGAAGGCATGGCTCAGTTGTGTTGTCAACTGGTGCAGCTTGTGGCTCATGTATTGTCTTTCTGCCGACTGGTTAGCCCACATCAAACGCTTTTCACTGTACCTCGGTACACGTGACAATAAACTCAACTAACAGCAGCACAGGAAGGGAATAAGTCACAAATTCACGTTTAAATTCAAATGGCTTAATAAATCTGGAAGAAAAAGCTAAGATGGTTAATGATAACCTGAATCTGCGGCATTGTCATTAAATCCAGTTGGTTCACTGATATCCTAGACCTAGAGGATCTAGAACACTGCCCAGTCCATCATCGGCTCTGACCTCCCTACCATCGAGGGGATCTATCGCAGTCGCTGCCTCAAAAAGGCAGCCAGCATCATCAAGGATCCACACCATCCTGGCATCTCCCCGCTGCCTTCAGGTAAATGGTACAGGAACCTGAAATCTGCAACATCCAGGTTCAGGAATAGCTGCTTCCCCACAGTCACCAGGCTATTAGACTCAACCCAAACAAAACTCTGAACACTAATAGCCCATTGCACTTTATCTGATATTTATGTGTGTGTGTGTGTATATATATATATTCAATGGTATATGGACACACTGATCTGTCCTGTATTTATTTATGCCTACTATATTCTGTTGTGCTGAAGCAAAGCAAGAATGTCATTGTCCTATCTGGGACACATGACAATAAACTCTCTTGAATCTTGAATCTTGAGGGTGGGAAATTGACCATTCTTACTCATTTGGTGTATGTGTATCTCCAAACCCATTGTGCTTAATCTCGAACCGAAACTTCACCCTTTTCTCAGGAGATGCCGTCTGACCTGCTGAGTTACTCCAGCTTTTTGTGTCTATCCATTGTCCTTTAGGATGAGTTTTAACTGCCCTCTGAAATGGCTTGAGGGCATCACTGGACGTAAGCATTCCCTGTGATATTCACAATGGTTAATAAGTAAACAGGCATCTCCTGATGTGGCTCAGTGACAAATTGTATTTGCTAAAACTCCAGTGAAATGCCGAGCGACATTTTACGATCACTGCAAGGAATTAAATTATGCCCCGGAGCTCATAGCTGGTGCATATTTTCTAAAAGAGACATAACTTGAATAAACTGTTCTTGCCAAATGGAAGGCCTTGGAGAATATAAAGCTGGGATGAAAGATTCCTCTCCCACACTGAGTAAACACAATACAATAATTAAACTCCAGATTGGATGGAAAGGCAGGAAATTCATTCCCATTGCTTTCTATCTTTGTGCTTGAGGCTGTTAAGGAACCCCAGGGAAATGGTCAAGAGAAGTGAGAGCCACAATGTATCTCTTCAAAAAGGAACACGACCAAATAACCATCCAACAACTTGGACTTATATGGTGCTTTAAAGTTTCCACAGCTGCTTTATAGGAATCTGACAGCAACTGGAGGAGATATTAGGATGGAGGATGGTATGTCTGAAAGAACCCTTTAATGGAAGAAATAGAGAAATGGAGATGCAGTGAAGTTTTGGAGAGAGAGAGTTCTGGACCTTGGGTACAGATAACGGTGCGATTTAAATCAGGGATGAGCAAGAAGCCAGAATGGGTGAAGCATTGTACTTTTGAAGAATGTTGCAGATGTAACAAGGGGAAAGGAGATAATGGGAAGGATTTGTTGCCTGGGAATTCAACCAGGAAATGTATCTACAGTTACTGTGCTGCCAAAGAAGGTGGAACGAAGGATAGTAACTGGTTAATAAAATGTATGAACATACAGCAATAATTCCATTGAAATTTGAAAATATTACACCATGGTTATGTGATCATTAAGAATGTCCATCCCTGTCCACATACCTCCCTTGGGAAGGCATTGAACGTCCGAGTGAATGATGAGTCTTGCATACCCAGATGTAGTTTGCCAGGTGGTTTTACACATCAAATTCTGGGGAGGGCCGCTCCCTGGTACAGGTTTGCCCCCAAGCAGGTTTCAAGGAGCGACCAGATGGTGATCAGAATCTAAAGGTGTTTAAAACCAATTGTGAAGATGAAAAAGAATGAGCTGGTTTCATTTGTATTCATTGATAGGTTGATACCATCACACCTTTATTGTCCTTTAACCAGGTGGTTTGTCGGACCACTACTTTGCTGTAGTCCAGGTGAATGAGCAAAATTGAATTTAAATGTGAACTCCGTTCTCTGTATTTAATAGATCTCTCTGGATTATTAATCCAATTATTTGAACCACTGAAGATGAACACATAATGCTGGAGTAACTCAGGCAGGATTTCTGGAGAAAACAAATAGGTAACGTTCTGGGTCGGGTTGAAGAAGGGTCTCATCCCAAAATGTCACCTATTCCTTCTCTCCAGAGATGCTGCCTGTCCCGCTGAGTTACTCCAGCATTTTGTGCCTATCTTTGGTGTAAACCAGCACCTCCAGTTCCTCCACATTTGGACCACTACGCGATTATACCTTAAAGCTGTTTAAGAAATAATTGTTTCAGTCTGAAGAAGGGTCTCGACCCGAAACGTCACTTATTCCTTCGCTCCATAGATGCTGCCTCACCCGCTGAGTTTCTCCAGCATTTTTGTCTACCTTAAAATTGGGTCAGGCTTGGTTAAAAATTGGTTAAAATTGGTTAAAATTGGATGTAAAACTCAAGATAAGAATATATGATGCGATTATTTAATTGAACACAGCTTTGTTTGCAAATGACAGCAATTTATTTTAATTATAAATATTTGAAATATATGGAATATTTTACTGGCTTCCTCACACCTCCGAGCAGTTTAACCCTGAAAGTAGTTACCTGCCAGAGCAGTCGTTCCAGGTGCGACAGAGGTTCACCTGCACCTCCTCCAACCTCATCTATTGCATCCGCTGCTCTAGATGTCAGCTGATCTACATCAGTGAGACCATGCGTAGGCTTGGCGATCGCTTCGCCGAACATCTCCGCTCGGTCCGCAATAACCAACCTGATCTCCCGGTGGCTCAGCACTTCAACTCCCGCTCCCATTCCAAATCTGATCTTTCTGTCCTGAGCCTCCTCCATTCATCAGAGATAGCCATCACCAACTTGAGGCCTGATCTTGTGCTCTGGTCGAACTGTCAGCGCATGGTGTACTTTGTGGAGCTCACAGTCCCTTGGGAGGATGCTGTGCAGGAAGCCTTCGAAAGAAAGAAACTGCGATATACAGAGCTTGCAGCGGAGGCAGAACAGCGGGGCTGGAGAGCTAAGATCTGCCCGGTAGAAGTTGGATGTCGAGGATTTGTGGCAATATCTACTTTAATACTGATGAAGGACCTGGGGATCAGCGGACAAGCCCTACGCCAGGCCATCAAAGAAACATCACGGGTAGCAGAGCGGAGTAGCCAGTGGCTCTGGCTGAAGAGAAAAAGACCCCATTTGGTCTCCCAAATAACCGACTAGACAGATGCAGAGGGGGGTGGTTCTGGGATGCCAGAATGCACCGCTGAGCCCACTGGAGACGTCGTGGGTTCAATCAGCGAAACGTTGATGAAAGTAGGTGCCCACTTGATAACCCCAATGACGTGTCTGCCTAGCCTTTCTCAACATCGGAGGAGCATAGGTGAGTGCAGAAGGCTCCCATCACCATCGGGAGTAAATTGATATTTGGCACTTTGGATTTTAACATCTAGTCCTGTGTATTTGCAAACATGGCCAGAGTGAGGACCACCGTAAATTGGAGGAGCAGCACCTCATATTTCGCTTGGGCAGTTTGTACCCCAGCGGTATGAACATTGGTAATTTCAGGTAGTCCTTGCTGTCTCCACCCCTTCTCAGCTCTCCCTCAGCCCTCTGGCTCCTCCTCTTCCTTTTTTCCCCCCCCCCCCCCCCCCCCCCATCCTCATATCAGTCTGAAGAAGGGTTTTGCACCCGAAACGTTGCCTATTTCCTTCGCTCCATAGATGCTGCCTCACCCGCTGAGTTTCTCCAGCACTTTTGTCTACCTGCATAACATAATCCTTTGTCAAACCCGATACCATCAGCAAACCTTGCCTACAATTGACAGTGTGGGAAAATTCCCACCCAATTTTGGTGCAATTGCCACCTGCATCAAACAATTGTGTTTCTAGATGGTACAAAGGAAAATAAATGGGTGTTTCTTTACGGGCAAAAAAAACGGCATGCAAAGCCAACGTCCATTGAAGCAGGCAGTGACAGGACGAGGAAGTGTTTATAAATACATGTAGGATAAAAGGACTCGTAACCTCCATATTGAATATCCTCCCTCACCTGTGTCTACGATGAGTTTTGTTGCTACAGGTATTTTTGTAAAGATAATGATAGCCTATTAAATAAATGGATCTTACAAAAAAAGAAATGATGTTGCCCTTCTGGCATTAAAATTCCACTTTGATCATGCACACATGTAGATCTTCAAACACTATGTGGCTGGCATATTTCCAACATGCCTACAGGGCACTATGTCTATTATGCCTGGAGGGCAAGAAACCTGCTGAGTGCTTTAACCTTCACTAGAAACAACTAAGGGTTGTCAACTTTTGTTATTGTATTCCAGAGATTTCAGCACCTGCCGACACCCGCACTCCAATATTGGTTACTTAACCCAGCCGTTCCCAATTTATCATTCATAATCACTTGCCAGGCTTTGACCCACCCGCACCTCTTTCCAAAATTTGTTCGCCCATCCCCACTACAATCTGTCTGAAGAAGGATTCCCACCCGAAACTTTGCCTGTCCATGTCACAGAGCACGAAACATTGAACAGTACAGGGTACACAAAAGGCTGGAGAAACTCAGCGGGTGCAGCAGCATCTAAGGAGCGAAGGAGATAGGCAACGTTTCGGGCTGAAACCCTTCTTCAGACTCAAACAATTAGACTCAAAAATTGAACAGTACAGCATAGGAACAGTCCCTTTGGCCGAGTGTCTGTGCCGAACAGAATGCCAAGTAAAAATGATCTCTTCTTGCTGTTCTTGATCCACATCCCTCTATTCGTTGCAGTTCCATGTGCTTATCGGTCACGGTGGCGCAGTGGTAGAGTTGCTGCCTTACAGCGAATGCAGCGCCGGAGACCCGGGTTCGATCCCGACTACGGGTGCTGTCTGTGCGTAGTTTGCACGTTCTCCCCGTGACCTGCGTGGGTTTTCTCCTACATCTCCGGTTTCCTCCCGCGCTCCAAAGACGTGCAGGTTTGTAGGTTAATTGGCTTGGTAAATGTAAATCTTGGCCCTGGTGGGTGTGGGATGGTGTTAATGTGCGCGGATCGCTGGTCGGCGCGGACCCGGTGGGCCGAAGGGCCTGTTTCCGTGCTGTATCTCTAAAAACTAATAAACTACACTAATACCTCTGAAATGCCACTATTGTATCTGCCTCCACCACCACGCCTGACAATGCATTCCAGCCATCCCACTCTCCCCCCCCCCACCCCCCATCATGTCCTCCAGAGATGCTGCCTGGCCCTGCTGAGTTACTCCAGCACGTTGTGGTTTTTTCGTAAACCAGCCTCTGCAGTTCCTTGTGTCTACATTCCTAATCGCCCAGCAGGTGCTGATCAACTTCAAGGCAAGGGTTTTGACCAGTCCAAACCTTTTCCCACACCCACTGTCCCATCACCTTATATTTGTACAACCATCAGAAATGTTGAAAGGATTATTTTAATGGCCTAATGGCCTACTCCTGCACCTATTGGCTAATATCTGATTTTTCACCTCCGTTTCATTAGTAATAGGGAGATGTAGACTTAAATTCAGAGTGATTTCAAATTACCCCTGGAGGATAATCTGGAAAAAGATTATGTTCTGTTTGATAGGCATTTTCTACACTAAACATTCATTGCCCTGCACCATGGGTACACAGTGGATGCACTGCCGTTACTCCGTTAAGGTACTCAGGCAGAACCCACCAACCTCCCAAGTCTAACGAAGTGTCCCGACTCAAAACATCGCATATCCACGTTCTCCAGACATGCTGCCTGACCCGCTTAGTTACTCCAGCGCTTTGTGTCTTTTTTTGTTGTAAAACCAACCTCTGCAGTTCCTTTTATCCACCTCCCAACCTCTTCCACCTTGAGGGACAAGGCATCAGGGGTATGGAAAGACCATCTCTCCAAGTCAAGCATTTATCTATAAGCAGATGTCATAAGGTTGCAAAAAGTAGTAAACACTGCCCAGTCCATCATCGGCTCTGACCTCCCTACCATCGAGGGGATCTATCGCAGTCGCTGCCTCAAAAAGGCTGGCAGCATCATCAAGGACCCACACCACCCTGGCCACACACTCATCTCTCCGCTGCCTTCAGGTAGGCTGTACAGGAGCCTGCAATCTGCAACATCCAGGTTCAGGAACAGCCACTTCCCCACAGCCATCAGACTATTAAACTCTTTGTTTAAGAAGGAACTGCAGATGCTGGAAAATTGAAGGTACACAAAAGTGCTGGAGAAACTCAGCGGGTGCAGCAGCTTCTATGGAGCGAAGGAAATAGCCAACATTTTGGGCCCAAACCCTTCTTCAGACTATTAAACACAACTGAAACAAAAATCTGAACTTTAATAGCCTATTGCACTTTATCAGCTTATTTATGTGTGTATATATATATTCAATGGTATATGGACACACTGATCTATTCTGTATTCATACCTACTATATTCTGTTGTGCTGAAGCAAAGCAAGAATGTCATTGTCCTATCTGGGACACACGACAATAAACTCTCTTGAATCTTGAATAAAGTAAGAATAAGAGATTTAGAACAGATATGAGGAAGATTTGTGTACCGTGGGCGGTTGACTGAGAGAGTGGGAAAGACAGAGACTCTCACAATATTTAAATAGTATCCAGATAAACACTTGACTCACCAAAACTTACAAGGCTAAGGGTCAGGTGCTGGTAAATGTATACATGCTGGTCAGCAAGGACACGGTGGGTGATGGACTTGTTTCTGTGCTCGATGACTCTCCGATTCTATGGCTATGACTCAGAATTAAATTTCTTAGATTAAGAAATACCACACTGGTCCTTCTTTGGGTTTGAATCCTGGAAACTCCTGCACACAAACATACACACGCCACAGTAGTATAAGAGTGCAGCCCACGTTCCCAAAAGGTATTGTCCTTGCCAAAGATGCACACATCCCAGATATGAATGAACTCCATGGAGCAGTAATTTGTTCCAGTCTAATCAAGTGACCTAACCCATTGCAAATGAAATCCACATTCCTTTTGTCTTAATGATCTATCTTTGCCATTTGCTGTTTGTAAAGGCTGAACGTTAAGGAAAGGACAACTTCAAACACGCAACGTATGTGTCAGAGTTCTGTACATTTTCAAAGAAGGCTCAATTCTACGCGTGAGGGAGTTCTTCTTTCGTGTGGCGTGCACAGCCTAAAGTTGTCGGACAACTTGTTCTATTTGATCTCCGTTTGTGCACGTCGAGCTGATTGCATTAGTCGAAACAGGACGGACCACGTGAAGGTTGCAATCTTCCACCCCGCGTGAGGGAGTGCGAGGAAGAAAGCTACTCTGAAGATTTTTAAAAAATCTAAAAACGTCAAAAGTTTCCTTTCCCTTTCGTGGCAACTGAGGGAGGACTGGGAAAAGGCTTGAGAGGGATTCAGATAATCTCACCGGAGGCTGCATCCCAGAGGTGGTCTGGGGGTTCGGATGGCTACGGGAGGAACCCCGATGCAAGGTAGCTGCAGGAGGCGAGAAGATGGTATGTTTAGGGGTCGTGATGCGGCAGAGTGGGCCATTGTAGTCCCTGCAGCAGTCGGTGGTTCATAGAAACATAGAAAATAGGTGCAGGAGTAGGCCATTTGGCCCTTCAAGCCAGCACCGCCATTCAATATGATCATGGCAGATCATCCTAAATCAGTACCCCATCCTGTTTTCTCCCCATAGCCCTTGATTCCGTTAGCCCTAAGAGCTACATCTAACTCTCTATTGAAAACATCCATTGAATTGGCCTTAACTGCCTTCTGTGGCAGAGAATTCCACAGATTCACAACTCTCTGGGTGAAAACGTTTCTCCTCATCTCAGTCCTAAATGGCCTACCCCTTATTTTTAAACTGTGACCGCTGGTTCTGGACTCACCCAAAATCGGGAAAATGTTTCCTGCATCTAGCCTATCCAATCACTTAAGAATTGTATATGTTTCTCTAAGATCCCCTCTCATCCTTCTGAATTCCAGTGAATATAAGCCCAGTCCACCCATTCTTTCTTCATATGTCAGTCCCGCCATCCCAGGAATTAACCTGATGAACCTATGCTGCACTCCCTCAATAGCAAGAATGTCCTTCCTCAAATTAGGAGACCAAAACTGAACACAATACTCCAAGTGTGGTCTCACCAGGGCCCTGTACAACTGCAGTTGGACCTCCTTGCTCCTAAACTCAAATCCTCTTGCTCTCAGTTCGATTTGATCAGGCGCTGCTGGAGGTTGCACAGAGGTCAGACAGATGCGTGGATTGGATGCGGCCTGCGGTGGTACGGAGCAGCGGTGGAGGACATGACAACATCACCTGGCCAGGCCAACCCCGGCCACACTGACCCAGTGTCACTCCCAGGACAACAGGCGCTCAAGGCCAACTTAAGACTCTATATTTTTAAGAACTTTGAACATGAAAGATCCAAGATGATGCTGGAACGTGGCGACTCCTTAGACTTTAGACATTGGAGATACAGTGGGGAAATAGGCCCTTCCGCCACCAGGTCCGCACCGACCTGCGATCACCCCGTACACTAGCACTATCCTACACACTAGGGACAATTCACAATTACTACCGAAGCCAATTAACCTACAAACCTGTACGTCTTCGGAGTGTGGGAGGAAATCGGAGCACCCGGAGAAAACCCACGAGGTGACAGGGGGAGAAGGTACAAACTCCGTACAGACAGCACCCATAGTAGGATCGAACCTGGGTCCCTGGCGCAGTAAGGCAGCAACTCTACCTCTCGTGTATTGCCACATACTGTTTTACTGGAGGTACGATTGTGCTTACTTATGGTAAGATATTACCGAATTGTGCGCAAAAAAAGAAAGAATTTCACTGTATTTAGACAGATGTGGCCATAAAGAACCATTGTGAGGTGGCATTGGACCAGTAACCCAGCTTACATGGAGATGTTCCCAGGCTGATAAAAATAAACGGCTCCGGGTGTAATGGGGAAGCAGGCACTGAGGGGGCCGCAGTTTTGACACAAAGGATGTATGAAAATCCAGAGTACACTGAGTTGGCAGCATGACTCTCTTTCCTGAGATCGTTCCTCTCTCCTGCCCAATGGGTGGTCAAATGAGGGGAAGATTCCAAAGGGATGGGAGGGACTGAATCTGAGATTGCCACGAATAAAATGAAATTACATTGGAATATAATGAAAGCCTGGGAAAATGTCCCTCTAAACAGTTAGTTTCTGCTAACTAGGCACAGCTGGATTCTATTTAATAACTGCAAAATTAACTGTAAAACTGATTGCATTCCTAGCCTCACTGGGATTTCTTAAACAAGGCTTCAACTTTCCATTGACTATTTCTCCTCTCTTTTTCCAGAGAACAGACAGACACACTGTCTCCTTCGGCGGAGGTCGGCTTGAGTAGGCAAATTAGAATATATACGGAGAGATGAGGACGAGTTTTTAGCTCTCTGCATACCCCTGCGGAGAGGGCTTTCGATGAGCCGCTGCTTTATGTCATCACACTGAGACTGAGGGAGTGCCTACTGGGGGTGGGGCGGCACGGTGGCGCAGCGATAGAGCTCCTGCCTTACAGCGCCAGAGACCACGGTTCGATCCTGACCACGGGTGCTGTCTATGTGGAGTTTGCATGTTCTCCCCATGACCTGCGTGGGTTTGCTCCAGTTTCCACACTCCAACGACGTACAGGTTTGCAGGCTAATTGATTTGGTAAAATTGTCAATTGTCCCTAGTGTACATAGGATAGCGTTAGTGTGTGGGGACTCAATGGTCCGAGGGGCCTATTTCTGCGCTGTATCTTAATACTAAACTAAATGGTTTTAGATCTGTGCAAAACTGATTGTGATGGCCCGGGGGGGGGGGGGGGGGGGGGGTGGGGGGTGGGGGGGGGGGGGGGGGGGGGGGGGGTGGGGGGGTGTACTGATCAGCATCAATATGTAGGATTTCATATTTAGGTTTTAGAGTCATTGAGTCATACAGCGTGGAAACAGGCCCTTCAGCCCAACTTGCCCATACCAACCACCCCTCCGGTTCCGATTAAATCCTTCCGCCCTCACCTTCTTTGTGCATGATGCAATGATGTGCAGAAGCACCGGGCATCCATGGTAGACAAAAGTGCTGGAGAAACTCAGCGGGTACAGCAGCATCTATGGAGCGAAGGAAAAAGGCAACGTTTCGGGCCGAACCCTTCTTCAGACTGGGGGTTGTGCAGTGATATGTGGTGACATGCACACCCATGGTGTTGTGCAGTGATATGTAGCTCCAATATAGTACCTGTTATCACAAATAGACAGAAGGGCAACATTCATGGAATGAGATAAAACACCAGGAATTCTGCCTTTCGTGACCAGCATACATCACACGTGGCTGATCACAGTGGGATAAACACGTGGCTGAAGCCGGTTTCTTTCTGAATGACTTGGACATAAATGTAGATGGGTTGGTGAGTAAGTTTGCAAAATTGGAGCAGTTGCACACGGTGAGGAAGGCTGTCAGAAGATAGAATGGGTTACAGATAATCTGCAGAAATAGGCGGAGAAATGGCAGATGGAGATTAATCCGAACAAGTGTGGGGCATTGGGGGGTGAATGTGAGGAAAGAGTATTTGCAGCACAGTGGCGCAGCGGTAGAGTCGCTGCCTCACCGCTGCAGAGACGTGGGTCTGGTCCCGACTATGGGCGCTTTCTGTACAAACTTTGTATGTTCCCCATGTGACCGCATTGGCTTTCTCCGGGTGCTCCAGTTTCCACCCACGCACCAAAGACATACAGGTTTGTAGGTTAATTGGCTTTGGTAAAAATTGTAAATTGTTCCTGGTGCGTAAGATAGTGTCAGTGTACGGGGTGATCGTTAGTCGGCGTGGACGGTGGGCTGAAGGACCTGTTCCTGCACTAAATCTCTAAAACTAAAAGTGTACACCAAATGGCTAGGCCATTAACAGTGTTTATGTGCATAGAGATTTTGGAGTCCAAGTTCGCAGCTCACTGAAGACGTGGATAGGATGGTAAAGAAGGCATATGGTATCCTTGCCTTCATTGCTAGGGGCATTGAGTATAAGAGTCAGGAAGACATGATGTAGCATAATAAGGCTAATTCAGCCACATTTGGAGTCATGTGTGCAGTTCTGGTCACCCCATTACAGAAAAGTTGTGGAGGCTTTGGTGAGGGTGCAGATGAGGTTTACCCGAATGTTGCCTGGATTACAGGGAGAAGTTGGCTAAACATGTTTATGTCTTATTATCATTAATGTCTTATTATTTTATTAATGTTTATTGTTTTCTGAGTCATTCGAAACTGTCACTGTATGCCAAGTTGTTACTTGTGGGCGGAGCACCAAGGCAAATTCCTTGTATGTGAATACTTGGCCAATAAACGTACTTACTTACTTACTTTCTCTGGAATATCAGAGGTTACAGTAGCCAAGGTGAAAGACTGGGCAAGCTGGTGTTGCTCTTCTAATAGGGGTGGTTGCAAGAATATCTGTCATTTAAAAACATGAACGATACAAGCAGAGAAGATAGAGAGAAAATGGGTCCATTGGTGGAGGCATCGAGAATCAAGAGTCATACTGTAGGAATAAGGTGACAAGCAAAGTAAACAAAATGTACCAAGGTCGGGTTTTTCTTTGCCCAGCAAGGTGTTATGCCCCTGTCCCGCTTAGGAAACCTGAACGGAAACCTCTGGAGATTTTGCGCCCCATCCAAGGTTTCTGTGCGATTCCCGGAGGTTCCCGGAGGTTTTTGTCAGTCTCCCTAAGGGTCGAAAGTGGTTTCCGTTTTAAAAATCTGTAATTTTTTTTGTCTAAGCTGGTTGCAATGCTAGTTGAAGGTGGTTGCCGGAGGACAAAAACCTCCGGGAACCGCACGTAAACCTTGGGTGGTGCGCAAAGTCTCCAGAGGTTTCCGTTCAGTTTTCCTAAGTGGGACATTAGGGTCTGAGCTACCCTTGCAGGGGAAGATTGGAGGGACATTTTATTGTAGTGTTCGATGGGGATCTAGATAGGTTTAGAGATACAGTGTGGAAACAGGCCCTTCGGCCCATCAAGTCCGCACCAACCAACGATCGCCCGTACACTAGTTCTATGTAATCCCAGTTTCACATTCTGCACAACATGGGCAATTTATAGAGACCAATTAACCTACAAACTCGCACTGGTTTGGGATGTGGGAGGAAACCGGAGCACCCGGAGGAAACCCACGCAGTCACAGGGAGAACGTGCAAACTCCACACAACACAGCACTCGAGGTCAGGATGGAACCCAAGTCTCTGGCTCTGTGAGGCAGCAACTCTACCGTTGCTCCACCGTACCCCCCTAGGTCTCTGCAGGGAAAGAATTTGCAGGACTATGGGGAGTGCAGTGAGTGGGATAAATATTACATGGGGCCGTATGTACTCAATGATCCGTGTTGTAACCATTCCGGGGTTTGAAAATAAAAAGAACAAAAAGCAGGAGTAGGCAGAGATCCAGCCAGGCTCCTGCAGTCCCTGCAGTGTCTGCGACAGCTCTGTCTGCAGCTTCCCTGCCTGCTGCTCTGAAGTCTGTGTTCACTTCTGCTCCTTAAGTGCAATTAATCCTCGTCTCCGCACACTGTGTGTTCTCGCCCGCTTTCCCACATAAATCACTGGGATCGAGAGTGGTAAAGTCATCACATTCGCATCCCGCCCGAGCCGCTCTCTGAGCTGATCCAGGAGGGTGATCACAGAGGCGTAGCTCGAGCTTCAGTGTGCACAGGACCCAGCTACACATGGCGTGCACTGTCCTTGCCACATACTGTAGAGTGTTCACAGTAAAATGGGCAGTACTATGCAGTAACATGGACAGTACTGTACAGTAACATGGGCAGTACCATACAGTAATATGGGCAGTGCTGTACAGTAATATGAGCAGTAATATGCAGTAATATGGACAGTACTGTACTGTAACATGGGCAGTACTGTACAGTAACATGCGCAGTATTGTATAGTAACATGGGCAGTACTGTATAGAAACACAGGCAGTACTATACAGTAATACGGGCAGTACTGTACAGTAACATGGGCAGTACTATGCAGTAACATGGACTGTGCAGTATCTCTTACTGCCTCACAGTGCAAGGGACTTAGGTTTAATCCTGGCCTCGGGTGCTGCCTGTGTGGAGTTTGCACGTTCTCCATGTGTCTGCATGGGTTTCCAATAGGTGCTTCGGTTTCCTCCCATATCCCAAAGACGTGCGGTTGTAGGTTAATTGGCTTCTGTAAATTGAACCTGGTGTGTAGGAAGTAGATGGGAAAGCAGGATAATAGGGATTGGTGGTCGACGTGGACTCAGTGGGCCGAGGGGCCTGTTTTTGTGCTGTACCCCTAAAATTAAAATCAAAAGCTACATGCTACTTCAAAATGTAGGTTGCTACACGTGCGACATAGAAACATGCGATGTGCAATGTTTGCTACTACACGGAAACATGCAGCCTTCCACCCATGCAACACAGGGACATGCAATGTAAAGCCTATGCTACACAGAAACATGCATAGTGCATATCACACTGAAACATAAAGTGTTCAGTCACATAATGAAGCTCATGCTACAATACAAACTGTGTAAAGAGGCATAATCTACAGCCAAACCACATAGAAATATGATACGTCATACTTTGAAATACACAGTGCAGATCATAACAGATAGAAACATGTCATGTTAAGACCATATCACATAGAAATACAGAAAGTGCTGGAGTAAGTCAGCAGGGCAAGCAGCATCTACGGAAGGAATAAACAGGCGCCATTTCGGGTTTGGACCCTTCTTCAGATCAGCTCCTTGCTCTTGTACTCCATGCCCTCATTAATGAACCTCACGATACTGTGTGCATTTTAAATCACTTTCTCAAGCTACCCCAACAGTTTCAGTGAATTATGAAAACACACTCCTGGATCTGAACAGGGAACATAGAACAGTGCAGCACAGGACAGGCCCTTCAGCCCCAATATCTGTACTGAACATGATGCCAAGTAAAACTAATCTGCTCAGCCTGTATGTGATACATATCCCTCCATATGTAATGTTTAGAACTAGTGTTAAATGCCCTATTTTGCATGTTTTTTATGTTAACACATTTTCATATTCTTGATCACTTCCACCCAGGATAAGAAGGGTTTCGGCCCGAAACGTTGGCTATCTCCTTCGCTCCATAGATGCTGCTGCGCCCACTGAGTTTCTCCAGCATTTTGTGTGATAAAATAGCTTGCGGACTGCCTCCCTGAGAACCACCACTCATTAACATTCTTTTGGGCATTTGGGATATTGTGGAATACTTACTGCATTCGAGATTTGCTCTCTCATGTTGACACGTTCATCAGCTACTTGAAAAGTACTTTGGCAAGAAGTTACTATCAACAAACAGGAAACAGTTACAACTCTGCACCCATGATACACCCAGCGTTGATGAACACAGAGTGTGGAGTTTCACCACAACACCAACCAGCATGTGTGTTGTGAAAGCTTAATCAATCCCAGAGTTGTCACTGCTGCAAAGGCTCAGTCTACGAAGGGATGTAATCCCTATCCTAAGGACAAAATTCCTTTCCATTCATTCACATTGCACAGAAATGTAGTGAAAGCACTTTGGATCACAGGCAATCTGTTTCTGTGACGATTAATGATAGACCTGTACAAATATTAGATGTGTGACAAGCTGTACACATTTCCCAGGATAAATTTACAATGAATTATTTAAAGCCTGGAAAACAGTCGCCTATTAGACATGAGAGACTATCTACCTCATTGGTGACCTTGGACTATCTTTGATCAGACTTCACTGGCTTTACCTTGCACCAAGCGTTATTCCCTTATCATGTAACTGTACACTGTAAATAGCTCGATTGTAATCATGTATTGTCTTTCCACTGACTGGATAGCACGCAACAAAGGCTATTCACTGAACCTCAGTGTACGTGAGGGGGTGGGAGATTGCAACCTTCACGTGGTCCGCCCTGTTTCAACGAATGCAATCAACCTGGCGTGCACTATCAAATAAGATCAAATAGAACAAGTTGTCGTACAACCTTAGGCTGTGCACGCCGTACGCAAGAAGAAGTATACATGACAACGAGTTAAACTGAACTGAACAGAACTAATTTTCTGATTTCCTGTCACGCCAATAATCCCTTCTTCTTCAAATTAATTTAGTTTAGTTTGGAGATACAGCATGGAAATAGGCCCATTGAGTCCACACTGACCAACGATCACCTGTTCAAGTTTCAAGATTCAAGAGAGTTTATTGCCTTGTGCCCCTGATAGGACAATGACATTCTTGCTTTGCTTCAGCACAACGGAATATAGTAGGCATGACTACATAACAGATCAGTGTGTCCATATACCATTATATAAATATATACACACATGAATAAATAAACTGATAAAGTGCAAATAACAGATAATGGGCTATTAATGTTCAGAGTTTTGTCCGAGCCAGGTTTAATAGCCTGATGGCTGTGGGGATGTAGCTATTCCTTAACCTGGTCGTTGCAGTCTTCAGGCTCCTGTACCTTCTACCTGAAGGTAGGAGGGAGAACCTGCTAGTTCTATGTTATTTCACACTAGTTCTATGTTATTTCACTTTCACATCCACATCCTACATACTAGGGCAATTTTACAGAGACTAATTAACTTACAAAGTCGCACGTCTTTGTGTCATGGGAAGAAACCAGAGCACCCAAAGGAAACCCAAGTGGTCACAGGGAGAGCGTGCAAACTCCATGCAGACAGCACCTGAGGTCAGGATCGAACCTGGGTCTTCTACCTGCACCTTTATTCTCATGTTCAAGGCTGCGGCTTACTGAATATGGTTAAGCTTGCAAGAAGATGAAACTGGTTTTGCATTTCTCTGGCCCGAGGAAGCTGGTAACATGAGCTGACTGGGTTTCACAATACTGGAGTTCAGAAAGGCTTTAAAGTAAAAATATAACCTGTAGGCTATAGTATCTGTGTTAAAAGATTGTAAGAAAAAAATACATTTCTTCAGCGAAAATAGTTTCAGGTAACTGAACTCTGTGAGGAGATTATCAGATCAGTGAGAAAACAAGCCAACATCTGTTGGAATTAATTTCATTCTGCATTAAGTCGCTAAGAGGGTTGAGTAGTTTTCTTACCATTTACACTGGTAGTGTTTTCTTACCAGTTACACTGGGCTTCCATGTGCATCCACAGCCTCTTACTTGTCCCTAACCATTCAGAGAAATGCTCATGTCTTCTCCCAACATTCTCTTCATTACTCTTTACACCATTTCAGTTTTGCCTAGTTTAGTTTAGTTTAGAGATATAGCACGGAAACAGGCCCTTCGGTCCCACCGAGTCCGTGCGGATCAGCGATCCCCACACACTAGCACTATCTTACACTCTCGGGGCAGTTTACAATTTGTATTGAAGCCAATTCACCTACAAAACCGAAGGTAGACACAAAGCGCTGGAGTTACTCAGCGGGACAGGCAGCATCTCTGGAGGGAAGGAATGGGCGATGTTTCGGGTTGAGACCCTTCTTCAGACCCGAAACGGGGTGGAAGATTGCAACCTTCGCGAGGTCCGCCCTGTTTCGATGAATGCAATCAACCTGGCGTGCACAATCAAGTAAGATCAAATAGAACAAGTTGTCCTGCAACTTTAGGCTGTGCATGCCACACGCAAGAAGTAGAAGAAGACCGGAAACATCCCCCATTCCTTCTTTCCAGAGATGCTGCCTGTCCCGCTGAGTTACTCCAGCATTTTGTGTCTACCTTCGATTTTAACCAGCATCTGCAGCTCTTTCTTACACAACCTACAAAACTGTCCGTCTTTGGAGTGTTGGAGGAAACCGGAGCTCCCAGATAAAATCCACGTGGTCACGGGGAGAACGTACAAACTTCGTACAGACAGCACCCGTAGTCAGGATCGAACCTGGGTCTGTGACGCTGTAACTCTACCACAGCACCACTGTGCCACCCACTTGCATTCTTAATGCTATGGAAATTGGTCACTGGAGCCCTTTGAATAGTTGAATACCAAGTAATTCCTCCTTATTCTTATTCTGACTTGGGGCATCAGCCACATTATGCTCCACTGCATTAAATCCAAAGACTGGAGCATGATGCAGTTACTACACGTGGTCCAGTGGTTACAGAGTTATAACATTACACTGCACAGAAACAGCCCTTCAGCCCTACTTATCCATGCTGACTACGATGCCCCACCTGTACTAGTCCTACCTGCTTTTCTTTAAAGGTTGTTATAGTACAACAGTATATTAGAGTAGTGGTTAATTCTGCCCAACATCAGGTCACATGTAAATTGTAGGAACAGGACCTCATATTCTGCTCGGGTAGCTTACACCCTAACGGTATGAATATTGAGTTCACCAATTTTGTAACTAACCTATGAACAACCCCCCTTTCCACTGACCTCCCGGTGGCTCAGCACTTCAACTCCCCCTCCCATTCCGAATCCGACCTCTCTAACCTGGGCCTCCTCCATGGCCAGAGTGAGCACCAAATTGGAGGAGCAGCACCTCATATTCCGCTTGGACAGTCTGCACCCTAGTGGCATAAACATTGAATTCTTCCAATTCCGTTAGCCCTTGCTGTCTCCTTCCATTCCTAGCTCTCCCTCAGCCCTCGGGCTCCTCCTCCTCCTTTTTCCTTTCTTCTCCCCCCCCCCATCAGTCTGAAGACGGGTTTCGGCCCAAAACATTGCCTATTTCCTTTGCTCCATAGATGCTGCTGCACCCACTGAGTTTCTCCAGGACTTTTGTCTACCCCCTATCCCTCCTCTCTTCCATTTCTCCCTTTCCCCTTCCCTCATTCCCTTCCATGGGTATTCCTTCCTCATGGGTATGGCTTCACATTTCCCGCATCTTCTCTCCTTATCTTTATCTCACGCATCATTTTCATCTCTGGCTTTTGTCCACATATCTACCACTCAAAACACCCTCCTCCCCAACTCACCTGTATCCACCTATCACTTCCAGGCTTTCTCTCGTCCCGACCACTCTTCCAGCTGCCTCTCTTCTACTACAATCAGATGAAGGAGGGTCCCAACCCAAAACATCACCTATCCATATTCTCTAGAGGGGACCCGCTAAGTTGCTCCAGCATTTTGGAGTTTTTATGCTATCTGACCCATTGAGTTACTCCAACACTTTGTCTCTTTTTCTGTTAAGTAGCATCTGCAGTTCCTTGTATCGGCATTTCTATCGCTGTGCACACCTTCTGATAACCAGAACCTACCAGGTGAACCGATTTAATCAACTTTCCTATCCTATACCCCCAATGTCTAGAGTTGAGCGGTGAACCAATACCCCAACACTCTTTCTCATACCTAAGTCCCAGTGAAAATAGTTTCCCATTCACCCAGATAGGACTAAAACTTTGCCAAAATGTCTGCTTGACTCTTTCCTCATAGACTTACATTATCTTAGTGTTATTTGTGACCTTGAACTGACAAGCAACTCTGACCATGTAATTAGACCAGATGCTATCTGAATCCGAGCACAGTTCTCCAGGATAGCAATTCCGATATTGTAGTTAAATAACATTATAACCCTTCCCAAACCCACATCTCCGGCATTGTGAGGCAGCAGCTCCACCACCAGATATTGTACAAAAGAGCCCCGCTCAATTAGAAGGAGCTTTGACCTCAGCTTATCCTGACGACAAATGACCTGGCCAAGCACCTTGACAGTAACGTCATCATGGATTTAGTTGTACTGGACTTTTCTAAAGCATTTGATGTCATCCCACACCAGAGACTGCTTCGGAAGCTTGACTTCTACGGTATTCGTTCCAACACGAAACGATGGATTTCCAGTTTCCTGACAAAACGTCTTCAGCGCGTGTGTGTGAACGGAAAGAGCTCCAATTGGCACCCAGTGTTGAGTGGGACACCCCAGGGCACAGTACGTGGCCCACACCTGTTTTTGCTTTACATCAATGACATCCATGAAAAAGTCGCAAATGCGACCAGATTATTCGCTGATGATTGTTTGCTGTATCGTCCAATTAAGTCAGCTGATGATGAAGATGCTCTCCAAAAAGATCTTGATATTATGGTCGAGTGGTCGCAACAATGGGGCATGCAGTTCAACCCTTCCAAATGTGAAACCATGCGTGTCACCAGAAAGAGGAATCCAGGCGTTACATCTTACAACATACTTGGTGTCACCCTTGAAGAATCCAAACAAACCAAGTATCTTGGCATCAAATTGCAGAATGATCTACATTGGAACGGTCAGACTCATCATGCAACAGTGAAAGCAATGAGGCGCAACTTCCATCATTGTTCAGCTTCCGTCAAGGAGAAGCTGTATTTCACCCTCGTTAGTCCTCATCTGGACTATGCAGTTGCAGCTTGGGACCCATATACAGATAAAAACATTTCATCCATCGAACGTGTCCAAAGACAGGCCGCTCGATTTGTTACTAACACCTACGAGAGAGAAGCGAGTGTCACCAAACTTCTGAATTCTCTGGGGTGGAACCCCCTCCAAGACAGACGTGAAGCTCACCGTTTGACCTGTTTTTACGAAATGTTAAATGGTCAGCTAGACATAGATCACAAGACCTACACCAACCCCCAACCAATTAGGAGCAGACGAGGGCATTCGATCCAATTTGTGGTCCCAACCACAAAGACAGATGTGTACAGCAATTCGCTCTTCCCACACACTATTAAAGCATGGAATAATCTCCACCAAACCACGGTTGCCCAGCCAGATGCAACTAAATTGAAAGTGGCACTTTCTTCCCAATAACCCTCTCTGGCTAAACCTCTCCCTTCACCACCTCCAGTTTAAATTCCAGTTGGAATATTTTGGAGGACCAAGTAACCAAGAACCAAGCACCAAGACCTAAACCTTTTTCTGTAACCCAGAGATGCCAGGGAGTAACATCATGTCCATTTATAGCTGAGTGTGGAAATGTACATTAGGAAACACTTGTAAGTTAGTGTAATTATGAAAATTATACAGACAACAAAAGATGCTCAAGGCCCTTGTAAACAATTTTGCAAAACATGCTTTATATATTGCACAATTCCTATTTATTTTATTGATGTAATATGGCCCCTTAACTCTGAATCAGGTATTTTCAGGCTTTTTAAGTCTTGCTGGTTATTCAAAGAAAAACAGGAAGTGGAATAATTTGCAACAATTGACATTGGCAAAGGTTTTTGTCCCGTGAAGCAATATACTCGCTGCTTACTCATTCTAAATGTGCAAAGCTTTATACTTTCATATCTCCTGGGCCTCCTCCACTGTCAGAGTGAGGCCCAGCGCAAATTGGAGGAACAGCACCTCATATTTCGCTTGGGCAGCTTACACCCCAGCGGTATGAATATTGACTTCTCTAACTTCAAGTAGCCCTGGCTTTCCCTCTCTCTCCATCCCCTCCCCCTTCCCAGTTCTCCCATCAGTCTTACTGTCTCCGACTACATTCTATTTTCTGTCCCGCCCACTCCCCTGTCCGGCTGAGCTACTCCAGCATTTTGTGTCTATCCATACTTTCATGAGAGTTTAGTTGCCTCACGTGTCTATTGATTGGTGGAAACCATACCCATTATACAGTACAACTGTTCTTTCTGATTCCTGGTATCAATGAGGTACCCTCTCATCCTCCTGAACTCCAGCGAGTAGAGGCGAGGTGCCTTCAAACGCTCATCATATGTTAACCAAGTCCCAGCCCAGCGCTCACAAAGCTACTGAGGATGGGAGAATGTTGCAATGTTGGTAGTGGATCGGCGGTGGTGGGGGAGGGGGGATCTTTGGAAAGAGTGCTGAGGTGTCTGCGCAGGTTGCTGAAGAACAGAGCACACAGCAGGCAGCCTCCTCTGCAAAGAATATTGGCGGCAGGAAGTTGCCAGAGGGCTGCCTGCGAAGGATTGAGTGCCTTCACACGTTGGGATCCTGCAGTCTGACCAAATGTCCCTAGCAGATGTGAACGCAAAGTTGCATCGATCAAAAGATGCAAGTTCTCCATTTCACTGTTAGATTTACTTGTCTTCTGTTAAGAAGAAACTTTTTTTTCAAAAGAGACACAGAGCGGAAACAGGCCCTTCAGCCCACTGAGTCGGTGCCAACCTGCGATCACCCCGTACACTAACTTACACACACACGAGGGACAATTTTACACCTTTACCAAAGCCAATTAACTTACAAACCAGCGCGCCTTTGGAGTGAGGGAGGAAACCGGAGCACCCAAAGAAAACCCACGTGGTCACACGGAGAATGTCGGTACAAACTCTGTGTCAGGTCTCTGGCAGCAAGTGTAACGTTGTGCCACTGTGCCACCCCATACTCTGAATATTGTCAATACACATAAACCATCCCTGATGTGCTTTGGACCATAAATCTCTCTCCTCATTGATGAAATTTGCAAATGTCCTAACAACGTAACTTGATCCAAAACCTTTTAATCTTCAATCTAAAACTGGAATATGAAGGAACGAGATCATGCTTCCATGTCAAGAGATTAACCTGGAAACTAGAGTTGGATTACTTGCCCTTTGTTCCTCCATTGTTGCGCTGGGGGCTTTGTGAATGAAAGATCAGCAAGAAGCAAAGCAACAGGTTTCTTTACAAGGGAAAGGTGAATAGCAAGTGACTCGAGGCCTGTATTGTGATCAGCTTTGCGTGTGTGGATGGGGGAGGTCTGTCAACCAAATGCCTGTTTCTGTGTTTTTCTTTCTTGTTAAAGGAGAAAGGGCAACTCAAGTCAGGAGTATGGGAGAGGTCGGTTGTATTTCACAGTTTATTTATGTTTTTTGTAGCGCCGATGAATATTTTTCTACAATAAAGGCTTTAATTAAAGGTATTTTTTCTCTTGATTTTTGCACAGCCTTTTTTCCTTGTCACTGTAGGATTTATGTGCAATTGATGTATGATTTATGTTTTTGTGCGCTGTCTGAGTCTATGTGCCTGTCATGCAGTGACAAGCAAGATTCTCATTGTATCTCTACCTTACCGTGCTTCTGCTTTAGATAATAGACTTGACCTGACTTGACTATTCATAGAAGTTGCTTTACCTAATAATAGAGAAACAACAAAGAATGTATACAGAGGTTGTGATCTACTGCAGCCTTAGATTAAGGAGAGATTGCCTTATTGGGTTACCTTTTTAAACCAGAGCGGTAAACAATAGCTATTCTACATCTGAAGCCATAGAATGCCAGAGAGGCCCCTCATAGAAACATAGAAAATAGGTGCAGGAGTAGGCCATTCGGCCCTTCGAGCCCGCACCACCATTCAATATGATCATGGCTGATCATCCAACTCAGTATCCTGTACCTGCCTTCTCTCCATACCCCCCGATCCCTTGAGCCACAAGGGCCACATCTAACTCCCTCTTAAATACAGCCAATGAACTGGCCTCAACTACTTTCCGTGGCAGAATTTGAGAATGGGAGAATCTGCTGTCCATGTTGGCTTTTTGTTGGGGTAACAGGTCTGGCAGATTCAGTTGTCCATCGCGTAGAGTCTGAGGGGTTGATATTGATCTGTGAGTTTTGACGAGGAATGTTAACAGCGCTCTTGAGAGCAATTTTACTGACTGTTCCAATGCGTGGCTCATGTTGGCTTATCAAGTGGAAGGCGGTGTCGATGCCGCCTGGATCACCGGTCGCATGGAGGAGGTCGCATGGAGGAGACGGGCCTCACGGGCCGGAGTCGGAGTCGGTGGAGCAGCTGATGGAGCCCGTGGCTGGGGCCTCGGTCGCCACCACGGAGGCAGGAAGTGGGCCGTTGACTACGGTGAAGCCTCGCAACGATGGGGCCTCGGTGGTGGTGAGGCCTCACGGCGATGGCGATGCCTCGCGGGTCGACCCGCGGTCAACGGCTAATGAGAGCGTAGAGGACCATCGTGAGAGGGGAGGGGAAGGACAATGGAGGACCCGGCGTGGGGGAGCAGTTGGGCGGGGGAGAACAAAAGAGGTAGCCGGCGTGCTTGGTATGCAAGCAAAGAATCTCACTGTGCCTAGTCACTAGTTTTGGTCCCCAAATTTGAGGAAGAACATTCTTGTTATTGAGGGAGTGCAGCGTATGTTTAAAAGGTTAATTCCCGGGATGGCGGGATTGTCATATGCTGAGAGAATGGAGCAGCTGGGCTTGTACACTCTGGAATTTAAAAGGATGAGAGGGGATCTCATTGAAACATAGAAGATTGTTAAGGGTTTGGACACGCTAGAGGCAGGAAACATGTTCCCGATGTTGGGGGAGTCCAGAACCAGGGGTCACAGTTTAAGAATAAGGGGTAAGCCATTTAGAACGGAGATGAGGAAACACTTTTTCTCACAGAGAGTGGTGAGTCTGTGGAATTCTTTGCCTCAGAGGGCGGTGGAGGTCGGTTCTCTGGATGCGTTCAAGAGAGAGTTAGATAGGGCGCTTAAAAATAGCGGAGTCAGGGGATATGGGGAGAAGGCAGGAACGGGGTACTGATTGGGGATGATCAGCCATGATCACATTGAATGGCGGTGCTGGCTCTAAGGGCCGAATGGCCTACTCCTGCACCTATTGTCTATTGTGACAATAGAGTATTCCTATTCCTAAGGAACTGACCTATCTAAATCTGTGATGTCCCAGGAGCAAGTGCAGTTTATGCTGTGTTAACTGAGGTAGCAACAGAGCCTTAACAAATGTCAGTGTCTTTCTACCAGGACTGGCCGACCCACCCTTCCCAAATCATTACACAAGGATCTCACGCATTGCAACAGTCAGTAGAATTGCTCTCAAGAGCGCTGTTAACATTCCTCGTAAAAACTCACAGATCAATATCAACCCCTCAGGCTCTACACGATGGACAACTGAATCTGCCAGACCTGTTACCCCAACAAAAAGCCGACATGGACAGCAGATTCTCCAATACTCAAATTCATGTTCATAAGTGATACGAACAGAATTAGGCCATTCGGCCCATCAAGTCTACTACACCATTCAATCTTGACTACCCTATCTTTCCCTCTCAACCTCATTCTCCTGCCTTCGACCCATAACCCCTGACACCGTACTAATCAAGAATCTATTAACCTCTGCCTTAAAAATATCCATTGGCCTCCACAGCCTTCTGTGGCAATGAATTCCATAGATACACCACCCTCTGACTAAAGAAATACTTCCTCATCTCTTTCCTAAAGGAATGTCTTTTTATACTGAGGCTATGACCTCTGGTCCTCGACTCTACCACCAGTGGAAACCTTTTCTCCATATTCACTATATCCAGGCCAATTCTGCCACCACTATTCCTCCGACTGGCTTTACATTTCACTCCTCACCTGACATATTTTTGTCTCCTTTTTAACTCTAGCCTTTGTCCATCCATTTGCCAATACTAAACCCCCCTCACCTGTATCCACCTATCATTTCCCAGACTTTATCTATCCCCACATCACTCTTTTCCAGGTCTCTCTCCTCCGACTAAAAGCAGTCTGAAGAAAGGTCCTCCATTGTCCATTCCCTCCATAGATACTGCCTGACCCGCTAAGTTACTCCAGCACTTTGTATTTTACTGAAGAGCGCATGGAAATCAGGGGGAAAATAACATTGGGAATTGCAAAAAGCATCAAGTAACGTCATAAGACTATAAAATATCAATATATTTCCATGTACGGAATTTAGAACATTAATCAAAAATACACAAATGTGCCAATTTTCAACTCATATTTACTCTGTTCTGCCTCTCCTCTCGACCAGCTTTCTTTCCCATCTTCCCTGCAATCAGTCTGAAGAAGTGTCCCGACCCAAAGCGTCACCTCACCATGTTTTCCAGAGATGCTGCCTGCCTGCTGAGTTACTCCAGCACTTTGTGTCTTTTTTTGGTAAACCAGTATCTGCAGTTCCTCGTCATCACATAATGTTTTTTTTTAACAGCGTTTATTACTTTGTTTATTGTTGTACATCTTTGTCTGGGTACCTTCCGGATGTCATTTTCTTGAAAGGCAAATCTGAGTGCTGATTACGAAGTGAAAAGTGCCAGATACAGAAGTTACTAAACTCGGAGATGGGGGGGGGGGAGGGGGGGGTCATTTCACCATCTCACCCCGATCGGACAGCCTCCGTGCGAGCCTAGGGTCACTGAGAGACAAACCCATCCATCACTGGTGCCTGGTGGCTGACGGGACCAAGAGGAGGTGCTTCCTCTGGGACCCGAGGGGACAGTTCTCATGGCCTTCTGAGGCCTGGGAATCCCGGAGAATACACTGGGCCAGACAGCTGCTTTCAACATCAGCGCAGGCAGAGGAGCACGATACTCCAGCAAACACAACAGCTGTTACAAGTGTAAAATTGCCGATTAACACTTTGTGTACTCGGTTTCTCTGCATCAAGGGAAGGATGGCCTGCCTTTGAAATCGAGCTGCTCTGTGCATGTTACTGTGCCACTGGGTTTGCCTGGCACTCCTTGCTGGCGGCTGAACAGTTACCAACAAGTAACACATAGTACACACCTGTTCAACCATAATCCTCTGAATGCACTGCCATTGTTTCAGATGCGGAGATTCAGGCACCGAAGGACATTTTATCTGGTGAAATCATATTTTCCCAGTAAATCTATGCTGGCAGTGAAATCTGTTAAAAGTAAACTAGCGACAGCCTTCTGGGTTCAGACGTAGCCTCTGAGATGCGCCGAGCTTGCACGATCTCCCAGTGATCACCAGGGCTTCTTCCGGGTGCTCCGGTTTCCTCCCACATCCCAAAGACGGGAGAGTTAGCGGGAGAGTCGGCTGCTGTAAATTAATCCATCTCTGTAGGTGGGTGTAGAATTCAAGGGATCAAATAAAGGAAATGTGGGAGAATTGGCCCTGAGGAGAATTAATGCTGGAATGGGTTTGGTTTGTGTGCCATCATAGACTAGATGGGCCAAATGGCCTCTTTCTTTGCTTTAAGTAGATATGGAACCAGGTATTAAGTTTGAGCACATTGGCAGGCAGAATTAACAAATGACAGCCACAAGGAGAGGAACTGAATTCCCATAATGACTGTGTGTAGTCAGCCCCACCATGGGATCTTTTAGGGATGATTTGTGATGACCTCCAGTCCAATTGCCTACCGAAACGCTCACTTTTCATCAATATTCCTACCTTAGACCCTTTCACCTTTTAAAATTGTTTGATGGTCTGTCTGACATTCATACTTCCTTACAGCAGAGGCCATTCAGTCCATCGAGTCTATACCAGCCCACACATGTAATCCCATTCCCCATTAAAGTTCCCTGCAAGCTACTCCCATTAACACGGCACTACTCCCCTCCAACTCCAGATTCTATCACCCACCTACAGTAGGGGCATTTACAACAGCTAATTAATCTACCAATACTGGAGTGACTCAGTGGGTCAGGCAGCAACTGTGAAGAACATGGATAGATGATGTTACGGGTCGGTACCCGAGGGCCATGGTGGTTTTAAAAGGAGAGCGGGAAATGGGGGCCCCAGTGCATTAAAGGGAGCGTGGGAATCAACACCAGTTGAACCAGATACAAATCAAAGGGATTTCTGAATAATGGGATAGCGGTTTATCGGAGTTTGACTGGTACTGTGGTATGATGGTATTGCTGGGGGCAAACACAAAGTCGGAGTGGAGCGGGAGATGTGGATGCAAGTATGGGGCGAGGAGCCAAAATAAAGATTCTTTGGCCTAACCAGGATGGATAAGAATGGAGCCAGGAATAGGGTGAGCTGGGGAGGCATGGAAAGGTCAACAAGGAAGAGTGAGGAGAGATGGATCACTTTTGTGTCAGGAATTACTTTGCTTGGAGCCATTTTAAGATGTAAATAGGAATGGAAAGCCTAAGTGGCAAGGTCTCGGAATAGCCATGGGCTCACAAAGCTCCAGCACAGATTTTGGAGAAAAAAAAGGTAGGTCAGAGATGAAGCAATAGATAGCAAGTAGGGATTTGGCCAGGATTACTTTCCTGAAGACAGCAACAGATAGGTTTGAATTAAGGAGGAAGCGATGGGCCCCTAAGAAATAAATGTTAGCAGTCATCAAACGCAGGCTGCAGGAAGGAACGGTAGGCGATCAGCCGCTGAAGGGCACGAGGGAAGACGGCGAGGAAGACGAAGATGCAAGGGGCTGCAGATGCTGGAATCTTGAGCAAACACAAAGTGCTGGAGGAACTCAGTGGGAAAGTCAGCATCTGGGGAGGGAATGAGCAAACAACATTTTGGGCTTCAGACCTCTTCAGACTCTAGATTGTCAGACTGGGACACACTTATCTGATGTATCTTTACTTTGAGATCAAGCAGTGTGATCTCTACACAGAAATGAGTCACACTGTACCTGGCCAAAACAGCCAACTGACAATGATAGATAATAATCGTACATCACCCGGGATAAAAGTGCTACTGTGGCATTGCCTTGATACATTTGGAGTCAGTGCTGACAGCTGAGGAACACATTGCTTCATTGCTATCCCATGCTTTCTTCAGATTCAGATACAGATGAAGGTTTGGATTTTTGGTGCGTTCATTGTTTAATGTAATGTTAAATGATTGAAGGGAATAGAAAGTCAAACTAACTTTTATATATGAATGGACCGATTTCACGTTTTTACAACGGGGCTGAAGAATTAACTGTTTGGATATTGCCTGTGCTAAACTGAAACATGCCACTGTGAAGTCGCTTTATTGCAGTGTAACAGAGCCTGGAGGCTCTACATCAAACAGTCAGCACATCCTTAATTAGCATGGTAATGCTGAACTCTTTATGGTGTTGAAGGTGGGGGACGTTGCAAAGTTTGCCAGACAGCCTCCAGACTTGAGTTAACAGCTGGACAGGGAGCCCAGAAACCAGGGACAGTTTGCAAAGCCTCTCATTTTTACACACACACACACACTGCACCAACAACCCATCCGCCTGATTTGTTGTGCTTTTGTTTACGTATCTTTTCCCAGATTTCTTGCGGTTTTCCTTTCACTGCTGGTCTCACTGCTGGTCTGAGAGACCAGCAGTGAAAACGGGTGCAGGAAAGTAGTCCGCAAGATCCTCTGTGTTAATGGAGAACAATGTGAATGCTCTGGGCAGGCTCACCTCACCACTGTCCAAAGAGCGTGTACAGTCAGAAGAAACAAGGAAATGCAGATGCTGATTTATACGAAAGATAAGCACAAAGACTCCAATGCCACATGAGCACCTTCATCCGGGGTGATGATCAATAATTATCTAACACTGTCAGTTGGCTGTTTCAGCCAGGTACAGTGTTACTGTGTAAAGAACCTGCTTCTTGATCTCAGTGTGAAGATACATCAGATCTGGCCTGATAACGGCGAAAAAACTAATACTTAAATTTTGGAAACATACATCAGTCCCTACTGTAAAGATGTGGATTACAAACATGTCCGAGACACTACATCTGGAAAATATTAGGCTTGTCTTGGCAGAAAAACCAGATCAATTTTTCAAGACATGGGCACCCTTTACCGAATTCTTACAAGGATAGTATGGCGCAACACAAATTTGGATTTAATCCAATTATGGGTTGGGTGAGGTGGGCGGGGGGCGAGGGGCAGGTATATCTTCACTTTTTTCTTTTTTTTACCTTTCCCCCTTTTTTTTAATTTTTTTCCTTCTTTTTTTCTTTACCTCTCCTATATCTTTATAGACGGGAAAGCCGGTGCATCGGCCACGGGCAGCAGGCAGGCAGGCGAAGATGGCGGCCATTGCTCCTCGTCTTGGCAGGTCTAGAGTGAAGCCTGAGATCTACAAGACTGTTGACGGTAAGGTTATTGTTGAGGACGAGTTACTTAATTTTCTTGCTGTAAAGATGAAGACATTAAGCCAGGATGAGATCGTCCTTCTGGCCGCAAATACCTTTGACTCTGACTGGATAGAGTCCTCGAGGAAAGTTCTGTTTGAACTCTGCCCCACTACACAGCGGAACGTCTCCCATAAAGGGGCACAGAACAACGTTAACAACATAAAGAGTTGCCTTAAAGTAATGAATGAGTGTGGGGAGAATACTCCTAGATTTGTCTCTCACTACTTGGATGAACTGCCGCCGGTGACATTTTCTAACATGGATGTCTCGAGCCTACTTGGGAGAATGGAGCAGCTGTACGCTGAGGTCTGTTCAATGAAGCACGTCATGCAGCTTACAGGCTGATGTAAGCGAAGATTTTCGTGCCATCACTGTGGAATTTGATCGCCGAGTGGGTGCATTGGAGCGCACCTTGATCACTACTCCAGTGGGTGCATTGGAGCGCACCACCGACCTGTCTCGGGGCAGTGGTCCGGATGCATTGGCGGTGTTGGATGGAGCCATTGGCATGGCAGATACAGCACTGGGAGCTGCACTGGCAGGAGCCTCTGGCTTAGTTGCCAGAGTGAGGGTTGCGGCGGAGGGTCTTGCATTAAACGTGGAGAATAGTCCCAGTGGTCTAACGTTGCAAGACTCTCCAAAGTAGAGTCATGTTGTGAAAAAGGGTCGACGACATGCTCCAGATAACACTGTTGGTAAACCAAAATTGTCCACCGGGCAGATAAAGAAATCCAGTAACGTTGTGCCTTTTATTGGTACCGGAGCTGCAGGCAACATCAAAATGATTAAAACTAAGCTGGTCAGTGTTTTTGCCTCCAAGTTTTCACCAGATCTAGACGTCAGAACTTTATCTGTCTATCTTAATGAAAAACTTGAACGTTAGGTTACCTGTTGAAAGATTGACACTGTACACAGTAGATACAGTTCATTTAAAGTACCTGCGGAATGCAATGAGTTTGGCGAAATGTACAATCCGGAGCTCTGGCCAGAAGGGGCATTTGTACGGCGCTATTACGAGCCGCGCAGGGTTGGAGTCATCGGATCAAGCACTGCGCCTGCCGCGGGGGGAATGAGTATACCTGCTGGTGCTAGGGGCACTCACTAATCTTACTAAATGAACATTAGGGTACTATCGTACAATTGACGTGGCCTGCGTTTGGGCCAGAGCGCAGGGGATAAAGCTCGCCGCTCAGTTGTTGACAACCTCCTGGAGAACTGTGACATACTACGTATGCAAGAGACATTCTTAACGAAGCAAGACTTGGACAAACTCAATTCTCTCAATAACAACTTTCATGGGGCTGGGGAGTCTACAACTGACCTTGGCATGGGAAAAAGTCAGAGGTAGGATACCAGGTGGTGTGGCCATTCTATGGAACAAGAAGCTTGACATCAATAAATGTGATTTGGCTTGATGCCTAAATACATTGTTAGAATACTGGCCTACTGGTATGCCCACCAGTCTATGCAAATAAAATGGGGCAATAGGGTCTCAGCCCCATTTGGGGTTAGCAATGGTGTTAGATAAGGGGGAATTTTGTCCCCAGTCCTTTTTAATCTATATATTGATGATCTGGCTAAACAATTGAAAGCCTGTAATACTGGGTGCGTGATTGGTAATATTTTAGTGAACCATATTATGTATGCAGATGATCTTGTGATCTTTAGTCCATCTAGCGCTGGTCTCCAGCAGCTCCTTACTGCATGTTCCGTGTATGGTTTGGAACATGACATTAAATATAATGCTAGTAAGAGTGCTGTTGTGGTCTGTAGAACCAAAGAGGATAAAAGCCTAAAATATCCTGATTTTAATTTGTCTGACAACAATCTTAGTGTCTGTAATAAGATAAAATATCTAGGGCATATTAATACAGAACAAATGACAGATGATGAGGATATTTATAGGCAACAACGCATGCTGTATATACAGGCGAATATCCTCTTGTGTAAATTTGGTGCGTGTGCAGATGTGGTGAAGATGTCGCTATTTAGAGCATACTGCACACCCCTCTACACTGCGCACCTGTGGTCAAACTATTTAAAGACAAGTATGCAGAGACTAAAGGTGGCATATAACGATGCCATGAGAACACTGCTAAGACAACCAAGATGGTGTAGTGCCAGTAATATGTTTGTGGCTGCAGGAGTCAGTACTTTAGAAGCTATCCTAAGACACCACATGTATAAATTCATTTGCAGGATAAATGACTCTAAAAATGTGCTTATTGTGGCCTTGACAAACATAAGGGTTAGCACTACACGCTACGAATCCCAGTTGTGGAGACACTGGTATCGTTGTCTCGTTGTACGACATTGATCATTTTTACTCTGGATTTTTAACTTAAGTATTGTGGGTTTTTTTTTAAATATATAAATTATGATGTTTTTATGTGATTTACCATGATTTTATATATATTTATGATATTTGATATGCAATGCATTTTTTAATGTAATATTACCCATTGTCTGGACCTTGAGTCCGTAATAAAGTTATTATTATTATTATTATTTATTCACTCTTTGGCTACACTACTTTGGGAGTTTAGAGGTTCTATTTTTTCACTTTTCACTTTTTCCCTCTCTTCTTCTTTCTCTCTTTTCCTTCATTTTCAGGTTAAAAGGTCAAAATTGAAGCTGTACAATAATTGTATAATTTTACATGCCGAATGTTTTATTCTTGTACAATTGCTTCTAATAAAAATAATTAAAAAATAAATAAATAAAGATACATCAGATCATCGTGTCCCTGTCTGGCAAGCCAAAGACTGAAGTAGGGTGCTGAGCCAAAACGTCACCTGTCCATTTCCTCCCCGGATGCTGCCTGACCCACTGAGTTCCTCCAGCACTTGGAGTTTTGCTCAATCTAACTGTGTCTCCGATCGAAAGATTTCTACTTCCTGATTCACCCCCTGCCTTTGCAGCTTCTAATTGTCCCAATGTGGTGCTAAATTTGACAGGACACTGGGTTGACTGCCTGGACACATTAGATGTGGGAACTGTTGAATTGTCAGGTAATTGGCCTCTGTAAATTGTCAGGAGTAGATGAGAAAGTGGGATAATAGAGAACGAGTGTGAATGGGTGATCGATGGTCGGCATGGAGCGAAGGGACTATTGCCATGCTGTATACCTGAACTTAAATAAATAGATTGATGATAGTGCACGATATGTGGCTTACACAGTATGTCTTTATATATACAGTATCAGCAGATGCTATTCCAAATAATTTTGAGGGCGGCATGGCGGTGCAGCGGTAGAGTTGCTGCTTTACATCGCTAGAGACTCTGACTACTGGTGCTTGTCTGTACGGAATTTGTACATTCTCCCCGTGACCCTCGTGGGTTTTCTACAGTTTCCCCCCACGCTCCAAAGTCGTACAAGTTTGTAGGTTAATTGGCTTGGTATGACTGTAAATTGTCCCTTGTGTGTGTAGGATAGCGCTAGTGTGCAGGGATCGCTGGTCAGCATGGACTAGGTGGCTGAAGGGCCTGTTTCCGCGCTGTATTTCTAAACAAAACTAAACTAATTGTTTACATTGCACAGTGCCAGTTTATAGCTCAGTCGAAGTCAACTTGTCTAATGAATGCAGATCAAGGGTGAATTAGATGTTGTCTCTGATCAGTGTGAGTGTGCTGACAGACCTGTGTTGGGTTGATACATGTGGTGTTAATAATGTTCACAACCTCAGCAACAGGGCTCATTATTTGTCTGTCTCCTGTGTGAATATTTGCAATGGATTCTCCAGAAAATAGTTCATACTTTCTAAAGAAAGGCATATTATAAATAAATCACTCATCAAATAGACACAAAATGCTGGAATAAGTAAGTAAGTAAGTAATTAAGTTTATTGGCCAAGTATTCACATACAAGGAATTTGCCTTGGTGCTCCGCCCACAAGTAACAACATGACATACAGTGACAGTTACGAATGACTCAGAAAACACTAAACATTAATAATAATAAATCATTAATGATAAAACACCATTGATTAAGCATGTGAACCAACAAAATACCAGATCAAAGGGAGGCTACAGATAACTCAGCGAGACAGGCAGCATATCTGGAGAGAAAATGTTGGGTGACATTTCGGGTCAAACACTATTGTCCTAAATATTTTGAAGCTATGGTAACTTATTTTAAGAGAGTGATCTATTTTAAAACATAAAATAAAAACAAAAAATGCTGGTAACACTCAGCTGATCCATGTGCTCGACAGCGGAAATGGATGTCATTCGGCTCAACGGGTTTATGCTAGTTTACAGAGCAATACCATCCTCTCGCTAATTTTCCCTGTAACCTATTCTTCCCACATTCAGATTAACTGCCCTCAGATTCTATCTCCCACCTGCGTTAGGCCCAGTCAACCCGCCAACACACACATCACCTGTGAAAAGACCGCTGTCAAACGGACAAGATGGCGGCGCTGAGCTCCCCAGTCTCAGGCTGGCTGACTGACGTTTGCGCGTGCACAACTGATCCGGCCCACATGAAGTCGCATTGTGCCCAATCCGGCCCGAGGCCTAAAATGAGTTTGACACCCCTAATCTAAACCATTCCTACCCATGTATTTGTCCAAGTGTTTTTTAAATGCTGTTATGGTATCTGCATCAACTCTGGTACATCGTTCCATATTCCCATCATCCTCTGGGTGAAAAGTTGCCTCCTAGCCTAGGTTTCTATTATATCTTTCCCAACACACCTTAAACCTGTGTCTTTAAACCTCTAGTTCTTGATCCCCCTACCCTGTGGGTAAAAGACTCTGTACATTTAGCTTATCTATCTATACTCACTGTTTTATACATCACCCCTCAGCCTCCTGCACTCTGAGGGATAAAGTCCAAACCTGCCCAACATCTCCCTGTCGCTCAGGCACCCTATCTATTATACTCACTTTTTTATACATCGCCCCTCAGCCTCCTGCACTCCGAGGGATAAAGTCCAAGCCTGCCCAACCTCTCCCTGTCGCTCAGGCCCTCGGGTCCTGGCAACATCCTCCTAAAATTGAAGAGGGATCAAAATAAAATGTTAGCTGAGTAGGGGTCCACAGTTCAGTGGTCTGGAGAGATAAAGCTTTTAATCTGCCGTCACCCACCAGCTGTGCTCCCATTCTTCACAACTGTACTGGGGATGATGGGCTGGGGAATGATGTGCCAAAACCAGCCCCTTCTCACCTCATGAGAGAATGGGGAAGAGGGAACATAGTTGACTGAGGTCACCATGGGGCAATTCTTTACACCACCTCACGTCTATCTCGAGTGCAACCCTTGACAGGCGTCTGGCAACAGATCATATAGCAAAACCTGCAGCTGTGGGATGAAGCTGGCAGACTTGTGGAAGCAGAGAAATATATTATGAAGAAGGATTAAAATATGAGAGTTAGCCAATTTACTGCTTGTCACCCCTGGAACCTGAATCTGATTCCAGCTCAAACTGATGGGATAAAATTTGCATTTACCAGTGTTGAATGGATGCATTAAGAAACACATTGGAACAGTACAACCTCTGACCCCTGTGATAGTCTCACAGCTGGTAACAGCTGTAATTTATCCCCAAAAACTGGAAGCTTTGATCCAACGACAAGTTGCTGTGACAAATGGAAATGCCACGTTAATGGAAGAGGGAGAGGTGTTGCTGAGACTGGCCTGAAGGTGCAGATTCAGGACTGAGAGCTTCAGACTACAGACAGCATGAACTCAGAACCCTGACAGAAATTGGCCCCCAGTGCCAAAACGTTTCATTCCTCAGTCCTGACATCACCTCGTGGACGACAGGTTTTTTTCAAAATGATAATTTATAAATACTTCTCGAGTCAAAAAAGCTACACTGGAATGAATGCATAAAACGTGAAATATTATTGCAATATTATAAGCACATTCACGGCACCATACCACATCGAATCAAATTTGTCACAGAGTGTGAAGGCACCAATTTTGAGAGGCGGAATTCTTAGCTCAAGCCAAAGAGGCTAAAAATATGGATTTCAAGGAGAGAAATTGGCTGCACAATGATGCAGCTGTTGGAGCTGCTGTCTCGAAGGCCCGGCTTCATTCTTGACCTCAGGTGCTGCTGTGTGGAGTTTGCACGTTCTCCCCTGTGACTACATGGATTTCCTCCGGGTGCTCCGGTTTCCTCCCACATCTTAAAGATGTGGGGATTTGTAGGTTAAACGGCCACTGTAAAGTTGCCCCAGGTGTGTAGCGAATGGATGTGAAAGTGGGATAACATAGAACTAATGTGAATAGGTGATTGATGGTTGGTGTGGACTCGGTGGGGTGTCTTTCAACCAATTCAATGATTTTAAAAAAGAGCAAAAGTTACAATTTGAAAAGCCCCAAATAGCTTATACCAGTACACACTCAGAGTTCTGTATCAATTGTGCTGGGAACCATGTAATCAGTATTTGCAGAGGTTCCTACATCTGAATGCACTTTACGACAAGTGCTAAAATAGATGAAGAGCCAGACCTTCCCTGAACATGTGGCAGTCCACTTACTGGAAGGTTACAATGATTTGTACTTTTGTCAATCATCTCAGCTGGAAGCAAAAGATCTCTTGGTAGCATCCCATGCGAACCATCTCTGGTCAAAAGATCACAGGCTTTAATTCCACTTCAGAAACATGAGCAGTTAATTTAGGGGACCATTTCAGAGCGGCCCTGAGAGAGTGCCGCTCTGTTGGAAGTGCGGAGTTTTGAATGTAACCACTAAATGGACAATCTCTCTGTGGCCCCACTCCCACCTTAGAACTGCAGTAAAATGCTTTCCATTTGGCTGGAAAAAATAGAAAATGTTGGAAACACTCGGTAAGCCAAGCACATCCGTGGAGCAACAATGTCTCAGGTTGATGACTTACATTAAAGGATTTTAATGACAAAACGAGTCAAAAAAAGTTACCCAATATTACATTATTTTCCATCATTGGAACCAGGCTCTGCAAATACATTCAAATATTTCAAAGGTAGACAAAAATGCTGGAGAAACTCAGCGGGTGAGGCAGCATCTATGGAGTGAAGGAAATAAGTAACATTTCGGGTCGAAACCCTTCTTCAGACTCACTTTAATTTAGTTTAGTTTAGAGATACAGTGTGGAAACAGGCCCTTTGGCTCACCCTGGACACTAACTTTACAACTTACCACAGTCAATTAACCTACAAACCTGTACGTCTTTGGAGTGTGGGAAGAAACCAGAACACCTGGTGAAAACCACATGGTCACAGGGAGAGCATACATACTCCAAGCAGACAGCATCCGTAGTCAGGATTGAACCCGAGTCTCTCTCTGGAGCTGTAAAGGGCCTGTCCCACTTTCATGACCTAATTCAAGACCTTTTTTACTCGTGGACATTTTTCATCGTGCTAGAAAAAACGCCCCGACCTACTTGATGCCACGAGTGCCTACGACTAGCATCACGGCCTGCTACGACCTACCTACGACCTCCTACGACCTCGTGACGACCATGCTGCGAGTATGAGTCAAGGGCAAGCCCTGCAGAGGTCGTGAAAGTGGGACAGGCCCTTAAGGCAGCTACTCTACCGTGGCACCACTATGCTGCCCTTAACAGCTTTGATGAGGGCTTTTGCCTCTCCCATCTTTTCAGGCTGTGAGTTCACAATTTCCCACCACTGAGTGAAATAATTCATCTTATCGTTCTATCAATTACTTAAGAGAGATAGGGATACAGGTCTCTAGGTTCACCATCGATTTACACTAATCTAATCCAATTTTATTCTCTCCATACTGTTATCAATTCCCATCAGATTATGCCGTTCAGCTACACTCAAGGAGCAATTTACAGGAGCTAATGAGTTTACCGACCTACTTTAAATCTATGCCCCAATGTTTTTAATTGGTCTGCTGAGGTGAATAAGTTCCTATTTTTTCCAGGCCCCTCATTCTTTTATACATCTCTTTTAATACATCCCCTAAACCTCCTCTGTTCCAAAGAAAACAGATCTACCTTGTTCTCTTCAGACTAGAGTAAACATTGCTCTGTACATGGTGCATTAATCACTAATAAATCTCCTTTTAGTACAATCACCTCTTTCCTGCAATGTGCTGAGCAGAACTTTGTGCACTATTAATTGCTTAACTAGTGTACCTAGCATATCTAGCATTACTTTGTAGCGGTAAATATCTCAAAGTAAGGAAGAAACCATCTAGGACTGGGATAAAAGAAAATTATTTCAGTTAGAGAGTGAATAATCTTTTGAATTTTCACCCCAGAGCTGTGGAGGCGCAGTCGTTGGGTTCATTCAAGACAAAGATCGTGAGGGTTCTGGATATTGAGAGAATGAATGAATACAATAATAGTGGAGGAAGATGGAGCACACCATGAAACTCAACCATAATCCTGAGGAGTGGTAGTTGGTTGGCAGAGGAGGCTGGAAGGGCTAGATGACTTTTCTTGTTCTTCTAGTATTCACTGGAGTTTAGAAGGATGAGGGGTATCATATAGAAACATATAAAATTATAAAAGGACTGGACAAGCTAGATGCAGGAAAAATGTTCCCAATGTTGGGTGAGTCCAGAACCAGGGGCCACAGTCTTAGAATAAAGGGGAGGTCATTTTAGACAGGTGAGAAAATACTTTTTTACCCAGAGAGTTGTGAATTTATGGAATTCCCTGCCACAGAGGGCAGTGGAGGCCAAATCACTGGATGGATTCAAGAGAGAGTTGGATAGAGCTCTAGGGGCTAGTGGAGTCAAGGGATATGGGGAGAAGGCAGGCACGGGTTATTGATAGCGGACGATCAGCCATGATCACAATGAATGGCGGTGCTGCCTCGAAGGGCCGAATGGCCTCCTGCACCTACTTTCTATGTTTCTATGTTTCTATGTGCTCATCTGCACCTTTTTGCTTATCTGTTAAAGGATAGAAAGTAAAGAATATCTGGAGGTCAGAACACCCTGGATTACTGAGGGTATTTAAAGAGGACATAGAATACATTGTTTTAAACATCAGGGAAACAAGTGTTGGAGGGAACTGGCACAGAAGGTGAGACAGAGGCTTGGAACAGGTCAGGCCAGGCTTGAGGGGCCGAGTGGCCTACTCCTGTTAATATTTCCTTTCTTGGTTCTAACCCCAAGTTGATATGTTTCTCTTAGTAACTGAGCTGTAAAATATGATGACAGATTCAAAACTTTGCTTGTAATATTACTGTGCATAAGATATTTTATCTAAACAAATATTATTAAAAATTATATTAAATTAAAATTAAAATAATATATTTTTTTACTCATAAGGTAATTTTTTTTTTTTTTTTAATAACCTTGGAGACATGCCATGTGACCTAAAGCATTATTTAGGTCTTACATCTCAGTCTTAAAGCATTATTTAGGTCTGACTTGAAAGAGTCTTTTGAATTGCACCTCTGAGCTACAGGCTGGGAAAGTAAGCAGAACGGGCCCCCATGACGGCCCTTTCATGTGATACTCTGTGGGTAAATATTTGTCTTCTCTGTGTTGATATTTGCACTGGATGCCTGGCACTATGGGCACCGTCAATAGCAGGTTGACAGCTCCTGTTACAGACACAATCAATGCTAGATATCTGAGCTGCTTCAGCACCCTAGGACAGTGTGCCCACATATAGGCAAACATCACGGTCATAAGAAATAATTTACTGATTCGGTAAGTTCTTTCTGTAAACGACCTTTCTACACTTGGAAAAGTGACACATTCCTGCCCTGAACTCCTTCAAGAATCCAGGATAACATGACCAACTCGCAAATATGAAGAAGTTGAGGCATATATAGTTACATTGCACCATGAATCACAAAACCACATTCTCACCAATTAGAGAACAAAGAAAAGAAGAGAGAAGAACTGCAGAGGAAGTCTCGACCCAAAACGTCACCCGTTCCCCCTCTCCAGAGATGCCGCCTGCCCCGCTGAGTTACTCCAGCTTGTTGTGTCTTTCTTCGAAGAACTGCAGATGCTGATTTACACTGAAGATAGACACAAGGTTCTGAAGTAACTCCGTGGGTCAGGCAGCATCTCTGGAGAAAAAGGATGGGTGGTGTTTCAAGTCCGGACCCTTTTGCAGACTCCCTGAGTGACCCGAAATGTCACCCATCCTTTCCTCCAGAGATGCCACCTGACCTGCTGAGCTACTTCAGCACTTTGTCTCGTTTTTTGTCAAAACAGCATCTGCAGTTCCTCGTGTCCACAGACAATAAACCTCGTTTCCTTAACCACTTTCCTATCCGGAGGTTTTTTGTCGGTCTCCCTAATGGTCGAAAGTGATTTCCGCTTTAATAATCGGTAATTTTGAAATCGAAGCCGGTTACGATGCTGGTTGAAACATAGAAACATAGAAATTAGGTGCAGGAGTAGGCCATTCAGCCCTTCAAGCCTGCACCGCCATTCAATATGATCATGCCTGATCATCCAACTCAGTATCCCGTACCTGCCTTCTCTCCATACCCTCTGATCCCCTTAGCCACAAGGGCCACATCCAACTCACTCTTAAATATAGCCAATGAACTGGCCTCAACTACCCTCTGTGGCAGAGAGTTCCAGAGACTCACCACTCTCTGTGTGAAAAAAGTCTTTCTCATCTCGGTCTTAAAGGATTTCCCCCTTATCCTTAAGCTGTGACCCCTTGTCCTGGACTTCCCCAACATTGGGAACAATCTTCCTGCATCTGCATCTTGAAGGTGGTTGCTGGAGGACAAAAACCTCCGGAAACCTTGGGTGGGGCGCAAAGTCTCCAGAGGTTTCTGTTCAGGTTTCCTAAGTGGGACAGGGGCATTACTGTGACTGTAAATGTTACTTATAATGGGTGATTCAAGTCACTATTGCGGTAAAAAATATGAATGTTTCAGATTCGTACAAGCACAAGTCTGTGCCTTTCAAACATCAAGAATAAGTTTGCTTATCTCAGCACAAGGATTCAAAAGTCATACAGCACGGAAATAGGCCCCTCTGCCCAACTTCTCCAAGATTCCCCATCCAAGGGGGCCCCATTTGCACATTTGGATTGTCGGGTAATTTTTCCCTTCTCGTACTACTCCTTGTTGGGTTGTCAGATCGATTAGGTGGAATAGCTGGGATGTGAGCTTAAATCTTATCAGGGCTTCCTTTGTCCTTACTCTGGGAGCACTGGTCTGGATTGTGTTCCCAATCTCCGGAGTGGGCTTGAACCATGAACAATAGTCGAGATGTGCACATTGCTCACTGAATCACAATTTGCAGTTTACTCTTCATTCTGGGAGACTTATCCCAGTGTGTAATCTGGGTTGTTGCTCCGCTGTGGTACAGCGGGAGTGTGTTTGGATGTTTTACAAGATAATCTGAATGTAGGCATACGGAACTGCAGATGCTGGGGTCTTGAGCAAAGCAAAGTGCTGGAGGAACTCAGTGGTTCACAGCATCTGTGGAGGGAATGGACAGACAACATTTTGGGTCCTTTTCACTTTTGCCTATGCCACTTACTCTACACATCTACCAAATCAGCCCCACCTTCATGCACCTATCACTTAAGGGCCTGTCCCACTGCACGAGATAATTCAAGAGTTCTCCCGAGTTTCCCCTGATTCGAACTCGGAGAATTATGGTAATAGCCGCTCATAGGTACTCGGGGCTCTCGTGGACATTTTTCAACATGTTGAAAAAACTTCACGAGCTTACCGCCTTTCCCGAGTACCTGCGGTTAGCGTTACGAGCCGCTAAGAGACGTCCCGAGCTCCGAATGAACTCGCTACGTACATTCTATGAACTTACCACACGTTTGATTTTTTTTTAAACTCGGGAGAGCTCTTGGGTAAACTCGTACAGTGGGACAGGCCCTTTACCAGGGCACAAAAGGAATTACAGATGCTGGAATCTGGTATAGAACACAAAGTGTGAGAATTACTTAGTGGGTCAGGAGGCATCTCTGGAGGACAAGGATAGAAGACATTTTGGGTCGGGACACTTCTTCAGACTCAATTGATAAGATATGTGCCAGCCCCCAAGTCCCTTTTCCAGCTTTCTGCACCCTAAAACAATCAGTCCAAAGAAGGGTCCCATCCCAAAACATCACCTGCTCATTCCATTCACAGACACTGCCTGACCTATCTGAGTTCCTCCAGTACATTTTCTTCACTCAAAGTTCCAGCGCCTGCAGTTTCCTTGCGACTCCATTGTCAGATTCCTGTTTTAAATGAAGCTTATTTTGTTCTCAGGTGAGTGCTATTTCAGAAGGTTATTGCCAGTATGTTGGCCCGGCATTTACAGCTCAATCAACGTCAGTTGTTAAGTCATTATTAAGGGCCTGTCCCACTTTCACGATCTAATTCACGACCTTTTTTACTCGTGGACATTTTACATCAGGCCAGAAAAATGCCCCGACCTACTTGATGCCATGAGTACCTACGACTAGGATCACGACCTACCTACGACCTACCTACAACCTCCTACGACTTTGTGATGACCATGCTGCGAGTATGAGTCAAGGGCAAACTCGGCAGAGGTCGTGAATTAGGTCGTGAAAGTGGGACAGGCCCTTTAGGCAGCCGTTAGCGGGAACACAGTGTGCGTGATTCCAATATCACAGCAGAGACCTCAACTCAGAAGTATTCTGCTGGATGCAATGACTTTGGGACATTTTAAGGGACTGCACAGAAACACAAGCCGCCGTAGAAACAAGGAACTGCTGGTTAATACACAATAGAAGAACGGTCTCGACCCAAAACATTACCCATCCACATTCTCCAGAGATGCTGCCTGACCCAATGAGTCACTCGAACACTTTGTGTCCTTTTGTGTAGAAATACAAGCCATTCCTTAGAGCTGTTTGCAGGTAACCCCAGTGTTCTGGCACACCTTTGACAATAATAAAGACACTTTACAACCCCTTGTGTTGACAGTTCCTTGCTTCTTTACTTTACAAATCGTTCTACCACCCACTTTCCTCGCCGGGTAAAATCCTTATCTCAGATCCCAACAGATGGGGCGCGCTGTTTCTATGGCTCGCCACCGTTACATCTGGCACATTGTGTTGGTAGATTTGACACAGCTTGAATGTGGTTAATGAAGCACTCTGTTTTTTCCCATTGTTTGCATTGAAAATTCCTGCGCACACCCATTCACGGAGCAGGTCTCCTTCCACCTGCCACACAGCACCAGGCCTCAAAAAGTGCTAAACGCACTTCTCTGACCACTTCACAAAAGTTTGGTGTAAATTATGGGTCTCAGTAATAGAACCAGATGTAATCCTGCTGCTCTGCTGTTTTACCTTTGTCTGACTCTCCAAGGCTTATTCTAAAGCAATTTAGAGATTTCCACAAACAGGAAACAGAAATTAAACCCAGCAGGTGAACTGACCTTTGAATCTTCTGGAAGGTCCCACCCTTTTACAATTGAAAAAGTAAAGTCGTTTTATAAGATTTTTTCAAAATCACGTTTTTTTCATTCAGAAATAACTATGCCCAGTCCAGAAAAACAACAGAATAAGTTACTGCCTTTAGCTGCTGTACACAAAACAGGAACTCGCCCTTCATCCACAGTATCCATGCCAAACATGCTATCAGGTTAAACTAACCTCCTCCTCCAGTCTGAAGAAGGGTCTCAACCCGAAACGTCGCCTATTCCCCTCGCTCCATAGATGCTGCCTCACCCGCTAAGTTTCTCCAGCATTTTTGTCTTCCTCTGGCTGCATGTGATCCACATTCCTCCATGCCCTGCAGATCCATGTGCCTATCTGAGGGCCTCTTCAATGCCACTATTGTATCTGCCTCCACCACCTCCCCTGGCATCAGGTTCCAGGCACCCACCACTATGCGTTTGCCTTGCACATCATCTTTAAACTTTGCCTCTCTCACCTTAGAGCTACGCCCTCTAATCTTTGGCATTTCCACCCTGGGAGAAAGCATCTGAATGTCCACTTTATCTGTGCCTCTTATAATTTTAAATATTTCCATCAGATGTTTCTTGTGCCCCAATGCTCGAAAGAAAACAATCTAAGTTTGTCTAACCTCCCCCTATAGCTAATACCCTTTTTCCAGGCAGCATTCTGGTAACTCTCTTCTGCATCCTCACCAAAGCCTTCCTCTAATGGGTTGACCAGAACTGTACATAATACTGTATATGCCTTTATTTATTTATGTTTTCCATTTATTTATTTACTTGTTTTTGTTTACACAAATGTTGATGACCTCACAGGACGGTTGATGCATAATGAATGAGTGTATTCTGCACCATCTGACATGTTGTGGGTGTGTGTGGGCCTGCGCCTTGGTAGAATGCATAGTTATTGCTGTCAAAATGTGCATCTGGATTTGTGATATGTTGTATTGTGAACACATCAGCTGACAAGGGGTGTTCGGGGAGGGTGGGTGAGGGTAACTTTGTTGTTATATATTTTTTAAAAATGCGGGAAATGTAATGCATTACGTCAGCTGTATTGCATCATTCCTTCACTAAAAATATTTCAAAAAATAATAATAATAATACTGTAAATGCATCCTCACCAAAGGTATATAAAGCTGCAACATGACTTCCTGACTCGTATGCTCAATGGCCCAACTGATGAACACAAGCATACCCTCAGCTTCCCACCACTTTATCTACTTGTATTGCCAGCAGCTATCGAAATCATTGATGTTCAGTTACAAGTTTAATCAGATTAAAGTGTATTAAATGTTTAATCTTTTATGTGTCATTCCTAACTGTCACTGTATGTCATGTTGTCACTTGGGGGCAGAGCACCAAGGCAGATTCCTTGTATGTGAATACTTGGCCAATAAACTTAAACTTATTGATAATTTTCACAGGAGAATTGAATAAATATGTGAAGGCATAAATGTACAGGGTTATGGAGTGAGACCAACTGATTAACTTTGGGGCAGTACTGTGGTGCAGCTGTTAGAACTGCTGCCTCACAGCGTCAAAGACCTGGTTGCGATCCAGACCTCAGATGCTGTCTGTGTGACGTTTGCATGTTCTCCCTGTGACCACATAGGTTCTTTCTCCGTGCTTCGGTTCCAAAGACATGCGAGTTTGTACGTAAATTGGGGAGTGGCTAAGAAAAAGGTTTAATGTGGAACGGAAGTGAACGGATGATCGATGATCAGCTTGGATCGGGGGCAAAGTGCCTGTTTCCATGCATGATAAGACTTTGCCTTCCATCACAGTGAGGAGGTGTTGGAGATTCACTGTGATGGATGTTTGTGTAAATTGTGTTAAGTGTGGGCCTTGGTTTTTTTTGTAATATTAATAGTTCATTCCAAGAGCTCTCCCGAGTTTAAAAAAATCAAACTCGGGGTAAGCGCAGAGAATGAACGTAGCGGGTACGTCGGAGCTCGGGGACGTCTCTTAGCGGCTCGTACCGCTAACGGCAGGGACTCGGGAAGACTCGCTAACGGCAGGTAAGCTCGGGAAGACTCGTGAAGATTTTTCAACATGATGAAAAATGTCCACGAGAGCCCCGAGTACCGACGAGTGGCCATTACTGTAAATCTCCGAGTTCGAATCAGGGCAAACTCGGGAGAGCTCTTGGAATGAACTCGTACCGTGGGACAGGGGTTTAAGACTGTAGAAAATGCGATTTTGTTCAAACCAAGCTGTTTGAATGACAATAAAAGGCATTCTATTCTATTCTAGTATCTCTAAACTAAACTAAGCTTTCAGAGAGCTGACAGTGGCCATTTTGGCCCAAATTTGGGCTAGATGGCCTCCTTCTTACCTGTATGTATGTTCAACCATGAATGTTACCACAGGGGCAAAGTATGCCTTGTGAGGAAGGTGTTACTGCCTCGTCCTAACCAGGTGATGCTGCTGTCACTGACAAAGAGAAGCTTCTTCAGTGCTGGGGAAGTACAGAACGACATGCTGATGCATGCCAAAAAACACAGGCTTGCTGTAACACTTTGATGACAGATGCAGATCAAGTGCACATCCCCAATAAATTATACAGGTGCCATAAAAATGAGCTGTTCCAGCGGCAGTCCAGCTAGTGGTTTTTCTCTTCTAACTAATGCTGCAGGCAAATAGACCCAATTCACAGTGATTGCACCATGACTGATTGCATCCACAGACAATCAAAGGCCTTGTTGTTACAGAAGGGAGTAGATTGCTAACAAATGTTCTGAATATGACCGGAACAGGCACGGAGTTCCACCGACTTGAATGTGGATGAATTCCAACCTTTTCCCTGGTCTGAGATGGATCAAGGAATTGACAGGTGAGGTTTTGGGTAGGAATCCTTCTTCACTCCCTCCACAGATGTTGCCTGACCCACTGAGTTCCTCCAGCACTTTGCGTTTTGCTCAAGATTCACGCATCTACAATTTCTTGTAATTAATGGGAATTAATAAGGAGTAAGCCATTTAGAACGGAGACGAGGAAACACCTTTTCTCACAGGGAGTGGTGAGTCTGTGGAATTCTCTGCCTCATAGGGCGGTGGAGGCAGGTTCTCTGGATGCTTTCAAGAGAGAGCAAGATAGGGCTCTTAAAAATAGCGGAGTCAGGGGATATGGGGAGAAGGCAGGAACGGGGTACTGATTGGGGATGATCAGCCATGATCACATTGAATGGCGGTGCTGGCTCGAAGGGTGAAACGGCCTACTCCTGCACCTATTGCCTATTGTCTATTTTCTATAATCAAGTGAATTTCATGGATTTTATACAATGTGGGTCTAGGACTCTTTGAACGAAGGTTTTTTTCAATGCTAATCCATGATCCTTCTGCATTTCCATCCTATTAAATTTCCTTCACTGCATAAACCAGATATTCGGGCCCACGAATGTCTGACACCACTATGTTTGACCATCATAGGGTCAAACATGGAGTGGAAACAGGCCCTTCAGCCCAACTTGCCCACACCGGCCAACATGTCCCACCTACACTAGTCCCACCTGCCTGCGTTTGGCCCATAGCCATATAAACCCGTTCTATCCATGTACCTGTCTAATAATTTCTTAAACGTTGCGACAGTCCCAATCTCAACTACCTCCTCTGGCAGGTCGTTACATACACCCACCACCCTTTGTGTGAAAATGTTACCCCTCAGATTCCTATTAAATCTTTCCCCAACCCATTAAACTGATGTCCTCTGGTCCTCGATTCCCCTACTCTGGGCAAGAGACTCTGTGCGTCTACCCGATCTATTCTTCTCATGATTTTATACACAAATGTATTGACAATCTGAGAGAGAGTAAAGGGCCTGTCCCATTTTCCCGAGTTACTCACAAATTCTCCCGAGTTTTCCCCTTGATTCAAACTCGGAGAATGTCCGTAGCGAGTCCGTAGGAGTCCGTAGATGTTTCGTAGCGGCTAGTAATGCCAGCTGTAGGTACTCGGGACATCAGGTAAGCCGGGACGTTTTTTCAGCACGTTGAAAAATGTCCACGAGTAAATTAAATAGCCCCAAGTACCTATGGCTGGCTATTACCGTAATTCTCCGAGTTTGAATCAAGGGGAAAACTCGGGAGAGTTCGTGAGTATCTCGGGAACGTGGGACAGGCCCTTAACTGAGACTGCTTATCTGCAACAAGCTACTGATAAGCCAGCAGCAGCCAGTGTTTGTGTTGATGGTGCTGCTACAATTCACACAATAGGTTTTTTCACCACGTTCAAATGAATACTTTGCTGAACTATCCGCGAGGTGACTTTCTGGCAAGAGTCCCACCGAGTGAGATACCAGGCTACATGTTGCAGGAAGTTCAGGTCCCTTGTGCAAATGTCTTAATTCAAAGAATTAATCTTTATATTAGTCAACACTATTAAAACATAGAACACATAACAGTAGGGGACAGGAACAGGCCCTTCAACCCATAACGTCTGTGCCAAACTTGGTGCCATGATGCCAACTGATTTAATCTGCCTGCACATTATCCATAACCCTCAATGCTCTGAATATCCATGTGCCTATCTAAAAGCTGCGTGGTCACAGGGAGAATGTACAGAGGTCTGAATCAGTCACTGGAGCTGTGAGGCAGGACTATCACCATCTGAGCTCCTCTTGACAATTAAAGTCAGATTCAACCATTGAAAACAGTCAAAGAAATTATTTATTTGTTTAAGAAGGAACTGCAGATGCTGGAAAAATCGAAGGTAGACAAAAACGCCGGAGCAATTCAGCGGGTGAGGCAGCATCTATGGAGCGATGGAATAGGTGCCGTTTTGGGTCGAGACCCTTCTTCAGACTGTACCTCAGCATTTGAGTACATCAAGGATCTCAGGTTTTCCAAAGATCCAAGTGTTCCTAAATGTATGCCAATGGTCAACAATTTTTCCCGGAGTGGTTGGTCTACATTCCAATCTGAAGAAGGGTCTCGACCCGAAACGTCACCTATTCCTTCGCTCCATAGATGCTGTCTCACCCGCTGAGTTTCTCCAGCATTTTTGTCCACCATAGAAATGAGTTGGGTGCCTCGATTCAGACTAGATTCTCAAAGCAGCACTGTAACATTAAATGGGAAGTTGACATGTTTCTCATGACAAATTATAGCAGCAAATGTATATGACTGCCAATGCAGTCATAACAAAATCCAGCTGCAACATTTCACCAGTTAGCTGTGCAACTGCTTCATCTGGTGTTCACACAACTTCACCTTTGTGGGCTTCAGAGCTCCAATTACATAGTCAAAAGTACAACTTTACAGCAACAAGGTGCCATCAGTGGAAATTTAGAACTTAGAGGTCATGGAGTCATACAACACAGAAACAGACTCTTCGTCCCACCAAACATATACTGACTTCTGATCATAGCGGCGGCACAGTGGTAGAGTTACTGCCTTAGAGCTCCAGAGATCTGGATTTGATCCTGACTACGGATGCTGTCTGTACGGAGTTCGTATGCTCTCCCTGTGACCGTGTAGGTTTTCTCCGCGTGCTCTGGTTTCTTCCCACACCCCAAGGACGTACAGGTTTGCAGATTAATTGGCTTTGGTAAAGTTGTAAATTGCCCCTACTGTGTAGGATAGTGTATGGGGGATCGCTGGTTGGCGCAGACCCGGTGGGCCAAAGGACTGTTTCCACACTGTAATTCTGTAGTACTAAAGTACTAAAGTACAGTCATACGTACGGAGAGGTCAAGCATTAATGAAGAAACAAAGAACTGCAGATAGAGTCAAAGAGTGATACAGTGTAGAAACAGGCCCTACAGCCCAACCAGCCCACACCGGCCAACATGTCCCAGGTACACTAGTCCCACCTGCCTGCGCTTGGTTCATATCCCTCCAAACCTGTCCTATCCATGTACCTGTCTAACTGTTTCTTAAACGCTGGGATAGTCCCAGCCTCATCTACCTCCTCCGGCAGCTTGTTCCACACACCCACCGCCCTTTGTGTGAAAATGTTATCCCTCAGATTCCTTTTAACTTTTTTTCCCCTTCACCTTGAACCTATGTCCTCTGGTTGCTGGTTGATACACAAAAGGACACAGAGTGGTGGAGTAACTCAACATTTCTGTCAGCATTCAATATTCAACATGTTGAGTTGAATTACTCCAACACTTTGTGTCCTCTCATGTATAAATGTTGTCATTTGGTAGCCTCTGATCTCAGCTGAAGGCCAGATTTGTGTATAAAGCGTTATATTTATGATACACCCTCACCAATTTAAAGCAGACTCGCTTGACACAATCTCAATGCTTGGTTCAAAATGACAGATTGGTTGAATTTGCCTCACAGAATTTATGAGGTAATCTGAAGCCTCCTCGGCAGTAGTAGAACCTCACATGTGACTAATTAGTGCTCGTTATTCGGGTCCCAGCATTTGAGAACATCAAGAATCTCGGGTTGTTCCAAAGATCTCTATCACTTGTTCCTGAATGTATGCCAATGGTCAACAAGTTTTCCCGGAGTGGTGGGTCTACATTCCAATCCAAACAGTTCCAAAGGGAACTGGAAATGATAGGCTTCTTACAGACAATGACAACATTAATCCAACTCAAAGGTCACAGTGCCGCATTTTATGAATAGAAGCATTGTTGAAACTGGAGTCTCTATTTACCTGATTAACGTGAATAAGACCGATGGTTTTCCAAAAGAAAATCCCAGGTAAAATGATCCAGATTACTTTACTGCATTTTCATTAGTGGAAGAGGCTTTGACGGAACAAAATACAGGAACAAGACATTTATTTTACTTTGCTTTATCACAAAATATTTTTTTCTCTGGGCTATCTTCTTGCTATGGTTTGGCACCATGGAAATATCAAATACTAGAGGGTAGACAAAAATGCTTGCAGAAACTCAGCGGGTGAGGCAGCATCGATGGAGCAAAGGAAATAGGCAACGTTTCGGGTCTAGACCCTTCTCTGTGGAATTCTCTGCCTCAGAGGGCAGTGGAGGCCGGTTCTCTGGATGCTTTCAAGAGAGAGCTGAATACGGCTCTTAAAAATAGTGGAGTCAGGGGATATGGGGAGAAGGCAGGAACAGGGTACTGATTGGGGATGGTCAGCCATGATCACATTGAATGGCGGTACTGGCTTGAAGGGTAAAATGGCCTATACCTGCACTATATGTCTATTGTCTATTTCCTTCGTTCCATAGATCCTGCCTCACCCGCTGAGTTTCTCCAGCATTTTTGTCTACCTTCGATTTTCCAGCATCTGCAGTTCCTTCTTAAACAAATACTAGAGGGCATAGCTTTCAGGGGAGAGGGGCAAAGTTTAAAGGAGATGTGCGGGGCAAGTTTTTTTTACATAAGGAGTGGTGGGCGTGCTGTTGGGATTGGTGGTGGAGGCAAATACTATAGTGGCATTAAAGAGACTTTTAGATAGGTAGGGAATAGAGAGAATGGATCTATGTGCAGGCTGAAAAGAGTTGGTTTAGGTATCGTGTTCAGCACAGACATTCTGGGCTAAAGGCCTGTTCCTGCGCTGTATCATAATATGCTCTATGTTCATAATGAGCACCGCTCATCTGGATACCTAAGTAATCATTGACCTCAGATCAACGATTTGACTGCATGGACTATGTACCTGACCCAACAATTACCCTATGTACCTGAGCCTAACATCTACTCCATTAAAGGTTGTCCAGTGGGTTTGCAGTCACACTGAAAGCAATTTATTCTCTCACTAACCAAGGCAATGAAGTCAACGGCACTTGCTAAAATGAGTTAATTTTTCTCAGATCAGAAGCCAGGTCATGTCAAGTCACATTTGGTTTTATATGCATATGTATGGTGAGCCTAGGGTTGCCAACTGTCCCGTATTAGCCGGGACATCCCGTATATTGGGCTAAATTGGTTTGTCCCATACATGACTGCCCTTGGTCCCGTATGTGACTGCTACTACTCGGGTCGAGGGGACTGCCGCGTCCGGCCCCGCCTCATCCGTCCCGACGTAGTGCAGCCCATGGAGTGCAGCAGCAGCGCCTCGCCCGTGGCCCTGTCGGTCGGCAGCCCGGCCAGCTGTCGAACCTTTGGACCTTCGCTTACCGCCGACACCACCACCCCTCCTTCTCATGGCCGATCATCGGTTCATGTGTTGGATGGGGTACGGAGTTTGCGACAGTTACAAAGAAAAACTGACTGCATAAAAATGAGATATTATCGCAACACACAAGCATTGTGGGCTGTAGTGTTCCATTTTTGAGATAGTATTATCCCAGAGTGTGGCACAGCGGTATCGCAACTGCCTCATAGCGCCAGAGGCTGCGTTCTGTCCTGACCTCAGGTGCTGTCTGTGTGGAGTTTGCACGTTCTTCCTGTGACCGTGTGGATTTCCTCTGAGTGTTACAACTTCAATCCACACCCCAAAGACGTGTGTGTTTGTAGGTTAATTGGCCTCTGTAAATCACCCCTATTGTGCAGTGGGATAACTACTGTGAACGGGTGATTAATGGTCGCCATGAAAATGGTCTATTTCTATGCTGTATCTCCAAATTTAAAAATATAAACTGTGATCGCCAGGTTTCTGTAGCTTCTGTGCAATGTTCGCATCGAGACTCCGATGTACTGCTATTTCAGAAAGCAGTTGAGAAGGAAGAGGGTTAAATTGGCTAGTCCAGAAAATGCATGCAAGGATTAATCTCCACACATTAGGTGGCATGGAAGCATCTCGGGTGATGCTGCAGGGGTACTCTGCGTCAGTGCTAGGGCAGTGGTCTTCCTGCTTGATTATGCACTTGCCAAATGGGTCTCGAAAGAGCAGCAGCAATGTTTACTGCGCTTTATTCTGAAGAACACCAGTGTAAAATAGGACCCTGTGGTCTACAGAGTGTTCCAAAGGGACACATAATGAGACAAAAATTGACTGCAGCATGGTTTCTAGTGCATAATCGAATCTGGCAAGACTACACACTGAGGGAAGCAATGAAGCTTAGTGGCTGTGGAAGTGTGATGGTGGCTTAATGGGGAAAGCACATTGTTTCAGGTCGTGCTCCCACAAGACCCTGAGGTCTCTGTGTGAGAACTTCTCGAACTTAGTGCCGCTGAAACATCTGGAAGTGAAAAATTGATGCCATGTTAATTTGATATTGGAAGCAAACATAAAGTAGTGCCGGGTCCGGTTAATGACAATTGCAAATTTTATAAAGAAACCATATTTTTGGAGAAAAAAAAAATTGGACTGATGAGCCAACTTTAAATTAAACAGAGGAAGGGACCATTATGACAACGACAACTTGCAGACACAAGAATCTGAAGAAGGGTCCCAACCCGAAACGTTGTCTGTCTATTCCCTCCACAGATGCTGCCTGACCTGCTGAGTTACTCCAGTAATTTGTGTCCCTGAATAAAACATAATTATTATCTACATCTGACATATATATAGGAACCACTCCATCTCAACGACGATTGCTCATTTGTCTGCTCTATTTGTTCATCCGGTGGTAAATGTGCTTTTAATTGGATGGACGCAGCAGCAAGAGCTAATCTCAAGATTCAAGATTCAAGAGAGATTATTGTCATGTGTCCCAGATAGGACAATGAAATTCTTGCTTTGCTTCAGCACAACAGAACATAGTAGGCATGAATACAGAACAGATCAGTGTGTCCATATATCATTGTATAAATATATACACACATGAATAAATAAAACAGATAAAGTGCAAATAAACAGATAATGGGATATTAATGTTCAGAGTTTTGTCCGAGCCATGTTTAATAGCCTGATGGCTGTGGGGAAGTAGCTATTCCTGAACCTGGTCATTGCAGTCTTCAGGCTCCTGTACCTTCTACCTGAAGGTAGCGGGTAGCGGGTAATCTCATAAGATGTGTAACACCACTTATAATTTTTAATGGACTCTAGAGTAGATATGGAGGGGATGTTTCTCCTGGCTGTGCAGAGGAGAAGGCAAAATAAGGCAAAAGCCAGATGGTCAGACATGAAGAGAGTGGAGAATCTTTGGAATTCAGCACCGGAAGTCTGTGGAGACTTGGTCAGTGATGACATCCAAAGCAGAAGACAAGCAACCGGAACAAGAGGGGATGACTCAGCCTCCCAAGTATGTTTAATATGATCATATGCTACCGTCTTCCATGCCAGCTATGTAACAGTAAATTCCCTTACCTTTCAAAAATCTATCTTAAATGCGTAGGAAGTGCAGACGGTGGGTTATACTGAAGATAGACACAAAATACTGGAGGAACTCAATGGGTCAGGCAGCATCTCTGGAGAAAAGGAATAGGTGACATTTCAGGTCTGAACCCTGAGACTGAAGAAGGGTTCCAACCCGAAACGTCACCTATTCATTTCATCCAGAGATGCTGCCTGACCCGTTGGATTGCTCCAGCATTATGTGTCTATCTTCTACTTTAAATAATCTAGCCTCTGAGATTCCAGAGACTCTCAACAAAAATAAATGTCTATGCACCTTCATTTTAAATGGCTGGCTCCTTTGCTGTCTGAATATTACAGCAATCAGGGGATATGGGGATAGGAGAGTAAAACAGTGTTGAAACAGAAGAAGGTAGACAAAAATGCTGGGGAAAACACTATGGAGAGAAGGAAATAGGCAACGTTATCGGGTCGAAACCCTTCTTCAGACTGACGTGAGGGTTGGGGGGGGGGCGGGAAGAAGAAAGGTAGAGATGGAGCCAGTTACTTCAACTCCCCCTCCCATTCCAAATCCGACCTTTCTGTCCTCGGCCTCCTCCATGGCCAGAGTGAGGAGTAAGTTGGAGGAGCAGCACCTGATATTGCGCTTGGGCAGTTTGCACCCCAGCGGTATGAACATTAACTTCTCTAATTTCAGGTAGTCCCTACTTTCTCCTCCCCTTCTCAGCTCTCCCTCAGCCCACTGGTTCCACCTCTTCCTTTCTTCTTCGCGCCCCCCCCCCCCACTTCCCCCACCCTCACATTAGTCTGAAGAAGGGTTTCGACCCGAAACTTTGCTTATTTCCTTCGCTCCATAGATGCCGCCTCTGAGTTTCTCCATCATTTTCTACCGCTGAATTTCTCCAGCATTTATGTCTACCTTTGATTTTCCAGCATCTGCAGTTCCTTCTTGAAGCAGAAGAATATTGAAGAAGTCGAATAGCCATGCAACGAATTCTTCTTCAACCCAGAAGAGTAAGCTCTTAGACCTTCAGGACATGCACTAGGTGCAAGACCTGGAAAGTAGGAAGGACGTCTTCTCTTCACAGGGGCAGGGAGCCCTCAAGATACATGAAGCCAAGGCCATGGGAGACTGAAAAGCACTTCCAGGAGGCAAACCCCACATGCCTGGATACCATATCACACATTCCTCAATAACTGGTGCAAGGAACAGCAGTGTGTAGTGGTTGAATTAGTCAGGGGACTTCGAGCCTCACCACAGGCACAAGTTCAAACCTCACCACAGCTGTTGGAGATTCTTTCATTCAGCGATTAAAATGTGAGATAGTGACTGTGAAATTATGCCATCTGTGGCCGAGAAGCCCAGGGTGTGAGGTGCACGATTAATGCCAGGATACAATCTCCAGGGATGCTGCCTGACCCACAGAGCTACTCCAGCATTTTGTGTCTTTGCTTCAGTCTGAAGCAGGGTCACAACCCGAAACATTATCTTTCCATGTTCTCCGGGAATGCTGCATGACCCGCTGAGTTACTCCAGCATTTTGTATCTTTCTTTGATATCACATCCAGCTGATTTGGCCCAGTGCTCATACGTTCTAGGAGCAGAATTAGGCCATTTGGCCCATCAAGTCTACTTTCCCATTTAAATCATGGTTCTTTCCCTCTCAACCGCATTCCCCTGCCATAACCCCTGATACCCTTACTAATCAAGGTAATCTCAGTGCTCTCAATCAAGGTAAAAACAGTGTTCTGTATGGACTCGGAAGTTAACATTCTAATAACTACCTTCCCCATACTCTCTCCGCACCTGACATCTCTCTCCCATCTAGTTTCTGCAGTGGATGGAGAAATCCAGTCTTTCTGGATGCTGAGGTTGCATGGCCGACTCACTAGCAGAATAGGACATGGGTTTGAGCCTCGTAGCATCAACTGTGAGGCTGTAATGGCATTCACGATGATTAGGTTCAAGCCCTGATGAATGAAGGTGGATGGGAGAGATGTTCATGCACATTTGAAGATGTTTCTTTGCTCACTATTGTGATGTTTCCGGCATTTCTTGTCCGTACCTAGTTGCTTCTGATCACGACTTACCTCACCCTTTCAGACCATAGATAACAGTCTATTACTACTTTGGGTAAGGCCATCAGATTTTCGCCTGCCATGACTGCTATATCCAGGCAGCTTTACTACTGAGTCATTTCACTACCATTTTTACTGATAGTCACATTTTAGATGATATCAGCAATTATAATTAATTTCACCAGTGATGCTGGTGAGATATTATGATTTTGGATTATTATGGTAGTCGCAAGGGATGACAGGTCGAGTGAAATATCCCCTATACCACCATTCCCAGTTTGTACCAATGGCCCTATCCCATGGTGCGAGTTCATTCCAAGCGTTCTCCCGAGTTTGCCCTGATTTGAACTCGGAGATTTACGGTAATGGCCACTCGTCGGTACTCGGGGCTCTCGTGGACATTTTTCAACATGTTGAAAAATCTTCATGAGTCTTCCCGAGCTTACCTGCCATTAGCGAGTCTTCCCAAGTACCTGCCATTAGCGTTATGAGCCGCTAAGAGACGTCCCCGAGCTCCAATGTACCCGCTACGTTCATTCTCTGTGCTTACCACGAGTTTGATTTTTTTAATACTCGGGAGAGCTCTTGGAATGAACTCGTATCATGGAACAGGTCCGTAAGTCAGCTGGCAAGACAGCTAGGTCCCAATCATACCACTCTGCAACACTCAAAGGTCAAGAAACAGTTTCAAAGACACTTTGCTACTGAAAGTTGCTACTGAAAACTCTTTCCAGATAAAGGTAACTAATCACACCCACTTTAAGCTATCATGTAACGAGAACTGCATTTTGATTTAACTTGTATTTCACGACCTTTGTGAGTGTTTTTGGATCGCATTCAGAAATGTGGTTTGTTTCTGAAATCCAATGATTTTGCGTATGACACTCTGCACAGCTGCAATGGGAATGTATTAGAATGGAAACAAGTAAAACGTTAAAGCTATTCCATCAGTTGTGTGATGGGTCTGGGGAGATAGAGAGGGAGGGGAGATCTGTATGTGGAAACTGAAATATCTATTCAGAAGTAATGTTCGTAGGTGCAACGTTTTTGAAGGGTTCTGGAGCAAAATTGAGGCCAAAATTATATGACGCAGAGAGCCAAGAGAGAGATCAGCTGAGGCCAGGAACCTGTCCGCATAAATGCAGCTGAAGACACCAAAATTGAAGTCTTTGGAGTGAATGAACATAATATGACACAATTGGGGTACCCCTATGCATTGATAGGTAATGTACTTTATAAATGTTTATCTGGGGATGAACTACAGATTAAAATTAAAGGAGAGGTTTGTAATGCTTGGCCAGATTTGCTTCTTGCTCAAAGCAATGCTTCAAATTCAAGGTTGTCATCCAAGGATGCAAGTTCCTTCACCACTTTGTCATTCAATTCCCTCAGAACTCCCTGGTGTATCAGCCTAAGTTCTGCGTTGAAGTCCCTGGAGATAAACTCACTCAGAGCCCAGGAATTACCACAGTGCTACCATGGAATTACAGAGTAAAGATTTATGTGTGATTCATTTGGTTTTCCTTGCAGTGATTACACTTGCAGTTGCTGTTACAGTTCTACCTTGTTTATTCAGATGGCTTCAATTATCCCTTGCTAGATATCAACGTAATTAGTTGAGCACTGTTTAGCAAGTCTGGGCAAATACCCAGGTGACGTTTTGTTGTATTGAACCATGCCGCGCCATGCTCAATTGGTAACATTGGGTGTGCCAGGAATCTTAGGACAACTTTTTTTTCAATGTGTGTTAAAGCTATCTATTAAACTGTCAATGACATTGACTGATGGGATTAATTTATTGTGTTGCAATATGCTGCTAAGCTATTTAGCCAACAGTCAGGAATGGACTGAACATGGGCAGTAAGTCTCTTACCATACATGTGCCATCACTATCAACACCTACCCTTAGCATTCAATGGCAATATCACTGATGGGTCTTCGATCATCAGCATCCTGAGTTACAATCGACCAGTAACTCCAATAGACCAGCCAATTCAATACTCTGACCATAAAAGCAGATTAGAGGCTGAACATCCTATTGCAATGGACTTACCTCCTGTCACTTCAAGCACTTTCCACCATTTAGATTACACTAATTGGAGTTTGATGCAATATTCTCCTCCTGCTTGGAAGACTGTGACACCAATGAAACTCAAAAAACTTGACAGCATGAAGGACAAAACAATCTGTTTGTGACCCAAGCACATTGATTCCCTGAGGAACTACAGTCTAGAGCCAAGAGTGTTTTATTGTCATATGTCCCAAAATGGAACAATGAAATTCTCACTTGCAACATCAATGCTGTGACGTGAATGGCCTAACAAATACATTGCAGTTGCTCCCATAGTCTACTTCAACAGCTCCTAAACCAATACCTCTATCATCCAGAGGGGCAAAGGGGGTAGAAACAGGGATTTACATTCAGGTTTCCATTTATTTTGAGTCCAAATTTGACAAAATAAATAAATCGAATCTGATCTGAATAGAATTTTAGAAGATCATTTTATGGATGTGAATATCAGTAATTATACTAATTGCCCTTGAGAAAGTCATTGTGATCCACCTTGCACTGCCAAACTTCATGTGGTGAAGGTGGATCCACAGTTCAGTTTGGAAGGGGTTGAACAATAGAAGAACAATGATACATAGTGTATGACTTGAAGTAGAACCTGATGGTGATTGTGCAGGAAGGAACTGCAGATGCTGATTTAAACCCAAGATAGACCCGAAATGCTGGAGTAACTCAGCAGGTCAGGCAGCACCTCTGGAGAGAAGGAATGGGTGACGTTTCGGGTCGAGATCCTTCTTCAGACTGAAAGTCCCGGGAAAGGGAAACGAGAGATAAAGACCACGAGGTCTATATATCGGAATATAGTTCTCAGTATTGAAGCGACTAGAAATGGTGCATGATTTACAGGTAGAAAAAAGACTGAAAAGAGTAGGATGATTATATCGGATTATAAATTCTCCTCTGGGACCAGCACGCAAAGAGTCTCCATGCTCTGGCACCATATTTAATGGGCAGAGCACTGATGGAACACTGTTTTAGAGTAATTCCCACACGGGAACAGTTAATTTGATATTTCAACAACATTCCACTTTTACTTTGGTCATTTTCGAACAGATGGAATTATACAGCAAAGGTCCACAAAAGCCACCCTGAAAGGAATTAATGTTTATTGTCATTAGCAATTTATTTTATTGACTAATCTTTGACACAATATTCACCTTTCGTTTTTTTTTTACCTCCAATGGCCAACTGGGTAAATGTTTGATCTTTTTTGTTGAATAGAGTTACAAAGACTAGGACGTTACAAAGTTCAACAACCGGCCTACGTTGAGTTAATCATTCTAACTCAGGACAAGGCTATGATCAAGGCAGGTTCCCTTGCCCTAGATTCTCAACATGGGCTGATGGTACATTGTGATAGTTGAGGCGGACATGATAGTGTTCAATGATCTTCACTATCTGGACTTTCTGAATGCTTAACAAAGCAATTTGTTGGGGTGATGAGGAGGAATTTTCTCATCCAGACGGTGGTTAAAATCTGAAAAGCACATTATTGAATGCAGCTTCTCCAACAACATGAAGACTACTTTGGGGTGGGAGATTGCAACCTTCACGTGGTCCGCCCTGTTTCGACAAATGCAATCAACCCGGCGCGCACAATCAAATAAGATCAAATAGAACAAGTTGTCCGACAACTTTAGGCTGTGCACGCCATATGCAAGAAGAAGAAGACCGAACCCAGGTGTCCGGCACTGCATTCGCTGTAAGGCAGCAACTCGACCGACTTTAATTAGACTTTGGAGATACAGCATGGAAACAGGCCCTTCAGCCCACCAGCTGTACACTAGCACTATCCTACACACTAGGGACAATTTACAGTTTACAGAAGGCAATTTGCCTATAAACCTTGTACATCTTTGGATTGTGGGAGAAAACCGTAGCACCCAGAAAAAACACAGGTGGTCACAGGGAGAGCAAACAAACTCCATCCAGACAGCACCCATAGTCAGAATCAAATCCAGGTCTCTGGATGTAAGGATGTAACTTTACCACTGCGCCACTGTGCCGCCCTGTTCAAAAGTAATTAGATGTACAGACTCCGTACAGACACAAGGAACTGCAGATGCTGGTTTAGCTAAAAAGACACAACATGCTGGGTTAACTCAGTGGGTTAAGCAATATCTCTGGAGAAGATGGATAGGCAATGTTTTGTGTCGGGACCCTTCTTCAGAAACAAGTGGCAAGTAAGTGATGGGCAAATACTGGAAAATTGGATTAGTACAGACAGTTTAGTTTAGAGATACAGCGCGGAAACAGGGCCTTCGGTCCACCGGGTCCGTGCCGACCAGCGATGCCCGCACATTAACACTATCCTACAACCACGAGGGACAATTTTTACAGTTACCAAGCCAATTAACCTACAAACCTGTATGTCTTTGGAGTGTGGGAGGAAACCGAAGATCTTGGCGAAAATCCACGCAGGTCACGGGGAGAACGTACAAACTTCGTACAGACGGCGCCCGTAGTCGGGACCGAACCCAGGTGTCCGGCGCTGCATTCGCTGTAAGGCAGCAACTCGACCGCTGCGCCACCGTGACCGCCCAACAGTGAGCTGATGGCCAGTTTATTCTTGTGGGCTGAAGGGCCCGTTTCCTTGCTGTATGGCTCTATGACTTTCTGACCAATGGCCATTTGTGTGACCAAGCATTTATTGCTCAGTAAACATGGTTTTGTGAAGTAATCTGTAACAGCTATTTTTGGCAGTGCAATGTAGCAGCTGAGTAAAACGCTATAATCTAATTAAAGGCCTCATCCTTTCTTCAGCATTTTCTGTGCCATGTGAGAAATTGTATCGCATTCCAAGGGGCAGCTGTCAAGACTGGCTCTTTCACTGCCATTGCTTCGCTTGCTCAAGGCAGAAGGGTGGACATATGCGACGGGTTAACTAACGTACACCACTTCAAAAAGCGTGAAGGTAACTGCTTCAGGCCAGCACTTGTCGGAGCATGTGTGGGAAGGAACTGCAGACGCTGGTTTATACCGAAGATGGACACAAAATGATATAGAGTAACTCAGCGAGGTAAGCAGCATCCCTGGAGAAAAGGAATAGGTCACGTTTCAGGTCAAACCCTTCCTCAGACTTATACTGGAGGGAATATGATTGGATGGATGGATGATTATTGCATACAACACCCACTTTAACCTTATGAACCTCTTCTGCACCATCCATCCTGGGATGAAGGAGTGTGACACAGGATTGCTGTAGGCCATGAGCCAATAATTAAATAGCAATTGTGACTTGTGTATTTTATTCTGCTCCGTCTGATGAACTAACTATTTCGCTTATTTTCAATGCCTTCAAAATCAAAATGAGATTTCAAAGGACATTATTGGAGTATATGACAATAAACTAATCTGAATCTAAACTGAATGTTTATTGAAAGCAATGGTTAAAGAGGAACATGATTCATTACCTTGAGAGTCCAATCATGCCAATTCCCATCGCTCCACCAACACAGTAATTTTCATCTTTCGGGTCGGGTCCCATCTCCATGAGCTCCAGAAATGCTGTCTGACCCACTGAGTTACTCCATCACTTTGTGTCTTTTTTTGTAAACCAGCCTCTGCAGTTCTTTGTGTATATCATTTACTGACATTTCCACCACCTTCAACGTGATTCCACCACCAGTCACATCTTCCCATCCCCACCCTTTACTCCTTCCGCAGGGACTGCACCCTCTGCAACTCCTTGGTTCACTCATCCCTTCCTACCCAAATTCAATGTTCATAGCATTAGGTTGTAAGTTGCCTAAGTGGAATATAATGACTCCAGTTTGCGCATGCCGCCTCCTCAGGTGCTTTACCCTGCAACCGCAGGAGATGTAACATATTTCTATACTACTTTCTTCACATCCATCCAGGGACTCTAGCAGTCCTTGCTGGTGAGAAAGAGGTTCACGTGCACCCTCCCTAACCTCATCTACTATTGTTCAGTTTAGGAAGGAACTGCAGATGCTGGAAAATCGAAGGTAGACAAAAATGCTGGAGAAACTCAGCGGGTGAGGCAGCATCTATGGAGCATCTATGGAGGAGCAGCACCTCATATTTCACTTGGGCAGTTTGCACCAGCGGTATGAACATTGACCTCTAATTTCAGGTAGTCCTTACTTTCTCCTCCCCTTCTCAGCTCTCCCTCAGCCCTCTGGCTCCACCTCTTCCTTTCTTCCTCCCCACCCTCACATCAGTCTGAAGAAGGGTTTGGACCCGAAACATTGCCTATTTCCTTTGCTCCATAGATGCTGCCTCACCCATTGAGTTTCTCCAGCATTTTTGTCTACCTAATATTATTCGGTGTACCTGATCAGGCCTCCTTTTACAGACCAAGCATAGACTAAGCGATCATTTTGCTTGAACTTATGTTTGCTAACCATTTTAACTTCACTTCCCATTCCCATTCCGACCTTTCTGTCCTGGGCCTCCTGAATTGCCAGCGTGAGGCCACACACAAACTGGAGTAAGTCAAACTCAAATACAATAGGTGGTGCAAAAAGGAAGATACAGACTGCAGAATATCGTTCTCAGCATTGTGGTGCATCTGTTCCTTAGACAAAGTCCAATGTCCGCAGTGAGGTAGAGGTGAATCGGACTGTACCCTAGCTTCTGTTAGGACCATTCAGAAGCCTATGTTTCTGGACGAAACTGTTCCTGAGTTGATCTTCTTATGACCACATGGGTTTCCCCCAGGTGCCCAAATTTTCTCCCATATCCCAAAGATGTACGAGTTAGTAGGTTGATTATCCACTGTAAATTATCTCTTCTGTGTTCGTGAGTGGTAGAATCTGATGGGGAATTAATGCGAATGCAGGGGGAATAAAATGAAATACGTGTAGGATTAGTGTAAATGAGAGTGTGATGATTGGCAGGGAATCAGTGGGTCAAACGGCCTATTTCCATGCAGTGTGACTGAGAAAAAACTTGCTAGAAATGCTGGCAAGAATAAGGGTCTGAAGAAAATCAGTATTAGTTAAACAAATTATTGAAGACGTTGTGAGTCTGAAAGCTATTAATTCCCAAGGACCCTTTGATCCATGTTTCAAAGTTTACATTGGTCATCAACTTTCAAAATTCTGGGAATGTTTTGAGCAGATTGAAGGGTTGCAGGTATGACCACACAATCTTATAAAGGAGCGAGGGAAAACTCAGGAATCTAGCATCGGTAATGGGGAAAATGCCAGGATCTCTAATGAAGTACATAATAGCAAAGCACGTAGGAAAGAATAATAGGATTAGGCAAAGTCAACATGAAAGGAAAATTGTGTTTGACTAATCTATTTGCTCTTTGAGGACATAATTAGCAGAATTATTATGTGTAATTCTGGCCACCCCATTACAGAAACGATGCAGAGGCTTTGAAAAGGGTACAGAGAGATTTACCAGAATGCTGCCTGGATTAGTTAGTTATAAAGAGAGGTTGGACAAAGAGAGATCTGGACAAGCTAGATGCAGGAAAAATGTTCCCAATGTTGGGTGAATCCAGAACCAGGGGCCACAGTCTTAGAATAAAGGGGAGGTCATTTAAGACTGAGGTGAGAAAAAACTTTTTCACCCAGAGAGTTGTGAATTAATGGAATTCCCTGCCATAGAGGGCAGTGGAGGCCAAGTCACTGGATGGATTTAAGAGAGAGTTAGATAGAGCTCTAGGAGCTAGTGGAGTCAAGGGAGATGGGGAGAAGGCAGGCACGGGTTATTGATAGGGGACGATCAGCCATGATCACAATGAATGGTGGTGCTGGCTCGAAGGGCCGAATGCCCTCCTCCTGCACCTATTTTCTATGTTTCTATGATAAATGGAATGTTTTCTCTGTAGTGTCGGAGGTTGAAAGGCAACCTGAAAGAAACATGTAATCTTATGATAGGGCATAGATAGGGTAGAGAGCCAGATTCTTTTTTCCAGTGTTTTGGGTGTCTTTGGAACTCTTTATCACATATGGCAATTGAAGCAGAGTTTTTGAATATTTTCAAGGCTGTGAAAGATTATGACAGCGGAGTAGAAGTGTTGAGGTTGTAATCAGTTCAGCCATGACATGAAATAGTCAGCAAAAACGAAGGGTCGAGTTGCCTATTCCTGTCCCTAGTTTGTGTGTTTGTGTGTAAGACTTCTGCCATTAATTAATGGCTTTGTGGCCTCTACCCATACTGAGCAAAGCATTGGATCCATTCCATGGGCCACACTGATCGGAAATAGATGTATCACTCTAGATTGCAAAATGTTTGAAGACATTAAGAACAGTTTGAATAGCATTCCATTTGTCGAGTTGACTAGAAAATGTCTATGAAGTCTACTAAAACCTATCAATCTCATTTTACTTCATGCATAACTATTTCAATACCATTCGCAAGCTATCAGTATTTATTTTTTGAATTTCATTTTTCATCCTTGTCTCTGAAATTACTTTGCACAGATGACTTAGTATTTCCACATTGCATCATCAAAATCTGTTTATCCTCTGAAACCGATATCATTTCTAAATTTAAGCAACACTAGCTAAAAATCCCAGACATTCTTGAAAATTAAAGACCATGGTGGTCTTGATATTAATCCTTGGGGAAGTGAGGCAAAATGCAGAACTTCCCCTTACTGCAACACAACTGCTAACTCATATCTGCTGCTTTCCCAACTAGTTTCTTATCCACTCCCATAGTTAACCCAAGCCTCACAGCACTGAGCATTAACTGGTCCTTCTTTCAGAATGTGAAAAGATAGACTTGCAAAGCCTCTGACATCCTCAGAATGTACTTTCAAAGTATGTAGGAAGCTAGGGGTGTTTACAACCCAGCGGTATTGTAAGTAAGTATGTTTATTGGCCAAGTATTCACATACAAGGAATTTGCCTTGTTGCTCCGCCCACAAGTAACAACATGACATACAGTGACAGTTACGAATGACTCCGAAAACACTAAACATTAATAATAATAAAACATTAATGATAAAACACCATTGATCAAGCATGTGAACCAACAAAATACCAGATCAAAGGGAGGCTACAGATTTTTGGCTGTTGAGTAGAGCAACTACTCATGGATAAAAGCAGTTTTTATGTCTGGCTGTGGCAGCTTTGACATTCGGGAGTCGCCTTCCAGAGGGAAGTGATTCAAAGAGTATGAATATTGATTTCTCTCATCTCAATCAACCCTTGTATCCCCTTTCTCTCCATCCCTCCCCCCCCCCCCACCCTAGTCGTCCTACTAGTTTTACTGTCACCCTCTTAGTTTCACTTTCGTGTGCCTTCATTATTTCCTTTTACACAACCAACAATGGATCATTGTGGGCTCCATCTTTTCTTGATCATCGGTGCTGGCTTTGATTTGTTCTTTTCACATCTTTCATTTGTACGTTCTTTGTACCTTTTAATACTGCTGGTTTCCCACTTCCCAGACTCTAAGTCTGAAGAAGGTTCTCGACCCGAAACGTCACCATTTTACTTTTCGCCAGATATGCTGCCTGACCCGTTGAGTTACTCCAGCATTTTGTATCTAAGTACTTTCAAAGTATGTGTAGAGCTGGATTCTAAGCCTCATTGGCAGTTCCAGGAACCTTGTGGTTAGACCATTATTAGAAATGGGGAAAAAAGACTTCCATCTCTAAACACACTTGTGAACCACATTATTTACTTGGACAATCCATATGCAGATTTAAAAATGTGACCACATGTAGAGAGGCATTTTAAATAGACATATATTATGTATAAGATGATCTTGCCCCGGCCCCTGGTCCAATAGTTTCATGGTCACAGTTATTGATGCTGTGGGGACACAAGGAATTGTAGATAACGATGCTGCCTGACCCGCTGAGTTACTCCAGCATTTTGTGTCTATCTTTGGTGCAAACAAGCATCTGCAGTTGCTTCCTACACACATATTATATATGACTTTGGAAACACAAGGAACTGCAGATGATAGGAGGCACAGCCCAATACTGCCCGATGAAAATGTAGATGTACCAGTCAGGACAATCCCACCTGCCGCATTCCCCAACCACCCCACCTCACATTGTCCAACTGGACCAGTCCCATCATTTAAAATACAGCATCGAAACAGGTCCTTTGGTCTACAATGTCCTTGCCAAATATGATGCCAAGGCTCCCTTTTATTGTACAGCTCCGAAGTTGCCTCTTTCCTCTGGGACATTCCAATCTTGCTTTTACATTGCAATAAAAACTATAATTCTTCTCATTGTACTGACTTGCTGGTTTTTCTAATGAACTTATCTTCAGTACAGTTGAGGACACTCAGCTTATTAACACTGCCTGATACAAACTGTAACTAGCACACCCTATACACAAGGGCAAGGGCATGGCAGAACTCCAGACAAATTACTGGACCAGAAATACTGGTGTAAAGGCATTGATCAGAAACATTTGTTAGATTTTTTTCTCTACTGATATTGCTTGACCTATTCAATATTTCAATGATTTTCAGTTTTATATTTTTGATTGACGAGTATCTTATGAGTATTCTTTTCAAACATTATTATCTGGACTAATAGCCTGGCACAGTGGGGCAGTTTGTAGAGCTGCTGTCCCACAACCCAAGAGACCAGGTTCGATCCTGACTTTGGGTATTGTCTGTGTGGAATTTGCATGTTCTTCCCATAACTGCATGGGTTTCCTCCGGGTGATCCGGTTACCTCCCACATCCCAAAGATGTGTGGGTTTGTAGGTTAATTAGCCTCTGTCAAAATAACTGCCACTAGTGTGTAGGGAGTGGATGCGAAAGTAGAATAACATTGTACCAGTGTAAACAGGTGATTGATGGTTAGCACGTATTTGGTGGACCGATGGGCCTCTTTCCATGTAATATCTCTAACATTTATATTGAAAAAAATAATAATTCAAGTTTTTGTTCTGAAGTCCTATTCTATAGTGCTTCTAATCTCATTGAAGAAGCTTCCCAATCTGAAACGTGGCCTATCCATGTCTGTAGAAGGGTCTTGACTCGATACGTCACCTATCCCTTTTCTCCAGAGATGCTGTCTGACCAGCTGAGTTACTCCATCCCCTTGTGTCTATCCTCCAGAGATGCTGCTTGACCTGCTGATTTACTCCAGCACTTTTCGTGTTCTTATGTAAACCAGCACCTGCAGTTCCTCATGTCTCCAAATACTCCTACAGGTACCTGTTAGAAGTAATCAGATTTATTGCTCTTTTGGACAGTGAGCCACAAACTCTAATCCCAATTACCCGTATTCACATGAAATCCATGCATTTTGTTTCTTGCTTTCTTGGTTTCTTGGTTTCTTGGTCCTCCAAATTATTCCGAATGAAATTTAAACTGGAGGTAGTGGAGTGAGGACTTAAGCCAGAATGGGTTTTTGGGAAGAAGGAGCTAACTTAAATTTAGTTGCATCTGGTTTGGTAACTATGGTAGGGTGAAGACTATTCCATGCTTTAATTGTGCGGGGGAAGAATTAATTGCTCTACACATCTGTCTTGGTAGCTGGTATCTCAAATTGGATCAAATGCCCTCATCTGCTCCTAATTGGTTTGGGTTTGGTGTAGGTTTTGTAATCTATCTTAAGCTGGCCATTTAACATTTTGTAAAAATAGGTCAAACGGCGATTTGGTTAACTGTTTAAAACGTTGAGAAACAGTGAGGATTATGGGGATAAGGAGCATAGAATGGAAAGTGGGCACTGTTGATGAGTTTCCATAACTTAAGGATGAAAGCAATCTGCCTGAAATATAAAGGGTCAGTACCCTGCTCCGCAGGGAATTGTATATTAGAAGAACTTAATTGGTTGAAGGCTTTTTATAAAAAAAGGTCAGGTCACAAAACAAACTGTAAAGAGGCAATATAACTGTTATTTTCCCACACACTAATCCTGCAGTACATATTTAAACTGACATTTTGACATGTGGCGTCATCTTTTCTGTTCCCTAATAGTGTTCTTGGAAGAAAAAAAAGTCCTCTGGCCCACCAATAAGATCGAATGTGTTATCCAACGTGTGTTTTCTGTAATGAAACCATTCTTGGATTTATTTGGGCGCGGCAAGTATTAAGTGCTCTGATAATAACTTTTCCGCTTGCTCCATCACACATCTGATGACACAAAGAAGAGGAACATGGAATTATTTAACACCTTCGAGGTCATGGAATGTTCCAAGACTACTCTGAAAGAAAGATTAGGCAAAATTTGATACAGAGTCAAGGAGAGCGATCAGTAGGGATGAATAAAGCCAATGTGGTTTAAACAAGCGAAGGAGAAAGAAAAGGAGGGAAGAATGAGTGAGGAAATTCCAGAGCTTAGGGCCTGGGCTGAAGACATAACTCTCCGCGATGGAATGGTTGAAGAAGGGTCCCAACCCAAAAACATTATCTATCTATGTTCTCCAGAGATGTTGCCTGATCTGTTGAATTACTCCAGCACTTTTGCTCTTTGTTTTTGTAAACCAGCATCAGCTGTTCCTTGTATCTAGTGTTGGAGTAGCTTCCAGTGTGGTGATGAGGGGAGGTTTAGGGTCACCAAAGACTGACTCATAGTCAGACAGCATGGTTATAGGCATGGAGCCATGGACACAGCTGAAGAGAGGTCACCGACAGATGATTAAAGCTGATCCCACGTTTATACTTATGGTTTAAGAAGCTCCAAAGTATGAATTTCCATTGCTGGTTTCTGGTTTCTGCCAGGCTGTGTCTGTGAAACACGCCTTCGTTCACCATTGCCCATTTTCCTCTTAAGATCACGACAGCACAAAGACACCAGAATAGAAGCAGCAGAGATACTTGAAGACAGCACTGAGCATTGATGAGTAGTCTAGGCTAGGAGTGACACTCCAAAATGGATCAAATTTATTGGAAAAAGGTTCTGACTGTCCACCGTACCTATGCCTCTCACAGTTTTACACATTTCTATCAGATCTCCCTTGGGGGTGGAAGATTGCAACCTTCGACTAATGCAATCAACTTGACGTGCACAAATGGAAGATCAAATAGAACAAAAAGTTGTCCAACAACTTTAGGCTGTGCACGCCACACGAAAGAAGAAGAAGGTCTCCCTTCAACCTCCAGCCAAATTAGGTTAAGGGCATAGAAATGTGGCAGAACTGAGGAAAGGATTCCATTGTGAACAGAATGGTTTTTTTTGGACTCCTTCAGCATGTCAATTTCTTAAGAGCCATTTCATTTGTGTTCCATGCTACCTAGCTTTGTACGACTGCTGTTCATAATCTGAGCATTTTCTTCAGAAAATAAGGGAGCAGAGTTCTCATGGTTATCAAAGAGGCATATCCTTAAAGCAGTTAAACAGGCCATGTGGGGTATCACTTGTCTCACCATTATTGGGGATAATGTACATCAAATTAAAATGGCTAGCTAGAAAAGCATATCAAGGTAAACAAGGATAGTTAACTTCCTATTCACCACCCACTTCCCCTTACTATCTAAACTCTACCACTGACACAGCCAGAAAGCCCAGCCTTCCTTCCTTTCCCATCAGTTTACTCATGACCCAACCCTGCCTCCACACCCTCACCGTGACTCATTCCCACCCAGTGAAATCCAGATACGTCTTGACCAATTTCACAGAATCCTAAATATCTGGGGTAAACTTTTCTCCTTTTCCACCCTTGGTGGAAATAAAGCCTTTCTCACACACTGCATAGTTCAGAAAAGCATAAGTGAGCAGAATTAGGCCATTCGGCCCATCAAGTCTACTCAAACAGCCATTCAATCATGGCTGATCTATCTTTCCCTCCTAACCTCATTCTTCTGCCTTCTCCCCATAACCTCTGACACCCGTATCAGAATATAACTGGGGTTTTAAACTGTCTCCCAGTCACCCTCAGTCAATTTTCTGCTCAGCAATGAAATTTGGTCTAATTCCCCAAACAGATATGTTCAACTCACACATGTTTTAGTGGCTACTCTTGAAATTTTAATCCCTTCCCTATCAACACATCCACCATTCTAATCGCACTCTTCTTTACTGTCATTAGCCGTGTTTTCATTTTCAGATCCTTACATTTCAGCTAACATTGGCAATCTTGTATTAGTTGGCAGTCTAGGTTTTGCTACAAGATGGGTGAGGTTTACAATAGCCTCTCTAGCCACCTCCCACATAGTTACTGTCCAACACCACCAGAATACTGGCTGGATTAGAGGATATTCGCTACAAGAGTCACAGAGAGAGTCATGGAGTTATACAGTGTGGAAACAAGCCATTTGGCCCAACTTGCGACACTTGCAACATGCAAGATACAAGATACAAGAGATTCAAGAGATTCAAGATTCAAGAGAGTTTATTGTCATGTGTCCCTGATAGGACAATGAAATTCTTGTTTTGCTTCAGCACAACAGAACATAGTAGGCATGAATACAGAACATATCAGTGTGTCCATATACCATTATGTAAATATATACACACATGAATAAATAAACTGATTAAATAAACTGATACAAGATACAAGATACATTTATTTGTCACATGTACCAATTGGTACAGTGAAATGTGTGGTCGCCATACAGTCATACAAATAATAAAGAGCACAGAACACAATAATATTTAACATAGATATCCCCACACAGCAGGAACAAAGTTTCCCACTGTGAGGGAAGGCTCCAAAATTCAGTCATCCTCCTTTGTCATTCTCCCGTGGTTGGGGGGCTCCCGAACCCCCCGCTACACGGCCTGATGTTCAGGCCCACTCGCCGGGGTGATGGAAGTCCGACGTTGGGACTGGAGGACATCCTCAGCGGCTTGGACATCCGAAAACGGATGCCCCATTTGCAGTAGTCACATCTACCGTGCTTTGCCCATGTCCTTTTAAAACTATCCAGTCCCAACCCATGTACCTATCCAAATATTTATTTAAATTTATGATATTACCTAAAAGGTGAGATTGGAGAGACTTGGATTGTTTTCTCTGAAGCACCGGAGGTTGAAGGGAGACTTGATAGAAATGTGTTAAATTATGAAATAAGTAGATTGTGGCACAAACATTGTGGGTCGAAGTCCCGTTCCAATGCTGTATTGTTCTACTGTATGTCTGATATTCACATTTCTTTCACCACTTCTCTTCTGGTCCCTCTCGGTCCATCTCCACCCTCCCTTTTGCTCCCTGGTCTCCCCCTCCCCTTATCCAGCTCATGTCCACTGTCCAAGTGGACTACGTTTGTCCCCGTGGCCAATCTATTAGCATTGATGGGGCCACGTTGACCTGTCCAGAGGGGGAACCACAAGCTGTCAAACACTGGGAGAAAGGTTCTTCTTAGATCTTCTGTTCCCATTTCAAGAAACTGCGGCAGGAGAGAACAATTAGACATTTAATAAAATTCATTGGTTTTTAAAAAATCTTTCCATGGCTTGAGGGGCTATATGAGCGAGCAGAATACATATATTCTGCCTCTTGAGAGCTTAGAGCTTATAAAACAATGTTTTGAGAGATTAATAGTATCTGTCAACATAACTATTTACAGTTAAATGGAGTACAGTTTAAACTCCCCCATTCATTCAGCTCTGTATTTGCTCAATGGGGAGGCCAGTTTAATGATCTAACTTTATGCTACACACAGCTTCACACAAGAGTTTATGCAGACCTTTTCACAACCTCAAGACGTCAGAAAGTGTTTTACAGCCAATGGAGTTCCTTTTGAATCTTAGTTACTGTTGTAGTGGGGTGGCTAATCAGCACACAACACGATCCCACAAACGACCAAGACCCCATCACCCATACACAGTGAACCTGCTCCAGTTTGGGTGAAAACCCAACATTTAACAGAATCCTCAGGTTTAATGGAGTGACACTACATAGAAGTATATAAAAGTATTTAAAATGATGAGAGGCATAGTCTGAAGAAGGGTCTCGACCTGAAACGTCACCTATTCCTTTTCTCCAGAGATGCTGTCTGATCTGCTGAGTTACTCCAGATTGTTATGTCAATCAGAGGCATAATTACAGTCAGAACCAGGCTGGAAATGCGATCCTTTACCGAGGATCGACTGTGAAGAGCTCCAATCGCGGGACCTGTGGACTTTAACACCGTGAAGCCCGCGGTCCCCGGTAAGAAGAGGCAGATTCGGGAGCTCCATGCTGCTGAGTGTTCCAATCCGTCCCGACGCCGGAGTTTTGATCACCCGAGAGATTTGGATATCGGACCATCGACAGCGGCGACTGCAGATGGTTCAACAGCCTCGACCACGGGTGAACAAAAGAGGAAGATGGTTGAACTTTATTACCTTCCATCACAGTGAGGAATGCAGAATCCGCTGTGGTGGATGTTTATGTTAAATTTTATTTTATGTGGCTGTGTGTCTTGTTGTTTTTCATTTAGTATGGCTTTGTGGTAACTCAAATATCACTGTACTTTAATTGGTACATGTGACAATAAATTCAAACTTGAACTTGAACTTGAAGACTAGTGGACATAAGTTTATGGGAGGTGACAGTTAAGCTTTTTAAAGAGGAGAAAGTGTTAGTGAGGCAGAATAATTAAAAAAATTAATTTTAATGATTTTAAAATAATTTTAAACAATTTAATTTAATAATTTAAATAATTTAATTTATTTTAAATAATTTAAATAATTATAAAGAGTGGTAGTGAGGCAGAATAATTTTGAGAGAGATTATTGAGTATATCACCTTGGCACCTAGTGGAGGAGAAATGAAAATTTGCGAAATGTTCACATTTAGTACTTTTCTTTTCCTGCAAGTTTAAATATATCATAATCAGTTTAACTAACTTTAGCAGTAATGAATGGGAAATAATTAATAGTCCCTCATGTTAAGGATGCATGAAATTATTTTCACCCAAGTAAGATGAGCAACACTTGATTACAGTGCTGAAGGAATGCTGCGTCGTTGGAAAACTACCTTTTGCATGAGGACACAGGGAACTGCAGACACTGGAATCTTGTGCAAAATACACAAGGTGCTGGAGAAACTCAAGCAGCATCTCTGGAGGACAGCTCTGGCCTTTGCCAATCAACCTCCCCCACCCCCCTCATCTGTCTCTACTTATCATTTGCCTGGCTTTGTTCTGCCTCCACCTCTTTTATAGCTTTCTCCCCCCTCACTATAATCAGCCTAATGAAGGGTCCCGACTGAAAACATCACCTATCTATATCCATCAAAGTTGGTGCCTGACCTGCTGAATTAACCCAGAACTTTGTGTGACACAGTGGCGCAGCAGAGTGGCACAGCGGTAGAGTTGCTGCCTTACAGCTCCAGAGACCCGGGTTCCATCCTGACTACAAGTGTTGTCGGTACGGAGTTTGTATGTTCTCCCTGTGACCATATGGTTTTCTCCGGGTGCTCCGGTTTCCTCCCATACTCCAAAGGCATACAGGTTTGCAGGTTAATCGGCTTCTGTAGATTGTAAATTGTCCCTAGTGTGTAGGATCGTAAAAGTGTTTAGTGTGATCATTGGTTGGCACAGACTCGGTGGCCTGAAGGGCCTGTTTCCACGCTGTATCTTCAAAATCTAAAGTCAAAAGTGTGTTTGGAACCAACTTTTTCTCTTGGACTAATTTACCAAGTAAATGTATCACTGAGGCATTAACACCAAAATTAATCACCATTAATCACCTAGTCATTAATCTCAAAGTAGCATCATGTGTGGCTATCTAGCAGTTTCTACATTTTGAAAGTAATTGTTGCTCCATAGTACTTAGGGATTCTCTGGAGGCATGGAAGGCATGATATAAATGTAAATGCAATGCTCCCACAACAAGCCGTTTGATAAACTCAGTTAGCTTCTATATTCCACCTTCCCATTTCTAGATTCAAGATTCAAGAGAGTTCATTGTCATGTGTCCCAGATAGGACAATGAAATTATTGCTTTGCTTCAGCACAACAGAATATAGTAGGCATGAATACAGAACAGATCAGTGTGTCCATATATCATTGTATAAATATATACACACATGAATAAATAAAACAGATAAAGTGCAAATAAACAGATAATGGGCTATTAATGTTGAGAGTAACACATACCATTGCTATTTTGGATTTATCCACATAGTATTGAAAGAACCCAATGTGCCCATGCATATTTAGATATGCACAAGCTCTTTGTGACATTAAACCATCACTAAGCACAAGACTGTGGAGACATAAACAATGCAGATGCTGGAATTATGAGCAAAAAACAAAACGCTGGAGGAACTTAGCGGGCCAGGCAACAACTGTGGAGGTAAAAGGACAGACGATGTTTCTAGTTGGGACAAATCTTCAGACAGAACAGCACAAGGTTGTGCCTGGCCTAAACAACCTCAACAATCAACGGCACAAATAAACATGAGGAAACAGGGAAAGAAAAGAGTCTCATTTGCAGTATTTCACTGATTGACTTTGTTCCACAAAACCTTTTCATAAGATTAATCAGTCCCAGATATTTCTCAGGCAATGATTGCAGGAATCTCCAAGTGTTGCATATTGCATTTTGGTGCTTTGTAAATTGTACATTAAAACAGGTCCGATCTAAACCTCATGGTTATAAAAAGCCCACACAGTTTATATGTAAAGTTTGATTTATAGATTAGCATGATAAAAATAATTTCTGAATCATAAGGCATTTTTCTCAGTAGCTAGACTGTAATGGTATTTTAAGAAATAGTCATTACTCTCATTGACATTACATTGCATCGTATCCTTTCAGTTACATAAAAAATAAAGCAAGATTTCTGTGTTCAGCTTCGTGAATCCTATCTGCCATTCAACCACAGTGCATCCTGCCTCTCACAACATCACTTTTCCCCTCAATTCCCCACATGCCTTGATTCACCAAGCATCAAAATATCTATCAGTCTTTGCCTCAATGTAATGGCCAAATCCATAGCCCTATGGGCAAGAGCATTCCAAAGACTTGCAACTCTCTGAATGAAGTAATTCCCTTTCAAGCCAGTCCTTCGTGGCCAACCTCTTATCTTTCAACTACCGCCTGGTTTCTGGCCCAAAGAAACTCTGACAATCCCTCACGGGATCTTGAGTGTCATGATGAATGTTTCCAGATCCTTTCTCCGCAATCTCTTCCCATAGGACCACCCTCATGATAACCTTCACATAATATTGCCAGAAAGAAAACAGAACAATTAACAACACTCAATGTTAGTACCTGTCATTGCACAATCTAATGACCTGAGGGATAATCTCCACTATTGCAGTCCCTACTTTGTAACCATTGAGTGATACATGGAACCCCATTCTCATTGTCAAACTGTGATATTTTCCAGGGTAACATATCAGAATGACCACTGTATAGATACTACACTGAGCAGTCAGTTATACCTCCATGACAATATTCCCACATATAAATTACATTTGCTGCTTCATCTAAGAACTAATATCTTCATTTCATCTAGGCTCAATCGAGCACACACTGTATGTCTTGTTGACCAATGCAATTTTGACAATTGAATTTCATTGTTTAAACTTAGAAGCAGGTGTACGCTAGCAGTGGCAATCCTCTTGGGCAAAATTAGCTCTTATTTCATGGTGCTAGAGTATGCTCTAAGGTACAATAGCTAATACCTTGGCATGTCTTGGCAAGGTGCCAAGTTAGTGAATGTTTCAGGTCACATTGTTTAAATGTCTAATCTTTACAATTACTTTAACCCTCAGACACTTTAATTAATTAGGATTCACAATAGCTCCTTACACTCATTATGGAACAGTAAAGCATAGGATCAGGCCCTTCAGCCCACAAAGTCCATGCTGAAGCCAAGGTATACATTATATCAGGCATAGATCATTGATATTTGACCAAAAGCATCACATTATAGAACAGGACAGCAAGGAAAAGGCCCGTTGGCTCACAAAGTCCATGCAAACATGATGCCAAGTTAAACTAATCTACTCTGTATTACATAGGCCATGACTTGGCTCATAGACAATTGACCAAAAATATCAAAAAGCTTGTGCAATGAGCAATAGAACATAATACAACTATTGATACAATTTAATATTCATTTAAAGACTGGATAGTTTGTTATTTATTAAGTAATCTAATGTAAAATGTCAATGTCCATGTGGTTACATGACAAATAATACCCAAGAAATGTAACTCAGTTGAAAACTAGATTTGCCAACATATAATTCATCAAAGTGATTCAATAGTATAACTAACATAAACGCCCTTATTTAGCTTAATATCACAAATAGTTTTCCTGCACAATAATTTGAGAATTAATGACCACTGGATCAATAGTTGAGGAAAATATTGTGCTGAAACTTGGAACGATTACAAAGATATCAAAGCTGGACAGCATCAAAGAAAGAAATGGCGAGACTATATTTGAATTAGTTTTGAGGTTAGCTATTTATAGTGGGGCCAGTGCCTGTAGAATCATTCTCTAATCCGACATTGTTTCAACAAAGGTCTGGAGTTTGTACATTGCATCCAATCAGGCACTAGATAAACAAATGGAACAGAACAACTGTGGGAAAATATTTTACATCCCTTCAGAGTTGATATGGCTGCCCTGAGAAGATCGACCGGGAATTCTCAATGTGGTTTTCCAGTTTGTCTGAAGTTCATTCCTAAAGCAGACTTCCTTGACATCAGGAATATGAAAATTCCAAGATCACGGGTGCTGTTAATAACTCAATTACATGCAAAATAAAATTATCAAATACCTGTATACTTTATAGAGGCTCTGTAACATTGTACATAGAATGATTAGCAGCCACTGAACAAGCCAACATATATAAATCATAGATTCCTTCTTCTATTTCTGTGGGAAATAACCATGCGTTAGAGATTACAGATGCCACACAAGGGAATCTTGAGCAATTCCAGAAGTTGCATAGATTTTTAAAATGTATTTTTACTGGAGACTATTCAGAATGAAATGTATACATTCTGTAGCGTTGCTTAACAATGGAACATCATGGACCACCTCTTGCACCATCATAGACTTATTTCCAAATTGTGTATTTTTCCCACTGTCTTTCTCTTGGTGCAATCTTTTTGTCTTTTTGCCGTCGTGGAATTTATGTGTAATTTATGTATAATTTGTGTTTTTGTGTGTTTGTCTATCTGCCTATGATGCTGCTGCCAACAAGATTTTCATTGTACCAGTATCTCAACGTACTTATACATATGACAATAAACTAAGAAGGGTTTTGGCTTGAAACGTTGCCCATTTCCTTCGCTCCATAGACGCTGCTGCACCCGCTGAGTTTCTCCAGCACTTTTATCTACCTACAATAAACTAAACCCTGATTTATAAATTGCATTCTCAAGTTCAGGTAAACATGAGCAGGGCCTTTATACTGAAATGTTTACAAGCGTATGCATACTAACTTATCTGCAGTGCCATGCCTCAGGGACAATATTAACCTTCTTTCTCTGGAATAGATAGCTAGCACCTTGGGCTGGGCTTGCTCATAAATGGTCCCAGGATTAAGCAGGTTGAGGAAAACTAAAGCGTAATTTCACATAAAGGAGATGACAATTAAAAAAAAATCTGATTGATATATATACAGCTCCAACGCACAAAAATGTTCAGTGAACAATAAACGAGTGAATCATTCCGATAACGTCAATCACATTTTATTGGCTTTCACAGGTTATCGGTGTCCTGTCTCTACTTCTGCCGTTCCCTTCAATGAGTCAGATGTGCCATTTGTATCAGAGCTGACCATTTATGAATAGCTGCATGTTAAGGTTGATGACATGGTGAAAAGCAGTTTGAAAACCCACCAACAAAAACTTCAGAAGAACTTCTGAAGAAGGGTCTCGAGCCAAAACGTCACCTATTCCTTTGCTCCAAAGATGCTGCCTCACCCACTGAGTTTCACCAGCACTTTTTTTCTACCTTCGATTTTTCCAGCATTTGCAGTTCCTTCTTAAACAAAAACGTCATAATGCCATCTTTCCAGAAATAAATATTTAAGCCCTTTATGGCTGATCATTTAAAATTAGTACCCCGTTCCTGATTTTTCCCCATATCCCTTGATTTCGTTAGCCCTCAGAGCTAAATTTAACCCTCTCTTAAAAACATCGCTTGAGAAGGGTGTGACTTTGATGGAAGTCACCAAAGCTCATAAATGATGCTCTTGAGGGTGTGCCAAGGTAAACTGTAATGACTTTGTAAGAGTAGTTACATTTCAGGTAAATTCTGTATCATTGAAAGCAGCAAGACCTCGCGTATCAGGCAAGAGTTTACTGTCGGGTGTAAAAAATATTGATGTCAGTCTCCATTTCAGAGATTAAATGCACACATAACTTCCATAAAATGGGGTCTACCATGTTTCTCCCTTGTTACCTTTCAATTTACTGTGCATACTCACAACTCTGCATTGTGTTCTTTGAGAGAAAATGCATGGTGTTCTCAAACTGGATATAATAATATGACAAAACACTGCTTTGCAAAAGGCTTGAATGTGGAATGTTGGTTTGTCTTAATTGTACACCTCGGCCATTCTTTCTATCTATTCATTTCAATCAATTTCAAGAAAACTGTAGAACCAAAGTTGGCCGATTGCCAATTTGAGGAGGGAAAATAATCAAAAGAGGTGGCATCATCTTTTGCATGAATGTCATGGCGGTGGGAGTGATCTCAGAAGGCAGCACTAAACTGGCGATTGCAAATCGGAAGCCCATTTTACACTCTGCATGATTAAATGCTCCATTTATCTTAATGAAAAATAACACAGGGGAGTGTAAATCGATCCTTTTGTGCGACCAGTCAAAGCCAAGTTCACCTCCAGTGATTCTGGAATCGGGACAGTTTCACAAAGCGAGTGAGATCATCATACCAAATCCCTATTAACTGAAGATTAACAAAAGCTTCCAGCCATGCACAAAATACACACAAGGCTCTACGTTCCAAAGAACCTGAAAATGTTATATTCACTGCCAACGCACTTAATATTCAGCATTAATTTTTTCTAATTCCATCTGGCGTCTCTTGAAATGGTGCCTTCTTACTCAGAAGCAGCAGTCCCTGTTTCATGTCCCTGAGAATGGTATTCATGTGAAGATAATAAACAAGATTAGCATATTTGACTGTGGAAATAATCCACATCAGCAGGTCATTAGTGACTCAAGAGGGGAAACATTAGACGATTTCCCCTCTCCTCTCATCGTAAAATAAAGGACAATGGAGATGTTTTCATTCAGAACCTGTTGAATTCTTATTGCAACTGTGTCAGGGAACCTCAAACTTGTTTCAACATTGTATTGCTAAAGACATTGATAAACATTAGAACACGGTATTGAGGGTTCAGTATTGATTGGATAGAGAACTGGCTGGCAAACAGGAAGCAAAGAGTAGGAGTAAACGGGTCATTTTCAGAATGGCAGGCAGTGACTAGTGGGGTACCGCAAGGCTCAGTGCTGGGACCCCAGCTATTTACAATATATATTAATGATCTGGATGAGGGAATTGAATGCAACATCTCCAAGTTTGCCGATGACACGAAGCTGGGGTGCAGTGTTAGCTGTGAGGAGGATGCTAGGAGGCTGCAAGGCGACTTGGATAGGTTGGGTGAGTGGGCAAATGCACGGCAGATGCAGTATAATGTGGATAAATGTGAGGTTATCCACTTTGGCGGCAAAAACAGGAGGGTAGATTATTATCTGAATGGTGGCCGTTTAGGAAAAGGGGAGATGCAGCGAGACCTGGGTGTCATGGTACACCAGTCATTGAAAATAGGCATGCAGGTGCAGCAGGCTGTGAAGAAAGCGAATGGTATGTTGGCATTCATAGCAAAAGGATTTGAGTACAAGAGCAGGGAGGTTCTACTGCAGTTGTACAGGGTCTTGGTGAGGCCACACCTGGAGTATTGCGTTAACGAAGAAACTGCAGATGCTGGAGAATTGAGGGTTACACAAAATGCTGGAGAAACTCAGCGGGTGCAGCAGCATCTAAGGAGCGAAGGAGACAGGCGACGTTTCGGGTCGAGACCCTTCTTCAGTCTGAAGAAGGGTCTCGACCCGAAACGTCGCCTATCTCCTTCGCTCCTTAGATGCTGCTGCACCCGCTGAGTTTCTCCAGCATTTTGTGTAACCCTGGAGTATTGCGTACAGTTTTGGTCTCCTAACCTGAGGAAAGACATTCTTGCCATAGAGGGAGTACAGAGAAGGTTCACCAGACTGATTCCTGGGATGGCAGGATTTCCATATGAAGAACGACTGGATAGACTCGGCTTGTACTCGCTGGAATTTAGGAGATTGAGGGGGGATCTTATAGAGACTTACAAAATTCTTCAGGGGTTGGACAGGCTAGATGCAGGAAGATTGTTCCCGATGTTGGGGAACTCCAGAACAAGGGGTCACAGTTTAAGGATAAGGTGGAAGTCTTTTAGGACCGAGATGAGAATATCTTTTTTCACACAGAGAGTGGTGAGTCTGTGGAATTCTCTGCCACAGAAGGTAGTTGAGGCCAGTTCATTGGCTATATTTAAGAGGAAGTTAGATGTGGCCCTTGTGGCTAAAGGGATCAGGGGGTATGGAGAGAAGGCATACTGAGTTGGATGATCAGCCATGATCATATTGAATGGCGGTGCAGGCTCGAAGGGCCGAATGGCCTACTCCTGCACCTATTTTCTATGATTCTATGATTCTAAAGATGTAATACATGCGCAAACATATATATGTGCTCAATGACTGCACACATGCTGGTAAGACTGACTTACAAATTGCACACACACACACTTTCTCTCTCACTCTCATATGTGGTGACAGTCAAACGCAGCAACAATCCTTCCCTCTCACACATGCACGGATGCAATCTGAAGAAGGGTTCCGACCCGAAACATCGCCTGTCCATTCCCTCCCCTGATGCGGCCGGATTCCCGAAGATCTTCCAGCACTTTAATTCTAGCTCAAGATTCCAGCATCTGCAGCTTCTAATGTCTATAAACACCTCCATCTGCTTTCTTATTTTTAAGCAGTCCCTCAGGATAAGAATTTCATTGTTCAGTTTTGGTACGTATGATCATTAAACACTCTTGATCATGGATAGGTTATTCGGCCTCCTCCATGGCCAGAGTGAGGACCACCGTAAATTGGAGGAGCAGCACCTCATATTTCGCTTGTGCAGTTTGCACCCCAGCGGTATGAACATTGACTTCTCTAATTTCAGGTAGTCCTTACTTTCTCCTCCCCTTCTCAGCTCTCCCTCAGCCCTCTGGCTCCACCTCTTCCTTTCTTCTTCCCCCCCCCCGGGCCCCCCACATCAGTCTTAAGAAGGGTTTCAGCCCGAAACGTTGCCTATTTCCTTCGCTCTATAGATGCTGCCTCACCCGCTGTGTTTCTCCAGCATTTTTGTCTACCTCAAGTTCCTTTGATGCTAGTTTGGGGGATTCTGGGGCCAATGTGGAAATCACAGATGCTTCCACAACTGGGGTAGGAGGAGGTGACATAGTGGGTATGTGGGTGGCTTGTGAAGTGGTCTGCTCCTTCTGCCATTGACGCAGAGCTTGTGCGAGCTCCTGATGCGTGGCCTCAATATTCCCAACAGAATGCTCCTTCTACACTTTCAGTAGTCATGTGCCAGAGATATCCAGGAGACAATAGCGATGTTGCAAACCTAGTAGGAGGCATGAGAAAATCCTTGAATCTTTCCCTCTGTCAACCTGTAATCAGGTATTGTCTTTCCACTGAACGGTTAGCACTCAACAAAAGCTTTTCACTGTACCTCGGTACATGTGACAATAAAATAAATTAAATTAAACCTCTTCCCAGGACAGAGTTTACACAGATGGATTCTAACAAATTGGTGCATACATTACACACACATACATGAACAACGATGCACATATTCATGCACACAAATAGACTACATACACACTGGCAGATTCACATACAGACACATCATCGAAAATGGACACAAAATGCTGGAGTACTCAGCAGGACAGACAGCGTCTCTGGAGAGAAGCAATGGGTGACGTTTTGGGTCTGAAGAAGGGTCACGGCTCAGAACGTCACCCATTCCTTCTCTCCAGAGATGCTGCCTGCCCTGCTGAGTTGCTCCAGCATTTTGTGTCTCTCTTTGATTTAAACCAGCGTCTGTAGTTCTTTCCGACACATACATAATGACAGGTGCACACGCACCATCACACACGTCATATATTCAGAAGATGCTGGCAAGACTCAACAGGTCAGGCAGCATCTGTGGAAAGAGAAACAGAGACGCAATGTTCAGTTTTCCAATCTTGGATATTCTTTTGATTTTCCTAAATAAAATAAATCTAGACCGCAGCTGCAAGACTAGTTTTGCATCGAGTACTGAAGAGGTTAACGTATTGTTAGCATACAGCACTGATTATATTGAGGTATTCATGCATTACAATTCACCAAAGGGCAAAAGACAACTGGCATGCTATGGGAAAGCATGGAACATTAATCACTAACATAGCTGTTTTTTTTCTGGAGCCCGAGGCTGCATGCCAACAAATGTTGGCGGGAAAGTAAGCAAGATTGACAAGCAGTTCAGGCAATGCATACGAGCAACAAGAAAAGGGATTTCACACATTGCAGCCCGATTCTACTGGTAAACCTCAGCAGTGCTTTGCCAAGAAATGCCATACCGATGTCACTGTTATGCTAACAAGCACTGAGAGATTGATGAGGTTAAGGATGTCTGCAATCTAACGTCTTCTGAATTTTGGTCTATCACATAAAAATGTGCTTATCAACATATTTATTCAGATTTTTGATGCTATTTTTAATACATGTGAGGAGAACCTTTCTTTTTAAAATGGAAAATAGATATGATGTTGAGTTCACTTTTTATAAGGACTGGACGACGCAGAAGACAACATCGTCTGACACATGAGCGAACGAAGAATGGTGAAAACAAAGTCAACCAGTACCTTCAAAACGGAACTGGAGTGGGACTTTAGGGCATTGAATTTGGTACCCGGACGCGGGGTCGAAGGACGAGAAGCCGAAGCAAAGATGTTGGAGCCAAATAGCTGAATGGAAACAAAGTCGAAAACGCCAACGAACCGAAAGGGCGGGAAGCCTAAAAGCCAACTAAGTGAAAGGCTGCGTCGCCTAAAAACACTCACCGAATGGCCGCTCTGCCGAAAAGCCACCTAACCAAAAGGCCACGTCGCCTACAAGCCATCTAACCGAATGCCGCTCTGCCGAAAAGTCAAATAACGGATATGATGTCGCCGGGGGCCGGGACTTGTCAGCGATTGTTCCAGACCCCCACGTCCATCACATCACTGGCCTGTGGGGATGGGAGGGTGGGGGTCATTTAACCACACAAGCTATTATTTCACTTTTCGGCAGAGCGGCATTCGGTTAGTTGGCTTTTAGGAGTCCCGCCCTTTCGGTTCGTTGGCGTTTTGGCTTCGTATGCTTTTGGTTATTTGGCGTTTCGGCTTCGTTTCCATTCGACTATTTGGCCTCGACGTCTTTGCTTCGCCTTCTCGTCCTTCGATGCCACGTCCGCACACGATTGAATTTACAGGGTTAAGGGGAAAGAGCAGGGTAATGGGACTGAGGGGATTTTGTCTACCAAAAACTGATTTAGGCTGGATGGACAAATAGCCTTCTTTGATGAAACAAAACGATGATCCTATATATCTGAAGTGACCTGGAATTTCTTGATTATCAATTATCTTCCATTTCTAGAAGTCAGTAATGGCATTTAGTTTAGTTTAGTTAGAGATACAACATGGAAACAGTCCCATTGGCCCACCGAGTCCATGCCGACCAGTGATCCCAGCACACAAAAACGTTATCCTACACACACTAAGGACAATTTATAATTATACCATGCCAATTAACCTATAATCCTGTACATCTTTGGAGTGTGGGTGGAAACCGGAGAAAATCCACACAGGTCATGGGAAGAATGCACAAACTCCACACAGACAAGCACCCGTAGTCAGGATTGAACCCGAGTCTTTATACCATCCCTAACACTCCTTATTCACTTTGATCCGTCCGCGCCGACCAGCGATCCCCGCACACTCACGCTATCCTACACACACTAGGGACAATTTACAATTTTACCAAATTCAATTGACCAAAGGCTCTACTGTTGCATTGAGAGTCAGGGTGATTTTCATCATAGATATGCCTTTGCCAAAAGGTGGCTTCCAATTAAATGGGAAGTTATCCATGTTTCCAGGTTCTCACCAAGTATTAGTGCGGCAAGGCAGGGACAAGTTGGGAAAGGATGCATTATTGGTTAGTTTAGTTTAATGATACAGCGCGGAAACAGGCCCTTCGGCTCACCAAGTCTGCGCCAACTAGCTATTCCCGCACACTTACACTGTCCTACGCACATTAGGGACAATTTTACATTTATACCAAGCCAATTAAACTACAAAACTGCACATCTTTGGAGTGTGGGAGGAAACCGGAGCACCCGGATATAACCCACGCCATCACAAGGAGAACGTACAAACTCCATACATTCGTAGTCAGGATTGAACCCAGGTCTCTGTCGCTGTAAGGCAGAAACTCGACCTCTGCTCGACAATGCCGCCTGTCATGTCATTGTTGAGTGCGAGAACTTCTGTGAACGGTTTGACAATGGCTTGGAGCTCGGTCACAGAGCACACGCAAACACAAGCCTCATCTGCTCCACTACTGAACTTCAGCCGACCTTGATTCTAGATTGTAAATGTCATAGTTTGAACAACTTTCTAATGGTGCTGGAAAATAGTCCTGAGAGGTTTCTTGGCGGTTAAACATTGTTGGGCTCAATCGCAATGACAGTACAAGATTACCATGCCAAAAAATAATGAAATCCAATTAAATTTGAAGAATATAGTTGTTTGCCGCACAGGGTAGGTAAATCTGACACATTGAATTTCATCCCTGAACAGCAATTCCTTTCCTATTCTCCATCGTCACTTGTTGACACATCTGGGATATGGACTACTTTCCCCAGTCGTTGTAAAACATGGGAACTGATTTTGCCGAGAATAATTTGGCTCTCTCTCATTTTCCAGTACATTAAGAATTGTTGATTTGGCAGTATTAGTACTTGAGTAACATGTGGTACACAAACAACAAAAGAAAACCGGAAATTTATTTCAAAAATAAACTTTTCATGTTCTATATATAAAAATTCACAATCCCTCTAATGCCCAGTTAAATTCTTTTTTTTAAATAGCTCACATTTCTAATTCTAACCACATTCTTTTATGAGGTAATGCACTAATTATTAATAAAGGAAAATTGAGAAACTTCAGGGAATATTTGGAGGGTACTTCACACTTTTTACTTAGATGGAATCTGTTGGCATCACGATGCCTTAAAGCCCCTGTCCCACTGAACGAGGTAATTTAAGAGTTCTCCCGAGTTTTCCCATGATTCTAACTCGGAGCATGTCCGTAGCGGGTCCGTAGGAGTTCGTGGATGTCTCGTAGCGGCTCGTACGAGTAAAAAGTAACAATTTTTTTCATCACAAGTATTTTTTTACTCGTGGACATTTTTCACAGTGTTGAAAGAACATCACGGGTTTACCGGATTTCCCGAGTACCTACCGTTAGCATTACGAGCCGCTGTGAGACATCCACGAACTCCTACGGACCCACTACGGACATTCTCCGAGTTCGAATCAGGGGAAAACTCGGGAGAACTCTTGAATTACCTCGTACAGTGGGACAGCCCCTTAACTCTTAATATTTCACACAAGCTTTCCTCTTTGCTCTGTGCTTCAACTAAACCTGTGGATGGATAGTTCTTCATTCACTGGAAAATCAAATGGTTCAACACCATTAAAAAAATGACTGCAAGAAGCACCATTTGTGGGTCCAAGCTAGCTTTCATCCACACTCAACGTATAGGCAAATAAACATATTCAATTAAAGTGTTTGAAAGAAGGAAACCAGCCACACCTAGATTTAGCATCCCGGGACTTGAAGCCAGCACATTTGCTGCCACTAAATAACAGCCCATACTCGTATTATGGTGGCTGACTTACAGAGGAACACATAGGTAGAGAGAGGACAGAATTAGCCCAGTTGGCTCATCCAGCCATCCCCTAAAGACTTGATGCATCAACAATCTCATCCCAGTCAAATCTTAAGATGGGAAGATCCTCTCTGACCCCATGAAATCTACCAAATAATTTCCATGAGCATTTGCCAGTCTCAAGAATCTTCTTTAAATTAAGCCACTTTTTATTTCCAGGGGCATACCCAGTTCAATTGCTTTATATAGTAATAATCTGACACTTTACAAAAACCCAGCCCTGTATGATTCCGCCTATCACTCTAACCCCCAATTGTTAATACTGTACATAGCTCAAACAACTGACATAGTCCATGCAGAATTATTTTTCTTCACTGTTTAAAGTCCACAATCATCATCCTCAAAGACGATAGGCTATTGTAACTTCCAGAAGTGTAATTATAAAGTAATATATGTGTCGGAAGGAACTGCAGATGCTGATTTAAACTGAAGATAGACACAAAAAGCTGGAGTAACTCAGTGGGTCTGGCAGCATCTCTGGAGAAAAGGAATAGGTGACGTTTTGGGTTGAGACCCGAAACGTCACCTATTTCCTTTCCCCAGACATGCTGCCTGACACGCTGAATTACTCCAGTGTTTTGTGCCTATTTTGAAGTAACATATTCTTGGTTTTATATTGTAACTCTCCCAGCTATACAGTGGCTTGCAAAAGTATTCATACCCCTTGAACTTTTCCACATTTTGTCACGTTACAACCACAAATGCAAATGTATTTTATTAGGATTGTATGTGATAGACCAACACAAAGTGGCGCATAATTGTGAAGTGGAAGAAAAATGATACATGGTTTTCAAATCTTTTTACAAATAAAAAATAAAAAACTGAAAAGTGTGGCGTGCAAAAGTATTCAGCCCCCTTTACTCTGATACCCCTAAATAAAATCCAGTGCAACCAATTGTCAGAAGTCACCTAATTAGTAAATAGAGTCCACTTGTGTGTAATCTAATCTCAGTATAAATACAGCTGTTCTGTGAAGGCCTCAGAGGTTTGTTAGAGAACATTAGTGAACAAACAATGTTCCTTGGGCATCATGAAGCCAAGGAACACACCAGACAGGTCAGGGATGAAGTTGTGGAGAAGTTTAAAGCAGGGTTAGGTTATAAAAAAATATCCCAAGCTTTGAACATTTCACGGAGCACTGTTCAATCCATCATCCGAAAATGGAAAGAGTATGGCACAACTGCAAACCTACCAAGACATGACCGTCCACCTAAACTGACAGGCCGGGCAAGGAGAGCATTGATCAGAGAAGCAGCCAAGAGGCCCATGGTAACTCTGGAGGAGCTGCAGAGATCCACAGCTCAGGTGGGAGATTCTGTCCACAGGACAACTATTAGTCGTGCACTCCACAAATCGGGTCTTTATGGAAGAGTGGCAAGAAGAAAGCCATTGTTGAAACAAAGCCATAAGAAGTCCTGTTTGCAGTTTGCCACAAGCCATGTGGGGGACACAGCAAACATGTGGAGGAAGGTGCTCTGGTCTGATGAGACCAAAATTGAAGTTTTTGGCATAAATGCAAAACGCTATGTGTGGTGGAAAACTAACACTGCACATCACCCTGAACACACCATCCCCACTGTGAAACATGGTGGTGGCAGCATCATGCTGTGGGGATGCTTTTCTTCAGCAGGGACAGGGAAGCTGGTCATAGTTGATGGGAAGATGGATGGAGCCAAATACAGGGCAATCTTGGAAGAAAACCTGTTAAGAGTCTGCAAAAGACTTGAGACTGGGGCAGAGGTTCACCTTCCAGCAGGACAACAACCCTAAACATACAGCCAGAGCTACAATGGAATGGTTTAGATCAAAGCATATTCATGTGTTAAAATGGCCCAGTCAAAGTCCAGACCTAAATCCAATTGAGAATCTCTGGCAAGACTTGACAATTGCTGTTCACAGACGCTCTCCATCAAATCCGACTGAGCTTGAGCTATTTTGCAAAGAAGAATGGGCAAAAATTTCAGTCTCTAGATGTGCAAAGTGGGTAGAGACATACCCCAAAAGACTTGCAGCTGTAATTGCAGCGAAAAGTGGTTCTACAAAGTATTGACTCAGGGGGGCTGAATACTTTTGCACGCCACACTTTTCAGTTTTTTATTTGTAATAAAATTTGGAAACCATGTATCATATTCCTTCCACTTCATAATTATGCACCACTTTGTGTTGGTCTATCACATAAAATCCCGATAAAATACATTTACGTTTGTGGTTGTAACATGACAAAATGTGGAAAAGTTCAAGGGGTATGAATACTTTTGCAAGCCACTGTAGGTCCAAATGCCCTATTCATCTTCTATATAATATGTATGGAACATAATTTCATCAGTTAAGGTATACAACCACATCTGGTCCACTCAGTATTGAGGGTTAACTCTGCATGCCATACCCATATCAGAATTCCATGTTCCCAGGTCAATTATACTGCACATTGAAACTGTGTGACATCAACCAGCCTGTATGCATACATGTTGTCCAAAATCCACAGACATCTGGAATCTTTGGAATCTTTGGTGGAGGTTAAATCATTTTAAGTAGAAATAGATAAATATTTGAAAGTTTGAGGATCTGAGGGTTATGAGGAACTGGCACAGGAGAGGAGTCAAGGCCAGCATAGATCAGCCACGATCATATTAAATTAAATGGCAGGGCAGGGTTGAAATGCCTGGTGGCCTATCCTGCTCCAAAGAAGGGTCCCATCTGAAACGTCATCTATCGATGTTCATCAGAGATGCTGCCTGACCAAATGAGTTACTCCAGGGCTTTGTGTCTTTTTTTTTAATAAACCAGCATCTGCAGTTCTTTGTTTCTATAATCTCCTGCTCCTATGTTCTTGTGTTCTTGGGTGAGAAGCAACAGCAGAATGTCCTGTGGAGGTTGTCATTTCATCCCAAGGATGGACAGTAATACCGCAGTTTGGTTGGAGCGAGGGCTTAGACTTACTGAACTCAAGCAGGCTCTAGATGGAAGTTTCATTCAAGAACATGGAACAGTACAGCACAGGAACAAACCTTTCGGCCCACCATGTCCACCAGGTTAAACTAATCTCGTTTGCCTGCATATGATCCACATTCCTCCATTCTTTACATATTCATGTGCCTATCTAAAAGGCTCTTAAATGATAATATCTTCTGCAGATTATGACCTGCTTCTGGGCTACAATGTCAAACCAGTCGGAGATGTTATTGACGCTTTACAGGGTCAGACAATGTCAACATGGCAGCTTTCCCTCTCTGGCAAGCACGTTAGAGAGTCCCAGTGTCAAGATGTTCAAGACTGCATGGCCTTTATGAATGAAATACTTGTGAGCACACTGAGCTGTTCCGTGGATTTGTGGAAGGAAATGGTCAACTGATGCTAAACTGGCAGGCTCAAAGTTGGAAGGATAGGTTTGATGAGTTTTTATCCAGCCAAAATACGAGTAGAATCATACTCAATCTGTAAGTTCTTGGTGCTTTATAGAATTTAAGTCTCTATGGTTTTAATTGTAGAACAATGATAGATCAGAGAAATTGTGTGTATTTGACTGTCAACACAGTGCCGGTTCCCAGCCTTTCTGACAAAGGGATTCTTGTTTCCTTAACCTTTTCACCCCATTTTATGATTATTTAAGGACTTAATGTGCTGAGATAAATGAACAGAGCTAAATTATGACAGAATTATAACATTTAAAATAAGACAGCTGCCGAGACGGAATTACAAACAAAAGAATGCTTATTTGTAGCATGTAGAAATGAGAATTATATGAAGCATTACCATCCAGGCCCATTATGCTAATTTATGTGAGGGGCTTATTTACACCAAGCATTCATTCATCTGTGACCATATAACAGATGTTCTTATGTTCAAAAGCTAAATTGTACAGTGATGTTCAGCACTTTGTCTTCCAGTACATGGTTCTTGTTCGACAGTACGCCTAAAGTTCATCAGAGGTTCTCCAAAGAACTTGGTCTTAGCATCAGAAGTACGTTACACCCAACTGGCCATTGCTCATAAGGCCAGCATACACGTCCCATCCCACTCAGGCACAAACAATATGTGCTTTCCATCCTTCACCAAGTACAACATACTGTGGGTGGACACAAAAATGCTGGAGCAGCTCAGCGGGTCAGGCAGCATCTCTGGGGAAAATGAATAGGCGACATTTCGGGTCGAGACCCTTCTTCAATGAGAGTATGGGCGAGGGAAACTAGAGCTGTGAAAAGGTATAAAGAACAAATGAATGAATGGTATGATAAGAGCAAATGAAAGCCAGCAGTGTTGATCAAGGAAAGGTGGAGCCACAATGGTCCATTGTTGGCTGTGGAAATGGTGATAACAAGTGGATGCAAAGCGTGAAACTAAGCAGGACGACAGTGAAACTAGTAGTGTCTACCTTAGGTTGCATCACAGCTTGGTTGGGCAACATCTCTTCCCAAGACCACAAGAAATTGCAGAGAGTTGTGGATGTAGCCCAGTCCATCACACAGACCAGATTCCCCACCGTTAACTCCATCTACACTTCAAGTTGCCTTGAGAAAGCAGGTAACATAATCAAGGATTTTTTTAACACTGGTCATTCCCTCATCTCCACGTTCCCGTTAGGCAGAAGCTATTCTCTGTACATGTAACAATAATAAACCAATACCACCCAATGGAAGGGGCAAGGTAACCTTCCAATATCTTAAGCCTTGAGCATGAACAACCTCTTTAGTGCCAAAGTATATAGCGAGATATAGATCAACTACAGGTTTGGGCGGAGAAATGCAGATGTAGTTTAAGGTGTTGCACTTTGGGAGGTTGAATATAAGAGAAAAATATGCAATTGATGGCAAGACACTTAATAGCATTAATAGTCTGAAGAAGGGTTTCGGCTGGAAAATTTGCCTATTTCCTTTGCTCCATAGATGCTACTGCACCTGCTGAGTTTCTCCAGCACTTTTGTCTACTTAATAGCATTAATGTTTAGAGGGATCGTTGGGTCCAAGTCCATTACTCCCTAAGCAACACAAGTAGATGGAGTGGCAAAGAGGACATGCGGTATGCTTGTTTTCATGGCATTGAGTATAAGAGTCAGGAAGCATGATGTAGCTTTATAGGACTTTGGTTAGGCTGCATTTGGTGTATTGCGTGCAGGTTTGGTCGCCCCATTACAGCAAGGATGTGGAGGCTTTGGGTGCAGAGGAGGTTTATTAAAATAATGCCTAGTTTAGGGGGGTTTTGCTAAAGGGAGAGATTGGACAGACTTGGATTTTTTTCCCTGCAACACCAGAGGTTGATACGAGATCTGATAGAAATAAATAAAATTATGAAAGGCTAGACAGACAGAACATTTTTCTCAAGATGGAAATATCAAATACTAGAGGGCATAGCTTTATGGTGAAAGGAGCAAAGTTTAAAGGAGATATGCAGGGCATTTACAGAGAAGGCGTTGAGTGCCTGGAACATGCTGTGATGGTGGTAGTGGCAGATACAATAGTGGAATTAAAGTAATTTTCAGATAGGCATAATGATATGCAAGAAACAGAGGGATATGGATGATATTTAGGCAGTTAAGAATTCGTCTTGGCATCATGTTCAGCACAAACATTGTGGGCCGAAGGACCTGTTAATATGCAGTACCACTGTGTTCTTTGAATGATCTATAGAACTGTCATGGAGTCATTCAGCATGTCCACTGGGACCATTAAGCTACACTAATCACATTAATTTTCCTCTCGCAATGACATCAACTCTCCCTTACTCCCGCCAATTCCTCTGCCATCAACCTGCCATAGAGGGCAATTTACAGCAGCCTATTAACCTGCATGTCTATGGCTTGTAAGAGGACACCAGAGCAATGCAGAGGCCTCAAATAGGCCCCGACCTCGGGTGGACGAGGAGGAGGAGGAGGACTGGACTTTTTGGTGCCGTTCCCTCACAGTGGAAAGTGTTGATTCTGCTGTGCGGGGACGTTCATGTTGAATTCTATAGTGTATTGTGTCTTTTTTTTCTTTTTTCTTTTATATGGATGTATGGTAATCTAATTTCTTCCCTGTAAAGCACTTTGGCTTCAACATGATTTGATTTTAAAGTGCTATATAAATAAAAATTACTTACTTACTTACTATATGTTCACAGAGAGAACATGCAAACTCCACACAGGTAGCATCGAAAGTTAGGATCAAACCCTGGATTCTGGAGCTGTAAGACCATGGCATGATCAACTGCAACATGGTAGAAACAAGGAAGTGCAGATGCTGGTTTACCAAAGAAGACAAAGTGCTGGAGCAACCCAGCGGGTCAGGCAACATCCAGGAGAAAATAGATAGGTGACATTTCAGGTTGGGACCTTTCATCAGACTGAAGAATGGTCCCTATCACCTATCCGTGTTCTCCTGAGATGCCGCCTGACCAACTGAGCTACTCCAGCACTTCTTCTTCTTCTTTCGTGTGGCGTGCACAGCGTAAAGTTGTTGGACAACTTGTTCTACTTGTTCTATGCTTCCTGTAAGGATTCCATCCCCTATTCCCAATTCCTCCGTCTACGCCGCATCTGCTCCCAGGATGAGGTGTTCCACACCAGGTCATCACAAATGGCCTCATTCTTCAGAGAGCGGGGATTCCCTTCCCCCACTATAGATGAGGCTCGCACCATACCCCGCAACACTGCCATCTCTCCCCATTCCCCCACACGCAAACAGGGCAGAGTCCCCCTGGTCCTCACCTTTCACCCCACCAGCCGGCAAATACAACACATAGTCCTCCGCCAGTTTCACCACCTCCAACGTGACCCCTCCACTCGCCACATTTTCCCATCTCCCCCCCTGTCTGCCTTCCGCAAAGACTGCTCCCTCCGCAACTCCCTTGTCAATTCTTCCCTTCCCTCCCGCTCTACCCCTTCCCCGGGCACTTTCCCTTGCAATCGCAAGAAATGCTACACTTGTCCCTTCACCTCCCCCCTCCACTCCTTTCAGGGACCCAAGCAGTCCTTCCAGGTCCGACAGAGGTTCACCTGCACCTCCTCCAACCTCATCTACTGCATCCGCTGCTCCAGATGCCAGATGATCTAAATCGGTGAGACCAAGCGGAGGCTTGGCGATCGTTTCGCCGAACACCTCCGCTCGGTCCGCAATAACCAAGCCGACCTCCCGGTGGCTCAGCACTTCAACTCCCCCTCCCATTCCGTATCCGACCTCTCGGTCCTGGGCCTCCTCCACGGCCAGAGTGAGCAACACCGCAAGTTGGAGGAACAGCACCTCATATTCCGCTTGGGGAGTCTGCATCCTCTGGGCTTGAACATTGAATTTTCTCAATTCTGTTAACCCTTGCTGTCTCCTCCCCTTCCCACCTCTCCCTCAGCCCTCGGGCCCTGGCATTCCCTCTATCTCTCCCCCACCCTAGTCGCACTAGCTTCTCATTTTCACACCACCAACAGCTTACAATGGCTTGTTCCCTTTATCATCGATACTTTTTTGCATATCTTTCATTCATTGTTCTTTATCTCTCCACATCACCGTCTATATCTCTCGTTTCCCTGATCCCTGACCAGTCTGAAGAAGGGTCTCGACCCGAAACATCGCCTATCTCCTTCGCTCCTTAGATGCTGCTGCACCCGCTGAGTTTCTCCAGGCTTTTGTGTACCCTTGTTCTATTTGATCTTCCGTTTGTGCACGTCGAGTTGATTGCATTAGTCGAAACAGGGCGGACCACGTGAAGGTTGCAATCTTCCACCCCACTCCAGCACTCTTTCCCTTCAACTGTGTTGAGTGTTGGAATAAAGTATTAAGGAACTGTACTAAATAAAAGATATTTATAATTGGTACTTTCCCAGAAAACTAGTACAGGATGTTTCCACACCAACAGCTAAATTACAAGTGGTATTGTTCATGTAAAACCACAGTAGCCATTCACACGCTGCCATGTGCATTTGTATGTGTGTTACACAAAACCGATTACGAAAGAGTTGTTGAGTCTAATGCAAGTGCATTTAATACGTTCGTTTCTTCATTTTCTCTTTATTAGACTGTGGGTGGGAAGAAGAAAATGAGGGACTAGTATCTTTGGTCTGATCAACTACAGTGCGGTTTGCGCAGTTTAAAATGTGCCTCCTGATCTAAATGGCCATTTCCTGACATGTGTTAGTTATTCTTGCGAAGGATAGAGAAGGGGAGAGAAAAAAAAAAATTCACGACCCTAACTTGCTTATGAGTTGAAGAATGTTCCCACAGAGGGCTATGCTGGTGGAACTGAAACATGTGTTTGCGATGTGGAGATAAACTGAACTGTTGGGAAGCTGCCAAAAGGAAAAGCAACCCACGAAAGGAAAAGAAAGAGACCTTTTTACTTTCAGCAGCACAAGAGTACAAAGTAAATTAACTCTTTGGGTTCAGCTAAGTGCTAAGCAGTCGTATGTTTAACTTGCATCTAAATTCTTCATAGTTCATAGGTCTGTGTTTGCTTTTTGGGTCATATAGTGGTTTTATTGATCACCACAGGAACCCCCCCCCCCCCCCCCCCCCAAACCTTGACTGAAATGGGAGTATAAAAATGTGCATGTAAACAGGTGACAGACATCTAGAGCTGGTCTCCAGGGTAACGAGTACAGTCTCACAACTACTGGATGAACATGATTAAAAAAACCACTGGTGCTGGAAATCAAATACCTGTAAAATCAGAAAATGTTCTAAATAATGTTTGAGGTCACATTTTTTTGACACAGGGTTTTAGATTTGTTTCTCTTTCTGCAGATGCTGCCTGACTTTGATTTATTCGTGGATAAGGACGTCAAAAGCTATGGGGAGAAGGGTTGAGAGGGAAAAATAGATCAACCATTATTAAATGCAGGGCAGACTCGATGGGCCAAATGGCCTAGGTCTGATCCTATGTCTTATGGATTATGACCTGCCAGTGTCACAGGCATTGGTGTTGTAGATGTTAGCACAATAGTCCACTGACCTGTCTGCAGAACATCTCCAGAGGCATTGATGCTGTTATCTTTTATAATGGTGCCAACAAGTCATGCATGTTCCATAAATAAGAAGTATAGACAGATACTAGGATCTTGGTGCCACTTTGTAGATCAAGGTTGTGAAGATACAGCAACACAATTTCTCCAAGGGAGGTGTTAGCACAGGATCCCATGCTAGTCCCCAAACACAAATGCTATTCTTCACCAAAAATGCCCATGCAACATCTTGCCCATGCTGTAGCTCACCAAGACTTCTGCTGAACATAATTCACCCTGCATCGCTTGTACGCTGCCCTAATGTTCTCATCATCATTCCTCCAAGAGGCATACTAGGGGAGCACAGTGGTACACTATATAGTCACTGTTGCCTCACGTTTGATCAGAATGTCTGGTGGTGTCTGTGTGGAGTTTGGAGTTCATGAATTCTTCCCTCCCCACCCCATCCAGGTGCTCTAGTTTTCTTCCATAAAGCAAAGGCATATCAGTTGTGGGGTTCATTGGAAACAATAAAATGCCTAATTTGCAAATGGGTGGAGGGAGAATGAGGATAGATATTAAAGGGAATATGTGAAAGAATCGGTTACAGGAAAATAAATGGGGCAATGTAATGGAAGGAATTATTTCGAGGCCAGGCATAGACTCAATGGGGCCAATAATCTCCTTCAACAACATGAGAACATGGAAAAATATGAACAATATAGATATTAAATTCCCCTGAAACTCCATCACGTTCATCCCAATGGTATCAGCACCAACGCCACTCAGTCACCTCAGTGAGCCCAATCTTCATTATGAATCTATCCATGCATTGCCTTGCCCTGTTTCTCAATCTCCTGAAGCAGTAGAGGACCGTGTGCATCCTGGCAATGAATCTTCCCTGACAGAAGAGTCAGTTAAGATGGCATATTGGACTTGTCTCATTTGGCCCATATCCCTCTAAATCTAAATCGTTTCAACATATCAGTCCAAATGCCTTTTAAAAGTCATAATTGTGGCCACTTCTATAGATTTCTCTGGCAGATTGGGTTGGGTTCCAGTTGGGTTACTAATGGAGTATTGCGTTCCATTGTGGTCACCACAGTATCTGGCGAACCCAGAGGTTTATTACAATAGATCTAGGGATGAAGGATTTCAAATACAAGAAGTTGGGTCTCTTTTCCTTGGAACAAACACAGCTGAGATGAGATTTGGTGTGTTTGCTGAGATAATGTTCCTATTAGCATTTGGTTCAAGGGCTTGAGGACAAAAATATGTTCCTGGATGGCGGCGAGGGAGGAAGTGAAGGGTGCATGTCTTACACAGGGACAAGGTGTCACACCTTCTACAGTTGCAGTGGAAGGTGCACGGAGGCAGGGAGGGTGGAATAAACAGGCAAGTGAGGCCCCATGCAAGTCCTGCAGAAAGCAGAAAGTGGGGAGAGAAGAGCAGCTGTGACTGGTGATAGAGTTGCATTGGAGTTGGCAGAAATGGTAAAGGATGATGTGTTGGATGCAGTGGCTGGTAGGGCGAAAGTTGAGGACCAGGGGGGACTCTATTGCCGCCGTCTCCATCCCCTTGGTTTTTACCTCTGCAACCATCCTTCACCTCCCAACCCGCTGCCCCCTGTAAACCAGCAATCTTTCCTGTCCCCTCTCAGTCCTGAAGCAGGGTTTTAACCTGAAATATCGACGTACATCATTTGTCTCCACAGATGCTGTTTGATCCACTGAGTTCTTCCAGAGTTCTGTTTTTGTTTGACATTCCAAGCTTAGCAGTTTTCTTTTGGCATCAATGAAATAAAGGGTGAAAAGGTAAAACAGAGCAAGGTTGGTGACTGAAGGGAGTGTTGTTCAGGGGAATTACACTGTGTACTATCTAGTTATACTGTGTACAACGGACACAACATAAAAATTGCTATCTGAAATCATTTCAGTGAAAAAAAAGCTTTTTGTTCAAACCCATTGTTCTGAGATTACAGCAAATTTGCTATGCCTCCCCCTATGATGAATTCAAATTAATATACTTAAGAATGTGAAAATGAGAGAGTGATTATAGTATTAGAACCAACAAAATCAATGTGAGTGGATAATAACAAACAAAACTCCTGGGAAAGCCAAGGACATATTGAGACTATTTATTTGTAATAATCGTTTTACTTTCCCATGGGTTCATACAACCGAGAATTATTTAAAAGAAATGTTAGCCCTATACTTTTGTAATTAACAACAGAATACCAGCTGATAGGTTGACCAGTAATTAAGGTAAGGGTTAGGGATTGAGTTAAGAGGCAGGTGTATCTTCTACTCTGGGGCACATAGAGTGTTGGAGCCCTTTGGCCCAACTTGTCTGTGCTAGTCCCATTTCATAGAGTCAGTCATACGGCATGGAAAAAGGCTCTTCAGCCCAACTTGCCCATGCTGACCCAGATGCTGCATCTAAACTAGTTAACGCATGGTAGACAAAAATGCTGAAGAAACTCAGCGGGTGAGGCAGCATCTATGGAGCGAAGGAAATAGGCAACGTTTCGGGCCGAAACCCTTCTTCAGACTGATGTGAAGGTGGGGGGGTGGGGGCTAGAAGAAGAAAGGAAGAGGAGAAGCCAGTGGGCTGAGGGAGAGCTGAGAAGGGGAGGAGGAAGTAAGGACTACCTGAAATTAGAGAACCTCCCTCCAATCTCCCCACTAACCCATGTTTGGCCCATATCCCTCTCAACCATTCCTACCAATTAACCTGTCAAGGTGTCTTTTAAATGTTGTAATTGTACCTGTCTCAACCATGTCCTCTGGCAGCACATTCCATCCTCTGTGTGAAAAAAAATGTGTAGTATGTTTAGGTATGTTCAGTAGTGTTCAGGGAAAAACCCCAGCAAGCTGGGTGTAAATGAATCCAATGCCATGGATAACCTTAACATCTGATAGATGGTATGGGAATGGGAAGATGAGGCAGTTGCTGGAGACACGGCAGCAGCTTGATGAACAAGCTTGTCGAGCACAGCACAGCCTGAGGCAGCTGCACACAGCGAAAGGAACCAATAACATTATTTGGGGTAGACCGACCCCTGCATTATCAATATCGCCATACTCTGGCCACTGGGCCTTAAAATGAGAAAGTAAGAAACACTAAGGCCAAGGTCAGACTTGACATTTTCAGAGACTTGATGGATGCAAGATGGTACCTCAGCGTGGCAACTATTTGCATGCAGTCCTAGGTCTAGTAATATCCATTATAATCAATCCACACTTTTGCTTCTATATGATTGTACTCATGTTATAATTTGACAGGATAACACACCAAATAAAGCGTTTCACAATATCTAGGTACACATGTTAATAATAAGTTAAATTAAATGAAACCAAACCAATCTAAACTAAATTTAAAACAAACAGAACTGATCTGTGTAGATCAGATACTAGATCTGTGTAGGAAAGAACGGTAGATGCTGGTTTAAACTGAAGATTGACACAAAATGCTGGAGCAACTCGGTGGGACAGGTGTTTGAAGAAAGGTCTCGACCCAAAATGTTACCCATTCCTTCCCACCAGAGATGCTGCTTGTTCCTCTGAGTTACTCCAGCTTTTTGTGTCCTGGTTGCTTTGGACCCCACTATGCTGGAGAGCTGTGGAGACTCGGACATCGATTTCAAAACAAAAATTAATGTAACTATTAAATCAATAAAAGAAGAACAGTCCTGATCTTAAACATCGCCAATTCCATGTTCTCCAGACTTGCTGAGTTAATCCTGCACTTTATATCTTTTTTTTTGTAAACAAGCATCTGCAGTTCCTTGCAGCTAGGAATCTAAATATTTCTGGATATTAGAGGAATCATTGGACATTGGCAGAGGCAGGAAGCCAGATTATTGCCCTATCCCTATTAGGGTAGCAGAGTGGTACAGCTGGTAGAGCGGCTGCCTCAAAGTGCCAAAGACCTGGGTTCAATCCTGACTAAGGTGCTATAATAAGGTCATAAGTGATAGGAGTAGAATTAAGCCATTCGGCCCATCAAATCTACTCTGCAATTCACTCACACCTGATCTATCTCTCTCACCTAACCCCGTTCTCCTGCCTTCTCCCCATAACCTCTGACACCTGTACAAATTAAATATCTATCAATCTCTGCCTTAAAAATATCCACTGACCAGGTCTCTATACAGCCTTCTGTGGCAAGGAATTCCACAGATTCACCACCCTCTGACTAAAGAAATGTCTCCTCATCTCCTTCCTAAAAGAACGTCCTTAAATTCTAAGGCTATGACCACTAGTCCTAGACTATCCCACTAGTGGAAACTGTCTGTGTGGAATTTGCATGTTCTTGCTGCGAGCATGTGGATTTCCTCCGGGCATTACGGTTTCCTCCCAAATCCTAAAGACGTGCGGATTTGTAGGTTCATTGGCCGCTGTAAATTGCCCCAAGTGCGTAAGGAGTGGATCCGAACGTGGGATAACATAGATCTAGTGAATGGGTGACTAATGGTCGGCGTGGACTCAGTGGGCCAAAGGGCCTGTTTCCATGCCATACTATTAAAAATAGAACAAAACATGTGAGAGAAATTAAGTTGTAAGAAAACAAAGAAATGAGAGGGGGATTCTAATGGAAATTGCTGTGTTTAGAGTCTAGTATGGACTTCAATAGCCTCCATCTGTGATAAATGAGCTACCTACAGGGAGAATGTGCCAACTCCACAAGGACAGCACCAGAGGTCAGGACTGAACACATGTTGCTGGAACTATGAGGCCACAGCCACACTGGTTGTGCCATTGTGGCATCTACATTCTAGGGCAACACTGAAGGGCTGGCAACCTTTAGAAGGGCAGAAAGAAGATGCGCAGATCAGACCCACATGGCCAAGATCTCAGAGGAAAACTTAAGCTGGGCCAGAGAAAGAACGGATGGGGGAACAAGTGGCAGAAGAGTAGGTAGTCTGCAAGATAATAATCTAAAAAGGTTAACAGTAAAGAGCAACGATCGTGGTAGAAGACAAGATAAAGTTAATAATATAAACACCCTGGGAACTGAAACGGTTATAGTCAGGAATACTAAAAAAAAAGTTAAAATAAAGCAGGTGTGAGGAAACTAAAACTTTTAAATTGTGCGAATGATAATATATTACAACCACAGTGTGAGAACTGCACTATCAGGGCATAGGGGGCAGCTTAGGTACTCTTTCCAAAATAAGGGTCCTGTATTGTACACATAGGAATTGCATGGGAATTAAACCAGCAAAGAGACTTCAAATTGCTGAAATGCAATTGTTTTTTTAATGTGTTTTCTGAATGTAGCCATAGCAAAGCCAGCGGAATCACTGCCTTGAATGCCTTGAAACTGCAGACGATGAGCTGAATTTTTAAATCAGTGGAGTCACCAAGTCTTTAGACTTTAGACATACAGCATGAATGTCTTTGGCCTACCGAGTCCGCACCATCTACTGATCATTCCATACTAATACTAATCCTACAAACACTAGGACTAATAAACTTACAAACCTGTGCGTTTTTGGAGTGTGGGGGGAAACCGGAGCACCCAGAGGAATCCCACGCGGTCACAGGGAAAATGTACAACCTCCGTACAGACAGCACCCGCAGTCATGTTTGAGCCTGGGTCTCTGGCGCTGTAGTGCAGCAGCTCTACTGCTACACCACTATGCCACCATACAGCCCTTTAGCACAACTAATGTCGCCATACAGCCCTTTAGCACCCATGCTGACCAAATGCCCCATCCAAGCTGGTCCCATTTGCCTGGACCTGACCCATATTCCTTGAAATCTATTCACGCACCTGTCCACATCATGAGGAAGGTATTCTCATGCTGCTCCTGAGCAAAGTATTTGTATTCAGACCCAGTAACATTAAAGTGTTAAAGAAGGAACTGCAGATGCTGGAAAATCGAGGGTACACAGTAACATTAAAGGTCAGGCAATACATTTCCAGGTCAGGATGGCTTGGAAGAGGTGAAAAAGATAAAAGGAACAGGTGATGTTTCGGGTCGAGAACCTTCTTCTTCAGAAGAAAACGCCTATAACCTCTTGTCCTAGACCACCTTCTCCAGAGATGCTGTCTGGTCGGCTGAGTTACTCCAGCTTTTTGTGTCCATCTTCAGTTTAAACCAGCATTTGCAGTTCCTTCCCACACATAACAAGATATTTAGTTCATTATATAAATGGACAGGAAAAGGCAGTGGACAGAACTATGATACAGATGATGCAATGTGGAAACTATTTCAGATGCTGAAGCCACAAGGTAACTGGTGCAGCCTAACAGTGGACAGGATGGGCTCAGTGGCCTCATGTACAGAGACATACAAAGTCAATGTCATTATCTTCACAATGCACAAATTGAGTCAATTTTCACTTCATTCAGTATTTGATATCAGATAAGCAGTCACAGGTGGACAATGTGGTCAAGAAGTCTTTTGGTACATTGGCTTTCATCAGCCAGGTATTGAGCATAAAAGTTGGGATGTAATGTAACAGTTGTGCAAGATGTTGGCAAGGCCACATTTGGAGTATTGTGTTCTGTTTTGGTCACACTGCTGTGGGGAGGATGTTGTTAATCTGGAAAGGGTGCACAGAAGGTTTACGAGGACGTTATCTCCTTCGCTCCATAAATGCTGCTGCACCCGCTGAGTTTCTCCAGCACTTTTGTCTACCTTACGAGGACGTTGCCAGGACTTGAGGGCCTGAACATTTTCACACGAGTACTATAACAGCATTTAAAAGACATTTGGACAGGTACATGGATAGGAAAGGTTAAGAGGGATATGAGCCAAATATGGACACATGGGACTAGTGTAGATGGGGCATTTTGGTCAGTATGGGCAAGATGGGCCAAAGGGCTTGTTTCCATGCTACATGACACTCGGACTGACCATTATTGTTCATTCTGATACAGATTATAAATCAATACAATCTTTCATTCAAACCTGTTTCGGATACTGTTTTATTATGTTTGAAACCTGTTTCGGTTCAACCTGTTTGGTTCTGTTTGAAAATTGCAATTCCCATTTCATACCTTTGAACAACAAGCATTCAATATGTAATTCTAATCCACAATGTTACCTGGCACTCACATTGCTCCAGCCACAATGAAAGGATGGAATCAAAAAGTGAACATAAAGCCCTATTCTAAATTATAGAACTTTTTAAATGCACAGAGGCGTGCAAAGGGGGAAGGTGCTTTTCTACAATGCAAACTCTGTTGCCTGTGTTGGTTAAGTTACAGGTCAGTGCTGAGGTTCAGTGAAGTGCAACAGATCACAACATCCGACAAATAGTGATGACAGAAAAGCCGCCTAAATTCTCACAGAAACAATGTCCTCCTTTTGATGATCTAGACAGGGAAACCTGACAGCAAGATGTATCAAGGGCAATTAAAGTCCCCATATATGGCCTCCATATATTGAACATCTACAGGGTCAAAGTGGCTCGGTGCGAGAGCCTGACTGAGGCCTGAATAATAGAATAGATGAAGAATTACGTATAATAAATCATGGGTATATCTCCAACGATGGATCTTTTTAACACTCCATTCACTTCCTTATTTTCGATTTTTTACCTCTATATTATTTTTCTCTATCCTTTCTAACTTATTTTAAAAAAAATGTATAGAAATATAAAGTCTTAAATGTTAATATTAATAATATTATGAATGTATGTAAGAAGTATTTTCTATTAATATGTATTTACAACTAATAAAAAATATTCATCAAAGTCCCCACTGGGGCAGCACATACTGGTCATTGCAGCAAAATTCAACGGTGAGATGTAAAACATTCAGTGCCACATTGGATGCTTCAACACAGATATCTGCAATGCTTAGAACAACTACAGTATTTCCACATGGAGATCATTCTTCTGAGAGCAGAGCAGGAAACTTGCATGATCAAGTCAAATAAAGACGTGTAAAAGGACAGGAAGGGGATCGAGGACTTCAAGATTCTGGAGGAGGAAGTTGATGAAGTACAGGGTTAGCCATAACCTTCTTGACCAGTGGATCAGGCTCAAGGGTTGAGAGGGCCTGATCATACTTCCACAAGCAACACTTCTCCACAGAGTCAGAAAGTCTACACTTCCCCACTGGGACAATGGCATGCACAAAATCAGATGACCCTCTGTAATTTTAATATTTAAATATGTTTATTGTTAATTTATTCCAGTTTCAATATTCGTCAAATGGATAGTAAGTAAGGAGTCCGAAGAGGAGTCTCGACCCGAAACGTCATCCATTCCTTCTCTCCAGAGATGCTGCCTGTCCCACTGAGTTACTCCAGCTTGTTGTGCCTGTCTTCAGTAAGTAAGGAGAAATCGGAAACAAAAGCAGAGACTGCTGGAAATACACAGCAAGTTAGTCTGTGAAGAATGTAAGTGTGGTGCGTATTGTGAAAGCAAGGCTTCCTATCTGTAAAACCTAAACATTCTTGCTATTTTCAACAGACATTTTTCCTTCCTCCCAGGGAAGTCATCAATTTTCCTTGGAACGTCCTCCCATTTTGTGGATTTAGAACATTCTTTCAAGATTTTGCACATGCCCAAAGGAAAATGGGTCTGTAAAAGACATCCTGATTTGTTATGTCATAAGTGATAGGAGTAAAATTAGCCATTTGGCCCATCAGGTCTATTATGCCATTCAATCATGGTTGAACTATCCCTCCCTCCTAACCGCATTCTCCTGCCTTCCCTCCATAAAACTCAACACCCGACTGAAATTTGTGCGGCGCAAGTGCGAGGCTTTGCTCCTCTGGCAGTTCCGGACTGATTTTACATTGTAATAGTAGACTCTGTTGCAAATCCCAGGAAAACTTTACAGAGCTTTGGCACATCACACCAATGGACCAGGCAACAGCTCATAATAATGTTAACAACATAGTGTGCAGCCAATCTGTAAAATAGCTAAGTGCACTGTCTCACAATAGTCAGCCATATAATTGTCAATTTCTCAACTAGCCTGGGCATGAAAGAATGAGACACAATGTTTTATTTATTTTGGAAATGTAAAGGGAACAAAATTGTGGCCATACGCATCCATTTGCAAATTAACTTGTCAGTAGTCTCAATTGCATTGAATTAATTTGAAATGAAAGATATAGCATGGACAAAGAACCTTCGGCCCACTGAGCCCATGCCAACCATCGATCACATGTCCTCTCTAGTTCTATATTACCCCCACGTTTCCATATGTCTTCACACACTAGAGACAATTTACAGAGGCCAATTAATCATTCAAACTCACATGTCTTTGAATCATGTAAGATTGTTAAGGGCTTGGACACACTAGAGGCAGGAAACATGTTTGTGATGTTGGGGGAGTCCAGAACCAGGGGCCACAGTTTAAGAATAAGGAGTAAGCCATTTAGAATGGGGACGAGGAAACACTTTTTCTCACAGAGAGTGGCGAGTCAGTGGAATTCTCTGCCTCAGAGGGCGGTGGAGGCAGGTTCTCTGGATGCTTTCAAGAGAGAGCTAAATAGGGCTCTTAAAATAGCGGAGTAAGGGGATATGGGGAGAAGGCAGGAACGGGGTACTGATTGGGTGCTGGCTCAAAGGGCCAAATGGCGCACTCCTGCACCTATTGTCTATTGAGCAAGGAAACTGGAGCACCCAGAGCAAACACACACAATCACAGGGAGAAAGTACAATTGAGGGCAGGATTGAATTTGGGCGTCTGCCGCTATGAGGCAGGAGGTCTACCAGCTGTGTCACTGTATCGAGTAGATCGACAACACACTCGGTCACAATATTTCAAGAGTCACTATGACCTACCCTGAATGACTGCCTGTTATTATGCAGCAACACATGTTTTGTGCAATCTCCATATCAGAACATGTTTAGACATGACGACTGTGATTACTGCATAATCATCCGCCAGGGACAGGAATAACCAACAATGGAAGACAGTCACGCTATCAATGACCTTCACAGTTACACATAATGACTATTACACCTCTGTGAGTCTGAGAGTTTAGAGGTTGAATGTGAGTGTCCATCACACTGGAGCCCATGCACTGTCTTTTTTTGTTGGAAAAAAACAGCAAGGAGAGGAAGAGGGTGTCCATCCACCAAGGGGGGAGCACAGGACTGCGTATATAATTATCAAGTATAAAAAATTATGAGAGGCATAGATAGGGTGGACAGTCAGAATCTTTTTCCCGGGATGGAATAAACAAACACTAGAGAGCATAGATTTAAGAGGAGAGGGGCAGAGTTTAAAAGGGATGCTCTCAGCAAGTTTTTTTTTACACAGAGGGCAGTGAGTGCCTGGAATGTACTACCAAGGGTGGTGGTTGAAGCAAAAATATTAAACCACTAATTAAATATTAGCGGCATTTGGACAGGCACATGGATATGCAGGGAATTAAGGGATATGGGTTATGTGCAGTTAAATAAGTGATGGCCTAGCATCAAGTTTGGCACAGACACTGTGGGCAGTAGGACCTGTTCTATGTTCTATGTTCTTTAACTGGGGAGAAACATCACAAAGCCAAAAAATCTCTCAGAAATACACAGGCCAGGCAACTATATGCAGACTGGGTCTATTGCAGAAGTGAATCAGTGAATCAATAATTAGTTGAGGGAAGTGACAAGTCTGTGGAGGAAATTGGTGATGTTTGGGGTCAGAACCATTCTTTAGGGTTTGACCAGTCCGAAGAAGGATCCTGACCTGAAATCTCATCTGTCCATTCCCTCTACAGACGTTGCCTGACTCGATGATTTCCTCCAAGACTTTGAGTTTTACTCAAGATTCCCAACATCTGTAGTTCTTTGTATCTCCATTGGCACTTGTCAACTGTAACACACTAATTAATAAACTTGGACATTCTGAAGAGGCTCTGTCAAAATTACTAAATCAAAGGACAGTGATGATTTAATTTATCCATACAAGAATCCAGCTAGCTAGATATATTTGTTTAAATAGTGTTTTTTTTCCAAACAGCGAATAAATTGAACTATATCAAATGGAAGCTTACTTGTGATGGAGCTGTGCATTTTTTCCTGTAATAAAGAAACTACGCTTCAAAAGGACTTGAATGGCCTTGAAGCACTTTGGAACATCTGGATGAACATGAAAGGCTTCATATTGGCACAAGGCCTTTCTTTATTACAGTGAGACACTTTACAAGCTTAATGTGGCCAGTACTGACCCCCAAAAGGTTGCAAATGTCTGGCTTACTGCACCTGACCCAAGAACATGTCAACTTGATGCGTGACACGGGGATAACTAGAACCGCAGGAGGTGGGGACTGAAGATCTTGGGAACAAAGAAGTTGCCAAAAGAAAATATATAAACAGGCTGAATGAGCAGCCAATTATTAAAATATAATCTAAGCAGTCTGAAGAACTGTTCCAACCTGAAAAATCAACTATCCATGTTCTCCAGAGTCGTTGCCTGACCCGCAAAATTACTCCAGAACTTTGTGCATTTTTTAATTAAAATATTTGATTTCCAGGTGCTTCAAAATAATGATGTTTAATATGACATATATTTTTAAGATTAACAATCTTATACCAAAGTACATTATTTACATCCAAAAAAACATTTCTTGAAACTTAATTTTGTTTCTTTAATTTCCTGAAAGCAAATTTATTTTATTTAAGAATCTGAGATTTTTTAATTTAGTTTAGTTGAGAGATATAGCATGGAAACAGGTACTTTGGCCCACCAAGTCCATTCACACGAGTTCTATGTTATCCCACTTTCCAAACCATTCCCGACACATTAAGGCAAATTTTACATAGGGCAATTAATCTACAATGCACACATCTTTGGGATGTGAGAGGAAACATTAGCATCTGGTGGCAAACCCATGTAGTCACAGGGAGTACGGACAAACTCCACACACATAGCAACCGAGGACAGAATGGAACCTGAAAAGCCATGAATCAGAATATACCAGAAGGAACTGCAGATGCTGGAAAATCGAAGGTAGACAAAAGTGCTGGAGAAACTCAGCGGGTGTGGCAGCATCTATGGAGCAAAGGAAATAGGCAACGTTTTGGGCCAAAACCCTTCTTCAAACTGATGCAGGGTGGGGGGGTGGCGTGAAGAAGAAAGGAAGAGGAGGAGCCAGAAGGCTGAAGGAGAGCTGGGAAGGGGAGGAGGTGGGACTTTAGTGATTCAGAATGCAATTGGTTTAAAAATGCTGGAAAATGGGGTAGGTACCTGATGGTTCTTGTGCTTTGAACATGGTGGACCAAAGGAACTGCTTTTTTTGTTGTATATATGATTATATAATCCTACATGTTGGGCCGATCTCTTACTCACAATGAGATCTTTGTCCTCACTGAGACCTCTGATCTCCAAATACAATCTCACATGTGCCCTGACAGGTTTGCCAGGATCAGGGTCACAGACCCTCTCCACTTGAGAGCCTCAACAACAATCCATCCCCCGTCACCCTCACCCCCCCCACCCTCCCCCCCCCCAGGTTGCTGCAGCTGATCTCTGACGCATTAGGATGATCACCCTAACTCCACACTCAAGGAGAGGAGACATCATCTACTTAAGCCCATTGGAGCAGGTAGAGCAGGCATGGGTATTGCCCTGCATTGCAAGCATTCGGATACTACATTCATGGTAGTATATTGGTGCAGCGGTTAGCATGAATGCATCATGGACTTCAGGGGTTTCGGGTTGGAACTTGACTATGAGGAGTTTGTCAGATTCCCCACGTGGCAGTGTGAGGTTTCCCCCTAATGCTCCAGTGAACACCTCCATGCCTCAAAGAACTACATGGTAGGTTAACTAACTACTGCAGGCTAACACCAAAAAGAATCAAAGAGAATACGAGTTTCAGGTGTGCAGAAATGGAAGAGAGAATGGGACTGGTGTGATTGCTTCCCTGGAGGTCAGAAAAGACCTGATGGGCCAATGACTTCAAATAAGATGTCCTTGCAAAGCGATGTTTAATGCTGACACAAGATGAATTGTTGCTAGGTGACGCAGCCAGGAGCCATCTTTCTGACCATACCACTAAAAAGGCAGCATTGTTCAACCAACAGGGAGTGTGGTCAATGAATGGAATAGATGTTGCATGAAGGTTTCAAGGTCAATTTATTGTCACATGTACCAACGAAGGTCCAGTGAAATTAGAGTTATCAAATGGGAGAGCATTAGAGCACAAACCAGCTGCAGCCATAAAAGACCTCCATGGACCCCATGCACAAAGAACATATGTTGTGTGGGTGGTGTGCTATACCGGCCCCTCCAGGTTTCTGTAACCCATTGGGGCCACTCTTCCACTCTCCCATCATTGCAATAACCATTCCATTCATTAGTTGCACTCCCTGTGAACAGAATAATGTTGCCTTTCTAGTGGTTTGCCCGGAAGGTTCACACCTGCTGTGTCACTTTATAACAATTGGCCAGCACAGTGGTAGAACTATTGATTCACATCGCTAGAGACCCAGGTTTGATTCTGACCTCAGCTGCTGTCCGTGTGGAGTTTGCATGGGTTTCTGGTTGCTCCAGTTTCCACCCACGTCCCACAGAAGTGTGGGTTTGTAGGTTAATTGGCCCCTGTTAAATTGTCTGAAATGTGTTGGGAGTGGAAGAGAAAGCAGGGTGACATAAAACGAGTGTGAATGGGTAATCTATGGCCGGCTTGGAATTGGTGGGCCAAAGGGCCTGCTTCCATGCTGTACTCTTAACTAAAAACAAAACCAATTCATCTTGCATCTCCAGCAAACACTGCTGAAACCAATAATGTGAGTTTCTGCCCATCATTACATGGGGAATTGTAACCCAATGATGTTCTGGGAACTTCACATTTGAAATTCTCTCTCTCTCTGGCCTATAATGCTGCTTTAACACTCAATAAACAAGCAGGGATCAATTACATGGTCTACATGTCCCCAGCGACAGATACAGTTTTATGTATTTTCCTAATGAAGGTACTTTGACAACACATCATTCCCTCAGTGTTGTACTGATGTGCCCACTTAACATTTGGGTTCAAGGTCTGAAGTATGGCTTAAATTCACAACCTTCCGACTGAAAGGCAGGAAACACCTATCTATTTTGAGTTCTATAAGCATTGACAATCGTCTGGTAAATTCTGTAAGCAGGCATTTGAAATAGTTGCCACGTTGTAAAAAATGTACCCTTTTTCAAATTACTAAAACCTATGATTGATAGAAACATCCAGGGCTATGGGACCGAGAGCAAATAACTTGGCTTGAGGAGATTTCTCCTCAAGCCAAGTTTGAATTTTACATGGCATTTCATATCCTTCAGGCGTTTTCATGAAGGTTTTATAGACCATCCATGCTTAAACTTTAAACCAAACTCCCTAAATCTGTCTATAATCTGCAATGCGAGTGATACAGAACATTATTTGATAAAAACAGGGTAAATTTGAGTGTAAAAATTACTTGGAATCAAAATTCACATGGGAGCTCAGGAAACAAGTTAATACTCAGGACAGACCAAGGTGCGAAGTCAGCCAAGTCTGGAGAACTCTAGGGCATTGTTGATAATGAACAGGTTTGGCTCACTCATCATGTCCATCATGGTGGGCTGAGATTTTCCCCTCACTCAGCTACTCATATTCCCCTGGCTAAGCTCCCACAGGTAGGGTGGTCCTGGCAGAGATTTTCCATTGCTTCCTGGTAAGGAAACTGTATGGGCTGCTTGGCTGAACTCAGCCAATAAAAACATTCTCTTTTAGATTTTTTTCTTTCCTTACACTGAATGGCAACAAGCCCTTCAGCATACCAAGTCATCCGGCCATTCCTCTCACAGATGCTGCATGACCCTCCAGCCATTTGTCAGAAGTCTAAAGAAGGGTCTTGCCCTAAAACGTCACCCGTTCCTTCTATCCAAAGATGCTGCCTGTCCTGCTGAGTTACTCCAGCATTTTGGGCCTATCTTCGGCATAAACCAACATCTGCAGTTCCTTCCTACACATGACCCGCCAGCAGGTTAATTTAAGTCACCTGTCCATTCCCTCCAAAGATGCTGCCTTAGGGGCTGAATTCCTCCAGCACGTTGTGTTTTGCACTAGAATTACAAAGTTGTTTTTATCCTGATTAGTTCTTTTTGACACAAATTACACCGGAAGGTGCAAAGAAATTGGAGGATATGCAGCTCAGGAGTTTGGAATAGAGGAGGCAACTGGTCACCTCACTGAGTGCACTCCACCATTCAGCATCTCTTGAAGCTCTCACCTACAAATATTAATTTATTTTCATTGTTTAGTTCAGAAATCAGACAATGGAATATTTCTGTGTTCTGCCTAAGCCCATTCCCTCAGTCTATATTTACTGATAGTAATATACATAAATTCATACATGCAGATAACTGGTCTTAAATTACATAGAATCTTAGAATTATGCAACACAGAAACAGGTCCTTCGCCCAAACTCGTCCATGTTGACCAAGGTATCTATCTGAGCAAGTCCCATTTGCTGCGCTTGGCCCATATCCCCGTAAACCTTTCCTATCCACGAACCTGTCCAAATGTCTGCTAAAAGATGTAAATATATCCATCTCCGCAACTTTCTCTGGCAGCTTGTTGCTTATACCTACGTGAAAAACCCTCCCTCTCAGGTCCCTTTAAAATTTCCCCTCTCAGTTTAAATCTACCATTGGCAATGAAGGAGCTGAAAGTGTATTCAATTGTACTTTATGCTAAGAAAAGATGCTCAGTTTAACGGACAAAATCTGTTACTCTTTTGCTTTGTGTTTGTTGCGAATAGACAATTTTAAAATTTCAAAATATACTTTATTCGAGAAATAAATATATCCAATACATGATCCTTACATGACTCCATCCGACATTCTCGAAGGCTATACATACATTAAATACTGTTTACACTTATTACACAAGTATACAAATGTAACACATATTTACTTTTCAACCATTTTCACGGAATTCCAGGTTGCTAAACCTGCTTCAGGCCTCACTTTTGTTCTGTGCCACTGCCCCACCTAGAGGGTGGCTCAAGTCTCCTTTGTTAACAGGCAGCTGGCCGTGGGCTAATGAAGCTGTTTGTGCTTCAACCTTCATCGCTCTTTTGTTAAGAGTCTGCTTAAGATCAGGGGGATTTCATAAGCAGGAAGGCGCAGCACGATTTAGAGAAAGGAAACAATGTGCACTAAACTACATCCTACCTGGTGTACCCTCCCCCCACCACCTCCCCCTCCTGCTTAAGTTGCTGATAGTATTGCCTGTTACTCTGATGTTGATAACAATGAAACCACTGGTGCCTGGGCAAGGGTCACAACGATCGCATAGTATAGGGTTTGTGCTCCCTGGTGCGTGCCTGTATTGTTTTGGAGAGCAGGGAGTGTCAAGCAAGGGTGTGCCAGTCCAACGTACCTGGAGTACTGCAGTCATGTTACAGTAGTTTAGAGATTGATAAAGACCTATTAGTGGATTCTACTTCAGATTTGCCGCATTGTTGTAAACTTAATGAGAATGGTAAAGCAATCCCTGTCTCAGCTCGTACCAGTAACAGGTCACACACACACAGATGGGAGAAAGTATACAACTCCACCAACAGAGTGCTTTATTTTTCACCAGGAAAATGGGAGGAACAGATATCATGACTTCATGTGAAAGATTCAAGAGATTTGTCCTTTCTAAGATTCATTGGTTGGATCGTGGCAGGAGGGATTGTCTTTGATCCATTAATTGAAAGATGCGGATTGAAAATGGCCCTTTGGCCCATTGAGACCACACCGACCATTGATCACCCACTTTCTCATCCACTCCCTACATAATGAGGGTCATCTATGGAGGCCAATTAACTTCCAAACCCACATGACTGGAATGTGGGAGGAAACCGGATCACCTGGAGGAAACCCAAGCAGACACAGGGAGAACGTACAAATTCCACACAGACAGTGCCTGAGGTCATGATTGAACCCAGGTCTCTGGTGCTGTGAGGCAGCAACTCTACCAGCTGTGCCACCAGGAGTGATGAGTAAGATAGGCCACCTCGCTCTGGTGTATAGAAGAACGAAAGGCAATTTCAAGAAAGTTAAGATTTGGAGATCAACTGAGAGGGGAGATGCCAAGGTTCTTCACCGGGCTGGAACATCAGAGCAATGGTGCATAGCGTTAGGAGAATAGTAGACTGTTTGAGTTTATATTTTTTACCCAGGATTAAAAATCTCGAACAATTCTCCAACAAAGTGAGATAATATAGAACCAATGCGATTGGCGGTTGGCGTAGACTCGGTGGGCCGAAGAAACAGTTTCCATGTGGTATCTCTCAACTAAACTAAAACTAAATTCTGAGGAATGTCTGTCTTGTCCCAGGAATCTCCAGTCCGCCAACTGTAAACTAGACCCGGTGTACCGCCTGTAAATACTTATTCCCTTTCTGCCTTGAACGTGTATTGCCTGAAGTGGTTGACCCCTTTTAACCAGTCTCAAGTTAGTCACAAACACAAAGGCAAAGCCAAGTTGTAGGCAGTGCTGGGAAACAAACTGAAGAATGTTAGCCTTTTGCCCCTCAGCCTGAGACAGGACGTTCTTCTGCTTTGAGTGACTACTTCCATATTTCCCACCAGACAGAATGTTTACTGAAAACAGTATATTTTTTGTTGCTTCATAAGGGCCACATTCAGGATCCATACCCAGGCGAGACGACTGAATTGCACCTCCTTTTCCCTTCCCTCAATTGTCTGGGCTCTGTGCCCTCCCTGGAGCTGAGCAGCACTTGGGTTTGCTCACCCACTGCACCGAGAACAAATGGAAATATAAGTAAGGCATGAAGTAACTGAAAGGCAAGGGTTTGTGTCAAGTGTGTGTGTGTGTGTGCGTGTGTGTGTATGTGCGTGTGTGTGCGCGTGTGTGTGCGTGTGCGTGTGTGTGTGTGTGTGTATGTGCTTATGCATCTAAATGTACAGCAACTTCATTGATGCCCTATGGTGATACATATTTTATCCTCCAGCACAGGGAGGTGGTGAAAAGGATTGAAGATTAAACATGAGTTAATCTGCTGACAAACTGCCCGCATCTGGTTTTAAGGGCGAGTAATCAGTATCATGAATCAATCGTCACCCTGACGATAAGGGCAGAAAGGCACCTCTACTGGAGCTAAGAGGGCCAAGGAAACAGGTCCATTGAAGGTCGCCTAACAAAGCCATAACTAAACAGTTGGGGCGGCATGGTGGCACAGTGGTAGAGTTGCTGCCTTACAGCCCACAGACCCGGGTTCGATCCTGACTACAGTTATGTCAGTATGGAGTTTGCACGTTCTCCCCGTGACCATGTGGGTTTTTCCCGGGTGCTCTGGTTTCCTCCCACATTCCATAGATGTACAGGGTTGTCAGTTAACTACCTTTGGTAAAAATTATAAAGTTGTCCCTAGTGTGTAGCAGAGTGCTAATGGGGATCGCTGGTCGGAACGGACTTGGTGGGTCGAAGGGCCTGTTTTCGCAATGTATCTCTGAACTAAACCAACGGGCCAGGCAGCATCTATGGCCTAAATGGACAGGGCACGTTTGGGTTGGGCCCTGTCCAGTTTGGCCAAAGCAGAGTTTACCTTCAGCAGTCCAACACATTAGTGTACAGTGACATTAAAACTAATAAGAACTGTGGCTGGAAAATACAGATAACAAAATTAATATTTATCAAAGCTAGTCAGAATTAGTCATTGCAAATCCCTCAAGGCTTTTAAGTATTTAATGAAACAAATATTACTTTCTGTTATAATAACAAAGCACTCCCTCAGATAATTAATGATACCTCTCAGAAAGCTACACATTTTTCAAGTCTCTTTCAGAATCAAATGCCTGAGGTCAGTTGTTAAGAACATTTTGGGTATGGCTTTTCACTCAGGATGGATTCTTGCTTGCACTCAGCTGTGACTAAATGAGTGCACAACAGAGCCTGAAAGGTCTACTGACCAAGCTGTGGTGTGGAACTGCATTCCAATGACAGGCCCCTGGCATTACGAACTTGAGATTCAAGTTATGCAGGAAAATGATCTAAGACTGACGGGCAATTACAGCAAAGGTCATGGCTCTGGGAGACCTGTTTGCTTAAAAAATATAGTATCAATTGATGCCGTTCAAATTGGAAGAAAGTAGAAATTGTACGGTGGCACATAGAAAATTTCAGCAAGACGCAGGAATAACCAAGTTATTGGACCAACATCAACCGCGATGTGTTTTCATACATGAATGGCCACTAGGCATGCCGTTTCCTTCATTTGTCTTATTTGTTTGGTTATTTAAATGTTTCCCAGTCTATTTCTCAGTGATTAAACTCATGACCTTAACTAAAGAATGTTCCAAACCCGACCTGAAGCGTTCCCAGTAGATGATGTTTAAAATCACGGTCAGGTGACGTCACGTTTTGCAATGAAATTCCTTCCCGATGTTGGTGAATCCGCCTCATAGTGGGAAGCCTGAGCTAGGTTTCTTTTCCAAATGTTGTGTTATAATTCACTGCTGACCAACAAGACAAAGGATATCATGAAGGAGATGTCTACCAGCAGGCTCAATTCTGGCGCACCAGCAAGAAATGGGACTCGAGAATGAGACTCAGGTGGCACGGTGGCATAGCAGTAGAGTTGCTGCCTTACAGCTTCGATCCTGATTACGATGGGTGGAGTCTGCACAGAGTTTGTACGTTCTCCCCGTGACTGCATGGGTTTTCTCACAGTGTTCCTGTTTCGTCCCACACTCCAAAGACATATAGATTGATTAGTCAATTGGCTAACCGTACAAATATTTTATGTCATTCCTTGGCCAGAAATGAAGCCATTTCCCACTAACATGTAAAACAATCTTTGATATGTGGCAGCACTGTGGCACAACTGGTAGAGCTGCTGCCTCACTGCGCCAGAGACCCGGTTTCTGAGACCAGGTGCTGTCTGTGTGGAGTTTGGCCATTCTCCCTGTGACCGCATGGGAGGAAACCCACACCCCAAAGACTTGTGAGTTTGTAGATTAATTGGCCTCTGTAACTTGCCCCCAAGTGTGTAGAGAGTCGATGAAAAAAATGGGATAACATAGAACTAGTGTGAATGGGTGATACATAGTCAGCATGACCATGGTGAACCTGTTTCCATGCCTATATCTTTCAGAGATTCAATGGGTATGGAGTCTTGTGGAAATATAGTGGGTGAGGGTGTTGACATTAGGAGTACATTAGGTGGTTCATGAGCCAGCTCGCAGGCAATGTGACTAGAATTCCATTGTCCTGTCAGTTTGTGCAGGTGCTCGCTATGGAAAGAAAAAGTTAATTCCTAAAACTCTCAGTAAAGATAAAAAGAATAATCGCTGAATCTGAAAGATTGAGATTAAAAAGGCAGAACACTATGGAAATACACTGCAAGTCAGTCGGTGTCTTAAACATTTTTCTTTTAAGAACTGAGCCATCTATTATATTGTAAATGCTTGTGGTCTTACCGAATATTTGCAATAAATTCTGTTTCTGTTAAAAAAAAACAGGAGAACCTATATACAGGGGAAAAATAAACCTGTGCCAGTCCTGTAAATATTGGTAATGTTTTAGCCACTGTTTTTGTTGTACTTTGGATGCTAATGCTTCTGCAAAGCAGCCCTAGGCAGATACAATGTGTAATACTTAAGAGCTGTTCTCATTACAATTGTTCCCATTACACATTGCACATAGGAATGACCAACATCCTTGTCCATTACGCTTCAGATCATTATTTATGTACATATTAGTCTCAATGCCAGAAATAACAACGGTCATATCAGACTTAAAATTTCCAATCCTTATTTGGGAATATCAAATGAAAGAATTTTTCCTTCCTGACCCTAAAAAAGTTTCCCGTGACATCATTAGCTCCAGTACACAAGTAACTGCGTGTCTGAGCTGACAGTGATGCAAACCGGTTTGATAGTGTGGTTGTTTACGGACTTTCATTGTGGTTTCATGTAAGAGACTCGTACGTTCAGGGGTATTGGTCACTCTTCCATATCAAGCACCTACAAAAACTGACAGGACAAACAGATTCCAACCACTTGCAAACATTTCTGGTGCGCTGGCTATAAAATGGCACAATAACCTCCTAATGTAGGCAGAGATAGATGGGTTCTCGATTAGTAAGGGTGTCAGGGGTTATGGGGAACAGGCAGGAGAATGGGGTTAGTGGGGAGAGATAGATCGGCCATTGTAGACTTGATGGGGCTAATGGCCTAATTCTGCTATCACTTATGACCTTATGTACTCCTTAAACATTCGACAATCAAACATGGGTACTGTCCAAATCAGGCCCTAACTCTACAGTAACTAATGAAAATGACAGTGGATGAAATTACTCCAGATTATTGAAGGCATCAAAGCTTGCCTCAAGGAGAACATTAGAAACATCTCGATGTACAACTGGTAGAGCTGCTGAGGGCCAGAGATCCAGGTCACTTGCTCTCCACCTCCTCTCCCGGATAAATATAAATGAATGGTTTAACTGAATAAGATGCTCATCAACACACAGGGGTGTTGTGAAAGAAAAACTGACAGGTAGTGACTGGAAATTAGATTAGAGAGAAAATGGTAATCAGATCTATAAAGGCTCCGGTGTGCTAGATTCTCTGTTTTGCAATGCTGGTGGAACATTTGAATCATCATAATAGGATAACACAAAACTTGTTCTTCCTGAAGGAGAACTTTGATATATTTTTAAAAAAACTACACATGAAGCCTTGGGAACGAGTTTAAACTCTCTGTGATTGGCCCATATTCGATTTACAACAACATTAATAGAGTGTGAAAAGAGTTTGTCACATCTATTTGAGAAGTTTATTGTTTATTTTAAATTGCTATATTGAGCACTTTTTTGTTCCGCTGTTAATCCCCTGCAAGTTAACTTGATGGTGCACTCTGTGCATTTACTGAACAGACACACAAATAGCCTGTGATTTAATTCCACAGGAACTGCATTGTAAAATGGGGAGGTCATGCTAAAACAAAATTGAACCTTGATTAGAACACAGATTTGAGTTGGAGTCATACAGAACGGACACAGGCCCTTTAGCACACATTGCCCAAGCTGTCCTACATGCACCCGTCTCAACAGGTAAAGCCCAGGATGACATAAATGCTGGAGAAACTCAACGGGTGAGGCAGCATTGATGGAGCGAAGGAAATAGGCAACATTTCAGGTCGAAACCCTTCTTCAGACCCTTCTTTTTCCAGCATCTGCAGTTCCTTCGTAAACCTAAAGCCCAGGATAACTCATTTGTAACAAAGTGCTATGGAGTATAATAGCTACGGGTATCAGTCCAACTATGGTGATTTACATAAAACAATACAGGATCAGGCCCTTCGGCCCACAATACCTGTGCTGAAAATGATACCAAGATAACCTAAAATGTTCCAGTAGAAACAAGGAACAGCAGATGCTGGTTTATAAAAAAAACACACACAGTGCCAAAGTAATTTGGTAGATTCAGGTAGCATCTCCGGAGAACATGGTTAGGTGACGCTTTGCGCCAAAACCCTTCTTTAGCATAAACAAGACACAAAGTATTGGAGCATCTCTGGAGACAAAACAAAAGACAGTGTCTTTGAAGAAAGGGCCCTATGTTCTCCAGAGATGCTGCCTGATCCTCTGAGTTACTCCAGCACTTTATGTCTAAAATGCTCCACAACATCTGTAAAGATATAATTGGAGTTCGAATCATGACAGCAGATGGACTTTGGTTGGATGCCTGGTTGACGATTGTGTTTCTCCATGTTGCCACCTTGTGATACAAAGAGTGGAACAAGAATTCTGTTGCCACAAAATCTACAGAGAAATCATAAGTAAACCTACTTCTGAACAGATATTAACTCCTGTCATTAAAAAAACATTATGTAGCATTTACAAAACTGGATAAAAAACCTTTGGGCAATTCATTTCACATGTCATGTTTTGATGAGCTGCGGAAAACAATTTCTCATCAATGGATCCACCTGTTTAAAGTATGAGCCAAATCCAAAATGACGGGGTTGGTCCTAGCTTGACGAATTGTTCAGGTGCTCCCAGTGTAATAAGACTACATGGGCTGAGATCCCACCCCTCAGCAGAACAACAGGTGAAACAGGGAGCATTAAACGTGATGAGCTAATGTTGTAAAAACCTGCCATAATTCATCGTATGACGTCTTATGAAATTGACACTCGAATTAGGACTTGTGAGGGGTGGGCAAATAGATCCATAACAAGAAAAGCTGGAAATCTATAGAAAGTCACAAGTCTATAGAATTGATTAAGAAAAGGGAAAACAGTTTTAATATGTAGAGCAAGAGGGGAAGGGGAACAAAATGGAAGATTTATTGTAAGGTGGAAGGCAGGAAAAAATATCACAAAAAGGAAAATGTATCAAGGTTACAAAAGCTGAGGAGGAAATTGTACAATGATTATCTGAAGCATAAATGAGGATGATTATCAATAATTATCTGATTCACATATGGTTATCGCAATGATTATCACAATGATTATCTGAGTCACAAATAAGGATACTTGAGAAAGACACTGGAAAACTGTCAGCATGCATGGATCAACAAAATGAGCAATGGCACTGGTCACAAGGGACAGCTAAAGTTTCTGTACAAAATATTAATCCACACAGAATTATTAATTTACTAGACCAAGGGGGACCCGTTGGGTCCCATCCACTCAATGCGCAGGGGGGGGGTCTTCGGCATCACACACACTAACCACCCCCCCCACACACACACACACTACCCCCCCCCCAATATTATATCAATATTATTCATTCGCTCATTTTACCCCACCCCCCGCCGTATCGACTCACACATAACCCCCAAATGCGCAAGCGCGGCTAGCGAGGGAGGGGTGTGGAGAGGGAAGGGGAGGGGAGTAGAGAGGGAGGTAGAGATTGAGGGGTGGGGGGGACGTGGTGTCATAGGGGAGGGCTAGTCCCCGAACGCAATACTCCACCACTCACCCGTAGGTCCCAATATTCACCACTCCCTAGAGAGGGAGTGGGGGCAGAGAGGGGCGGGGCAGAGAGGGTGGGGGGGGGCAGCGAGGGAGGGGGGCAGAGAGGGAGGGGGCAGAGGGGCAGAGGGGGTTCAGGGGGGGCAGAGGGGTGGGGGGGAGACAGAGAGGAGGTCGTCCCCTGTGACGGCCACCACGGCCACTTTTCCACTGCGCTTGTCCACGCCCGCGCTGCGATGGCGACTGCCACCGCCATGTTGTAGAACTTGAAGGAGCCCAGCGGAGCTTCAACGGATTAAATCCAGAGCCGGAGGGGGGGAGGGTGGCGGGGCCACATAACACGTGGAAAACAGTGCCCCTGCATGTTGAAAATTCTGCGCAGCTTGCTGCGAGGAGCAAAGGCATTGTGGCGTCATCCAGCTCACTTCAGCACATTAGATTTCAAAAAGATGTCAGATTGGTGAACAATTTTAGTAAAAAGTTCGGGGAAAAATGAATGAAGATACTTTTACAATCCAAAATATAACTTCACCAAGAATATTAAAGCATGGAACATAGAAAAATAAAAGCCAGCACATGATCAGATCCTTTGGCCCACAATGTCCATTGCCGAACATGAGGCCAAGTTAAACTAATCTCCTCTGCCTGCGCGTAAACAATATTTATCCATTTCCTGCATATCCATGCACCTTTTAACATTGCTAAAAGTCAAGATGCAGCAACTGCACAGAGAAAAATGAATAACTAACAGGTAGAAGTCAATCTGTAACTCCATCAAATGGTTCAGGTACTATTGCAATCACCATTTACCCTCACAAACCATGGAAAATGTGACGCCTCAGCAGTTTGTAAACACCACCAAAAGCTTGAGAACATGCAGAAGTGGAGATGGTATCAGGATTTATTTATGATTCAGATTTGAACTGCCTGATTGAAAAGCAATGAAACACAAGGCCAGTGTCTTCAGGAGTGTAGGTGTGGGAATGGGGGTCATATCCCATCAAACTGTCACATAGGTGGTATTCACACGCCATTGAGATTGCAAAAGGAAAGAATGTTAGTTCCCATAGGTTGCATCCCTTCAGGATTGTTGCTTCCAGCAAATTTCACGCACGCTAAAAAGTTCATGCTTGCTAATGTTATGACATGCCCACTTTTCCTCAGAAACAGCAGGATCTATCTGATTGTTTGCATCAATTGCTCGTTTTCCAACAAGTGAAATGTTAAAAGGATAGGTAAATGCTTCTTTCCAATTCATCACAGTCCCACAATGTGCTTCAATGCTGACTACACTACTATGATAACAATGATTTTGCAGCCTTTTCATCAAGGCAAGGTAGAGACCATTCTTGCCATAGAGGGAGTTCACCATACTGATTCCTGGGATGTCAGGAATTTTATATGAAGAAAGACTGGATAGACTTGGCTTGTACTCGCTAGAATTTAGAAGATTGAGAGGGGATCTCATAGAGACCTACAAAATTCTTAAGGGGTTGGACAGGCTGGATGCAGGAAGATTGTTCCCGATGTTGGGGAAGTCTAGAACAAGGGGTTGCAGTTTAAAGATAAGGGATGAGAAAAACATTTTTCACACAGAGAGTGGTGAATCTCTGGAATTCTCTGCCACAGAAGATAGTTGATGCCAGTTAATTGGCTATATTTAAGAGGGAGTTAGATGTGGCCCTTGTAGCTAAGGGGATCAGGGGGCATGGAGAGGAGGCAGGTACGGGATACTGAGTTGGATGATCAGCCATGATCATATTGAATGGCAGTGCAGGCTCCAAGGGCCGAATGGCCTACTCCTGCACCTATTTTCTATATTTCTATGAGACACTGTGCTCAGTTATTTTGTCTCAACATTCAGCTGTTATGCCACCTCTAGGTTGGAACATTGAAAATAAACACGGAGGTCCTTGCAGAAAGTGCATGTGAGAATAGGATCATGGTTGGCCAGAGTTGTACAGTCAGCCAGTACTCATTGCTTAGTCTTCCATGATCAGAATGGTTTCTCAGAAAAGTTACTAAAGGGTTTGCATCCCAACAACTACCAATACTTCCAAGTAGTGGGGGGGGGGATGAAAGCAAATGATGAAGAGAAAGCAGTATTTGCACTTCAGACCAACTCTGGACTAATTTTTTGAATGCACTTAATGGTGTTATAACAGTTGGTGGCTGAGGCTGCAAAGGCCATGGAGAAGCGGTTGGAGAGCAGGAGTTGGTGCAATGGTAGGAGATCCAGAAGTAGGGGTGATCTTCCACAGATAATTCAGCAGCTAATGGGGGCTGGAGCTACAACACATATTGGGCATTCTCCAACACAGGGAGAAAGTAGGATGGTGTGAGTCATGGAGTTCTACCTGCTACTAAACTGTATAGGAGCTCCGAGGACTGCTGGTGTAAATTGCACCTGTTGTGTAGATGCGTGGTAGAATCTGGGGGAAAATTGCTGACAATATCGAGAAAATAAAAATTGGATTAGATTAGGGTAGGATTAGCATAAATAGATGTTTGAAGGGCAATGTGGATTTGATGGGCCAAAGAACCTGTTTCAATGTTGTATCTCTCTCATTCTCTCATTCCATCACGTCAGTGGATCCTGCATATACTACCATGAAAACTGTGGCCAATCCACGCCTAAATGCTAGACTTGCAAGTGTCTGCTTTATATTACAGAGAGTTCAAATTATGGTCTTGAGTAATCTGGTGTAAAGTTGCATGCTGAAACCAGACTTTCAGTCATGCTTCATCTGCACAGCACCAACTCTGTGCCTCTTTCAGTTGAAGCATATGTCAACAGATAAGCAGTGTTGCTATCAGCTCCTTCCAAATTTCCAACACATCCAGACCCATGAATTAAAGCAAAGGGACATAGAACCTCTTTTCTTGAGACTACTGGCCCAGGTTTGCAGTTACTTGTGGCTATGCTGAACACCCTGTCCATCACACTGCACTGCCTAGTTGTTCACTAACCTTATCCAAGCGGCTTTAGAGATAAAGTGTGGAAACATGCCATTTGGCCCACCGAGTTCACGGGCGACCAGCAATCACCCGCATACTAGTTACAAGTTATTATCTTACATGCCAGGGGCAATTTACAGAAGCCAATTAACCTACAAACCTACACATCTTTGGAATGTGGGAGGAAATTGGAGCACTTTGAGAAAACCCACGCGGTCACGAGGAGAACATGCAAACTCCGTGCGATCAGCACCTGATGTCAGGATCAAACTCGGGTCTCTGGCGCTGCAAGGCAGCGACTCTAATACTGCGCCACTGTGCCACCTGCTTCAATGAATTAATAATATTGTACTTCTGTCATAACATACATGAAAAATTATTGAAAATGGGAACAAACATCTGCAGCTACAGTCTGTGTTGGAATATTCAGGTGAGAATATTTTGCCCCATTTATTAGATAGTCCCCTACAAACTACACTGCTGATTGATTTCAATATAATGCACTCAATTTTGAACTCCCAAAATTACACCAAGAATCAAATTCTGTTTAGTTTAGAGATTTAGTTTAGAGATACAGCACAGAAACAGGCAATAGAGCCCACCGTGTTCATGCCAGCCATCAATCACCTGCTCACTCTAGTTCTATGTTTCCCATTTTTGCACCTACTCCCTATACACTAAGAGCAATTTACAGAGGCCCTACAAGCCTGCACATTTTGGGATGTGGGAGGAAACTAGGGTACCGGGGGAAACTACACAATGTTAGGGAGAACGTGCAAACTCCACAACGACAGCATCCAAGGTCGGAATTGAACCTGGGTTTCTCGCGTTGTGAGGCAGCAACTCCATCAGCTGTGCTACTGTGCCTCCCTCGTCAAAAGGAAGGAACTATCTATCGAAACAAAGATTTATAATTTTATAAACTGCTTATTTTTAAACTGCAGTATTTGTCAATCGTCTGTTGGGCCACAGAGTGAAGCATTTATCAGGACAGGCCACAGCTGTCTGACTTCAGCAGCTTTTACAAGGGTTAAAAATACCAATGGCTCCTGATGACTCTGTTGACACTCACTCTACGCAAAGTGACAGGCTGAGTGGGCCAGAGAAGTGAACTCTTTGACATTTGCAGCAGAGGTCAGGTGCAGTGATATTTGAGTTTGCGCTGACAGTTCGGTCAGAAACTATGCTTTGTGGTCATGCACCAGGTCTGGAACAACTCCAGCGACACCTTAAACCACATTCAGAACTTTTGTGAAGCCAATTTACCAAATTCCTCCACATCACAAACACAATAGAATGATGTAGCTATCTTCCTGCACTACCATAGATCCCTTCTGGAGCTTTCTCCCATCATTTTTCTCCTATGTTATTTGCATATCTCCGGTGTTTTTTTACAGCTCTTTCTTTCCCTGTGATATTAGATCTCCACTGGCCGGGGATTTACCCTCTCCCCTCCCACCCCGCCCTACCTACCAACCTGAATAACCTCCCTTGCCCCTACTACCAATCTGCCAACCAACCCCAACCCAATCAATGATCCTCTCCAACCGCTTTTCCCAACATGTGTAGAAAAGAACTGCAGATGCTGGTTTAAATCGAAGGTAGACACAAAATGCTGGAGTAACTCAGCTGGACAGGCAGCATCTCTTCTGTACAAAATGTGCAGGTTAGTAGGGCCTCTGTAAATTGCCCCTAGTGCATAGGGAGTAGATGCACAAATGGGAAAACATAGAACTAGATAGAGTGAGCAGGTGATTGATGGATGGCATGAACACGGTGGGCTGAATTGCCTGTTTCCGTTCTGTATCTCTGAACTAAATCTCTAAACTAAACAGAATTTGATTCTTGGTGTGATTTTGGGAGTTCAAAATTGAGTGCATTATATTGAAATCAATCAGCAATGCAGTTAAAGTGCTGAGCAACCGGGAGATCAGGTAAGTTAAGGCGGACTCTCCAGAGTTAAGTTAAGGCATGGATCTCTCCAGAAAACCTCTCCTACTTTTTCCTCTTTCAATGCTCTTTCTCAGTGGAAGTAAGAAATGCCAGTACTCCGCTGTGGTGAAATTTCACTGCCCGCGAGAAGAAATTCAAGGTAAATAGAGTGCTTTCTGGGAAGGTTTCCTTCCTTTTAAACAGTCACTCATTCTAATAGTAATGCTTTGTGCTGATGTAATTTGTATTTAGGTCCAAGAACGAATAACCCAATGAACTCACATTGTTTTCCAGGCCGTTAGTGACAAAAGCCAGCTCGGAATAGAGGTGAATTTATCTATTGGCTATGTGATTATCAAGAGATTCATACTGATTTCTGTTATGTATCTGCAGATTGGTCAGGACCACATAACTTTGTGATGCAATGTCAAATTAAAATGGGTATATGTTCTAAGGTGGAAACTAAGGGCAGTGACCCAGTCTAATGTCAACTGACAAACAGGCAAATGGTCTTCATAAAGGTGATTGGTTTTGACAGCTCAGGCTGTGCTCTTGTTTATTTTCGGTGGGGTAGGAGGTGGTGGCTTGTATTCATTCTGTCTCAGACAATGAGCAGAAGTTGGAAAATGCAAGGGTGTTGACACGGCACAACGCAGCAAAAGCGCTGCCCTCAGAGGCGGCGATTGTACTGCTTCACACAGCAGCATGGCTGTCTTGGATGGGAACCAGGTCAGCGAGCTCGAGCACTGTCACACGAACCTTATTAAGATAATAAATGGGTCAGTTTCCAGAAGGCAGTCTGGAAGAACTTGCCAAGTGGTGAGGAAGCACGCTGCATCAATTGTCTAACTGTGCCACCCCGCTGCCCATAGTGCATCAGTCCCCTCATCCCCTTTTCACCATCCTATGCCAACCAGTTATCGTTTTCTTGCTCATGCATACAAGTTATTTGGAGCATCTTGTTTAGCCACCAATGTGTCCCCATGGAAACAAATTTGCACTTGAGAGGCGGTTCCAGTATCAGCACCCTTACTATCTGGAGAGAAAGAAGAATTGAGTGACTTTTCCTGCCTGCTCTGAGGTTGTAAGGTGGCCAGGCCACGTAGTTTTTTCCTTAAGGGAATTTTCCAAGGTTCAGCTCAAACAATGAGAATGTTGGTTATGTATTTATCTTTTGAAAGTTCTCCAGCCACACCACATTCTTGCAAATAATTCCATGGCCTTTGATGTCTTCCGGCCTGTGAGCTTAAAGTATTCAATTTAGCTTAGTTTAGTTTAGAGATACAGCACGGAAGCAGGCCCTCCAGCCACCGAGTCAGTGCCGACCAGCGATCCGCGCACGCTTACACTATCCTAGGGATAATTTTATCATTTTACCAAGTCAATTAACCAACGAACCTGTACATCGTTGGAATGTGCGAGGAAACTGGAGCTCCCGGAGAAAACCCACGCAGGTCATGAGGAGACTGTACAAACTCCATACACATATATACAGACATACAGTCAGGATTGTAGTCACTGGCGCTGTAAGGCAGCAACTCTACCATTGCGCCGTTTTGCCGCCCTTTGAATCATAGCTAGAACCAATCCTATTCGCATTTAACACATACATTTCAAAGAGGTACAGTTTAAATAAATGACCACCAACGAGCTAGTCCGTGGCAGAGATAGCTAGATTCTTGATTAGTGCAGGTGTCAGAGGTTATGGGGAGAAGGTAGGAGAATGGGGTTAAGAGGAAAAGATAGATCAGCCATGATTGATTGGTGAGGGTAGACTTGATGGGTCAAATGGCCCAATTCTGTTCCTATCACTTATGAACATTAACTATCCCCTGATATCCTGCAAAACTATCAGGAGACAAGGAGCATGACACAGAATTTCTTCCCTCTTTCTAACAAAACAGACAGCTTTTCCTTTTACGTGCAAGGGCAAGCAGTGTGCTTGCAGACTGCTCTATATTGTGGGATGTCACAAGTGATTCACAATTAAAAACGTACGCATTTCAGCATGCATCCTGAGATATAGATCAGGAGCAGGAGTTATGGTTTAAATTCCCCTCCTCAGGACAGGGATATAAGGCTAATTGTATCCAGAATCGCCCAAATTAAATTAGTAACTCAGCCTAGGCTGGGAATTAAACCTGGGATGTAATCTGCAATGCTGATAGAATCTATAATTGGTGACATCTTACTATTAATGAATGAGTGAATTTCAGCTAAAAGAAATCATTATTTTTGAGCGCTGTTTAAAGAAACGGGCTGAGAGCTTCATCTGTGTGTAAGGCAACAGCAATTTTATCCACGGTTCCACGTTAGTTAATACCAGATGTTCATAAAGACAAACATTTAGTTGCAAAAATTTCCCATATTTTAGCACTCTTCTATCTTGGCTTCCAATGATGCTAATCATATACAACCGCCAAACTGTGATTTTGTTGCGATTTAAAAAAATGTTGATCTGAATTACAGGCGATGCTATTGACTTCTGGAAGATCTAGGTTTTAACAATTTTGGAGACCATTCGGAGAATGTTGCGTTGCTCTCTATTAAATACATCTCGAGTAGACCAACCAAACTTGGGAGCTCTAGACCACATCCGAGGTAATTTCATTGCGTTCTTCCTCAAAATTGTGGCCAGCAATGCCAGAAGAAAGTGGGCATAAAATGAGTTCACATTCATCAAGTTTTAAAGAAAACGAGAGAGAGAGGCTCCTGACAAGAAGTGGTATCAAAAGGCAGCACGATGGCAGAGCTGGTAGAGCTGCTGCCTCACAGCACCAGGGACCCATGTTCAATTCTGACCTTGGGTGCTGTCTGTGTGGAGTTTTCACCATCTCCCTGTAGCCGCATGGGGTTTCTCCGGGTGCTCCAGTTTCTTCCCACAACTCAAAGACATTCGGGTTTGGCCGTTGATTGGCCTCTGTAAATTGTTCCTAGGGTGTAGGAGTTGGATGCAAAAGTGGGATAATATAGAACTAGAACTAGTGTGAATGGGTTTCCATGCTGTATCTCCAAACTAAACTGAAACTTTCTTCACCTTCCTCACCTGACCTCAGATAGTAGCCATCAGGGAGTCACACTACAACCTAGCCCGCGATCATTCACCTGGAGCTTTTTTGAAGAGAAGGAGGCAGCTTTTTGGAGCAAAAAGCACATGGCAGACGAATGGCATGCCACTGTAGTATTAATAACAGTCTGAGCATTTCAGCCGAAGATCACATTCAAACACTGTGGACTTAGACAGCACAGTTTTATTTGCTTTCTACAACAGAGAGGTGTCAAATATGGCAAAAATAATCAAACGTCTGGAGTAAGATTCTAACAAGGCACTCCTGACTTTGGCAACAGTGTAGACACATGTTTATTTCCTTTAGCACAGAAAACAGGTAGCGCAGTGGCGCAGTTGGTAGAGCTGCTGCCTCACAGCGCCAGAGACCCAGGCTCGATCCTGACCTTGGGTGCTGTTGTGTGGAATTTGCATGTTCTCCCTGTAACTTCCTGGTGTTCCTCTGGGTGCTCTGTTTTCCCCCCACATCCCATTGTAATTTATAGGTTAATTGGCTGCTTCCCCTCTTCTCTTTACAACAGCTATCTTCCCTCACCACTCTCATGGAGTAGGGTCTCAGTCTAAAACATCAGCAATTCCACGTTACATGGTGTGAAGAGCTAACAACAGGTGGAGATATGGAACCCCATGTTAATGTGAAGTATTGGCAATATACGTTAGAACATAAGATAATAATGCCACTAAGATTAATTTAGTAATCCTCCTGGTTAAACAATTATGGAGTTTCACCACCCTCTCCAAGAGGGAATTCCTACTGAACCAACGGTTTGCCTCCCAATGGAAGACACAAGACCCTGACTGGACTGATCATTAACAATCTGGACACCATACAGAATTTAGTTAATAAATAATGAAGTGTTTTTAGACCATGTTCTTCTGACAGTGCTCAGTCAGATAAAACTGACTGGAAACGTATTAAAACTGTGCAAGAATGTTGAAGAATCACTCACCCTTATCATCATGCAGAAGAAACTACCCGCTTCTGAGACAGGCCTGTGGCTCCATCTGGTGGTATGATTAAAAAAGACAATTAAATGTAATTAATTTTGAACACACGAGCAGCTTAAATTTGTTTTTTTGCTTTTCTGAGTGACAAGGGCTGAATGACAAGGTTACAACAAGGTTAGAAGGAGTAGTGAGATAAATTAGCATGATGACTTATTCTATAACTTTGAATAATATGACAAGAAATCAACACAAGTAGCTAAACTGGGAAAGAAGGCATATGGTATACTTGCCTTTATTGGTCTGGGCATTGGATATAAGAGTCAGGAGGTCATGTTGAGCTCTATAATACTCTTATTAGGTTACATTTGAAGTATTCCATGCAATTCGGGTCACCCCAATACAGGATGGATGTGGCTTTGGAGGGGGTGCAAAAGAGTTTTACCAGAAAGCTGCCTAGATTCTGAGGTATTAGCTACAAGGAGCAAACTTGGAAGTTTTCTCTGGAAAGCCAGCATCTGAGGGGAAATCTGTTTTTTGTTTTTAAATTAATGAAGGGATGTATATACTGTATATATAGGGTAGACAGTTAGAACCTCTTTCTTGGTGGAAATGTCAAAAACTAGACGGCATAACTTTAAGTGAAAGGAGGAAAGATTAAAGGAGATGTACAGGAGGAAGTTTCACATGGATATGCAGGGAATGGAGGAATATGGATTATGTGCAGGTAGATAAGAATTGTTCTTGGCATCATGTTTGGCGCGGACATTGTGGGCTAAGGGGCCAGTTCCTGTCCTATGTTCTATATAATACCTTTCACGATCATATTTTAAAGTTAATTTCTGCTGAGTATGAACTTCTTAAGTACTTTTTGTACGCAACAACTTCCCACAAACAGCAACATAGTAATAGCAAGAGGCTCTTTTTTGACAATGTTAAATGAGAATAAATGTTGGCCAGAGCACCAGTTATAAAACTCGACCTGCTTCAAAATAATGCCATGAAATCCATACTCCTGAGACAAAAAATTCCCACTTCTCCAATCAACCTCGCTTTAGTGACAGATTTTCATATCATTTCAAGGATTCTTTCCTTTAGTCACTTTAATTGAAGACATGAGATCAGAAGATAATCGATACGCACTCAACAGGTGTCCTAAACTTCCTGAGGCGCAACTTCCATCATTGTTCAGCTTCTGTCAAGGAGAAGCTGTATTTCACCCTCGTTAGTCCTCATTTGGACTAGGTAGTTGCAGCTTGGGACCCATACACAGATAAAAACATTTCATTCATCGAACGTGTCCAAAGACAGGCCGCTCGATTTGTTACTAACACCTACGAGAGAGAAGCGAGTGTCACCAAACTTCTGAATTCCCTGGGGTGGAACCCTCTCCAAGACAGACGTGAAGCTCACCATTTGACCTGTTTTTACAAAATGTTAAATGGTCAGCTAGACATAGATCACAAGACCTACACCAACCCCAAACTTTTTCTTGTACGAGTTCATTTTAATCTTAATCGTGGTCATACTCGTGCATGGTCGAAAGCTGAGACCTCTCCCCCATGCTTCTTCAAACTAAACTAACTACTAGGGAGTCTACGCGAGAATCCCAGCCTCAAACACGCCTCAGACTATGTATAAATCCTACCCACATAATTACAGGCAAACAACATTTAAATGCAACTGGTTATAGTTATAACTCATTGAGTTAAGCTAAATGGCTATTAGACTCGCTGCAACCCATGCACTTTCTTTATCTGCATTTTCTCTGTGGCAAGCAAGTAAGAGTGGTAATAGGATGGATAGTTGAAGTGATGAGTGACTGGAAGTTTAGAGCTGAACTTGCAAACTGAGCAGGTGGTGATGCTTAGAGTGGTCACCTAACCTTGGTTTCCCAAGAACCAAAGTCATGATGTCAGCACAGACTCTGTGTGCTTAAGGGACTCTTTGATGCTACATGATTCATCTATTTGTACTAAGTGCTGGGAGGATGCAATGAGTCATGGCAGCATGTGTAGAGGAAATGGACATGCGATGTTTTGGGTCAGGACCCTTCTTTAGACTCCGGAGTCTGAAGAAGGGTCCCGATCAGATACGTTGCATGTCCATTCCCTTCATAAATACTGCCTGATCCACTCTTCCTCCATTGTCCTTTTGCTCAAGAATCCAGCATCTGCAGTTCTTTGTGTCCACGCCTTCCATTGAGGCACTTTACAGTCTTCTTGGCCCAACACTAAGTTCTGCAACACGATTAGATACGATTCTTCTATTTCTCTTTACACTTCCTTGCTATTGGTATTAGTTTATTATTGTCATATGTACACAAGTAAAATAAAAACCTTTTAATGGATGCTATCCAATTAAATCAGATCAAATCATAAATAAACACAATCTTGCCATACACAACCACAACAGATAATGCAAAGAGAAAAATACCAGAGTGCAGAATGTAGTTTAGTGTACCTAGTAATCGTGATAGATTTACAGTTGGAATATAGCTTTACAAGGGTAGATCCTCTTCTGGGACATCAAGCACCATCACACTTCTGTGCCAACTTTCACTACCTTCTCTTTAGTCCTTTTCACCCCTGCATTCCTCTGCAGGTTAAAAACTGTGGGCTTGATAGATACAGGGGCCACAATTTTCTCTCATTTTCATAAAAACAAAATGTTGTCTCATTTTGATGTAAACTCTCACAATTTACTCTCATTCTGATAAAAACCTCACAAAGTACTCGCGTTAAAAATTCATTTTTCTCTCATTTTGATCGCAAACTCTATTTTTTCCCCCATTCTGATTAAACTCGCAATTTAACTTTCATTTGGATGAAACCTCACGCAATTGTCTCTCAGATTGATGAAAACTCCTTTATTTTGTTTCTCTCTGGATTTGATGCCGGGTTTTGTTAAGTATTTCAAGCTGAATTTGCCTTAATTCCCTCAGTATTTCTGATCTTTCCAAAGGAATAATTTTATCACCAGATTAGAATTTTGTTAATGCATATTTAATGCATATTTTTGTTAATACATTAAAAAAAAAACTATTCTTTTAAAATCTACAAAATGCACTTCAACTTGATACTGCTTTCCTACAATTCCTAATTACAAAGAAAACCAAACTTTATTATCTAAATTATATTATTTGGAGAATATTTTTTTAAAAAATGTAATCAAAGCAGGATACAAAGTCAAAAGACAAAAATAAATTTATATTTTCAAAGATTTGATTTATCTTTTATTATTATAATTAAAGTAAAGATTTATCCCCCCCCCCCACAATTGGTTAATCTAAACAGGATATAAACCTCGAGATAAAAATGAATTATATATATTTTTTTTAATGATATTTCATAATTATAATTCAAAAATACATTATAAAGATTTCTGCAGTACCTTGTTTCTATAAAGATGTATTCCCCCATTTGGTTTGGCTAATCTAAAGAGGGCATAAAACACGGGGTTTTAATACATATTAAATGTATTAAAGTATTTTGAGTGTTTATAAATTATTGCGAAAGTTAATTCTATTCTATTTATTGGAGACAAAAAGAACTCGACTCCGCCGGGACTCGAACCCGGAACCTTTGAATCGCTTCATCCACTAGAAGTCCAATGCGCTATCCATTGCGCCACGGAGCCACCTGTTGGATCCAAGCTGGAAATAGTCTATTCATTCTCGCATCAGAAGCGTCCGCTAATCACTTGTATTTTCTATCGGTTCTCGTCGCCTTGCAAACGGTGGCGTCTAAATGTTTCGGCTCCCGGAGGTTCGAAATCGCAAACGAGATTCCATTTCGCTTGTGAGATGAAGTTTAATTTGGTTTTTGTTTAGGCCAGTGTGAGAGTGTGTGCTCCTCGGCCCGGCTCCGATGTGAGGGGAGGGGAGGGGAGGGGCGGGGGCGACCGAGGGCGCGCTCGAGCCGTTGCTTTTGCCGTTGGCAACGCCCTCGGGACCAACGGCCGTTTGCTTCGAACGCCGGCGCGCGCCGCGACCGTTGCGTTCAAAATGGCGGCGGCAGCGCCCCGCCCGCCAATCTTCGACCTGAGTGAGTCCATGTACGTAACGCGGCGGCAGCGGCAGCCGATTAAAACTATCGCACGCTGCCTTTGAATGCCCACAAATATTATTATCAAAAAGATGTTATAACATATTATTTCGAAATATGTCGAGGAGTGGGCAACATTACATCATTTATTGCGTGCTATAGTACGCAGAGCATGCAAGTCTATTGATAAGAGGTAGACAAAAGAGCTGGAGAAACTCGGCGGGTGCAGCAGCATCTATGGACCGAAGGAGATGTTCAATTCAATTCAATTCAATCTTTAATTGTCATTGTGCAGTGTACAATACAGAGACAACGAAATGCAGTTGGTATCTCCGAAGGGCGAACTTACGAATAAACAAGTAGTTGCGCGGTAGTATGAGTATATACATCTATACATATACAGTGGTATCCGTGCAATTTGCTGGTGATTGGATGGATGGGGGGGGTGGGGTGAGGGGTGGAGACAGGCAGTCATTGAGGTGCAGCGTTGAGAAGTGCGACAGCCGCAGGAAAGAAGCTGTTCTTGAGCCAACGGAGGGACCTGTAGCGTCTCCCAGATGGGAGGAGGGTAAACAGTCTATGGTTGGGGTGTGAGCTGTCCCTGGCGATGCTGTGCTCCCTGCGCAGGCATCGTTTGCTATGGACAGACTGAATGGAGGGGAGTGAGGAGCCTGTGATGCGTGGGCCGATCTTCACCACCCTCTGCAGAGCTTTCCAGTCGGCGACAGAGCTGTTACCATACCATACTGTGATGCAGTTGGTAAGGATGCTTTCGATCGTGCAGCGGTAGAAGTTCACCAGAATCTGGGGAGACAGGTGGACCTTCTTAAGTCTCCTCAGGAAGAAGAGACGCTGGTGAGCCTTCTTGATCAGCGAGGATGTGTTGTGGGTCCAGGAGAGGTCATCGGAGATGTTGACCCCCAGGAACCTGAAGCTGGAGACGCGTTCCACCTCCGTCCCGTTGATATGGATGGGGTTGTGCGTGCAGCATCTCGATCTCCTGAAGTCCACAATGAGCTCCTTGGTCTTCTTGGAGTTGAGGGCCAGGTTATTGTCGGCACACCATGCTGTTAGGAGCTGAACCTCCTCCCTGTAGGCCGACTCATCATTGTCGCTGATGAGGCCAATCACCGTCGTGTCATCTTCATACTTGATGATGGTGTTGGTACCATGTACAGGTATGCAGTCGTAGGTGAAGAGGGAGTAGAGGAGGAGGCTCAGCACGCAGCCCTGGGGTGCGCCAGTGTTCAGGGTGAGGGTAGAAGAGGAGTGGTTATCCAACCTAACAGACTGTGGTCTGTTGGTTAGAAAGTCCAGTAACCAATTGCAGACGGAGGGGTTGATGCCTAGGTCATCGAGTTTGGCGAATAAATTTAGAGGGGATAATGGTGTTGAATGCTGAGCTGTAGTCAATGAACAGCATTCTCACATTAGTGTTTCTGTTGTCGAGCTGGGCGAGGGAGGAGTGGAGTGCCGTTGAGATGGCATCCTCCGTGCTCCTGTTCTTGCGGTATGCAAACTGGTAGGGGTCCAGAGTGGGAGGTAGGCAGCATTTGAGGTGTGCCATGACCAGCCTTTCAAAGCACTTGGCGATGATAGGGGTGAGTGCAACTGGGCGGAAGTCGTTGAGGCTCGCCGCAGTGGAGTGTTTTGGCACTGGCACGATAAAGGTAGTTTTAAGGCACGTGGGGACAACTGCATGGGCAAGCGACAGGAGAAAGATGTCAGTCCGGATGTCTGTCAGCTGTGTAGCACAGGTCCTGAGGACGCGCCCGGGGATGCCATCAGGGCCGGCAGCCTTACGTACATTGATTCTACTCAGTGCCACATGCACGTCGTAGGGGTTGAGTGTGAGGGGCTGGTGGTCATCGGGGAGCACAGCCTTGATGGCCAACTCTTGGTTGTCCCTTTCAAAGCGGCCATAAAAGTGATTGAGTTCCTCGAGGAAGGATGCGTCGCTGGAAGTGGGGGTGGAGTTGGTGGCTCTGTGTTCAGTGATGGCCTGGATGCCATGCCACATGCTTCGGGGGTCGGAGTTGCTGTCGAAGTGCTCCTCAATCCGCAGCTTGTATTTGTGTTTGGCGTTCTTGATGCCCCTCTTCAGATTGGCCCTCGATGAACTATAGGCACGGGCATCACCTGACCTGAAAGCCGAGTCCCTTGCTTACAGCAGTAGCCTGACCTCGCTGTTCATCCATGGCTTCTGATTCCGGTATGTGGTGATTTGTTTGAGAGTGGTGACACTGTTGATGGAGGAGTTGATGAAGTCCAGGACAGAGGAAGCATAGGCGTCAATGACAGTATGGGAGTCAAGGCAAAAATAGGCAACGCTTCCGGCCGAAACCCTATTGATAAGAGCTTGAAAAATAGTTTAATTCAATATATTTTGGCGGTCAGTGTGATGCTGTTAGAGCCTACTGGCGGGGGAGGGGACAATTCCAGAAAAAAGCAAACTACTTGGAGGAGACTGATTCGAATTCATCAGAGGGAACCATGAGCCACTTGGAAGATGAATCGATCAACAAGTTGACAAACCTCGACCCGCATACAGCCACTTTGATAGTGAACGGCAGGGAGGTACAACTAGAAGCTGACACTGGAAGTCCATGGACTATTGTACCAGACGAAGTCTTCAAATAACTCAGTTAGGACCCAGACTAGATCCCTGTTGCCTCAAGCTGAAATCCTACACAGGCGAGAATGTTGACATCTACGGACAAGCAGCGGTACAGTGTACAGCTCGAACATCACAGGAGGCCAGAAACGCTGACCCTAGTGGTAGTAAAGAAAGGTGCAAGCCTATTAGGAAGAGACTGGTTGTGGAAGTACCCTGGATTGCTGTTAAATCTAGCCAGCTAGAACACGCGGGATCCAAGCCTAAGTCCACCGAGTAGTATACACAGTCTGCAAGATGCCATGAACACAGTACTTAACAAACATGCTAAACTGTTTGATAACAGCACCCATGGAGTACTGAAGGAATACCAAGCCAAAGTGTATCCACAAGACGAAAACAGTGGAGCAAAGTTTTACAGCTCCTGTTTCATATGTTGCTAGAAAGCAGATTGATGCCGCATTGGATGACTTGCTGCATGATGGTATTATCAAGCCTGTGAAGACAGCAGCTTTCCCATGCCCGATCATAGCTGTTCTGAAACTGAATGGGAGCATGAGAGTCTGCGGCAATTACAAGCTCACAGCAAATAAGGTGCTGAAAGGTGAACAGTATCCTCTTCCAACTTTGGAGGATCACCTGCAGGAACTAGAAGGAGGAGAAAAGTTCTCTAAATTAGACCTCTCCCATGCCTATCATCAGAGTTAGACCCTGAAGCTCGTAAGTTCACCACAATCAATACGCACAAAGGTCTCTTTGTGTATACCAGAGTACCTTTTGGGATATCCAGCGTACCAGCCATTTTCCAGAGACCAATGGAGAGCCTGCTAGCAGATATTCCCATGTGCAAGCCGTATCGGATCATCATCAGCGGAAAGACTGACGAAGAGCACCTCAGGAACCTGGAAGTGGTCCTGTCAAGACTAGAAACCAGTGGGTTACATCTGAAGAAGGAGAAGTGTGCACTGATGCAAGAGTCAGTCGACTATCTCGGACATCAACTGAACAAGTATGGTCTTCATCCTCTTCAAGACAAAGTTGATGCGGTGCGGGAAGGAAAGCGGCCTGTGAACCAAAGCCAACTCCAGGCATACCTAGGCTTACTTGGGTATTACATTAAGTTTATACCTAACCTGTCAAAGGAGATTGCACCGTTGACTCTAATGCTGAAGGATGAGTACAGATCAGCAGATTCAAAGAGTGGGTGGAGAAGCAGCGAGCCTGATCCCAAGTTCAAATGCGTAAAGGAGCAAGAGCAGGCATTCCAGAGATCCAAGCGTCTTCTTCAGAGTGATGTGTGCTGACGCATTGTGATCCAACTAAACCCATCCTGCTCCAAACGGATGCAAGCCCCTATGGCTTAGGTGCTGTGATAAGCCATGTGGATTCAGATGGACAAGAACGTCCAATAGCTTTTGCCTCACGCACTCTCAAGCCCAGCGAAGTGAACTATGCACAATATGAAAAGGAGGGTTTATCCATAATCTTCGGACTGAAGAAGTTCCACAAGCAGTTACATGGGAGGTTTTTCACCATTGTGACTGATCACAAGCTTCTGATGGGACTCTTTGGAGACCACAAGCCTGCCAGCCCAATGGCCTCTGCCCGTGTAGCAAGATGGCATATGATCCTGTCGGCCTACAGTTACAAAATAGTCCGAGAAGGCAAGAAACACCAGAATGCAGACGCGTTGTCACGCTTGCCGATCCACGAAGAAGACTCTTCATGGAATCATCCTGAACTCGCGGAGCATGGTGAAGCACCGGAGGCACGCATCAACATGCTCACCGTTCTGGACACATGCCCTGTTGATGCACAGGAAGTGAAGAGAGCCACCAAAAAGGACAGAGTTTTGTCAAAGGTGAAGAACAACATCATGAAAGGGTGGCCAAGTGCAAGGAATCTTCCAGAAGAAGTAAAGCCCTTTGCCAGCAAGAAAGAAGAGCTGCCAGTGGAGGATGTCATAATCCTGTGGGGACCACGAGTGGTCATCCCAGATAATCTGGGGATGAGGACTAGAACCCTTGAAGAACACGCACCCTGGCAAATGAAGGCATTGGCAAGATCATACGTCTGGTGGCCAGGAATCAACAAAGAGTTGGAACAACAAGTGAGTAGTTGTCCAAGCTGTCAGCAGAGTCAACATAGTCCTGTTGCAACCCAAATGCATCCATGGGAGTTTCCTGAGAAACCGTGGATGAGGATTCACTGTGACTATGCCAGCCTCAACGATGCGAATTTGCTGATTGTGGTCGTTGCTCACAGCAAATGGATTGAAGCCATTCGGGTGTGACACGCAACGGCAACAGCAACAGTGATTGCCCTGAGACGGTTGTTTGCCACTCATGGGTTGCCGGAAACGGTGGTCACAGATAACGGTACGCAATTTGTGTCTGAAGAATTTGCCAGATTCCTCAGCAGCAACAACATCTGCCTCATTCAATCGTCACCCAAACACCCGTCCAGCAACGGACTAGCCAAAAGAGGTGTACAAACGATGAAAGCAGGTGTGAAGAAAGGAAAAGGATCAGACCTGGAACTAAAGATCCTGAAGTTCTTGCTGACGTACCGAATCACACCTCAAGAAACGACTGGAAAGTCACCCAGTGAACTGATGTTCAGACGAAAGATCCGCACTAACCTTGACAGTCTGCAACCCGATCTAAGCAAACCTGTCCGAAGGAAGCAAGCCTCAATGAAACAGACAGCAGATTGAGGAAGCAAGAAACGAGTCTTTGAGTTGAATGATCATGTCATGGTCAAGAACTTCACATCAGGTCCTACTTGGAATGATAGCAGAAGTCATCAGTGAAGTCATGTGCAATGTAAAGTTGAGTGAGGGAAGAGTCGTTCGTCGTCATGTAGATCAAATGAGAGTATACTTGCCAAAAGATGACGAGCACACTGACTTCCAGCAAGGAGAAGTGGTTCAACCAAGTGAGGAGTCACTGATAGTTCTGCTTACTCCAACTGCAGGTGTAGATTCTGAAAGAACTTCAGAGAATGACGAACCTTTCATCCACAGTGATAACACAACATCACAACCAGAGCCTGATATCTCAGATAAAATGGCGTAAACATCAGGTCTTGTTTGCATAATCAAAGAAATGTTTGTGTTACAGTATGTATTTTGTGTAAAATATCATATACAGTGAAGATTGTGTTACCTGCCTCCAAGTTAAAGGGGGAGGAGTGTTGTGTATGAGAATATGAATGGTATAATTGAATGACTTGCGTGATTGTACGCATGCGCAGTGAGACTCAAGATGGCGATTTCAACACAACAAGCATGTTAAATGACTGGTGTGTTCCGAGTCTTATTTTAAGTCAGATTCCAGCACCAATACATAACATAATTAATTAATTATTTTCAGCAACTGGACTAATCATTGCTCAAATAGCTGGGGAGTGGGAACTGAACCCACGTCAACCATCAGCTGGAGGAGTTGGATGGGCCAAATGGCCTTCTTCCATGAGCAGGAAGGAACTATAGATGCTGGTTTACACTGAAGACAGACACAAAATGCTGATGTAACTCATCTGGAGTGAGGGAATGGGTGATATTTTGGGAAGGGTCGCGACCCGAAACATCACCCATTCCTTCTCTCCAGAGATGTTGTCGGGCTTCTTCCATGTTGCAGAGGTCTCTGATTCCAAATTGTTAGTGCAAATGTTTTGTTCTTTCCAATTGGTGTGTAGGAATGCTTTGACCATCCAGATCTGACAATGCCACTGTAAGAATGATTATTATTATCACCAGTCTGCTTGCCCGAATCAAAATGATGAGGAGACACAAGAGAATGCAGACAATTGAAAAGTATAGCACAGGAACAGGCCCACGATGTCGGTGCCGAACATAATGCCCAGATAAACCAATCTCATCTGCCTCCACATGATCCATAACCCTCCACTCTCTGCATATCCATGTACCTATATAAAAGCCTCTTTTTACCATCTTTCCTTGGTGCACTAATCACCCACTGGGCCCTGTCTCACCTCTTTCCCATTCCTCATTTTGCACTGGTTATCTCTGCCCGTCGAAATCTGACTATGCCATTATAAGAAGAATTATTATATCACCAGTGTATGTCCGAGTTAGAAGGATAAGATGCACAGGGGACTAGATGCTTCAACTTCACCTTCACCTGCCCAGAGTCCGCGTGCCTCAGTCACCTTAAACTCATGTTCACTAGCTCTAGACTCCTCTGCCTCCTTAAAAAATATATTGTCTATCTTATCTATGCCCCCTCAAAATGTTATAAACCTCCTTAAGGTCACCACTCAACCTCCTACATTCCAACTAGAGTAACTCCAGCCTCTCCATTCTCTCCTTATATCTTCAGCCCTCCATTCCAGTCAACATCTTAATTACCAAACGCAGAGTACTGGACGGTCTTAGCGGATCACTCAGCATCTGGGGAGGGAATGGATAGATGATGATTCGAATTGAGACCCTTCAGTCTGAGGAAGGGTCCCCACCTGAAACAATGTCTGTCCATTCTGTCCCCAAATGCTGCCTGACCTGCTGAGTTCCTACAGCCAAAGATACAGTTCCAACAGCCTTTGTGTTTTGCCTGAAATTCCAGCATCTGTAATTTCTTATCAACATTTGACGAGTCACCTCTTCACACCCTATATTGCTACCACATTCAATATCTTTTGTATAAAATTACAAGTATAAAAAATATTCTCGCTGATTCGGATGGAGGAAGAGAATCATTCCTCTTATCCCGCTCCTATAGATATTCCTCATTCAACATCACTGCAACAGAATGCCTAATCATGATCATATTGTTGCTTGTGGAAGCTTGCTGTGTGTAAATTGAATAGCTTTTCTTCCTTCAGCTGGGGATAGTGTAGAGGGCTATGAACAGTTGCTACGGCAAAATATAACAATAAAATAATCCAATAATTACACTTCTGTGTAAATAATGTAAGGAGCGGGTGGTATTCATACTTGACAAAAACCAATAATGCTATGAAGATTTCTGAACCCATTGCTAGATTCACATAAGATTGCAGCTCCAACTTTTGTCCAAGGATGCCAACCTGATTTCTAGGTGGATTATGTTAAATATACTGCACAATATGGCACACAAACATGCTACATTTTTCACGCTATGAGAAAGCATAGATTTCAGAATGCAGGTGAAATGCTTCCAGCAGAGGGTGCACGTAACCAAAAGAACTTTCCAGAAGCTTCAGCATTGCAGTCGCTCATCGGAAGCCAATGTGAGAACAGAATACCATTGCAAGGGGACAGAGTTCCCAGGGAGAAAGGAAATGGATTTCAGTTGGCATAGTAACAATCACATTATCTGATTAACCTTGTCTGGGAAACAGGTAGAGACAGACATGGTTTATGACTGATGATCAAACTCCAGTATCATGTTGATAGAGCTTAAGCCTTTGAGAGTCACGAACCATAGACTCATTCATATATTGAGGCCATTTGGCTCATTGTATCTATGCTACTTCTTTGAAAGGACTGTCCAATGAACCCAACTGTCTCTAACCCTTTCCCACAACTCTGCAAATTGTTCTTCATTTATGAACGGCAAATCTAGCTGAAGGAGTCAACAGGATGGCTCGAGTCAAATCAAAGAGGCCCAAGAAGGGAGAGGCTTGTCCGCACCAACCCTAGATCACTGTCATCCTTCCAGTCGCCCAGAGGGAAATGAGTAAATGCTAGCAGTCACCTGATTAATACAAACAGGAAGTGCAGCCTGACTGGTTATCCCTGTTGCGGCTTGGGTTTTGCTTCAAGGCAAAGTACATGGCGACTAACTGGGGAGAAAGGGTTGGGAGAAAGAGCAAAATTGAAAGATATAATTAGATATTCACACAGGCACAATGGATCAATTCTTTCTATGCCATTTGAATTTATGATTCACCATATGCCCTTTACATTAAATTAATATAATAGTATAATCCACTCATTAAATGTCTCAAACCATTCCAGTACTTTAAACTACAGCTAGTGAAGATTTAATTAACTGATGTTGGTAATGGTCACTTGCCAATCTGCACCTCTCTATTGTTTGAATGTACTGAGGAAGTTAAACATTGATATGAAAACTATACTTGGGACAACTTGCATCATCTGACACTTGATTTCACTACTTGGGCACACTAACTGTTTCAGGCAGCAATCATAGTTGTTTGAAAACAAGTAATTATCTCAGGTCAATAGGTCCCTAGGGAGTCTTTCAAGCTCAAGGATGATTTGCTCCCACTCTAGTTTTGGATAATCGAAAGAGGCTAAAGTGTTTATGCAAGATTGCTGATTCTTCCACAAATGGAGAAAAAAAAGGTCTGTATTTTAGGATATTGTACACTTCTGCTGTTATTTGGACATTTCCACTGTGTGCTCCTGTCACTGAAACTCAAGGTTCTCAGTCCCATCCCAAATGCTGCTCAATATTAAGCAGGGTTCCCATCGGTGATTGTGAATGTTACATTTCTTGAAGGTGGCTTGAAGAACATCTTTGAAGCGCTTTCTCTGCCTACCTGGGAATGTCTGCCTGTTACAGAACTCAAGGTAGAATGATTGCTTTTGAAAGACTGGTGACAGACATATCCACAATGCATCTCATTCAATGAAGGTTGTTGAATATGACCAGGCCTCGCTGCTGAGTACATCAACCTTGCTTCACCTCTCCTGCCAAATGACTTGCAGGATTTTGTGGACATAATAATGGCATTATTTCTCCATTTCCGGAGGTCTCTACTGTCGGTTGGGATTGACCCCAAAGCAGCAATGATTACTACTGATCCATAGGCCAGGAGCTTGAGATTTTGGCCGTTGTTCACCCTTCATCAGCCAAGGGATGACTATTGCACTGCAGGTGATGAATTTGGTTATTAATTCCTTCACCATGAAAAAGAAATGTAACACTCAAAATGGAGAAGCATTTTGGATGATCCAAAGAACCATGTGCTTTGATGAAGGTCTTGGGATGAACATTAATTTACAGTTTCAAGCTGCCGATGATGATTGGTTATTGGAGGGAGCAATGATTATAATGTAGCAAAGCAAGATTAGTAGTGGACCTTTGTCTTCTGGATGTTTTGTGTGAGGACCATCTTTTCACTAAATTGAAGGAGTCAATAATGTGGAGCATGTTTTCTAAAGTTGGACTATCTTGACTTTGAAGAAGAGGCAACGGAAATTGAACAGTTTTCTGCTCCAAATGTAGAGCAACACTCCAGTTGGAGGTGAAGTGCCAGCGTTTCAATGAGGAAGTTTGATAGATCACCGATTCTTTATGATTGGGCAGCAGATGTTGGATCTAATGGCTTTTGGAAGGCGGTGTTAAATGTTTATACAGTATCAAAAAAGATTTTATGGTTGGAGCTGTCTTCTGCATTTTTCATTGCTTTCTCACATGCAACAATATGTTCTTAGGATTTCTTGATGGAAATTTGCTATTATGACTCCTCAGCTGATATGAGGGGACAGATGAGGAGGACCCTTGTGAGGACTTTCCCTGCATCAGATAACCGGAAGACTCTACTATAATTATCGTAATCAGGCCTCCATTCTTGAGGAACACCAGGTTGCAGATACTACAATCTGAAGCCAGAAAAAGGAGGGAAGCTGGAGGAAATTAGTGGGTCAGGCAGCATCTGTGGAAGGAAATAGATAGTCGGCATTTTGGATCGAAGGCTTTTCATCAAGACAGTGGCTATGATCATAGCATCTCTAAGGTTCTCTTGCGTTCTCTTATCATCTTATATGTGGGAAATTAGATTATGAATTAGTGCCAAAAGTACTTCTCCGCCATGTTTTAATACATCTCAATGGGATTTTGTCGCTCCAGAGGCCTTGTACAACAAAAGATTCCCACATTTGTCATTCAGAAGATAGATTTAGGAATCTTCCCCAGACTGGATGAAGAAGCAAATTAATTGCTTGAAGATGGCAAAAGCAAACTCAGTTGAAATTATATAAAATAACATGTGACTTTGTATCACTATAAATGACAGGCAAAGTAACAGACAAAGATATTTGTTTAAGAAGGAACTGCAGATGCTGGAACAATCGAAAGTAGACAAAAATGCTGGAGAAAATGCTGGGTGAGGCAGCATCTATGGAGCGAAGGAATGGGTGACGTTTCGGGTCGAGACCCTTCTTCAGAACAACGATATTATGTTCATTGCTCATGATTCTGCTATTGGTATGAACTGCAGATAAGAGTTCAACTGAAATATGAGTCCTAAAGTACTTAATCTTGCATTATCTACAGTTCATACCAATACTAGAATGATGAGCAATGGACAAAATATCGTTGTCAAAATACTTTACCTGTCATTTAGCAAGATGAAGTACTTTAGGACTCATATCTCATTGTGGATTTGGTAGTTTTAGGTTAATGGGCCTGCTGTCAAACACGATTACCCACTCAGTTTCTACTTTGCACTTTGAAGTTACATCTCTGTGAATTCACTAAAGTCCACAACCATAACACATATTCTTAGTTCTATTTATTATAACTACCTCACCATTATTAATCGAGAAACAATATTAATGTTCATTAATATTAAATAAAATCATCTTTTGTATAATAGGCATGAATAGATCTGTAAGGCAAAATGGCCTATTTTGGGGCTACTCATTCTTTGCAATATTTTGAAAATTATGCTTCCGGCTGGAATAACCATCCTCTAATTCAAGGAGCACATGCCAAATCGAGCTCACCCACCTGCTGCTAATTGACATCAAATCAGCAGTTGAACCTAATGCTTCTGTTCATTTGTTATGGTTCTTCAGCCACTGTCTAGAGCAGCAAAAAGATTTGAAAAGCCTTTAATTACCTGTTGACGTTTTGTTTGAAACTACCAAGGATAAATGTGTGTTGCTGCACCAAATGAAACAGTCAAATGTTTTTCCTTCCTAGTCTCAGGTCTCCGACTCCCTTGATGATTCAGTGCAATAGAGTGAAGTTTTGATGATATTTACTTTATGACTTCCTTAGTTTGTACTCACATTTATTGGCCTCTGGCTTCCAATCCCGTTCAAATAACTTTTCACACTCCAGGCTAGTACCTTTCTCTTAATAACTATTGAGGAAGTGAAAAAGTTAAACAATCCCTAACAAAAGCTCAGGATAATGTCCAGAATATATCCAGGAGGTCCTGCAAGCTACAGTCAAAGTCTTTAACTATAGTCAGGCACGTTTTAACCTTGATTGGCTTATTCCTACCTAGTTCAGACTTGCCTGTTTGATCATTTGGCTGTTTTCATGGAATTCCTTTGAGGCAGCTCTGAATGGTATGTGGGTAATGTATCGACAAGTCTACACTGAACAAATGCCTAAAAAATAACTCACTTACGTTGTTGGACAGCAAAGCAACTGATTCCAGCCCCAGACAAAAAGTATCTTACTGGGAAACAGTCCATTTGTTGATAGACACAAAATGCTGAACTAACTCAGCGGGACAGGCAGCATCTCTGGATAGAAGAAATGGGTGATGTTTCGGGTCTCGATCCAAAACATCACCCATTCCTTCAATCCAGAAATGCTACCTGTCCCGCTGAGTTACTTCAGCATTTTGTGTCTATCATCGATGTAAACCAGCATCTGAGTTCCTTCCTAAACAGTACACTTGTTTTCCACTTAGCTTGTTGCAATCATCAATATTGTTGCGTAAACTAAATAAAAATGAAACATGTTATTTTGCTAAGTGGAAAGTCCCTAGAAATTCTCCCTATGCGATTTAAACTCCTTGTGCTATCCTTCAGGGAATAAGGTAGTATTGTAGTTAACTTGGAATCACAAGGAACTGCAGATGCTGGAATCTTGAGCAAAACACAAAGTGCTGAATTAACAGGTCAGGCAGTATCTGTGGACAGAAATGGATAGCGACATTTTGAGTCGGGATCCTTCTACAAAGATCCTGAGTCTGACCCTGATAATAAATGGTCAATGACACCCACATCTCTTGAATAAATAAATGTTATTTTAAATGTGATGTCATTCCATGACCCCATCTGCTTTCAGTTGGGGCAAATGATCCAAGGGCAGTATTTTCCCTTAGTTTTCCAACCAATACTTTCACCTTCAAAATAACCTTTATCATATTTATGGGAGCTTGCTATCCATAATGTGACTACCTAGATGACCTAATTATGTAATTGACCATTAATTAAAAAATCTTGGTTGATAGTAAACATTTTTGGGGTGATGTGACAAGTGCTATATAAATGCAAATTGTTCACTTTTGTGAAAACAATACTCAATAATTGTCAGCTATTCAATACATCCATAAGCTTCTTTCGAAATAGTTTATTCTATGTTTCTGGATTTTTTTAAAACTTGACCTATGAATTCAACATTAATTTTTCAAAACACATTATTATGTAACTGTTGCCTGTCCAAAGCCAAGATCCAGTTGTTCAGGCACCATGATAACATAACTGTTCCAATAGTAGAGATTTTGAGGGGTTAGGACTACAATGACACATACCTCAATTGAGATGTCTCTGGTGCAGACTTTCCAAAACTCCTGTCTAACTTGGAGATGTCTGCTTGGCTTTGTTTCAAACACATTAACATCCCCTATTAATTACATGCTGGATCTCAACAATAACCATGTAACCATATAACAATTACAGCACGGAAACAGGCCATCTCGGCCCTTCTAGTCCATGCCGAACACTTACTCTCACCTAGTCCCATCTACCTAATATAATATTGATTATGTTAAGTTATAGGAAGGCTTGTATTACAAGGATAGGAGCATTTTACCATCCAATGAATTCTAATAACCACTTCCAAGGAAATGCAAGCACAATTTACATAATTTCTTCTTAGGAATTAGCCCTTGCAACCCTAATAATATTCTGATGAATCCGGCAGACAGTTAACATATCTTTCTTTTGGTTCGATACTCAGCAGAGTACAGAGTATTCCAAATATAAGATAGACACAAAATGCTGGAGTAACTCAGCGGGACAGGCAGCATCTCTGGGGAGAAGGAATGGGTGACGTTTCGGGTCGAGACCTTTCTTCAGTCTTAAGAAGGGTCTTGAACTGAAACGTCATCCATTCCATCTCCCCAGAGATGCTGTCTGTCCCTCTGAGTTACTCCAGCGACCTGTGCCTTCCATAAGTTAGACCTTCTCTGTCTCATGTGGGCACAGTAAGTAGTCACATCTTAGGCAGGTGGAAAAGACTGACAACTGCTATTTATACAGTTAATGGCAAGATCCTTAACAGCATTGATGTGCAGAGGGATCTTGGAGTTCAAGCTCATAGCTCACTGAAGGCGGCAGCACAAGTAGATAGGGTGGTTAAGAAGGCGTATGTTATGCTTTGCCTTCTTTGCTAGGGGCATTGAATATATGAGTCAGGAAGCTATGATACAGCTCTATAGGACTTTGGTTGGACCATGTTTGGAGTATTACGTGCGGTTCTGGTCACCCCCTTGCAGAAAAGATGCGGAGGCTTTTGAAAGGGTGCTGAGGATGTTTACCAGAATTGTGCCTGGATTAGAGGATTTCAGCTACACGGAGAGTTTCGATAGACTTGGATTGTTTTTTATGGAGATTGTGGGATGACATTTTAGAAGTATACAAAATTATGAGAGGCATAGATAGGATAGACAGTCAGAATCTTTTTCCCAGAGTACATCACTAGAGGTTCTAGCAATAACGCGAAAGAGGGAAAATATAATGGAGATGTGCAGGCTGTTTTTTTAAACAAAAGGGGCCTGTGGTGATGGAGGAGGCAGATACGATAGTGCTGTTTAAGCTTTTTAGATAGGCACTTGGAAGTGCCTATGGGATATGGATCATGTACAGGCAAATGAGATTAGTTCTAGTTGTCATCGTGTTTAGCACCAACATTGTGGGCTGAAGGGCCTGTTCCTGTGCTGTACTGTTCCAACTGCTGATGGAAACAACATTTCAGCAGTATGGATGTCCTGCAAATATTTCCTCAGCTTCTTTTGAGTCAGTTGTTTCCATAAGCAGCTGCAGGACAAATTCTGGAAATACTCCACAGGTCGGATAGGCATCTGTGGAAAGAGGAAAAAAGGTAATGATTAAGGTTGAAGATCTCTTTTCAAAACCAGGAAAGAAGGAATAAAAGTTAACTTTCAGTTGCAAAGAGGATAAGGGACAGATGAATACCACAAAGGAATTATCTTTGATATGGTGAGGCCACTGCATGAAGTCACCCAGTTGATACCCAGTGCAGGAAGTTAATGAGTGAGAAAGTTAACAAAGGAACAAAATAAGTTATTAAATAAATAGACAAGGAAAAAAAAAACACTCAAAGATGTGAAATGCATAACTGTAACAAATGCTCAAACAGCATTAGTGGAGTGAACACTAATCTGATATGCAGATAGATGACCTACGGCTAAACATGCCAGATCTGGTACAGAGAGTAGACACAAAATGCTGGAGTAACTCAGCGGGACAGGCAGCATCTCTAGAGAGAAGGAATGGGTGACGTTTCGGGTTGAGACCCTTCTTCAGACTGATCAGAGAAAGTGAGTTTGCTGAAAATGTAGAATTTGATAATGAATCCAAAAGGCAGCAATACAGAAGATGGGGTACTGTTCCCAAGTTTACATTATAACAGGGCAGGAGGCCACAATAGGGCAGAGTGGGAATTGTGGTAGAGAATTGTGAGGGAAAAAAGAAAACTCAGTCACCGTTGTGGCGAATGCAGGTATTCTGCAAAGCAATCACCATATCTGAGGTTTTGTGTAAAGGAGACCACCTTGAGAGCACTGAATGGAATATATTACCTTAGAGGAAGTGCAAGTGGATCATTCTTTCAGCTGCAGGGAATGTTTGAATGGTAGAAAGAGAAAAGATAAAAGAACAGGTGTGGCACCTGGTGCAGTTGCATGGAAAAGTGCCAAAGCAACCTGGGCGGAGTACTATTACACCAAAACCAGTGTCCAGGTGCTAGACTTACATTGCATTTGAATCAGCAGGATTTGGAATACTGGAAAATATTTGTCTCTTTGTGTAATACATCACGTCTCGGTGTTATTGAATAACTATGAACATCCAACTTAGGTAGATGTTTGTGTTCAGTGGGTCAAAGAGGGTCTAATCACGGCTGGTAAGTAATGCCATCAAAACAAGCAACAATAGTGTATGAAAAGCAAAAGGAAATGGACGCAGGAAATCTAAATGAGGAAGAGAAAAGAGTGTGATGAAATACCTGGCAAGATAGGCTGCATCTGTAGAGAGAGTAAACTTCACACAAAAGGTGGTGGGTGTATGGAACAAGCTGCTAGAGGAGGTAGTTGTGGCAGGGACTATCCCAACATTTAAGAAACAGACAGGTTTGGAGGGATATGGACCAAGCGCAGGCAGGAGGGACTAGTGTAGCTGGGACATGTTGGCCAGTGTGGGGAAGTTGGGCCGAAGGACCTGTTTCCACGCTGTATCACTATGACTCTAAAGGCTGCATCTGGAGAGAGAATAAACTGGGTAAATGTTACAAATAGATGAGCTTTCATTACATAATTCTGATACAGTCTTGAAATTGTGACTATCTGAAATTGCTGATTTCAGTGATGAATCCTGAGGGCTTTACTGTTCCAGGTCAAAAGATCATACATTGTTTCTGAAGCTTACATTTTACTGGAAGAGGGTACAAAACTAAAGACAGAGAGGGCAATGTGGGAGTGGGATGGGGAATTAAAGTGATAGGCAGCTGGAAGCTCAGGGTCACCTTTGCAGATTAAATAAAGCTGTGTTTCATAAAGTGGTTTGATTAAGGGCAGGTTTCAAGGTAAGAGGAGTGAGTTTTGGTGGAGATGGAAGAATGAAGCTGGATGTTGCCAAAATGATCCCTTAGGTTGCTGAAAGGTGAGAGAATGGGAAGATGCATCCAGCAGTGGCTTTCAGTAGCATAAATAATCGAGGAAATGTGTTAAATATAGAGGCTGGTGGGTGGATGTTGAGGACAAAGAGATCCCTACATTTTTGTTGCGTGGGAGGAGAGGAGGTTAAGAACAGAATTGTGGGAAATGGAACAAATGTGATTGAGAGCCCTGTTAATTATGAAGAGGAGTCACAGCACCATTGACAATTAAGAATAAAGGAAAACATCATTATTTTTAATTGATGTCTAGCTGCATGAGGAGAGATGTGTAATGCCATAGCAATACTCTGGGTGATGTGTGTTTCTGCTGCCTATGCCAATTTGGAATTAAAATATTGACCATAACTTTGTCAAATTATAATATAAAATTATAATATAATATAAAACTCAACTGGTTACTCTCAGTTCTTCATGGTGCACGCTGTTCCTGTGAGAAGTGTCGATATAAGATTTCACTCTCGCACCATTATGTAAGCATGCTCCTCTCTGACCCAGCAAGCCCCACAAATGTGTCAAGCAGAAGTAAGAGTTCCTTCAACACATCGTACATGCAAGGAAGTGTAGATGCTAGTTTACAAACTACTGAGGGAAAAGTCCCGACCCGAAATGTCACCTATCTATGTTCTGCAGAGATGCTGCCTGACTCATTGAGTTACTACAGCACTGTATGTCCTTTCCTTCACTGCAAAACTGAATGCTTTAAGAAAAAGGTGACTCACATCACCTACTCAAAGATAAATATAGTTAGCCAATAAATGTTAGGTTATTCAAGCAGTGATCATCCAGCCTTTGCCATTACCTCGAATTAATGATAAAAATGAATCCTAATAAAGTACTTAACAGCTTGAAAGAACAGAAGGTTTTTGTTAAAATGTTGCAACTGTATGAGTGTTATAAAGCTGTCATCTCTTTATGAAGCAAATAGTTCCAGCATCAATTCATTGAATTCTGCAGCATAATTACTTTGAATGCTTGTTACAGAGATAATTAATTCAATGGAAACGTGCAATAGTGGGCTGAAATCATCTGTAAACTTTCCTGGAATGAATGAAGCTTGCAGAACATTCATTTGTTCGTTTAGTCCAACTCCCTCTTTTTGAAAAATATTACATAAATTGCATCCTGCATCCTTCCAAACGATGAATATCCCTCATAAAACATCGAACAACTTATTTTGTCAATTGTCTTAAATCTGTGTGATTTTTGATTAACAGTCCATCTTACAGAAGCAGCTTTTCCCTATCTAAATTAAGTCCCTAAAATTTTGGATTCCTCTATTGAATCTTCTCTTTTCCTCTTCATTGATTTACTTCCCCAATCTCTTCACTTTTTCCTCACTGGTATCTTGAAGTAGATGATGCAGAGTGAATTGCATAAAGAAAATTCAGCCAGCTATCAGAAATGTTGTATTCCCTCTGCACGAGTTACACAGAATTGGTCATGCATCAAACACTATTTGGTCAGTGCTATTTGGCGACCTAATTGGAGAGTTTAGGAGAGTTTGAAAAAATGACATGTTGAAGACCTCCTTCGACCATGTAGAAGACCTCCTTTTACAAGCCTTCTTCGCCTCTCTTCATCTCAGTTTATTCCTCTTATCATTTTTCCTCATGTTTATATCTAGATTCAAATGCATATATGGTATTTGCCTCAACTAATCCTCCCATTTTCTGCACCAGTCTCTATTGGCAGTATGAATGAGTATCTTAATCTCGTTCCCCTGTTCTGCTCTATTCCTTCATGTATTTCTATCATAATCACTATAACTTCATCTCAGTTTATAAGGATAAACTGAGATGAAGAGAGGTAGAGGTTTGTAAAGAACATAAACATCAGCACTGACTAAATAGTGTTTGATTTCCATCAAATCACTATAACATACTCTTTTCAAAAAGCGTTCCAGCCTATTCAATCTTACCTGAAGGGTGGAATCTCACAGTTCTGATTTTAATCTTGTGAATCACTTCTGCACCTTGTGATATATTTTGTTCAGGGGCAATCCCACTTGGGTGACATAATTGGCGCGTTTAGAAGAGTATGAAAAAATGCCATGTTGAAGACCTCCTTCGACTATGTAGAAGACCTCCTTCGACCTCCTTTGACTATATTGAAGACTAGCTTCGACTAGCTCTGACTAACTTCGGGAAAATTGGACACCGAATAGTGGAGAGTGAAGACGACCTTCTTCGATCTCCTTCGACCTCCCTTCGACTATGATGAAGACTATCTATGACTACCTTCGACTACCTTTGATTACCTTCGATTACCTACGAATAACATGACGATCTACTACGACCTACCACGACTAAATCTACGAGTAAAAAGAGTACGGATTTTTTCCATGTCGACCTTTTTTTACTCGCGGGCATTTTTTAACATATTGAAAAAAACACCGCGACCTAGCTGAGGCCTCGAGTACGCGGAGACCACTCTCACGCATGAAGAAGAGCTCCAAAGACCTCCTATGACCATGCTGTGAGTATGAGTCGAGGGCAAACTCGCCAGAACTCGTGGATTAGGTCTCCCAAGTGGGACAGGCCCTTTATGCTTTTACAATATGGACACCAGAATATGTTTCATTAAACACTGTATTTTCTAAGCTGCTAATGATGAACATTTAGACTGTAAGAGAATCAAGGGTAATACGAAATGGGCAGGAAGGTGGAATAGAAACCCACAATTATATCAGATCTGATCATATGTACATGTACTCAATAAAAGTAGCCATTTAGGAGAGATGTGGTGCCAGTTCCCATTGAACTAAGTGGCAGGGGCAGGCAAGCAGAAGCTCGTGGGTAAAAGCCCAAACATCTATTTTACTTCGGAGTCACGTGAGTGACTACGTGAAGAAGTCCCGCCTGGCACTAGAACGACATTACGTCGACGCTACGTCAGAAGCAAGAGCTGCAGAGCGCAGCTCCTCGCAGCGGCCGGAACGGACCCGCAGGTAAGTAGCAAAGAAAGTGGGGACGTTCTAAAAAAGATATTACGCTGGTAAAACCAGCAAAAGAGAAAGTAAAAGTAAAAATCAGAGTCACGCTGGCGTAATGATTGAGCCAGATAACAAAAAAGAAAAATGGAGAAGTCTCAAAGGAAAATTTCGCGGGTAAAAAGATTGTCCCGGGGAGAAGCTAAAGAGTCGGGACAAGAGATTAGTGCGGATCCGGTTCCGATACCGGTGGCCGCTGATTCACCCGTTAGTGAGACTATAATTTCTCCAGAAATGCAAACCACGGAGGAATATGTTCCAAGAAAAAGTAAAAAGAAATCCGTGAGGCCCGTGGTTTCTGATAATGACTCTGATAATGAAAGTCCTCCGGATAATAAAGCTATATGGCTTAAAATGGAACATATGGAGAAAGTACTCCATAATATAATGAGACAAGGGTCACAGTACCCAGAAGTTTCACAAAAGGACCCTGAGGGGTATGAATATACTGAATATGGCTATGTGCCAAATTGGGAATTTGAAACTCCAGACCCAGGATTATGGGCGGAGGAAGTCTCATTGGATATAATTCCAAGTGTATCAGGGCTGCAGAAGACAGACCCTGCAAGTGGTGATGTGGATTATGAGTGCACACCACAAATTAAAAAGAAAAGGCCAGATGTGCCTGATATGGCAAAAGATTTTGCTATACCTGAAGGAAGTGGTGAGGCTATGGAAGAAAACCTAGCTGCCAGTATAAATTATATGGTATCTCACCAACTTCAAGATTCTGTGATGACTGAAACAGCAGAATTATATAAAACACCGGAAAATTGCACCTCATTGAAGGTACCTACGGTTAATCCATCCATATGGACGCCTTTGACTCCGGGCATGAGAGGACAAGAAATAAGATTTCAAAGAGTCCTCAAATTGATTTCAGCTGCCATTACTGCTTTTGGAAGGCAAATGGAGGGGTCGGAAATGGTTAAAATCCAAAAAGATACTTTGGGCTTATTGTGCAATTCCTTCTATGAAATTAATTGTATGAGGAAAATTGCGATTCGGCCCATATTCCATCCAAGGTTTGCAGGTCTGTGTCGATCAAGTGGTGTTCAAGCTCCTGGTTATCTATTTGGAGAGAACCTGCCTAAGCAAATAAGAGAAATGGATGAAGAGGCTAAATCTATTAGCCACATGAGACCTTTCGTGTTTGGACAAAAAAGGTATTCTTCGTCAAGAAGGGGTTTTGATTTTGGAAGCAGAGGCAGGAATATGATAAGAAAATATTACCATCCGACTCAGCCTAATGTTCACCCGTATACGGGGAGAAGGAGACCACCACGTTCATATGGAGAGGTACAAAAAATTTATTCAATTCTTAAAGAAACTGTGGACAAATCTCCAGTTGGAGGGAGATTACAAATGTTTTATAATGAATGGCTGGCTATCACATCTGATCGATTTATTTTAAAAACAGTTTTAGGAGCTACTGTAACATTTAAAGAAGGTGTTAATTCTCCGGTACAAAATAAACCCGCTTCTGGTTTCATGTTTTCTGCAATTGAAGAGGCAGAAATTAATGTGGAAATTGACAAATTGTGTAAAAAAGGTGTTATTGAAAAAACTGTTGAACATAAACATCAATTTGTGTCAAACATATTTCCAAGAAGTAAAAAAGATGGTGGTTGCAGAATTATTCTGGACCTTACAAACTTTAATAAATTTGTAGAGTATAAACATTTTAAGATGGAAACATTCAACACTACAAGACATTTGATATCAGCAGGTTGTTATATGGCTACAATTGACTTAAAGGATGCATACTATTCAGTACCAATACATCAGTTCTTTCGAAGGTATTTAAAATTTAATTGGCTGGGACAGCTGTGGCAATTCAAAGCTTTACCAAATGGGTTAAGTTCAGCTCCCAGGCTCTTTACAAAGCTGTTGAAACCAGCTTTAGCACAATTAAGAGCACAAAAGCACATTATTATGGCTTATTTGGATGATATTTTAATCATCAATGGTAACCTGGAATCAGCTGAAAAATCAGTTTCAGCAACTAAAACTTTGTTTGAGAAATTAGGTTTCTTGATTCATCCAATTAAGTCCCAGCTGCAGCCAGCACAGTCAATTAACTATTTGAGGTTTGTGATTAACTCAGTTACTATGTTAGTAACTTTGCCCACAGATAAGATTGATGATATTCTTATGACTTGTAGGGGTCTTATTCAAAAACCTTATCCCTCCCTCCGAGAAGTAGCAAAGGTTATTGGTAAATTAGTAGCAGCATTTCCTGCAGTAGAATTTGGTCCATTACATTACCAAAACCTTCAAAGGGACAAAATAAGAGCTCTAAAAAAGAGAGCAGGCCATTTTGATAGGCCTATGCAATTAACAAAAGAAGCTTTATTGGAATTACAATGGTGGATTGAAAATGTCCCACAAGCTGCTAAAAACATTTTGATATAACAACAGCCTGAAGTAATTTTACAAACAGATGCTAGTGCTCTCGGATGGGGGGCAACAGATTCATTCACCAGCTGTGGGGGCAGATGGACTGTCCAAGAGGAAATGTTTCTCCAAACATATGGTATTAACTATTTAGAATTATTGGGAGCATTTTATGGGTTAAAAGCCTATTGTTCTACAAAAAAGAATCTGCATTTACTAATTCAATTAGACAATAAAACAGCTGTTGCATATATTAATCACATGGGTGGAGTCAGATCGGTATCATGTGATTGTCTGGTCAATCAGATATGGCAGTGGTGTATTAAGCACCAAATTTGGATTTCGGCAAATTACATTCCAGGTAAAGATAATGTGGTGGCAGACAATAGGTCAAGGGTGTTTAAAGACAACACAGAATGGATGTTGAACCCAGTAATTTTCAGTAAAATTGTGATTCAATATGGGTTACCAGACATTGATTTGTTTGCATCAAGATTAAATCATCAATTGCCTAAATATGTGTCTTGGGAACCAGATCCAGATGCAGTAGCAGTAGATGCTTTTTCACTATATTGGGGGAATATGTTCTTTTATGCTTTTCCGCCATTTGCTCTGGTTCAGCAATGTCTGAAGAAAATAGAGCAAGATTCTGCCACAGGATTATTGGTAATTCCAAATTGGCCGACACAACCATGGTCCCATTGATGTTAAACATGATTAAAGAACCATATATGTCAATTCCTAGCAGCAGTGATTTATTGATAAAACCAGTAACCAAAGAAATTCATCCATTACATGCTTATATGAATTTGTTAATCTGCAGGTTTTGACCAGACCACTACAAGAGCTTGGATTGTCGGATAGAACTATGGATATTATAGTCGCATCATGGCGAGATAGCACTCAGAAACAATATATATGACACATATAAAGAAATGGGAAAATTTTTGTAGACAGTCAAATATATCCTATCATACTGTGAACATTGCAAACATATTGGAGTTCCTTGCCGAGTTGCATTTTGAACAGCACATAAGTTATAGTGCCATTAATAGTGCACGTAGTGCCTTATCATCTTATTTAGGACAAATCTCTGACCAGAAATCAATTGGATCACATCCATTAATATCCAGATTTATGAAAGGAATCTTCAACAAAAATCCACCCAAACCAAGATATACAGAAATTTGGGATGTCAGCATTGTACTTACTTTACTTAGGCAATGGACTCCAATCGAAGTTTTGTCATTGGAAATGTCAGGGATTAGCGTGCCCTGCTACGTTTACTGTATGCAACACCCTCATGAAATAAATGAAGCTTACATTGATCTGGTAGTTCTAAATCTATGGTGAGCCTTACTTCATGGTTAAAACAGGTTACTTTTAGCAGGAGTAGACGGCTATTGTGTTCTACCACTCGTGTTTTTCATGTTCCACAATGCAGGCTGCTTTGAAGTATGCCGTTCTAAAAAGCGCCAGCCGGGCCTTCTTCACGTAATCCCTCATCGTTACTCCTCATAAAATAATGATCAAACTTCGAACTGGTAAGTTCTCGTTTAATCTTACTATTTTACTTCGGAGTCACGTGAGTAAGTACGTGAAGAAGCCCCGCCAGGCACATGCCCGTCATTACGTCCGACGCATGGCGCACCGACGGGCTGGAGAGCTCAGCTCCACCAGCGGTAAGTAGTAACCCGCAGGTAAGTCAATGTTAAACCTTCCCTGCGAGTATTTTTTTAAACTCTAAGTCTGGCTCGGAGAGCCAGCTGGAGTTAATAATATGGAGGTATTGTGAATATAAACTGCTGTAGTGGAGCGGAACACGCGGGGACCGCGGTTACCGCTTATAGATCAGGTCGGGAGATAACGGCTGCGCTAAAGCCGGCTCCGCGATTACCGCTATTTAGGTCGGGTTTGGAGATAACGGCTGTGCTAATGCCGGCTCCAATACCGGCTATTGTTTCTACTGGCAGCTCAACTGCCTCCATCAGTTTCCAGTGCTTCAGGGCACTCAGGCTACTCCTCCAGGAAGGAATACTAAAACAAAGTACTCTCAGGCTCATTTTATCTCATGAGTCTGATGATGTGGAAGACTCCCCTCCTTTTAATGTAAAGGTATGGGGATGGCTCAACCAAATGGGAAAATGCTCCAAATTTAAAGAGCCATGTAAAATTTCAATCGGGGTCGAATGCCCCCAGGATTCCCCACACAGCCTCTCGCAGAGGTCCATACAGCAAAGAAGAAAACACCGCTTATGGATACCAGTGGGAATCACCCTCTCCAGCACCTTGTTTAGGGCTGGAAGAGACCTCCCTAGAGCATGTCTCGGGAGAAGCCAGGGCAGGAGGAGCTGACCCTGAAGCTGGTGTCACTGCTTTTGTGCACACACCGGAGCACACGTGCCATGCTCCAGGTGTTCCGGACTGGTGAGGCTATTGAGAAACTCTATTCGCCAATGTAAATTACATGGCTTCTCACCAGCTCCAGGATACGATCATGGAGGAGACTGCCACACGTTACAAAACACCTGTAAACTGTGCGTCACTCAAAATGCCCACCGTGAACTGGGCAAGGGCACAAATGAGTGCAACGATGCGGGGACAAGAAGTGAGATTTCAGCGCGTTCCTCAGTGGTGGCAGCAGGCATCACTGCATTTGGGAAAATGGTCCAGGGGGCACCGATGTCTGGTACTCAACAAGATATGCTGGCCTTGTTCTGCAACGCCTACTTCGAGGTCAATTGCATCAGGAAGATAGCCATCAAACCGATGTTCAACCCCGAAGTTTGCAGCTCTATATAGGTCTACAAACGTTCAAGCCCCAGATTATTTATTTGGGGTGGACCTCATCAAGCAAATCAGGGACCTCGATGATGAGGCCAAAACAATTGGTCTCAGGAAAGCATACATCCCTGCTCCCAGAACGTCATCTCGCAAGTCGGGTTCAATGCGAAGAGGGTCGGATCCAGGGGCAGGGCCAAGCAGAGTGGGGCCAATGGGGCGACGATATTACCCATTGATCCAATATCGGAAGAAAGAAGATTTCGAGGCCGACTGTCGAGGTACAGGAAATTCATTCTGTCAAGGATAAGACTTCTGGGGAACAACCTCCGGTTAGGGGTAGGTTGCAATTGGTATGATGAATGGTGCTGCATAACATCTCATCAGTTTAAACTAGACACTGTGTCAGGCTCAAATAGAATTTATGTCAGGAATTGATCCACCTGTACACAATATGCCTAATAGAGCATTGGGGGTTTTTTCTGCACCACAAACTCAGCAGGTAAAAGAAGAAATTACGGTTTTGTCCCAAAAAAAGGGGTAATTGAGAGGACGACAAACCATCCTCATCAATTTGTGTCCAATATATTCCCCAGACAGAGAAAAGATGGGGGATGTAGTGTCATTCTGAACCGAAACTGGTTAAATTCCTATGGTCAGTATAGGCATTTTAAAATGGACACCAATACTGCGAAACTGCTGTTATCACAAGGCTGTTATATGGCAACCATAGATCTAAAAGATGCATATTATTCAGTACCAATTCATCATCAGTATCGGAGATACTTGAAATTTAGTTGGATGGGACAGCTGTGGCATTTTAAAGCATTACCCAATGAGTTAACCTCAGCTCCTAGGCTGTTCAAGAAATTGTTGAAACCAGTGCTGGTGCTACTTCTGGCCCAGAATCACATAGTAATGGTTTATCTAGATGATATTTTAATCATAAGCAACAATCAGGAGACAACTGAGGAATCGGTTGCAGCAACCGAATACCAGTTTGAAAGGTTAGGGTTCCTGGTCCATCCAACCAAATCCAAGTTAGAGCCTAAAAAATTGATTATTTGGGATGTGTCATTGATTCAAGTTGATATGTCAGTGACTTTGCCTACAGCCAAGGCTGCGGAGATCAGAGAGGTCTGTACTAGTCTCGCTAAAAAACAATATCTCTCCCTCTGGGAAGTAGCCAGTGTTATTGGTAAATTGGTGGCAGCTTTCTCTGCAGTGCAGTTTGTACCACTGCACTATCAAAGTCTTCAACTAGCTAGAGAACTAGCACTTAAAGAACATGCAGGTCATTTTGATAGACCTATGCAGTTACCAACCAGAGCCATAGCTCAATTACAATGGTGGATTATCAATATTGTACAAACTACCAAAAACATTTTGGTTCATCAACCTTCAGTGCTTTTACAGACAGATGTGAGTGCTGCCGAATGGGGAGCTACGGACAGCGAGTCTAGCTGTGGTGGTAGATGGAGTGTGCAAGAGGATTTAATCCTGCACAGGCATGGTATAAATTACTTAGAATTGCTGGGCGCATTCTATGGATTAAAAGCTTATTGTTCAACAATGAATAATTTATATGTTCAACTCCAGATTGATAATACCAAGGCTGTGCCATATATCAATCACATGGCAGGAATAAGGTCAGTATCATGTGATAATCTGGCTAACCTCATGTGGCACTGGTGTATTTCCAGAAATATCTGGGTCACAGCTATCTACCAACCAGGTAGAGACAATGTGGTGGCAGACAACAGGTCACGAAAGTTCAATGACAACATAGAATGGATGTTAAATCCTGAAGTTTTAATATGATTGTCAGCCGTTATGGGTTGCCAGATATTGATCTGTTTGCATCCAGGCTAAATCACCAGTTGCCTAAATATGTTTCATGGGAACCAGATCCAGGGGCAGTAGCGGTGGATGCATTCTCGCTACATTGGGGACGTACATTCTTTAATGTTTTTCCCCATTCTGCCTGATTAGGCAATGTCTCACCAAAATAGAGCAGGACTCCGCCTCAGGCATTTTGCTGGTTCCGGACTGGCCTACACAGCCATGGTTCCCATTGGTGCTCAGAATGATGACTCAGCCATTCATGACTGTCCCCAACTGCAGTAATTTGTTGGTGCATCCAGTAACAGGAGAAAGTCATCCGTTACATGATCGTATTAATTTGTTGATCTTCAGGTTCTGACCAGACCGTTCCAAGGCTTTGGACTGTTGAATAGGACCATGGATGTCATAACTGCAGCTTGGAGAGATAGCATTAAGGAACAATATGTGTCTCATATTAAGAAATGGGAGATGTTTTGTTTACAGTCAGATATATCTTATCATACTGCATGCATACTGGATGTATTGGAGTCCCTTGCTATGTTACATTTTGATGAACACTTGAGTTATAGTACCATTAATAGTGCTCGGAGTGCTTTGTCCTTCTATTTAGGGCAGTTTCAGAACAACAACCTATCGGGTCTCATCCATTAGCATCCCGATTCATGAGAGGAATTTTTTAACAAAAATCCTCCTAAACCTAGATATACAGAAATCTGGGATGTCAGTATAGTTCTCACACTGCTTCGGCAATGGGCTCCAATTACGTCATTGTCTTTTCAGAAGTTAACACTTAAAGTGGTTAAGCTCATGGCGCTAGTATCAGCACAAAGAGTGCAAACATTGCAAAAGTTACGACTAGATAGCATGTATTCTTCTGCAGATAACATTACATTTTATGTGTATGATTTAATCAAACAAAGCAGGCCAGGAATGGCCGGAAGCAAAGTAAGTTTTAAAGCATACCCTGCTGACCAAACATTATGTATAGTTAAGCCCCTGAGTCAATATCGAGGTAACTAAGAGTCTCAGAGGCTCTGAGACAGCAATGCTCATCAGTCAAAAAAAAACTCATAAAAAGTTGTCAGTATAAACTATTTCTAGATGGTAAACCAGGTTTTGGATTTCGCTGGAGTAGACACTCATGTGTTTAAATCTTACTCCACCAGCGTGGCATCAATATCCGCAGCGAGGCCGTAGGATGGTCTAAGGAATCAAATTTTTTTTAAATTTATGATAAACCTATCCTGAAGAAGGGTCTCGACCTGAAACGTCGCCTATCTCCTTCGCTCCTTAGATGCTGCTGCACCCGCTGAATTTCTCCAGCTTTTTGTGTACCCCTGACAGGGCCAGGGTTTGGGCATGCTGTGTTGGGCCCGTTTGATTTGATTTGCTTTGTCTTTATAAATTTCATTTGTAATTTCCCCTGGGATAGAGGGGTTATTACTGTTTTGTTATTTTATAAAATGATTATTGGATAATTCGAAGCAATGTTCAATACATTATTTATTCACTACTGTGTCAACTGAAGCAGTGTGTCGTATGGAATGGATCTATGGCATGAAATCACAGAGCTTTGAAATCTTAACGTAGACACTTACGTGACTCCGAAGTTTAGTAAGATTAAGCGAGAACGTACCAGTTTGAAGTTTGATCTTTATTTTATGAGGAGTTACGATGAGGGATTACGTGCCCTCCGCTCCCGGCCCACATAATCGCAAAGATCATCTGGTAGTTCTAGTCTTCTCAGCCTTACTATATCACTTCGGCTATTGTTTCTGTGTTTTCACGCCGCTGCTTTGAAGTATGACACGCATGCGCCTGGCGGGGCTTCTTCACGTAATCCCTCATCGTAACTCCTCATAAAATAAAGATCAAACTTCAAACTGGTAAGTTCTCATTTAATCTTACTATTATTCACCACTGTCTGCAAGTGCTGCCAAATCTACCTGGGTGTGTCGTGAGGTTTCATCGCATGATCTTACTGTGTGCAATTTTGTTTGCCATGCTACAGGAAGGATGTGATTATGTTAGAAAGCATGCTGAATAGATTCACAAGAATGTTTAAAGAGAGGTTGAATAGGCAGGGACTCTTTTCCCAGGGAGGGCTGAATTTATAGATGTTAATAAGGTTTTTTTCTCAGGGTAAGTGTATCTAAAACTAGGAGACAAAGTTTTAAGATGAGGGAGGAAAGAGTTTAGGGGAATCTGAGCAGCAAGCTGCACCCACAGTGTGATGCATATATGGAACGAGCTGCCAGAGGAGGTGGTTGAGGCAGGTACAATTGCAATATTTAAAAGACATTTGGACAGGTACGATGAAAGGAAATGTTTTGGGGGATATGGGTGAAATGTAGACTGATAGGGTTAACATAAAGAGGCAAAATGTTTAAGAAGGAACTGCAGATGCTGAAAAATCGAAGGTAGACAAAAATGCTGGAGAAACTCGGCGGGTGCAGCAGCATCTATGGAGCGAAGGAAATAGGCAACGCTTCGGACTGAAGAAGGGATTTTTGGCCCGAAACGTTGCCTATTTCCTTCGCTCCATAGATGCTGCTGCACCCGCTGAGTTTCTCCAGCATTTTTGTCTAACATAAAGAGGCATGCTGGTTGGCATGGACAAGTTTGGCTGAAGAGCATATTTCCATGCAGAAAAACTCTTGTGAACTTTCTTCTTCCCCTGGCCTTGGCAGTTTAATACCCAGCAATTTTTTTTTTAACATGTCTGGTATTATCACAAATAAAAAGTACACAATTATTAAATACTCCTATTGCACTGCGCAGTGCTCTAGTTGTTTAGATTGCTGAGCAACCCCTATGGTTGGTCATCTTGATTGGGTATTTGCAAGAGGGAAGGGCACTGTTTGCACAATCTTTCCAGTTCCTGGTCTGAATGACATGCATTAAAGGTAGGCAGGTTTGCTGTCAAGTGTCCTCTACTCTAAGCCAAAGGGTGGAGTACAGGACTGGGATATTCCACATTCTGTGGGGGTGCCGTGCCTCTCAAAAGCTCAGTAGACCCGTAGCACTAAATAGAATCAGAGTTGCCACTTTAGTTGTTAAGGGGTTGCAGTAGAAAATGACTGGCTTTACTGCGTCACTGAGGTTGTGCTCCCCATCAGGTATGAGTGTACCTGTCAACTCCCTTCAGACCCCTTGCATGTTGCCAGCTAATAGGTTTCCCTGGAGGTGCGGCTCCCCAGGGCTATGTTGAGGTGTTCTGCCACTTCTGACTAAAACCTCCACCCTAAATGGCTGTACCTTATGGTTAACGGATCAACAACCGGAGCAAAGAACGTGAAGGTAGGCAAGAAAAACTAATCGGTGGTTCTTTGTGGCACAGAAACTGAGACTTTGCGAGAAAAATGTGTGGAATTTGATTGATGAAGTGGTTGAGGTTTCACTCTGTATTAGCAAAGAGAGTTGTGTCAGACTTGTACAAACCAGTACCTGCGTGTTCAGGCTGCTGTAGCCATGAGAAAAGTAATATTATTTTCATCAAAATGGAAAGAAATCTTTCGAAGGAACATTAACCCATGTAATTAACTTTAATGGTTTTATAAAGGGTAAATAGAGAGATTGTTCCCATTATTGGATGAAATGAGGACAGAATTAAATGGATATACAAAGGATATGAAGGGCTGGCAGGAATTACGAGGAATACAAGGAAATTGTTTTTTTTTTTAAACTGTGGTTACAATCTGCAGATTGCCTCCTTTGAGAGGAGTGAAAATATACTTTTCAGAAAAGAGCAGAAAAAGGTTGAGGGAAAATAATTTGCAAGCCTGTTGTGAAAGAACATGGATAGACACAAAATGCCTGAGTAACTCAGCGTGACAGGCAGCATCTCTGGAGCAAAGGAATGGGTGATGTTTCGGGTCGAGACCCTTCTTCAGATAACCAAATTGAGATGAATGATGAAGAACCAGCATAGTCTCAATGGGTCAAATGGCCTCCTGTGCCATAATGATTCTAACCTCTGAATGTGTACTTTATCAATTTCTTGCACTGTCAGCTAAAGCATTTATAATTTTTGTTGTAAGAATTGATACAAATCAATTTTGAACATCTGAACCCTGTTCCCATAAAAACACTACTTTGACAATTTCATAAGAACACCGGAAAATAGAAGCAGGATCATTCTAAGGAAGGGACCCGACCTGAAATGTTAGCTATCCATGTTTTCCAGGTGTACTGCCTGTCCCACTGAGTTACTCCAGCACTTTGTGTTTTTCCAAAATGGAAGCAGGTACAGGTCACCGGACCCCTCCACTATTTAATATGATCATAGCTGATCTATGCTGACCTTAACACCTCTTTTGTTTCAGTTTCTCACACCCCTCAATTATTTCAATTTCAAATATTTTTCCACTTCTGTCTTAAATGTATCTAATGCATCTACATCCCTTGGGGTCCCTTATTTTCTATGCACCTTTATTTTACAGCTATGTCCATTTGATCATAACTCTCCCACAGGTTTTCTGCCAGGAATCTCCATAGGCGGGAAACTGTCATAGAAAAAATGAATACGTTTATTGGCCAAGTATTCACATACAAGGAATTTGCCTTGGTGCTCCGCCCGCAAGTGACAACATGACATAGAGAGACAGTTAGGAATGAAACATGGAACATTAAACATTGAGACTGCTTAATCATCATAGAGCAGAGTTTCAAATTCTTATTGGTTTGAACTGGCCAGCATCAATAAGAAAGATGTTTTGTATACCGAGCATTCTGTACGTGGCAGCAATGACTGATCATATACCTGTTGCTATGACAATAAATGTTGAACACATACCTGTGGTATCCGGAGATAGAAATAGCCTTAATACAGAAAAACTGGACTGGTCAACGCTTACAAAGGTAGACATCCTAGCCTATTATGCCTATACAGATAAATCCGTAAGCAATATTCATCTACCTAAAGATGCAATAATATGTAGTAATGTTAACTGTAAAGATATGAAGCATAGTAGAGATATCTGCTCCATGTATTATGATATAGGAAGCGCCTTATATGTAGGCAGTAAGCCCTACTGCAAGCATAAAAATAAGACACATAACATCAGAGCTGGCTGGAATAAGTATGTAGCTGAGTATCATACTGAAGCCCGTGAAGCCACCAAAGCATGGGCTATGGCAGGTAGACCTAGACAGAGGCCTGTGTTTGAGCACAAGAAGCTCACTAATGCAAGGTGTAAGTATGCTGTTCGCTTCATCTGTAAAAATGAGCAAGCTATGAGGGCTGATTCCATGGCTAAGAAGCTGCTAAGTAACAATGCTACAGATTTTTGGAAGGAAGTGAGAGCTCTTAGCAGTTGCAAAACATCTCTACCATGTACTGTAGATGGAATCTCCGGAACGGCTAATATCGCGGAGTTATGGCGATAACATTATAGCACTTTATTCAACTGTGTCCAAGGTGACGTATAGGGTGGACAATATTGAGAGTAATGACTCGATGGTGATTATGTCACATGAGGTGTATCATGCCATGAACAAGCTGTCCAACAACAAAGCAAGTGGCTTGGATCATATCTCTGCTGAATATTTTAAGTATGCGAGTATGAGGATAGCTCCTCTCCTAGCTATTTGTTTTACTGGCTTTATGATTCATGGCATGTTACCAGACTCAATGTTGTCTGTCCTGTTAGTGCCGGTTATTAAGGACAAAGCGGGTAAAGTAGGCAGTTTAAATAATTACAGGCCCATAGCTTTAGCCAGCATATTGTCAAAAGTCTTAGAAAGAGTTCTGCTGGATAGAATACATGAGTTTGTTAACTCCACAGATAACCAGTTTGGCTTTAAAGCTAAACATGGCACTGACTTATGCATATATGCCCTAAAGGAGATTGTAAACAAATATAGATGCAAAAACTCTTCAATCCTTATGTGCTTTATTGATGCTTCCAAAGCCTTTGACCGTATTAATCACAGAAAGCTGTTTGGTAAAATGCGTCAAAGAGGGGTGCCTAAATACATTGTGAGAATACTGGCCTACTGGTATGCCCACCAGACTATGCAAATAAAATGGGGCAATAGGGTCTCAGTCCCATTTGGGGTTAGCAATGGTGTTAAACAAGGGGGAATTTTATTCCCAGTCCTTTTTAATCTATATATTGATGATCTGTCTAAACAATTGAAAGCCTGTAATACTGGGTGCGTGATTGGTAATATTTTAGTGAACCATATTATGTATGCAGATGATCTTGTGGTCTTTAGTCCATCTAGCGCTGGTCTCCAGCAGCTCCTTACTACATGTTCCGTGTATGGTTAGGAACATGACATTAAATATAATGCTAGTAAGAGTGCTGCTATGGTGTGTAGAACCAAAGAGGATAAAAGCCTAAAATATCCTGATTTTAAATTGTCTGACAACAATCTTAGTGTCTGTAATAAGATAAAATATCTGGGGCATATTATTACAGAACAAATGACAGATGATGAGGATATTTATAGGCAACGACGCATGCTGTATATACAGGCGAATATCCTCTTGTGTAAATTTGGTGCGTGTGCAGATGTGGTGAAGATGTCGCTATTTAGAGCATACTGCACACCCCTCTACACTGCGCACCTATGGTCGAACTATTTAAAGACAAGTATGCAGAGACTAAAGGTGGCATATAACGATGCCATGAGAACACTGCTAAGACAACCAAGATGGTGTAGTGCCAGTAATATGTTTGTGGCTGTAGGAGTCAGTACTTTAGAAGCTATCCTAAGACACCACATGTATAAATTCATTTGCAGGATAAATGACTCTAAAAATGTGCTTATTGTGGCCTTGACAAACATAAGGGTTAGCACTACACACTACGAATCCCAGTTGTGGAGACACTGGTATCGTTGTCTCGTTGTACAACATTGATCATTTTTTACTCTGGATTTTTAACTTAAGTATTGTGGGGTTTTTTTTTTAATATATAAATTATGATGTTTTTATGTGATTTACCATGATTTTATATATATTTATGATAGTTGCAATGCATTTTTAATGTAATGTTGCCCCTTGTCTGGACCTTGAGTCCGTAATAAAGTTATTATTATTATTATTATTATACTGCACCTACAGTATCTCTCTTCAAAACTTCCTAAAACACTTCACAGTCAATGAAGTAAAAGAGATAGACTTTGAAGTGCTGTCATTGTGATAGTAGATGAAAATCAGCATCCAATCTTTGCTGAGTGAGTTCCCACAAATAGCAATGTCATAACATATAGATAATCTGCTTTTAATCATTATGGATAAACATAGGCCAAGATGTCAAAGAATCATAACAAAATCTAGGAAAAGGCCATTTGGCCATTGCTTTTATTCCTGTTCTGCATCTCCTAACTCAAATTCCCAGTAGTCAAGTCAAGTTTATTCGTCACATACACATACGGGATGTGCAGTGAAATGAAAAAGTACCAGCACCTGATCGAACATCCCGATGTTGGGGGAGTCCAGAACCAGGGGCCACAGTTTAAGAATAAGGAGTAAGCCATTTAGAACGGAGACGAGGAAACACTTTTTCTCACAGAGAGTGGTGAGTCTGTGGAATTCTCTGCCTCAGAGGGCGGTGGAGGCAGGTTCTCTGGATGCTTTCAAGAGAGAGCTAGATAGGGCTCTTAAAAATAGCGGAGTCAGGGGATATGGGGAGAAGGCAGGAACGGAGTACTGATTGGGGATGATCAGCCATGATCACATTGTATGGCGGTGCTGGCTCGAAGGGACGAATGGCCTACTCCTGCACCTTTTGTCTATTGTCCTGCAAATCATTGCTTCCTCAGGACATGTTCACGCATGTTCTAAATGCAATGAGGACGTCTACCTATTTCTTTTCACTCTGAGGGAGCAAATTCAAGACCTCTAACACCGTCTGAATAAAAGTTCCCTCATTCCCCTCTCATTCTTTATTTCAAACAATTACCTACGAATTATTGGTTCCTCAAACAGGAAAAATATTCCTTCCTTTTTTTTCACTAGGTATGTCTGAATTAAGTCTCCACGCACCCTCTGTATCAAAACGGCCCCAGCCCATCCTCATTCTTGCCTATCATCATATAATTTTCTCTCATGAATCTCCCATGCACTCATTCCAGTGCAATCACACGTCATGGATTATATCCTGCTCTTCTCATTAAATGATGCTGTGGGAATCTTTCACCTAAGAGAGAAAACAATGCCTTGATGACACATCTGATAGATGACTCCTGCTCAACATTCCCTACTGGTGTGCCTTCCTAGGGTGGACCTTGAACCAATAATCTTATGAGGAAAGAGGCAAGATTGCTACCCTTAAGCCATGCCAGACATCAGATAAGATCGCTGTTGGGGTTAGCACTTTATATTCTGCGTGAGAGATAGAACTTAGTTAACACTGTTACAAATGAGCCATACAGTTAAACAACGCTGATTGACCTGCGCCCTCTGTTGACATTTCTACTTCCGGATTTCCAATTCAGCCTGACTGGTTAGATTTGTATATCATAGGTTAGGGCTGCATTTTGTCTTCATTAATTCTCACAAAAAATAGCAGAGAAAACATAAACAAGGGAAATTATAACCACCTAATTAGCAGATCTTAGCAAGCTGGATTGCACATTTTTACACATACTGATTATTCCCCCCCCCCCCCCCCCCCCCCGGGGTCTGAATAATTCATCTTCTGGCACTGAGATCAAATGGGTTCAAAGTTCTTATCTGCTGATTGCATTCAGCTTTTGGGAGTGCTGAATATCAGAGGCTAAGCCAACATCGTCAAACACATTTAGCATTGGAACTGAAGATATATTTATCCTCAGTGAACCTCCATTAAGCTTTTGGAGACCATTGCGTTTCACTTTGGTCTTTTGGAAATATTTCCTGTTGATTTGGAAGAGGTTTTTTTCAGTGTGATGCCGAATAAACAGTCCGGAAATCATCCACTGAATGAATAAGGAAAGATTTGAATTCTACACCACTTCTTATAACATCAAGGTACCTCATCTAGTATTGTAGTCAAAGAAGGATCGCTGTAGTCAGTCAGTACTGCCATTTAACACACATAATCCACCAACATTTCCCCCACCTCCAACGGGATCCCACCACAAACTTCATATTCCCATCTCCACCCCTTTCCGCCTTCCATAGAGACCGTTCCCTCGCAACTCTCTGGTTAACTCTTTCTCCAGAGATGCTGCCTGACCCGCTAAGTTACTCCAGCATTTTGTGTCTATCTTCGCTATAAATCATCATATGTAGTTCCTCCCTACATGGTGCATCAGTGATAATGGATATTCTGATTTAGCGATCTAATTATTAGTACAAGGTGTAACTTGGCACTAATCTCATTCTTTTTTTTCAGTCGGCTACTGATAACTGATAATGGCCGCTGTGAAAGATCCACTAACAAAGGAGCTGGAGGAGGAACTAAAACTGAATACCGATGATATCCGTAGCCATGCCTGGTTCCATGGTCCAATCCCACGGCAGGTTGGGAATCTCTATCCATTTCACCCTATGTCTGTGAACCATGAAAATAATATTTAAATGCTTTCATACCACCTGAAAAGATCAGTCGATGTAAGGCGCGGCATTATTTGCCTTGAAGGTTGAGACAAATGCAATTTTTCCAGGATTGTGCAATTGACATTTTATTTCTTTTGAAGTTAAGCACCCTCGTCACCACCTCTGGGTCATTCTGTGTCACTCCATAAATTTAACCAGGTACTTGGGGCAGCATGGTGGCGCAGAGGTAAAATTGCTGCCTTACAGTGCCAGAGACCCGGGTTCGATCCAGACTACGGGCGCTGTCTGAACGGAGTTTGTGCGTTCTCCCCGTGACCATGTGGGTTTTCTCCAGGTGCTCTGGTTTTGTCCCACACTCCAAGGTCTTGCAGGTTTGTAGGTTAATTGGCTCGTTAAAAATTGTAAATTGTCTCCAGTGTGTGTAGGATAGTGTTAGTGTACCGGGTGATAGCTGGTCGACACCGACTGGGTTGGCCGAAGGGCATGTTTCCGCGCTGTATCTCTAAAACGAAAACTGAACTAGAACTAAAGCTTTATGGCGTCAGTAACTTCTGCATCCTTTGGTGTTTTGACAGAGGGTTGCAATTCCAAGTGCATCACTCCTATAGGAATCTTGTAGGGTGGGCCACATCTACTAGGTGAGATTAGCCTCCCCCTGTATTTAATTCTGGTGGTCCCGATTCCTTCTATCATTTCTATACCCAGTGATTTTGCTAATACATTTTCTACCCTTTACCCCAACACCATTGATTCTGTCAGATCTTAACGAGTGTCCATTGCATTTCATTCACGAACATGTAGCAGGCAGGATTGGGTGTTGATCGTGAAAATTGGTTATCAGTTGACTTTGGGTGTTTAAAGTAGGAAAATGCTCTAATCTCAACCTTGAAACCATTATTTATAAAAATAAATTGAAAAAGTAAAGAATTATTTTACTTTAGCTGTTGAATACTAAATGGCGGCTGATTCACCTCTTTTGTTAATTCAGGAAGCTGAAGTGCTAATAGAGAGAGATGGAGATTTCCTCATCCGAGAGTCTCGCTCCAGTCCAGGAGACTTTGTACTGAGCTGCAGCTGGAAACATGAGCCTATCCACTTCAAGATCATCCGCGTGGTCCTACGGCGTAAGGAGTCCTACACCCGAGTGCTGTATCAGTTTGAACAGGAGAGCTTCGATACCCTCCCAGCACTGGTGCGATTCTATGTGGGGAACCGCAGACCGATTTCAGAGGAAAGTGGAGCAATAATCTTTCATCCAATAAACCGCATTGTACCCTTAAGATGCATAGAGGAAAAGTACAGATGGGCAGTGGGTCAAAGGTTACAACACAGCGAACAGGCAGCCAGAGGCACTGATCAAAATAAAAGATTCAGCTTAAATCTATCTGGAGGAGTATCTTTGGACCAGCTTGAAGTGGATAGCAATCTTCTGAGGTAATTAATGATTTGGATTCATCAATCAGTTAAGCTCCCCAATGGCTTAATGTCAAGCTTAATAGATTATAAAGTGTAATCCATCATCTTCCATGCTCCATAAACATGGGTCATCAAAACTCTTCTGATATATGCCAGCTTTCACTATGTGCCATTCATTCACCATTCTCTGAGCTCACTGCCCTACATTGATTCCAGGTTTGTCTGCACTTAAATTTAGAAATCCAAGTTTTCAAATCCTTCAGTGGTTTGGCCTCTTCCAATCTCAACAATTTTCTCCATCCCCATCCAGTTTCCCAATTCGCATACTTTCAGCTGTCTGTGCCCTAAATTTCTCCGGCCAGCTATCTTTCTCTTCCCCTTTATACCTTAAAGCTTTTGGTGACATAACTTGATTTCTCATTAAAAGACTCTGTATCAAGTTTTGTTGATAACGCTCTGTAAAGTACTAATCCCAACAGAAGCTGGGACATCCCTTGAAATCCACAGGGAAGGAAATTAATAAATCAGCCAGAGATTTCTCTAGCAGGCAGTCAGATGTTGGGGAAGAACAATATTAGGTTTGGCCATGAAGCTTGGATGGCTCTTTTCAATGAGGATGCACAAGACTTCAATGAATTATTCAATTAGTCCCACTGTTACAATCATGTGCACATTTTCATCCTTTAAATACATCCGATTTCCTTGTGAGGGTTACTATTGAACTGACTTCCACCACCTTTTCAAACAATTTATGCTAGATCACAACAAATATTTTCACAATTATTCAAATACATCTTCTCTGATATTCACTCCTCTGCCACTGGGAACTACTTCCTTTATTTACCCTATCCAAATTATTTGTGATTTTAAAAGCCTCTATCCAAATCTTGTCTTTGCTGGAGGAGGTATGACATGATTAGGATTATTTATTAGTTTTGCCCTTGTTGTCTCTCCACACACTATCTACATACTTGAGATAGCCGCAAACATCCTTGTTGGCCAGAAAACGTTTAGTTGAAGCCCCATTGAACATTAATATACAAGTTCCCAATGCAATACTGAGACTGCTGCATTGTATACATTGTGGTTTATTGTCAGATGGTCTTCGAGTCCTCAGCAGTTACAGCAGAAAATATGCTGAAATTGAAAAATAAATCAACTCTGAGTATGTAACTATTATGATTAATGTTTCCCACATTACAGCACTTCCATTAATACACTGTAGATTGCATAAAGGTTATGAAAACACTATAGAAATTAATGTTCTTTAGCATTGCCAGTTGTATTTTACAATATCAATTGTTTGGTAAAGTGTAATCAACAATGGCATTTCTATGTTTATTGGCATGTCTTTATGGCAGGAATAAGGACAAGAGTGGCAGCCATCCAAATATTTTGGACTGGATTGACAAAAGGCCATTGCAATCTGCCCAGTCTGACAGTTACCTTTCTGGAGGTGAGTCCATTTTAAAATCTCCTCTCTGGCACTAGAAGTATTCTTATCCAACTTGTAGATTTTTCCTTGAAGATAAGACACAAAATGCTGGAGTAACTCAGCAGGACAGGCAGTATCTCGGGAGAGAAGGAAAGGGTGACATATCGGGCTGAAGAATGGTCTCAACCTGAAACGTCACCCATTCCTTCTCTCCAGAGATGCTGCCTGTCCTGCTGAGTTACTCCAGCATTTTGTGTCTACCTTCAGTGTATAACCAGCATCTGCAGTTCCTTCCTACATTGCAGATTTTTCCTGCTGCATTCCAATGACAGTATTATTTCAACTTTTGAAATAATATTTCTAGATGGTAATATTTTATGCAGCTGCACCATATTCTCTTTGATCTGGGGACTGAGTGTTGTTGTGGGATAAAAGTGGTAAATTATGAGCATGAATTGTTTATACTGGCTTTGTGTTCCCTGGAGTATAAATCAAAATATATGATTTTTAATTGATGTATCTAAGATAATGAAAGGACTTGTTGAACTATTTCCTCTAGTGGGAGAATCCAGAATAAGAAACCTTAAATTTAGAACTGAGCCATTCAGGGTTGATGCAAGGAAATACTTCTTCACTCAAATAATTGTTCCCCAATAGATAGACACAAAGAGCTGGAGTAACTCACCGGGCAGGCAGCATCTCTGGAGAGAAGGAAAGGGTGACGTTTCAAGTCGAGACCCTTCGTGAAGAGTTGTGTGTTGTCAAGCTTGAGGAAGGAATGTAGGTGGAACGGGAGGGGAGAAATGGGTGCAAGTCCAGGTGGTAGTAAAGAAGAGGGATGACCTGGGGATTCATGCTTAAGATGTTTGGGAAAGAATGACAAGAGATTCAAGGCAAACATTTTTCTACATTAAATACCCCTGAAATGACAGCGGAAGCAGAGGCAATAGTAAGCTTCACAAGGCAATTGGATGAATATTTGAAGGGAAAAATAATTACTACATATGGGGCAGGATTGTGAGAATGCAACTAATTGGGTAGTTAATTCATGGGGCCAGCATGGGTTCAATTGGTTAATGGCTGCCTTCTAAATGTCCTTATCCTTTTATAATCATGTTGCCTATCTTTGTGGTTAGTGAAAGACAGATGTGGTTATAAATGGGTAAAGCAGGTAAAAGTTATGACTGTATTCGATGAGGGGCTTTCATCAGTTTAACAAGCTGTTAAGTGCTGTTGTTCTCAGTTGCCTTTTCATTTAAGCTCTTTGACAAGTTTCCACATGATAGGCTTGTTGAGAAAGTTAGTTCAAGGTGTTTGGCAAACTGGATCAAAGATTGGTTTGGTGGTGGGAATAGAAGGTAGTGGTGAAGGGTTATATTTCTGATCGTAAGTCTGTAACAATGGTGTGCTAGTGCTGGGACCTTTGTTGTTTTTCATACGTAATGTGCATAAGAATGTCTGTCGTCTGATAAGTAAGTTTGCTGATGATACAAAGATTGGTGGACTTGCAGATAGCGAGGATGTTTGCAGAAAGGTGCAGAGAGATATAGGTTAGCTGAAAAGTTGGGCAAAATGTGGCAGATGGAACATGAGCCAGACAAGTGTAAGATAATGCATTTTGCCTCGACTACTACCGGTTGGTAAACAACAGGAAACTTAGAAATGACGATGCACAGAGGGAGTTTGGATTGCAAATTCATATTCTCTGAAAATGGCGAAAGAGGTGGATAAGATAGTATAAATCACAATTTAGTTTGTTTGCCTTCATGGGCAGGGGTATCGATTATAAGAATTGGGACATCATATTACAGTGATGCAAGATACAAAGTCTGAAGAAGGGTCTCGACCCGAAACGTCACCCATTCCTTCTCTCCAGAGATGCTGCCTGTCCCGCTGAATTACTCCAGTTTTTTGTGTCTAACAGCGATACAAGGTATTGGCTAGTCCACACTCGTAATATTGCTCACCGTTCTGGTCGTATCTGAAAGAATGCGAATAAAATTTACCGGGAATGTTATCCAAAATGGAGGTCTCTAGTTAGAAGGAGAGATTGGATAGGCTAGGATTGTTTTTATTAGACCCCAGGAGGCTGAAGGGGGACCGTATGAAAAAGAAAAGGCGAGTACATTATGAGATTAACATAATTCACCATTTATATTAACACTTGTGTTTCTCTGCCACAGGACACAGGGACTTAATTCAAGCAAATGGGACACAGAAAATAATTCGTTCTTCGTCCGTAATGTATAGAGCAGGGAGTGATCCATTAATCAACCCGAAAGTGGGCTTAAGACGCCTTGGTTCCCAGTCCAGTATTGGATCGAGAGGTTCTGAAGGACAGTTGCACTCCAAGGCACCTCCAAAGCCATTCAGAGCTCCATCTGTCATGGTCGCAGACACTCCACACGATCCAAACATGGATGGAAATGTCTATTCTGAGCTGGTGCCCAATATGCGAATACATAATCAGAAACCCTCACCGCCAAAGAGTCATGTGGAGAGATTACGAGCTGCAGAACGATCGCAGGTCAGAACCCGTATGACAGACACCAATTTTTGCCTCCTGGATTTAGATATAAACACAATTTCCATGAAGACATGCCAGGAAGAAATTGTGAAGGATGATGACTGGTCATTCACTCGGCCAGAGCTGGAGACTACGAGCTCATTTAAACTTGACACCTTTGCATCAATCTTACTTCCCTTTGACAACAGATCTCTAGATCCGAATGTGCTTAAGCGTCTCAAAGAAATATTTCATGAAAATGATGCAAAGACTATCGCACAGCATATTTTGAAAGAGGATTGTCAGGTACATAAGTGTTCATGATCAGCCTGTTTATTATATGTACTGCTCATTATGAAACCGTCTTAGATTTATATTGCATTACTTTCACCTTTAAGTAATTTATTTGAATAGGTAAACAGTAAATAACTGGCTCTGCTTTTAAACTTCTAGTAGAGAAAGCAGTAGGAAGTGCCACAGGAGGCCATTTGGCCCATTGGGACCATGCAGAGTAGCAGAAGGCCAATCCCCATTGTTTCCACTGGAACTGTCTCACATGGCTCCCCCATCAATCCTCCTTTACTTTTATCTTTATCACTCACCTGCACAAAGGGATCATTTACCATGACAGAACAGAGTTCCTAAGATTTAGATGCTGTTTTCAGAAGGCCATAAATATAACTAAACTTCTTGAAGAAATCTGTTTTAGTCTGTCTGCAGGCATAGACTTGAACTAGAGGCCATAAATATAATAAATCCAATAATGAAATCAGGATTACCCTGTTAAACAGAAAATGGTTAAGTTCTAGAAAAGTATGTAGAGACAGCACCATCCCGTTACAACATTAAAACCGACCCATCAGCTCATTTGCCACATCCATTTTTACACAAATCGTACCCTATCCCATTTTATTCTCCCCATGTTCCCATCAGATCCCCCCCCCCCCCCCCACCACTCACTTGCACACTAGATGCAATTTACAGTGGAGTAATAACCCGTGCACTCCTACTACTAACTGCACCCACCATCCCCCAATGCAACAGCAGGCCATTCAGCTCCTTGAGTTTGCGCTAGCAATCCAACCAGTCCCATCCCCCTGGCCTTCAAATTACTTTTAATCTGCCTATCCAGTCCCCATTGTAAAATAACCCGAATTGACTTTCTTTCACGACCCCAGATATGCAAGTTTCTTCCAGTCACAACTGCCTGTTACACAAAAAAACATATTTCCCCTTGAATATTTGCCCAGAACTTTAAATTTGTTTCCGGTCCCTGAAGACAGCTTCTCTCTATTTACCCAATCTAAACCAGTGTTGATCTTGTATACCGCTAGTGAATAAAAACTAAATAAATATGAGCAGGAATAAACCAAACAGCCCACAAGCCTTCAACACTACTCATTAAGATTATAGTTGATATTCTACCCATTTTCCACTACAGTCATTTCCTCTGATATTTCCGTGCCATTTTCCACTACTGTCTCCTAAAGTTCAGAAATCTGTAGATTAATGTCTTGAATGAACACAGTGACTGATCCTCCACGGCCCTCTGTGTGAGAGAACCTCAAAGGTGAAGAAAGTTCCCACCCCACCTCTGTCCTAAACGGTCTACCCTTTAAAACTGTGCCACTGGTCCTGCACAGCTTGGGGGAAATCTGCCCTGCAGAAAGCTTGTCAAATCCTTGAAGAATGGTGAATTATGATGGGATTTCTTATTTTTCTGTACTCTGGTTAACGCAATCCCAGTCTACTCCATCTCTGCTCACACTGCAAACCCTTTAAATCTGAAACCACTCTGGTGAATTCTCATTACACTCTCTCAGTGGCAAACACATTCTTTCTTGGGTAAAGAGACCTACACTATATCCCAGGTGCAGTCTCAGTTATAATGAGACTTCCATCCTTTTTTTCCCAATCATTTTGCAATAAAGCTAATGTACAGTTTGCCTTTTCAATTGCTTGCTGCATCTGCACAATGACCTGTGATCTGAACACAATAGACAATTGGTGCAGGAGTAGGCCATTCGGCCCTTCGAGCCAGCACTGTCATTCAATGGCTGATCATCCCCAATCAGTACCCCGTTCCTGCCTTCTCCCCATATCGCCTGACTCCGCTATTTTTTAAGAGCCCTATCTAGCTCTCTCTTGAAAGCATCCAGAGAACCTGCCTCCACCGCCCTCTGAGGCAGAGAATTCCACAGACTCACAACTCTCTGTGAGAAAAAGTGTTTCCTCGTCTCCATTCTAAATGGCTTACGCCTTATTCTTAAACTGTGGCCCCAGGTTCTGGACTCCCCCAACATCGGGAACATATTTCCTGCCTCTAGCGTGTCCAAGCCCTTAACAATCTTATATGTTTCAATGAGATATCCTCTCATCCTTCTAAACTCCAGAGTGTACAAGCCCAGCTGCTCCATTCTCTCAGCATATGACAGTCCCGCCATCCCGGGAATTAACCTTGTAAACCTACGCTGCACTCCCTCAATAACAAGAATGTCCTTCCTCAAATTAGGGGACCAAAACTGCACACAATACTCCAGGTGTGGTCTCACTAGGGCTCTGTACAACTGCAGAAGGACTTCTTTGTTCCTATATTTGATTCCTCTTGTAATAGACCTAACACCTAAGCACCTTTGATAATGTTTTTCAGTCTCTCTCCACTTATTATTACAAATATTTCAGATTTCTATTATATCTACCAAAGGATACTACAAGCAGCACACTTTCCACACTATATTCCAATAGTATATTATCACCCACTTACTCAGCATGTCTCCTTCTCCTCTACAAATCCTCTTTCTACACGATTGCAATATTCAACCTAATCTATTATCAACACACTGATCTGGCTTATGAAAAACTGGGGCCCAAGCACCAATCCCTGCAGTACTTCACTATCACAGCCGGCCAACCTGAGATCAATCCATTTATTTCCACTCTTTGCTTTTTATCCGATTACAAAATCTCTATCCGTGTCAGTTCCTTACTTCCAATTCCATGTTCTCTGCTGACCAACCTCCTGTGTGAAATTTAGTTAGTGCTAATGGAATTCTCCCATCCCATTATTCTCAAGAGTTACATTTCCTTCCTATTCTTGCTGCTTACGTTTGCACATGAATCATTGTGAGGAAAGCCACAGTGCTATATACTTGTATATCAGTAGTGGTCTTGATTCCAGTGGCCCCATATACTCTGAGGAAAATCTTAGTGTCCACAAACTTTTGTCATTTTTATCTGGACTTCAATGTAAATGTTGAATTTTTATGTGCAGTTACTTGTAGAATAGGTAAGCCATTACACCAGAAACTGAAGACTCCTTTGGAAAGATGGTAGGAGTAGCAAATTATTTTAATCTCACAGTAAGATTCATGTGCTTTGGAAGACATGCTGAGTAACTTTGAAGTACTAAAGTAAATCAGCGTTTCTGAAGAACATTGATAGGTGAAGTATCGGATCGGGACTCATTATATCCAGAGATGGTGCCTGACCCACTGAGTTAGTCTAGCACTTTGTGTCTTCTTTTGTAAGCCAGCATCTGCAGTTCCTTGTTTCTTCATGTGCTTTGGTCTTGTAGGTGGCCCGCATCATCAATGTGTCCGCAGAACAGAAGAAGATGATGGGCGTGAGCTCAGGACTTGATCTGATTACACTGCCTCATGGACACCAGCTGAGGTTGGACCTCTTGGATAGGTAATATATAAGCAAAACCAACAAAAACAACAAAGAGGTGTGAACTGCTTTAGCTTAGCACTCAGTAACACCTGATACAAATACAGTTCTGAGAGTCTGTTGTGGACAATTGATAAAGGAACTATGACTGTTTAATAAAACAAACGAAAACCAAAAGCACCAGGTCAGACCGCATCCGCTGAGATTATTGCATGTTAATGACTTTTTGTCCATGGATATCTTACCACAAGATATAGATGCAATCCTGGATAAAGTGGATGTGGAGAGGATGTTTGTACAAGTGGGAAGAGTCTATGAACAGAGGCCAGAGCCTCAGAATAAAAGGACGTACCTTTCGAAGGGAGATGAGGAGGAGTTTCCTTAGTTGGAGGGTGGTAAATCAGTGCAATTCAAAGCCACATAAAGGGCCTGTCCCACTTTCACGACCTAATTCACGACCTTTTTTACTTGTGGACATTTTTCATCAGGCTAGAAAAATGCCCCGACCTACTTGATGCCACGAGTATCTACGACTAGCATCATGACCTACCTCCGACCTCGTGACGACCATGCTGCGAGTATGAGTCAAGTGCAAACTCGGCAGAGGTCGTGAATTAGGTCGTGAAAGTGGGACAGGCCCTTAAGGCTGTGGAGGCCAAGTCAATGGATATTTTTACATATTATATATCTATATATCAAGTCGGAGATTGATAGATTCTTGATTAGTTCGGGTATCAGGGGTGATGGGGAGAAGGCAGGGGAATGGGGTTAAGAGGGAAAGATAGATCAGCTATGATTGAATGGTGGAGGAGACTTGATGGACCGAATGGCCTAATTCTGCTCCTATAATTTATGAAAATATTGTTATTGACCTTCGCCTATTGTTTTTATTCAGGCATCATTTAATAGCACTGGGTATTGCTGTGGACATCCTAGGTTGCACAGGAAGCGTTGGACAAAGATCTGCAGTACTGCATAAAGTTGTCCAAGTTGCAGTTGAGCTGAAAGATTCCATGGGAGATCTTTTTGCACTATCAGCAGTGATGAAAGCATTGGAGCTGCCTCAGGTACTTGGATGGGTACCTGTGTTTTTACTTTCTCTTTTCCCACCTCTTGGGTTACTGTTAGTCTCTTTTTAATTCTAACTCCTCCGAGGACTTGAGAATCACAGCAGAGCATAATCTGTGTCCTTCATTTGTTCAGCAAAGTTAAAAATTGAATGAGTAGAGTTTTACATTTCACAGAACGAGGCCATACTCTCCACTGTGCCTAATCATGATCTAATTAGCTTCCGTGTCCTACTTTTTCCCCTAACCCTGAAAATGGTTCCTTCTCACGTGTATGCACGTCCTATTTGAATCTGCTTTCACCACCCTTTTCCAGCAACTTATTGCAATCATAACAATTAAATGCAGAAAAAATATTATTTTCTCCTCATCTAATTTTGTTGCTATTTTCAAGTTCTTGAACCTCTGTTGGGTTTAGATTGTTTCATTATTTGTAAGTCAAGGTGATTTAATGATATGGAATTCGATCAACTGCATTTGTAGCAGTTCCCCAAGTGCAAATTTGGCTGAACCTCTTTCAATTCAGTTTTAAGTAATTGAGCAAGAAGCTATAAAGCAGTGAAGACGGGCTTCCTCAGGCAGCAAGAATTCAGAAATCACTGACTGAAAGGGCAGTGAAAGAAGTTGCATTTGTAAATTTCAGAGGGGAATTGGATGAATACTTAGAGGGAAGAAATTTGCTGGGCTGTGGAAAAACGGGAAGGGAGTGAGTCTAATTTCACAGTTCTTCCAATGATCCAGCACCGGCAAGATAATAAAACCTATTGTCTCTGCCCTGCTTAACTCCGACATGATTCTGTATGCCTGGTAAATTCCTGGTGGACTTTAGTAATATAGAGGTGCAGAGGTAACAGAATAATCCTGTAGTCTATTATACTACAACGTGAGCAATGTCCTGCACTTACACATCAACAATTGAAAGGGAGACAAAAATGCTGGAGAAACTCAGCGGGAGCGCCATAGATGCTGCCTCACCCGCTGAGTTTCTCCAGCATTTTTGTCTACCTTCGATTTTCCAGCATCTGCAGTTCCTTCTTGAACAATGGAAAGGTGATCATTTTCAGAAACAATTTCAACAACTTCATTTTTTAAAATTTGATTTTGATTTTTGATGACCGCTGTTCATTTCATAATCATTAGTTCTGGATGTATTTTGTGCTTGGGAATGCACTCTGGGCAGGCTCAGGAGGCACTTGAATATAGCGGGCAATAAAGTTGCCCATATCTGATATTCTCATGCTGTACAGAAAACAATGATTATAATCAGTGCACATTTTTAAAAGGTTTTCCCATGCCTGGTATATATAGGATTGCAAAGGTCAGATGGAGGCCCCATTTTTTTTTCTTTTAATTGGCAAAATCAGCTATCTTATTGCAGACCAGATATCAAACCATCATAGTCTGCTGGTGACTCTAGGATTATTCAGATTAGAAGACTATTCAACGCAAGCCTGTTCCAAGATTCTCATTTTAGCTGCGGATTTCTCAGTAACCTCTATCAATCTCGGTCATAAAAGCAACAGTTGGTTCATTGTACACTGTCTTTTGGAAGAGGTAGTGCCAGTTTGTACTACTCTGTGTGACAAAATGTTTTTTGATTTCACTCTTGTACAATCAAGCTTCCATTTTAAGACTGTTTTAGATTTCCCCACCAGGCTAAATTATCTTATCTCTATTCACGCTTTCAAATCTCTTAAACATTTTAAACAACGTCAAAACAAGCCTAATGACTTAGTGAAAAAGTACATGCTTGGGATACAAGTTGGTTGTGATATAATTTGTGCATAGGCTGTGTAACATTTGCTTGTATTCATTTGTTTAGAAGATTGAGGGTTGATCGAGATATCTTCATATGATTTCCTACAGTCTTCCAAGTTTAAAGGAACACCAGACAGTATTACATAAAATTAAACAACCCATTTCTAATCACATAACAGTCCGAACAGTTTCATTCTGTGACCCGACACTGCAATCCCTCTTAGTCCAATATATTCTTTGAAGTGCCGTACGCAAATAAACTGATGGTATTTGATCAAGGCTGTGAACAATTCAAGCAACATTTCCTTCCCTTTGAATTCCCTCTCCACCTCCAACTCCAAACTAATGGGTGGGGGTAATTATAATTTTGTTCCATGACCTTATTGTATTCAGATAGTCGACTAGTAATCCAGAGACCTAGATTAACAATCCAGAGATATGAATTCAAATCCCACAGTTTCTGCTGTGGAATTTACATTTCAGCTAAAGAACTGGATCTTTTTCTTAAATTGGAATTTTATGATCATGACCACAAGAATGACAGAATTTGTTAAAGCCCTTTATGGGAGAAAGCCATCCTTACTGGTCAAAATGTGGCCAACTCTGCAATGATCTAGTACAGCACTCAGTTCAAAAGCATTTATGGGTCGACAATAAATGGTATTTTGGCAGTGACATTCACATCCTGAACAAATGAAGTAAAGGCATTGTAATGTTAAAAATGTACTAATGTGTCATTTGGAGGCTGGGAAAGACTTCATAGAAAGTAGAAACTATTCACAATAATATCTCCAAATACAACTATTTAGCAGGAACTTAACAACTTCTCCCACAACAATCTCTCCACGTAATGTAGTGAGTTAAAGATAGTTACATGATTCAGATTTTCCCCGTAAAACCAGTTCTGGTCATTTACAACTCTGCTGTGTCTGCGGATGGCTGAGAAGGGTAGTTAATCTATGCTGGCCTCATATGCTGGCAGCCTTTACAACGGCCATGTCAACCACATGAAAACCTGAGAACTAATCCTCCACACTGTTGATTGTAAATTGTTCAACTCCAGAAATAGAGTAACGAGGAGTTAGAAAAATCCCACTGTTGATGTAAGTTTTTTTTCTTCCCCTTCCAGATTGTGCGTCTAGAGCATACGTGGAGGACTCTGCGCAGAAATTACACAGAGAGTGCCATCAAGTTCGAAAAGGAACTCAAACCTTTCTTCAAATCCTTGAATGAGGGAAAAAGTAGGTATACATTTTCTAGAAGATCGACACAAAATACGGGAGTAACTCAGCGGAACACAGTCTGAAGAAGAGACCCTGTGTGTGGGAAGGAACTGGTTTATGCCATATATAGACGCAAAATGGTGGAGTAACCCAGCAGGGCAGGCAACGTCTCTGGAGAGAGGAAATGGGTGACGATTTTGGCAATCGACCTCTCTTCAGACTGAAGAAGGTCTGAACAGACTGATCAGTCTGAAGAAGGATCTCGACCCGAAACATCGCCAGTCCTGCTGAGTTACTCCCGCATTTTGTGTCTATCTTTAGTTTAAACCAGCATCTGCAGTTCCTTCCCACACTATACATTTTCTAGAAATAGTTCATCGGTGATGTGGGCCTTTGACCAGATGAGGGCAGATTTAAGTTAGCATTTTCAGAACAAAATATCCACCCAAAAAATTAACAATAGGTGTTTTTTTAAGTTATCTTCAAGCGTGCTCCAAGGCCTCAGTATTCATACACTTCTGTAATTCTATGTATCTGCTGAGCAGTAAACCCTGCAGCTGAAAGGACTGGTATCTGTAGTAGTTTACTAGGTCTTGTGATTAACTGAACAAATCTTATCAGTTTGGATAATTGGTATAAATGAGAAGAAATCATGTGCATTCCTCCAGCAAACACATTTTTTAACGCTTTCAGTAGCTTCAAGTCGGATAGTCATGCACAGCAAAACAAAGAATAAGGTGCAGTCTGTTACTGAATGGTGTGCAGAGACATGGAGATCTAGGATTCATAGAACGCAGAACAGTACAGCATAGGAACAGGCCCTTCAGCCCACAATGTTTGTGTTGAACATGTGAAATTAAACTAATCCCTTCTGCCTACACATGATCCATTTCCATCCAGATTCATGTGCTTCTTAAACACAAATTTCATATCTGCTTCCAACGCCATCCCTGGCAGTGCCTTCCAAGCATCTACCAATTTCTGTGTGAAAAAAAACTTCCTATACAACTTTATAAATACATAAGGGGGAAAAAGGTAACTAGAGAGAGAGTGGGATCCCACATGAATCAAAACGGTCACCTCTGTTTGGAGCCACAGGAGAAGGGCAAGGTCCTCAATGAGCATTTCCCCTCCGTATTTACCGAGGAGAAAGACAGGAGAACGGAGGAACTTGGGGACGTTAATGGAAGTGTCTTGAGAGCAGTCAGTGTTACGGTGTTATGGTCGAAGAGGTGCTGAAGGTACTATCGTCTATGAAGGTAGACAAATCTCCAGGCCCTGATCATATAGATCTGAGGGCATTGTGGGGAAACGTAATTGCTGGAGCCCTGATTGAAATTGACGAGTCGTCTTTAAATACAGGAGAGGTGCCAGAACACTGGAGGGTGGCAATGTTTTGCCTTTATTTAAGAAGGGGCTATAGGGAAAATGCTGGGAACTATATGCCAGCAAACTTAACATCGGTAGTTGGAAAATTACTAGAGGGTACTCTGAGGGAAAGGATCTGTTTGGTAACACTCCTAGAAGAAAAAAATTACATCCGAGGACCGGTTCCATCGACCCACAATGTCCATGCTGAACATGATCAACTAATCTCATTTGCCTGAGCATGATCCATATTCCTCCATTACTTGCACACCCATGTGCCGATCTAAAAGCTTCTTAAACGCCACTCCCTATCTGCCTCCACCACACTCCAAATAATGTGAGACAGTGTGACCACATCAATTATGTTATACAAATTAAAGTGATTTTGACGTGAAAAATTCTAAAGATATGTTATTTTTCAACACAGGCGAGCTTCCTCTGCAAAGTACGACCATTCCGCACATTTTGCCTATTATTAGGCTAATGGAGACCCATTCCATGTCTGATTTTATGGAAACCTGGGATAACATTGACTTGGAGTGCGGATTCTTGTTAAATATGCTGGAAGCAGCTCGCGTTGTGACAATGAACATTGCAACATACAGAGCCAACGCTGAAGCCAAACTGAAAGGTAGGTTCCTCTTCCCATGGTATACTATCTAACATGATTAAAGTTAAATCCAGTGTTTCCTTTCAGTCCCAGGATTGATCCCAGGTCCGGTGTCTCAGCTGTGCCTCCGTAAGTAGTATTCTTGCCTCTGCCAGAAAGTCGAGGGTTCAAGGTCCAATCTAGATCCTAACTGACACTCCCGATGGAATACTGAAGGAATGTTGTACACAGAGATACAATCTTTCAGATTAAACATTAAAGCAAGGCCCCTCTCCACTCTTTCAGCTGGATATGAAAGATACCGTAGCAATGTTATGAAGAGTTATTTATTCTGAACTAAATACTGGTTGGATGTTATGGAATGTAATCATGGCCATACAGCACAGAAACAAGCCCAGCTTCAGCCCACGCATGAAGTACCCATCTGTACTGGCCCTGTTTAGCAGCACTGGCATTGTCGCCTTCTATGCCTTGGTGATTCTAGGAGCACGGGACAAAACCCACGCAGGTCACAGGGAGAACGTATTAAACTGCTCAGACAGCATCCATAGTCGGGATCAAACCCGGGTCTCTGACTCTGTAAGGCAGGAAATCTACTGCTGCACCACCATGCCATCCCTTCCCTAACAATTTTGTACACGATCAGGTGACCTCCTCAGCCTCCTCCATTCCAAAGAAAACAAAGGCAGCCAATATAGTTGAAAAGCAGTGTGGAGGAGAGACGATATATCTCGGCAACATCTACAGGTGATCAGAAATGTACACAGTACTTCAGCTGTTGCCTAACTAATATTTTATATTAGTCATTGTTATATTATATGAGTCTGAAGAAGAATCTCGACCCGAAACGTCACCCATTCCTACTCTCCAGATATGCTGCCTGTCCCACTGAACTACTCCAGCTTTTTGTGTCCATATTCTAATATTTGATAAACTTGAACCATAACCTCCTTGCTGTTATATTCCTTAGGAAATCCTGGGAGAACATATGGTATCACAAGCATCAATTACAACAATAATCTTCCATCACTCTAAATTACAAAGCCAATTTTGGATCCAATTTACCAATTTGCCATTGAGCCCTTGGACTCATAGCTTTTTTGTTTCTTTTCTCACACAAGCCCTTGAAAATGCCTAACTGAAGCAATATGAAACTTTGGAATTAAGCATTGAGATAGATCCATTTCATAGCGACACAAACAATTTCTCAGCGTACCACACTATTCTCTACGCTATCAACAACACTAGAATTCATATCATCTGCAAAATGACCACTCATACCTTCAAAGTGTTATTATATATAGAATAAAATGTTAGCAGCGTCCAAGGGCTATAATATGATAACATGTTTCACAGGTAGAAAGATATTACACATGACCAAAAACTTGGTCAAAGGGGGTTAATTCTAAAGGAAGGACTGGAGGTAGAGGGTTTTAAATGTTGAAAATTTAGCGCCGACCAGAAAGACGCTAGAACATTTTGTGCAACTGAGGGGACTACTCCCGGCGACCACCGGCGAACATGTGGCGACAAACTAGTCGCCTGTAGTTGCCTTAAAAATCGCCTAAGTGGGACAGGTCCATAAGGTTTAAAGTAAAAAAAAGCTTCCAAAGTTGGTAAGGACGAAGGAGATGACAGAGATTGGAATTGCTTTGGTTCCATGCATTTTACATATTTAGGAAAATACTTAAAAAATTTACAAACAATTGCTTGCACGGCTGAACCTTCATGAAACGACAATCACTCTGACACAACCTCCCATACAGTATATTATGGGCTGTATCAGCCTGATGGGAACCAAACATTACAATGCGCCCATGAACAAAGGAATGGGTGACGTTTTGGGTCGAGACCATTCTTCAGACTGAAGAATGGTCTCGACCCGAAAGGTCACCCGTTCCTTCTCTTCAGAGATGCTGCCTGTCCCGCTGAGTTACTCCAGCATTTTGCGTCTATCTTGTGTTAAAACCAACATCTGCAGTTTCTTCCTACGCATTACAATGCGCCCTCTGTCTTATCCCATCTGATGAATCTCTGGGGATTGCCAGTCACGGCCAGTGTTCATAACCACAAGGATATAGCAGAGGAAGTGAGAGTGTCACATTGGGTCAAGAGGCTTTCCTGTGAGGCTGGAACTGGGGTTGATGTGTTTCAGATTTCAGAGGGTCCTGTGAATGCTCAGCTAGCTCGTCAACTGCAAACAACGGCCTGGAAGCAAAAATGTTCAAACCTACAGCAGACGCACAACATGAAGGCTCTCGGGTCACACTTTCTGCCAATCTTTTTCTCACTTCTTCATCTCATGCTTTCGCTTTCAATTTGTCTCGTCCTCTTTCTCATTCTCCCTCCCATATTCTAATCCTCCTTCTCATTCGGCAAGCCAGAGTTGTCACAAAGCAAATAATCCAGTCATGGACAGCTTTGTGCAGTTAGTTCAAATGTGCAATTCAATTTCAATTTCAAAATCCCTTTTCAAAATGAGAAATCCGAGTGAAATTTTGTCATCTGCATCCTCTTTCATAAGACTTAGGAACCAAAATGTGCGCACAACTGCATTTCTGTCATGTGTCAATTTTAGGTCAAAATGAAAGTGGAGAGGCACGAGTCCTGTGCCCACCCATCTCCCCCACCGACCCTCATCCTGATGCCCCTAATGGGCCTGTCCCACATAGGCGATTTTTTAGGCAACTACAGGCGACTAGTTTGTCACCACAAGTTCGCCGGTGATCGCCAGGAGTAGTCTCCTCAGTCGCACAAAAAGTCGAAGCGTCTTTCTGGCCTCCGCAAAATTTTCAACATGTTGAACATTTTTTGGCGACAGTGGGTTTGAAGCCAATTAGCGTAGCTTGACTTCTACTGACGTAGGCTGTCGTATGTTGTTGCCAGGATAACGTAGGTTGTTGCCGTTTTTTTGGCGACATGCTATGACTATGACCTTCGCCGGCAGTTGCCTAAAAAAATCGCCAAGTGGGACAGGCCCATAACTGTTGACAAGCTGCCTTTAATCATACTTATCCAAGACAGCACTGCTTGGAAACTACGGATCACAGCACTTTGAGAGATTGTCCTCATTTAAGCTCTCCCAGGTATCACATCGAGGCCGTGTCAGGATGTTTGACCAGATAGTAGTTTTGTAACTAAGCCGAGGATGAAAACAGAAACCTGACCCATTTGCCGAGGCTCGTTTGTGTTGTCCCTGCACAGCATGGGACTGAATAAGGTTCTAAAGAATAGTCTCAGTGTAGTTCCTGCTCTGGGTTTAACTACTTCAGCTCAGCTGGATTGAGCCACAGGCACTGAGGTTAGACTCATTGTCCCCGAGTTGAAAGGAGCAATAAAACAAATAAGCCGAGATTCTTGCTTCAGATCACAACAAAGTAAATCCTACTGAAGGTGCATCTCTGTTCGAGAAGATTAAACAATATGGTATTGTGTGTTCATTCAGAAGCCTCTTTTGTTTGAATCTCTAAATGCGGTTTGAGCAATTTTATAAAATGTAATGGAACGTTAGTAACTATCTTCAGGAAAGAAAAGGGGCTGTCCCACTTGGGTGACCTAATCCGCGCGTTAAGAAGTGTCTTCGACCTTTAAGTTCGAGGACACTCGCCTGGACACCATCGAGCTGGATCGACCGTCCGCATTGAAACCGCGAGCTGGATTGACCACACACACACACACACAGAGCGAAGGCAGGGGCCAGGGAAAGTAGGGGAGCGCTGTCTGAGCGATGAAGAGAAAGGTAAACGGCTGCCACAGTAAGTCCTTTAGAGAGCGTGGAGGGGTGGAGGTGTGGGGGGGTGGGGGAGAAGGGGAGAGAAGGAGTGAAGACACTTTTAAGAAGTTTAATGAAGTTTAGCAGGCATTTTACCTACTGGTCGGTTTTTCATGGTCCTGAAAACTCCAATGAGCCAATCAAAATGCCCGGTCAGCAAAGGAGATTACCTATGGCTGCTCTCGACTGAAAGAACCATGCTGACCAAATTTTACTCGTGGAAAATTTTTCAACATGCTGAAAAACTTTCCGCGACCTAGCTGAGGCCGCGAGTATTCGAGAAATTCCATTGAGCATGAAGGAGAGTTCCAGCAACCTCATAGGACCTCATGTCGACCGTGCTGCGAGTTTGAAGGTCAAAGACACTCTTCTAAACTCGCAGAATAGGTCGCCCAAGTGGGACAGCCCCTAAAGGCAGTAAATTGGAAAAAGAAAAGCTTATTGGAATCCCCATCTTGGTCACAAAATTAAGAGTTTGAGTTTACATAATGTCATTAAAATGGTCAATTGGCTGGGAGCATTACAAAGTTAAATTTGACAGCAAATAACTCCATACAGACTGTATGAATAAAAGCCTAGTTGGAGAGAGATTTTACATTGGAAGCATTAAGAAAAAGTTGGGAAGCTTAATATGTTTAAGCGTTGTAGCTGAAGGCACAACAGCCAATGATGGAATAAAGTGTATTGAAACATCCTTGAATAGTACAGGTGTCAGGGGTTAGCGGGAGAAGGCAGAAGAATGGGGTTAGGAGAAAGAGATAGATCAGCCATGATTGAATGGTGGCGTAGACTTGATGGGCTGAATGGCTTAATTCTACTCCTATTCCTTGTGATTAGCAAGAAATTGGAAATAGTTGAGCACTGAGATTTCAAAGTTATTTCATAGAGAAGTGTTTCTGTCAACAAATTCAAGAACATATTTGATTAAATTCTGGTTCCCCTCCTAACAACACTACTTCAGCTAATGGGCATTCTTTCTTTTCCAGATTTTCATGTTATCGAAGAATTGTCGGAGGCCTTCAAGACAGAATTTGCTCTGAAATTGTTCTGGGGAGCTAATGCAACTGAAGTTGCTCGCAATGATAGATATGAGAAATTTGATAAAATTCTAAGTGCTTTGTCACGGAAACTGGAGCCGCTGGGCCCTTCAGAGCTTTAGATGGGCAGGGCAGACATCCCTCAGGAGGAGCGGCCATTATGAAAAACATACCACACGTGAAGATCTCCTAATGTACAGTGACTCATGAATGAACAAAGTGCATAAAATGAGTTAAGTGTTTTATCCCACATATGGGAAATGTCTTGTTCTTCAGGGCATGGATCTCCTACAGTGTGGAAAGTATTACTTTCTGACAGAGGAAACCTTGCTTCTTTGATTACACCTTCCAACTCCACAATCTCTAGCACTAAAGAAAACATGACCAGCAGCAAGGGAAAACCATCACACTGGATGCATATCTGGATATACAATCTGGATATGTATTTCTGAAGTTCCTTCATGTTCACCGAGTCAAAATCCAGCAACTCTCCATCTCAATAATGTTCTGGAAGCACCCTGTGTACATGGTTTACAACAGTTTGAGGCAAGTGACTCGTTTTCACCATGTAAACAGCAAATGGAGGTGGACAATAAATGCTGCTCTTGCCAGCAGCAACCACATCTGAGGAATTATTTTTGTCTTAAATCTATTCAGACTCTATGCCCATAGAGAGAGAGCTGATGTTATAATGTCATTCTGTACCTATGGGAAATAAATTCTGTCAGTTTGACCAAAACTGGTTTAATTTTCCAGTGCCAGAATCAAAGGAATTGCAGCATGGGAGTTCCTTTCCACTGGTAGCACTTAGCTATTCTGAAAACAGACCAGCCGAGAATGGAATGAATGGTGAAAACAGTGGTCTCCTACCGATGGTCAAACATTTTACCCATTTGTTTGTTGCGCTTGACATCAGTGAGCCACAGTATTCAGTGAAACCGAGCACCCCCTCTATTTTGTCAAGGTGCTTCAATGACGATGATGCCTTGCCGAAAAGCTTGCTATTCTTTCTCCCTCTTCGTTGACTCTTACCCCGAGATTATCTACATGGAGCACATCACACTGTAGACCATTCTAACTACAATGGTTACTATAACGTCGACACAACATTTCAGGGGTATTGAAAGCCAACGGATGGGCAACACACATTCGGATCTGCCACTATTGAAATCGGCTCTCGTTAAACACATTCATAGTTTCAGTATGCATCAAATTGGTTTTAGTCTTTATAACACCAAATAATTGTGATGCCTTAAGTCATTTGGCAAGAGGGAACTGGCCATGAGGTTGTAAATGAAACTTCATGGGCGTCTAGGTAGACACAAAATGCTGGAGCAACTCAGCGGGTTGGAGAGAAGGAATGGGTGACGTTTCAGGTCGGGTCCTTTCTTCAGACTGATGACGTTTCGGGTCAAGACCCTTCAGACTGATGAAGACTTTATGGACCTTTAGGTTTCTGGCCTGGGTTTTGGCAGATATTTTCAGTCTGTTTCTCACTTCCCAAGACCATTATATAATTCTACATCAGTGTGGGACGTTTCATCTTATCGACTTCTCCATAGCTTTCAGTCTCAAAATTCCCAACCAAATCAAAACAGGTAGTGAGAATTTCATTCATGAAAACAAAGTGCAATTGCTGATGTGAATTGCTTTCCCATCTCCCAGCAACTGAAATAGTTTAGTCACTAAATGAATGAATGAATTCTTTATTGTCACATGTGACAAGTCACAGTGAAATTCCTTGTTTTGCATACCAAAGGTATGCCAAGAGTCGGCACATAAAGGGCGCCAACAGAGTTACAAAGTATCCTGCGCCAGATCCTCCTTTGTTCTCCCCCCTCCCCGTCGGTAGTTCCCCCACGCCGGGTCCTCCTTGTTCTCTTGATACTGTTTGTATCAAGCCCTGATGAAGAGACCATTGCACTTGTATCGGCAACAAGAATATGCAAGAAGTACTTGCACAGACTGAGACTCCCCCTAGTGGTGGCTAGGGTGGAGCGATTGGAGAAAATCAGAAAAAAAATACAATGCAGATGCTGGAAATCTGAGACAAAAACGGAAAATTCTGGAAACACTCAACACACTAGGGATGAAAAATGGAGATAATGTTTCAGGAGGAAGACCTTTCATCCTCAGGTTAGTTGGTGTTCAGGCAAACATGCAACGTTGCCTTTATTAAGTTTCATGATGACTGAGACATCATGGCTAGATAATTCTTACTCGAGCTATTTAGGAAGTAACAGAGGAGATTGTAAGTCTGATCTCAAACTATGGCAAGTTGATTGAACTGCCACCAAGATTTTCTGTAAAGGATTGTCTGAACTGCATTATAAACCCTGTACATATATTTGGTTTATTTTTAGCATAAGGATGATCCCATTATACAGAGGTCAAGACTGAATCCACAAGGCCTTAATATTTCAGATATTGAGTCCTATAGATTTTCTGTTTGAGATTGAGTATTTTCAGAAACAATAATAATCTTGTTTTCTCACTACAGTTGCAATTAGTAATTCACCTGCAGCAATCAATAAAGGAAGTGTATCCAAGTTCAACAGGAGCCAACCGTGAGTGTGGGTTTGGGCTCAATCTATCTCCCATCAAAACAGTGTTGGGATGGATCAGATTGGTTATTCTGTGCCAGCACACATCTGTACTCTATACTCATCATTGTTGTCACCCATACTAGTTGGACAGTCAACCAGGGACTGCATAGAGTTATAGAATCATAGAGCATGGACACAAGCCCTTCGACCCAACTCATCCATGCCGACCAAGATCTAATCTAGTCCCATTTGCCTGCATTTGGCCCACATCCCTTTAAACCTGTCCATGTACCAGTCCAAGTATCTTTTAAATGTCTGAAGAACTTGACGCAGAATGGAGGAACATCTGATTAAGTTGACCTTAGTACCGCTGTCAGGGACTGGACAGGGAACAGTGTTCAAGATCAGGAAGCAATTTCCCAATTTGAAGTGAGGATGTGTGCAAACTGCCTCTAGGTTAAGTTAGGTTGGATGTGAGAGGAAGACAGGGGCTTGGGCTCAGGTTGGTTGTGGTCATTTCAAGTTTTCGTTTCATACCTGAGCAAACACACCTCACATCCAGTCCGAACCCAGTGCCTGGAAGCCTTTAGCCTTTGCCATGTCGGAGACCCTCTAGGCCACAGCTACAACAACTTCCACGGTGAAGCTTAATGACCCGGGCAATCAATAGTTTCCAGGCCTGGCTACTGTAAGCAGCCACTTCATGAGTGGGACTCAGCAGACTCTCAAGCACTGGAAATTATTGCTTTTAAACACATTCAGCTTTGGTTTTTTCCTCTCCCCACAAATTTCAACATTCCCTCATGACAAATCTCATTCTCGTCAGAACGTCTACAGCTAAATAATAACTGGGAATGAAATGTATCCCAGTTCGACGTTGCTAACCACAGGAGAATATCAGTCGTCAAACATTTAATGTCATTAAAGTCGGTGCATTTTCCATATGTGAACACAACAGCTAACAGGTAGAGACTGCACAGCAGGAGCGAATTCATAAGCACTGTCATGATGCCAAGTCTAAAACTTCAGTATAATCATAAATAGGATATAATGTCATCCATGTAAACAGGATGGCATGATGGTGCAGCAGTCGCGTTGCTGCCTTATAGCGACCTGAGTTTGATCCTGACTACGGGTGCTGTCTGTATGGAGTTTGTACCTTCTCTCAGTGACTGTGGGTTTTCTCCAGGAAGCTCTGGTGTCCACGCACACTTCAAAGACGTACAGGTTTGTAGAGTAACTGGTTTGGTACAGATGTAAAGTCTCCCCAGTGTGTGTTGAATTAGTCAATGGGGTAATCGCTGGTCGGCATGAAGTCGGTGGGCCGAAGGGCCTGTTTCCACGTTGTATCTCTAAAAATCTCTAAATTGTCCCTAGTGTGTGTAGGATAGTGTTAGTGTGCGAGGATCGTTGGTTGGCATGAACTCGGTGGGCCGAAGGGCCTGTTTCCACGCTGCATCTCCAAACTAAACTAAACCCGTGCAGAAGGTTTCTTATGTTTTAGTCATGCTTAATGTACCCATCCTACTGAGTGTTCCGTGAGAAGTCTCCTTCCCTGCTGACTCCCCCATGATTTGGGACCTCACTGAATGAATGGGCTGCCAGTGGGCATCCGTTAAACAGCAATGCAGACGCCAGAGGATCCTTCAGCCTGCGAGCGATAAAATCAAAAAGGCATGTGAGAAAACAAGCAGCATTCTGGAGCCCCACAGTAATTTTCATAAATTACCAGACACTCCAGATCAACTCCGGAGAATTGTCAACTTTTCCCAGCACAATTTCCTCTTGTCTTTGCACTGCCCCTTCACTCAGTAAACAAGCTGTCTCGGTAATGGTAGGTTTTGCCAATGGAAAAAAAAAGAAAATTCATTTCCAATCTGCATAAACAAAAATAAATTACAGTACTTTATATCAAAGGACCTTCACACAAAGCCATTAGTTGCATCGCTTATTAATCATCAACATTATGATATGATCGTTTCTTCAAATTACTTCACATTTCTTTGAAATCTACCCAAGTCTATCAAGTATCAAGGGTTTTAACTCCTTACCAAAAAGGCAGCCTCACTAAATTCTACAGTGAGAAACTGACAATAAAATGTAGAAAAATAGTTCAAACATTATTACTTCAAAGATATCAAGCAACAAACAGTTGTGGAGCCAGAACCTTGCAGACTTCATTCACAATGCACAGAAAGAAGGCATTCAGTCGACAGTGTCTATGCCAGTCCTTTGAAAGATCAGCCAGACTTCATTCACCCCCACCCACTGTTTCAGTAAGTCTATCTTCCAATTCTTGTAAAATTCTCATCAAAACATGTTTATAGAATTCGTTTCCAGCTCCTTTTCAGGACAACTCTGGGTAAAAAAAAAAAAACTCTTCACCGCCCCTCTGGGCCCATTGCCAATGTTTTAAAATGCGTTCAGACGTGACTAATTCAAGAGAGGTTAAACAAAATGTTGGAAAAGCCTGGGGAATTTGTACAATATCCATAAGAAGACAAGAAATATTTCAGTTAATGGGAGATGCAGGTTGAGTTTTGTCTGGATGGTTCCTTCGAGGGCTACGTTGCTGTAAGATACTTACAGAATTCAGGAAATGTCAGGTGTGTTAAATTAATTCTCAATTTCCAATCCAGTTAAATCATCTTGAGAATCTGTAACATATGTGGACAGGAATAAAGCATCTGTTGTAAAGACTCTCAAAGAATTCTGGACTGCAACTCTCTAGATAGAACACGCATTAAAATTCTGCGCAAAGTGTGCCAGGAAATGGTTAATGTTTCACGTCGCAGTTGGTTTCTTAAAAACCAGAAGCTGAAGACTGGGTGATTTTTCCATTTGGCACTTATCTCATAAGGTGGTCAACCGCACACTATGGAATGTTTCTGATAGTCATCCAAAGGAGCACAGACACCAGAACAATAATGGCCAGGGTTCAGAAGTATGTGGACTCAAAATCTTGCGGCTTCATTGTGGATTTTCGCTATGTTGTGGTAGCCCTGTCAGTTCTGAGTTGGGTCATTGGTACTTTCCCCTTAAAAGATTGGGCTGCCAGTGCAGTGTGGTGCTGAGGAATTGCTGTACTGTTATTGATGACGTATTTTTAGGAGTGGTTGGATTTTAAAAAAACAGGGCTCATTTTTGTTTATGGAGGTTTATAGGAGATCAAATTCTCTGACCATCAGAATGCTGTTGGTCGAAATTCATTCTACGTTAATTGACTTATCTCCATTACACCCATTCCAAAGATGCCGCCTATCCCGCTGAGTTACTCCAGATTTTTGTGTCTATCTACACTAGTTGACTACTATGTTTTCATATTACAAAAGGGAAAATCCTTCAAAGATTTAGCTGTAAAAGTTTCTGGGATTTCCTGATGAGTCCCAGTATATATTTTTTTCATTACATTTGTTTTGCAAAAGTCAAATTTTAACCTTGCCCAGTCTGTATGAAGAGGATGGGCAGCTGGGGGGAATAATGGTAAGGTGCTTTCCACGGCATGTTTGTGTTAGGGGGATACCATTAGATATTCCTGCTCTAGGTTTGTAGGAGCTTCATTAATAACCCAACATGATAGTAAACTGATCCCAACTGACTTGAATTTAAGATGAGAAGGGGAAAGATTTAATAGAAAGCTGAGGGGTAACTTTTTCACACAAAGGGTGGTGGGTGTATGGAACGAGCTGCATGAGGATGTAGAGGCAGGTACTATCGCAATGTTTAAGAAACATTTCGACAGGTACATTGATAGGACAGGTTTAGTGGATATGGGTCAAACTCAGGCAGGTGGGATTAGTGTAGATGGGACATGTTGGCCAGAGTGGGCAAGATGGGCCGAAGGGCCTGTTGCCACGCTGTATGATGATTGTACTATGACTCTGACTTCAGATTATTTAGAGATGGGGAGACCAATAAAACCTAGAAGTAGTCTGCATCAGGTCAAGAAGAACCTCGAATCAATATTTTACAAAGTTCCTGCTACCAGAGCTATGAAAGGAAACCACAGTTCTCCCTGCCCAAACCTCTCCCCATGCCTTCTCCTGCTGAACATTACACTAATGATTCAACACTTGCCTTAGTGCAGGGACAGCCCCTTCAGATCACCCTTTCCCCACATCCATTGCCAGTTAGCTACTCTCATTTCCCGAACAGGTCAAGTAAGAGTTCTTTCAACATAATAGGTTCCTAGAATTAAAATGATATGCATCTCATGCTGGCACCATTAGGAGCACTTGCAGCTTTCTCCAGAAAGCACAAACATGCTCAAACCCAGCTAAAATAGGCGCGACTTTTTACTTGGGCTTACACAAGACATTTGATATTAGTTCCATGGGGACGCAAGGACGCTGGAATCTTGCACAGAACACAAAGTACTGGAGTAACTCAGCGGGTCAGGCAGCATCTCTGGAGGACATGATAGGTGACGTTTCAGGTCAAGACCCTTCAGAATGAAGGATGGTCCGCTCCATATACACTAATGCAGCTTTTAAATATTAAAGATTATGGAATGTAATGGCAAATCTCTTGGCTGCATTGAAAACTGGCTCAGTAATAATGAAAAAGGTAACAACAGATAAACAGAGGGGGGTGGTACCTATTAGAAAGTATTAGGTAGAAAAAATCATATTCTGTCGAAGCAGAGATGAAATAGTAACTCCCTTCAATCAGCATGGTCTTAGTGATGGAGATGAATTTAATACGCTCAATTTGTATTTCCTCACTTTTTTATTGCAAGAAATGAATCTGTATTTATGTGATAAGTTGGTGTAGTTTCAGTCATGCTTTTTACCTTAGCTCTTTGAAAATATTTTGTTTTACTGACTGCTGTGAATCTAGTTAAGTGGCCCACTCAACCCTCTAACTTGTACAGGGTTGAGATGCTGGTTTACACCGAAGATAGACACAAAATGCTGGAGTAACTCAGCAGGTCAGGCAGCATCTCTGGAGAAAAGGAATTGGTGAAATTCCGGGTCGAGACCGTTCTTCAGACTGAAGAAGGATCACGACCCGAAACTTCACCCAGCAATAGAATTGTGTCTAAACTATAACTTATTGTCAAAAGATGTTCTACATTAAGTAACAATGTTATTGCTAGTTATTGACAGAGGTAATCCCACTATTAGCCAAGCCTGAAGACTACTCAGCTGCAAGTGACTGGGATTCATTATTATTAAACTATTTTTTACTCACTGCATTTTGCTGAGACGTTATTCTGCTTTTATTGGAAGGAACTCCAACAACAGCCAAGCTAAATGAGTAGCATCTTTCAAAAGAACGCAGGAAGATCAAATCATGTTGTAGGCAATGGCAGAAATCAACCTTCCAGAAAATCCCTTGATCAATTTTAAAAAACAAAGGTCATCTTAACACTGACATTTATGGGAAGCCACTGAGCACAAATTGACCTCTGAGCATCATACGTTACAATGAATGCACTTCGAAAGTACATCATTGGTTGTAAAACCTCTGTACAAAATGTATGTCATATTTCAGTTAGAATATCTGTAACATGATAAACATCTGCGCACAAAACAGAGCCCGGACTGATTATCCATCAACATATCTGAAAAGGTTAACCTGAAAAACAAGTTGTGGTGTCTGCTCCCAGAAGCACTCATTCTGTTCTTTTTTACAATAATGAAGCATAAAAGACATATTTCCAGGACACCATTCATGAAGAATTTGTTGAAGGTTAATTACTGTTGTAACTTTGGAAACAATGCTCCTACATACTACATTATTCTAATGACCAGATGATACATTATGAATACTGAAGCCAATTTAATGCACTTTGAAATTATCAAGTGGACACAAAATGCTGGAATTACTCAGCGGGTCAGGCAGCATGTGTCCGGAGGAACTGCCGATGCTGGTTTAAACCGAAGACTGACACAAAAAGCTGAAGTAACTCAGCCGGTCAGGCAGTATCTCTGGAGAAAAGGAATATGTGATGGTCTGAAGAAGGGTCTCGACCTGAAATGTCACCTATTCCTTTTCTCCAGAGATGCTGCCTGGCCTGCTGAGCTACTCCAGCATTTTGTATGTCTTCGGGTCAGGCAGCATTTTATCATCATATCAACACATGTCATCATATCAACATATTATCAGTACGTCTAATGATAGTAAGAATATTGCCTTGTAAACCAAAGGCAATCATTTTGCCCTAAAGTCATGCTGAGGCATCTTCTAACATCTATCCCAAAAGTACAGACTCAAGTCTTAGTTCATCATCTCATCACAAGCACAATGCCTCTGAACAGTTTGTATTTGTACTGCTTTGCAAACATAGGTACAACTTCCAGGCTCAAGGCTCCAGATTAGGGTGACAGTCTGGTTCAGAAAGTGAGGTCACATGCGATCCAGGACAAGCTAGCCAATTGCTTTACAAAATTGGCTTGTTAAGAGAACAATAGACAATAGGTGTTGGAGTAGCCCTTCGAGCCAACATCGCCATTCACTGTGATCATCCATAATCAGTACCCAGTTCCTGCCTTCTCCCCATATCCCTTGTCTCCGCTATTTTTTAAGAGAGCCTCTATCTAACTCTCTTGAAAGCATCCAGCAAATTGGCCTCCACTGCCTTCTGAGGCAGAGAACTCCACAGATTCACAACTCTCTGGGTGAAAAGGTTTTTCCTCATCTCCGTTCTAAATGGCCTACCCCTTATTCTCAAAGGTGGTAGCTGAAGGTTGTTCTTCCAGAAGCATGTGACCTGGAGAATGGGATTGAGTGGGAAAGGTAGATTAGCCATGAATGAATGGCAGAGTAGACTTCATGGGCTGAATGGACTAAATTCTGCTCCTGTCCCTTTTGAACATATTTATTTAATTTTCTCCCACGTATATTCCACAAAATTTCAATTTTGAGCAATGTTTTGTGGGCTCAGGAATGAGAATTCCGACTGCCGGAATGGACAGGGGATGCCGGTACTTGCATTTCAGGAATAGTCCTGTATCTCTCAAGGACCAACTGTAACCCATAATCAATCTACATCACATTAGAAGGAGCAACAGCAGAAGCAAAGTCAAAAGAACGAGTTGTGCAGCCTCTTCTATATTAACATATTCTTAGAATTAATTTCTGTTTTCACTTTGGAAAAAAAAAACTCTGCCATTTCTCAAGAGCTTCACCAGGGCTGAACACAGCCAGCTAATTATATAAAGAAGCACAATGTTCCCAGCAAGAATGGCCCCAGGTGGGTTCTGAAATTCAGAGTAAAAGGTTACAGTCGACAATATACAGCAACACATCCTCACTGGGGACCATTTGTACTGGGAAACATTCCATAATGAAGTCAGCAGGAAAACAAAGTGGGAACAAATCATCGCCTTGGTGGGGAACTGATAAAGTGTTGCACAGAGACTTTCTCATGAAAAAAAAAATGCATTTCCCTCGCAGTTTTTGCATCGCTTTCAAGATCCCCAAAGGGTGCAGTTGATTAAAAACTCGGTGGAGTTGTAATTCAATAAAATCAGCAGCAATGTACACAATACCAAGTTCCCACGAACATCAATAATCTGTCTTAGTAACTTTTAATATGGGATAAATATTGACCAGCAGATCAGGGAGAAATCCCCAACTCTTCTTAGAAGTTACAGCATGTGTTCCTTATTATTTCCATCAAAGAGAGTAGACAGGGCTTGTGTTTAATCTCCCACTAAAAGACAGCACCTTCCACCCCCTCAGTGGGGCACTCAAATGCTGACCTGGTCGTCGATGCTTGTTCCGAGAGCAGCATTTGCAGCAAGATGACTATTGCAGTAAGCAAGAGAGAAGTGGTGAAAATGTGGGTCTCACTATCACACGGTGTGGAATCACAAAAGGCTGCAGATGCTGGAATCTGCAGCACATAATGTCTGAGCTTAACATGATGCTAAGTTAAACTAAGATCTATATTCTTCCATTCCCTGCATATTCACGTGTCTACATAAAAGCCTCTTACACACCACTATTGCAGGTGCCTCCTCTACCACCACCACCCTGGCAGCACATTCCAGGCACCCACCACCCTCGAATGTGTAAAACAAAAACTGGTCCTCCGCTCTTTTTATAAAAACTTTGTTCCACTCACTTTACTCGTCTTTAATATTTTCCCCAAGCGAAAATGGCTCTGACTGTCTACCCCATCTATACTTCCAATATGCTTCCATATTGTGTCAGTTCTATGCAAATATAATTTAACCAAACCTCTAACAACTATTTAATATATTTTATTGCATGTTTCTTCCTTTGTTTCATGATTTGTTCCAGTTTAAACTTCTGCAGCCACAATGTCTGGTCATCGGGCTTTATTTTTATATTATTTCGAAATGTATATGAGACTTAAGCATAAACTATCCATCACTGACAGGGAGAGAAAGAAGCCTGGGATTTACGGTAATCGACAGCACTCACTACTAACCACAAAAACCTACTGTGGCACTGACTTCCCCTTTAGCTTATTGCTTGTATCTATTCAATGGGATCACTGGTGCCCAGCAATAGTGATGTGAGCAAGTTGGTTAATCATATCAAATAATTCTTGCAAGTATTAAACTTAGCAGGGAGAAACAAATTAGCCAACTTGGGTACAAACATTTTACAGTCCGCCAGGTATTAGACCAATTACTAGTTAAAATCTAGGGATAGACACAAGGAACTGCAGATGCCCATTTGCAAAGGACACAAAGTGCAGGTGTAGCTCAGCGGGTATGGCAGCATCCCTGGAGAACATGGATAGGTGAAGTTTTGGAATGGGACCATTCATAAGACTGATTATGGGGGGAGGGAGAGGGGACAACGCATGGCAGGTAATAGGTGAACATAGGGCGGGGGGGAGGGGTAGATCGGCAGATGCTTCGACAAAGGCCAGAGATGAAAAAATAGGTGGTGTGAGACAAAGGGATTGAAGGGTTGCAAATTGTGAAACCAGAGGAAGGAATGTAAGTGGAGGTGGAGGTGGAGGGGAACATAGGTCTAGATTCAAGTCAAGTCAAGAGTGTTTTATTGTCATATGTCCCGGACGGGACAATGAATTTCTTACTTGCTTACTTGGTGCGAGTCCAGTTGGAGCACAGGGAGGGAGGGAAGAAAGGGGAACGTTAGGAAGAAAGGGAATTTGTTAGAGGTTAAATTGGAGAATTTAATGTTTATACCATTGGGTTGTAAGCTGCCCACGCAGAATACAAGGGGCTGTTCCTCTGTGTGGATGGACGCACTCTGGCAATGGAGGAGGCCCAGGACAGAAAGGTCAGTGTTTGAATGGGAAAGAGAGTTAAAATAGTGAGCAACCAGGAGATCCAGTAGACCTTGGTGGACTGAGCCCAAGCGTTGCCTTTAATAATTAAAATCTACTACTACAAAATATTTATCTGTATTTACAATACAGATATACAGAGGTTTCTAATTATACCTTAGTAAGCCAAAACTCACTTAGACCTCATATAGTGAAACACAAAACGTTGTAAGCATTTTGCACAACTGTTTGTAAACACCAGAAGATTTGCCAGTTCATTGATTTCTGAAGATGGCACTGGAGAAAGGTATAAATAACATTAAAGAGGCTTTTAGATAGGCACATGGATAGGCAGGGAATGGCGGGATACGGATGACGTGCAGGCAGAAGAGATTAGTTTACCATGGCATCATGTTTGACATGGATGCAGTGAGTCACTGGGCCTGGTCGTGGGCTGTGTTGTTCTATATTCTAACATAACGAATACAGAGAGGGACAATCAGCAGTTGCTGGAAATCTACATTTCACGGTGTAACAACGACTAATTCTGATGGCGAGTTATCACAGAATAGATTTTCACAGTCGGCAACACTCCACGACTGGCTGCAAAGACCAGGCCAATATTTTGAACAGAACTCCCACACGTACATTGCGCCATACACACGAACAAAGCAGCAATGGCTTCCCGCTGAGAAGGCAAGCATTCTGCTGGAAGAGAAGATGTGGGAAGTGGCAAAACTCTATTGACTGCCTGTGACAAACAACGCGGTTGGTGTTGCTCGGGGTAGGAAAACAATGACAGCCAACACAAACCTCTCCTTTCAGAAGGACTTGGCAAACCACCACCAGAGTGTTTAAAAATCAGGCAAGCCACTTTGAGAAACAGCAGCCAATATCCATGCCTTTGGTATAGACTATCCAGATGCAAGAAGCTAGGATGCCCCAATTTATGAGAGAAACCGTTTGCAACTAAACCGACAGGAGAGGTTCTTGGCTTTACGGTGTTCTTGATTAGTAAGGGCATCAAAAGTTACGGGGAGAAGGCAGAAGGAACGGGGTTGAGAGGGAACAATAGATCAGCCATAAATATATATTTATGAAACTGAAGAAGGGTTTCGGCCCGAAACGTTGCCTATTTCCTTTGCTCCATAGATGCTGCCGCACCCGCTGAGTTTCTCCAGCATTTGCAGTTCCTTCTTGAACATAAATATATATAATGGCTGTAGACTCGATGGGCCAAATGGCCTAATCCTGCTCCTATGTCAATAGACAATAGGTGCAGGAGTGGGCCATTCGGCCCTTCAAGCCAGCACCGCCATTCAATGTGATCATGGCTGATCATCCACAATCAGTACCCCGTTCCTGCCTTCTCCCCATATCCCCTGACTCCGTTATCTTTAAGAGCCCTATCTAGCTCTCTCTTGAAAGAATCCAGAGAACCGGCCTCCACCGCCCTCTGAGGCAGATAATTCCACAGACTCGCAGCTCTCTGTGAGAAAAAGTGTTTCCTCGTCTCCGTTCTAAATGGCTTACTCCTTATTCTTAAACTGTGGCCCCTGGTTCTGGACTCCCCCAACATGGGGAACATGTCCTATGGTCTTAATCTCCAAAGACAATGGACAACCCTCAACAGAATCCAAATGCTATATGGACAAGGGTTACACAAAAAGCTGGAGAAACTCAGCGGGTGCAGCAGCATCTAAGAGGCGAAGGAGATAGGCAACGTTTCGGGTCGAGACCCTTCTTCAGACTGGTCAGGGATCAGGGAAACGAGAGATATAGACAGTGATGTGGAGAGATAAAGAACAATGAATTAAAGATATGCAAAAAAGTATCGATGATAAAGGGAACAAGCCATTGTAAGCTGTTTGTGGTGTGAAAATGAGAAGCTAGTGCGACTGGGGTGGGGGAGGGGAGATAGAGATAGAGGAAATGCCAGGGCCCGAGGGCTGAGGGAGAGGTGGGAAAGGGAGGAGACAGCAAAAGCTAACAGAATTGAGAAAATTCAATGTTCAAGCCCAAAGGATGCAGACTCCCCAAGCGGAATATGAGGTGCTGTTCCTCCAACTTGCGGTGTTGCTCACTCTGGCCGTGGAGGAGGCCCAGGACCGAGAGGTCGGATACGGAATGGGAGGGGGAGTTGAAGTGCTGAGCCACCGGGAGGTCGGGTTGGTTTTTGCGGACCGAGCGGAGGTGTTCGGCGAAACGATCGCCAAGCCTCCGCTTGGTCTCACCGATATCGATCATCTGGCATCTTGGAGCAGCGGATGCAGTAGATGAGGTTGGAGGAGGTGCAGATGAACCTCTTGTCGCTATATGGACAAACTTGGAAGCTGCTTCCTAACCGAAAGTGCAATTAAAAACAAAAAGATACAGCACAGAAACAGGCCCACCGAGTTCATGCCGACCAATGATCATCTGTTCACACTAGCTCCATGTTATTCTGAGTATCCCAAATATCACATAAATCCAGTCACCAATATTAGTACTGGAGGTACCTCACTTTCTCATTGAAGAAACTCCAGACTGAGTGTAAGGATGACACCCAAGTACTCATTTCGTTCAGAATGACTAACAATGCACTCATTTCTTTTCTAAGTACTGCAAAAAATCTTGTTTTTGAAGTCCTTCCTTCAAAGATTCCCTGCCATGAGCTCAGAGGATCTTGGAACCAAGCTATGAACTAACTTCAAGGCCATGAAACCAAGAACTGTAGGGACCAGAACACAAAGCGCTGGAGGATCTCAGTGGATCAGGCAGCATCTTTGGAGGGAGCGGATGGGTGACGTTTTGTGTCGGGAGCCTTCTTCAGACTGCAGTGAATAGTTGCTTTGCCCAGCCATTAATTTAATTTGCCCAGAAGACCAGAGTCTCTTTGCTAACTGTATAATATCTACTCTCTTTTACTGGCACTAGAAATGTGTTCACAAGTTTTGTCTATGTGCCAGAAAATATCTAATTGGTACCAGATGCGCTGAGCTGAACCAAAGTGCAGAGACTGACCCGAGTCAGTGAGGTGTAAGGTCAGGTCAGTAAGTTACTGCAGCATATGTCAAGCCAGAACATAACTCAGAAACTACCATCAGGGCTGAATATTCAAGTGAAAACTTTAATACCAGAGCTTGGAGAGATATCAGTCACTATTTCTTCATATAAAGTCTGGAAATTCGATTCACTCACAAAACACGAATGTTACTGGGAAGGCCAGCATTTCTAGCCATCTACAATTCCCATTTAAGATAGATACAAAAAGCTGGAGTAACTCAGTGGAGCAGACAGCATCTCTGGAGAAGAGGAATAGGTGACGTTTTGGGTCGAGACCCTTCTGAGTTACTCCAGCTTTTTGTGTCTATCTCCAGTTTAAACCAGCCTCTGCTGTTCTTTCCAAGACAACTGTCCTCTAACGGAGTGGCCACTTCAGAGATGCCTGTGGAAATCAAAAAGCTGCAGAAAAGTCTGAAACAGAAAGCACTGGAAACACGCAGCAGGTCAGGCAGCATCTGTGGAAGCAGGTAGCCGCTGGAAACACTCAGCAGGTCAGGCAGCATCTGTGGAAGCAGGTACCTGCCGGAAACACTCAGCAGGTCAGGCAGCATCTGTGGAAACAGGTACCTGCCGGAAACACTCAGCAGGTCAGGCAGCATCTGTGGAAACAGGTACCTGCCGGAAACACTCAGCAGGTCAGGCAGCATCTGTGGAAGCAGGCACAGAACCTACTTTCCGAATTCTGAGTTTGTAGAGTTGCTCCCTCACAGCGCGAGCAACCCAGGTTCAATCCTGAGCTCGGGTGCTGTCTGTCTCTAGTTTGCACGTTCTCCCCGTGACATATGGGTCTCCTCCGGGTGCTCTGGTTTCCTTTCCCATCCCAAAGACATGCGGTTTGTAGAATAATTGGCCTCTGTAAATTGCCCCTAGTGGAGAGGTAGTGGATGCGAAAGTGAGATAACATAAAACTAGTGTGAACAAGGACCCAGTGGGCCAAAGGGCCTGTTTCCGTACTGCATCTCTAACATCAATTCAAGCTGAAACATTAAAACTTTGTTTCTCTCTTTATAGATATTGAGAATTTCCTGTATTTTGTTTTTATTTTGGGGGACAGTTCCTAATCAATTGCATTATTGTCACAAGGTGCCAGACTAGATTTAGGGCAACATATTTACTTCCTGCAAGATCTTGTTTTATTCGTATGGTAACCCAAATTTCACTGTACCAATTGGTGCATGTGATAATGTAAACTTGAACTTGAAACTCAACCACACTGATTTTCAGAACCATTTGATAGTTTCCCCATTATCATCATTAATACTGACACTTTCTCTCTCTTATTATTAATCATTAAACATATTCATATGTTTGTCTTCCACATGAAGCAAAGCCAGGATTGGGAGTTCAGTTCTAGTTTTTAAAATGGAGCTGAGAGTTATCTATTCGGGCGTGGAAACGAGACATTTGGTGCCAGCGCGTTTAACTAGTGGACTGAGCAGCCATGATTTCACCGAATGAGGAACACACTCGTGGGGCTGAATAGCCTCAGCCAGATTCTTAAATAGGTCAGATCTCCATTTCATTAGCCCGGCTCAGATATTTGATCAAATTGATTCACAGTTCTCTAAAGTAGTTCAGTTCAGTGTCACATGCTTCAGTGTTACATTTGTGGAATTCCCTGCCACAGAGGGCAGTGAAGGCCAAATCACTGGATGGATTTAAGAGAGAGTTAGATAGAGCTCCAGGAGCTAGTGGAGTCAAGGGATATGGGGAGAAGGCAGGCACGGGTTATTGATTGGGGATGATCAGCCATGATCATAATGAATGGCGGTGCTGGCACGAAGGGCCGAACGGCCTCCTCCTGCACCTAATTTCTATGTTTCCATGTATCGAGCTACCGTGAAAAGTTTTAGTTGCGTGCTAACCAGTCAGCAGAAAGACAATATAAGATTACAATCGAGCCATTTTACAGTGTACAGATACATAATAATGGAATGACATTTAGTTCAAGGTAAAACCAGTAAAGTCCGATCAAAGATAGTCCGAGTGTCACCAATACAGTAGATAGTAGTTGAGGGCTGCTCTCTAATTGTAGATGATTCAGTTGCCTGATAAAAGCAGGGAAGAAATTGTCCCTGATTTCAAAGTATTTCAAAACATTAGGTAGAGGGACTGCTGCAAAACTCCAAGCCAAATTGCAACCCACAGGATCCCAAGACTGTTCATCGGAATGCATCCTATGATGTGTAACGCATCATAAAGTTCTTCAGGCAGATGGCCAAATTGGCACTCTGCATGGCGAACACTGTGAAAACAAGTCATAGAATCATAGAGTCATACAGCGTGGAAACAGGCCCTTCAGCCCAACTTGCCCCATCAACACTAGTCCCATCAGCCTGCATTTGGTCCATATCCCTCCTAACATGTCCTATCCATGTACCTGGATACCCAGACCATCCATCAGTCTGTAGAAGGGTCTCGACCCATTTCTTCTCTCCAGCGATGCTGCCTGTCCCGCTGAGTTACTCCAGCATTTTGTGCCTATCAATGTACCTAGCAGTTTCTTAAACGTTGGGATAGTCCCAGCCTCAACTACCTCCTCTGGCAGCTCGTTCCATACACCCACCACCCTTTGTGTGAAAAATTCCATCTCAATCCACAGATCAAGACCATAAACAGTGTCTTTAAGTGAAACTAAAACAGGGTGTGTCAATTGAGGGCAGGGATGTTATGTTGCAAGCCACGATCAGAACCAATGAGTCCACAACTGACCCAATCTCAGTGCAGATTGGTATCAAGCAAGATTGTACCTGCAATTGCCTCATAAATCGTCTCCAGCTTTATTCTGCAACGTGACACTTCCCGCACGCTTCCACTGAAACTGAAAGGTCCAAGTCCAAAGGCCCAACCCTCTCCCCGTAGCAGACCGCCCTCCGACAATCAACGTTGGAGCAGATATTCCTATATCTTCAGTGATGGCAAACTCGATGGGAAGCATTTGGCAGTCTGAGCAAAGGCACATTTTGATTAGGAGAACCAAAAAACCGTGTCAGGAAAGCAAAATAGTTTTAATTTACCCTTAATGAAATAACAAAATAGGTCAAATAATAACACGCATCAGCATTTATTTTCAATCGCTCAGAGGTCGATCCACACTACGGGTGCTGTCTGTACGGAGATTGTACATTCTCCCCATGACCGGTGGGTTTACTCCGAGTGCTCCAGTTTCCTCCCACACTAAAAAACCTACAGGTTTCTAGATTAATTGGCTTTGGTAAAAATTGAAGATTGTCCCTAGTGTGTGGGGTGTGCTAGTGCAATGGGGATTGCTGGTCGGCATGCATTCGGTGGGCCGAAGGGCCTGTTTCCGCACTGTATCATTGAATTGAACTTTTCAATTAAGACACAAAGTGCTAGAGTAACTCAGTGGGTCGGATGGCATCCTGGAGAACATGGATAGGTAACGTTTCGGGTCGGGACCCTTCTTCAAACAGATTGTATGTGGGGAGGAAAGCTGGAAGAGAGGAGGTGCAAGCAAAGCCTGGCAGGAAACAGCGGAGGGGGCAGGACAAAGCCTGGAAATCAGTTTGGCAGCGGGTCAAGTTGGGATTGCTTTGGCCATGGGTCGGTTGGGTTTATATATTGGAGCGGACCTCGAGCTGGGAGAATACTGCCTGTACTCACCTAGTTTGGGAAGTACGGTCACTACACATAGCTTTCAGAGAGCAGGAGGGACTGGAAGCACAGAGTATCCCCGACTCCATCATTTGAGATGGCCCTTGATGCAAAGAGTCGGTGCTCATCAATCAGCCCGTACCCTGGACATGATCCAGTGTGTCCACAGCACTCTGTAGGTTTCGGAGGATATGCTAGATATATATCCTGGACAGTGGGTCTAGTGTAGATGCGGCATCTTGGTCGGTATGGGCAAGTTAGATCAAAGAGCCTGTCTCCATGGAGTACTTTATAACCATGCACCATCTGTACATTGTGACCCACACTGGCAATGATACACTAACTACTAATGAGGCAGTGGGCCACCACGTGATAGACCAACAGCGTGTGCCACGTCACTGTATCATCATTTTACAGCACAACCGTAATCCTGTCGTCCTCAAGTCATGGAGCAAAGATACACGGCCTTTACAGCAGAACAAGGTGGCCCATCTTGCTCATCTCTCCTGGGTGGGCCACTGCCTCACAGCGGTTTCGATCCCGGCCTCGGGTGCTGCCCGCGTGTGGAACTTGTGCGTTCTCCCTGCGACCCCGTGTGCCCGGGTTTACCCCGGGTGCTCCAGTTTCCTCCCACATCCCAAAGACGTGCGGGTTGATAGGTTAATCAGCCTCTGTAAGTTGCCCCTAGAGTGCAGGATGTGAACGTGTGATAAAATAGAACGAGTGTGAACGGTTGATCACTCAGTGGGGCGAGAGGCCGGTTCCACGCTGTATCTCTAAACTCAACCAAGAACACAGCACATGTACAAGAGCTGTTAGACATGGAGTCCTCAGTTGGAGCAGTATTTTATTACAGTATTAAAATCGTGCAGGAAAACAACCAGGTTACTGTCCTATTGTAATGTGAAGCGCAATGTAGGTCTACAACATCATAAATGCTCCATGACCATATATTTTCCGCCACGATTTAACAAAGAAACTACATTCTGGACAGCTTACCAAGTACCACAGAAGAACCAACAGGACTGTTTGAGTTAGGACCCGGCATAATTAGTGTCAGGGCTCAAAATGTCCTCCTCCTATTCACCTCCGACTTAGAACAATTCATTGATTTATTTCGATAATATACACTCAATAAATTGGGCAGACATTCAATTTTAGTGAAGTTGACTCCGTATGATTGCACAAACAGATATGACCATCCAAGCCAAGACTGCTGCCCGCAACTCCAGAGCCAACCCCCCATACTTGACTCCAGATTCCTCCAAAATCCACGGCCTAAACTAGTTGCAAGTATTGTTGAGCAACAGCCCCACCTTCTAAAGCGCATCTGGGCTGTGCCTCATTTCGGAGTCACTCCTCCATGTAATAACTCCCCTCCATTGATTACATTCCAGAGGTCCATTCTCATTGTGGGCCCCACAGCCAATTTTGTGCCCATCTGTTTTTCAAAATGGCCGCTCCACTCCTCGAACGCGGGCGGCCTTGTTGCCCGTGGTAACGCGAAGCCAAGTTTCCTGTCTCAGGAGGAAATTCATCTGAGCGCCTCATAGCTTCACACACACTCCAGACTATGCTCTGAGTGGCTCCAACCCATACAAAGGATTTCTATTTGCATAATAGAAATGGATAGTCTATGTAAAATATCTATATAAAAGACTGGCGTCAGTGATCTGCAATTAAAAGTCAGGAGCTCACCCCTAGATACAATTATTACTACACAATATGTACATTAGAACAGGATTTACTGTACCAGCGTGACTTGCACAAGGCAGTCTTCCTACAGTGCACTGAAAGATCAGAAATGCTGTCCTAATTATGTGCTGAAGATATTACAAATGCAACTAAATGACTCTCAGGATTTTGTTTCCAATGTGAGGACCAGTAATGGTCAGGTAACCCTCATCCCTCTCCCACTTTTCCACGGAGCTGTCTGTCCCAGAGAAGGCTCCGTCAGAAGTACGCGCTGGTTCAAGGATGGAAAGCGAGCCGCCCTGAACCCGAGGGCAAGTCCCACAGTCACCGGCACCAGTCGCCTCACATCCCGCCGATGGAGACCTTCACGTAGGACGTGGGGACGTAGCCTTCCTCGCCGTCGTTCCGCCTGACCCGAGTCCACCCGTCCCCCTTGTCCTCCTCAATCAGGTGAAGTACCTCTCCTTCCGCCATCGCAATGGTTCCTTCACTGTTGCCTGCAAGGATCAAAGCACGTCTTGGCTCACAAGGTCCTTCAATGCCATGTATGTACACGTACACACATGTACATGTACATGCGCACACACATGCAGGCACGCACACACGTACACACACATGTACGTACACAAGGACACACACAGGCACGTATATACACACGCATGTGCATGACACACACGTGTGCGCACACAAACGTACACACACACAAACATGTACACACACACACACACACACACACACACGTTCTCTGTGATCGCATGGTTTCCTCCGTTGGAAAGTTGGAAAGGGTGCAAAAGAGATGTTCACAAGCTACAGGTTATAGGAGTAGAATTAAGCCATTCGGCCCATCGAGTCTACTCCGCAATTCAAACATGTCTGATCTCTGCCTCCTAATCCCATTTTCCTGCCTTCTCCCCATAACCCTTGACACCCATTGCAATCAAGAATTTGTCTATCCCTGCCTTAAAAATATCCACTGACTTGGCCTCCACAGCCCTCTGTGGCAATGAGTTCCACAGATTAATTACCCTCGGTCTAAAGAAGATATTACCTGGATGAATTTTCGGGAAAGGTTTAATAAGTTCAGATATATTTCTTTGGACTGTATGAGGCTGAGGGGTGCAAGATTATGAGCGGCATGTATAAAGTGAATGCTCTTTGTCACACGCACACTCTCAGCACACACAGACACACACACACACTATCAGCACACACAGACACACACACGCACATTCTCAGCGCACACACACACACACACACAGCTGACCTTCCCAAAGCTTACCGTCAAATGGATACAGGGCAGTTGAATTGCCAATTGGATGAATGATATCATCCACTTCAAAATCATCGAACTCCGAGAGGGTTGGAGGCTGTGGCAGTGGCTCCTGCAATGGCTCCTGCAATGGCTCCTGCCCACTATCATCGGAGTAGGTTGTATCCGGACTGGTTTAAGAGATGCAGAAATAAATTAATTTACAAATACCTGATCTTTTGAAATCAACCTGCATTCTTGGCAAACCAAAATCTGCTGGAGAAACTCAGCCAGCTCAGTGGCATCCGTGGAGGGAGAGAAATGGTCGACGCTTCGGGTCAACCCCTGCACGAGAGCCTGATGCAGCACCTGCAGGTTCTTGTTTAGCTCCGTTTAGTTTAGAGATACAGCGCGGAAACAGGGCCTTCGGCCGACAGAGTCCGTGCCGACCACTGATTATCACAAGCCTACACACACGAGGGACGATTTACACTGATAGCAAGTATACAAATACAAGGCATCTAACCTAGAAATCTGTACGTTTTTCGAGTGTGGGAGGAAAGCAAAGAAAACCCACGCTGTCACGGAGAGAACGTACAAACTCCGTACAGGCAGCAACCGTAGTCGGGATCGAACCGACGTCTCTGGTGCTGCAGGGCAGCAACTCTTACCGCTGCCCCACTGTAACGCCTGCGTCTTCATTCTTTAGATATTAGCTGTGATTTCACTGGTGACACATGCGATTCAAAGTCAGAGTTAATTTCAGAGTTGTAGAGCATGCATCGAGCCCTTTGGCAAAAGTCAGCCACATCGACCCAGATGCCAATCTAAATCAATCCAATTTGCCTGCATTTGGCCCAAATTCTTTCCAAACCTTTCCGATTCATCTACCAGTCCAAATGTTTCATAAGCACTGTCATTGTCCCCAGCAGCACCGATCCAGCAGACTTGCCCAGGCTGAGATCCCAGTGTAGTTGAAGCTCCATTGCAATAGAGAGATCCAGCAAGGAGCCCACTCACAAGGGAGCAGTAGAGCATCCCTTGTAGTCAGGGTACGGAGGGCAAGGAGCACCGCCACTCCACCTGGGGTCCATAGGGGGGAGGAGCGGCTCTGCTGTCAGCGACCGAAGGACTGGTGACCGGATCTAGGGAGTGAGCAGGGCTGAAGATGTCCTGGTTGGGTTGCCGATTGGCCTGGCCAAGCTGGCCATCCGCCAGTCACGGCGCCAGGCAGAAGAGGACTTTGCCCGAGCCGGATGTTTGCCACTTTACCGGGCCCGGGTGGTGTTATTTGTAACATCGTCGTTTGGAATTTAATGTCTGAATAGTTTGGTGATTTTGTAATTATGGTGGTGGGTGTGTCACCACGGATTTGAGGTTTTTTGTTTGGTTTTTGTATCGTGTTCCTAATCAAATAAATTATATTTGATACAAAAAAAAAAGCCCACTCACCTCCCCTTATCGTGCGAGCCGTTGTTGTTGTTGAGGGAAGGCGACTGATCGCAGTGCGGGGCGCACTGTACCATGCTCTCACTTCGCGAAACAACTTTCCCTTCGGCGTCCGTCAGCCAGGACTTGGAAAAGAACAAGCGATTTACTGTAAGTCAACGTTTCCCACTCAGCGGGGCATCCGTTCCCCCCCCCCCCCCCCCCCCACCCCACCCTTCAATGTCTCCCCTTCCCCTGCTCTCTCCACATTCCACAACTGGGGAAGGCTAAAGGTTTCAGCCGGTGCTGTACAGTGAAGCCCTTCCCTTTCCATTGGCCATCCTCTCGTCACCGTGTAGGACTGCGCAGCGGTAGAGTTGTTGCCTTGAAGCCCTGTCCCACTGTACAAGATCATTCCAAGAGCTCTCCCGAGTTTAAAAAAAAATCAAACTCGGGGTAAGTACGGAGAATGAACGGGTACGTCGGAGCTCGGGGACGTCTCTTAGCGGCTCGTAACGCTAACGGCAGGTAAGCACGGGAAGACTCGTGAAGATTTTTCAACATGATGAAAAATGGCCACGAGAGCCCCGAGTACCGACGAGTGGCCATTACCGTAAATCTCCGAGTTCGAATCAGGGCAAACTCGGGAGAGCTCTTGGAATGAACTCGTACCGTGGGACAGGGCATTTACAGAGCCTGAGATCCAGGTTCAATCCTGACTACGGGCGCTGTCTGTACGGAGTTTGTACGTTCTCCCTGTGACCGCGTGGGTTTCCTCCGGGTGCTCCAGTTTCCTCGCGCATTCCAAAGATGTGCGGGTTTGTAGGATAGTTGACACTTGTAAATTGTTACTAGGGTGTAGGATAGAACTAGTGTACGGGTGATCGCTGGTCGGTGCAGGCTCGGTGGACCAAAGAGCCTGTTTCCACACTCTATGTCTAAACTTAACTAAATGTGACCTTTGTTCAAGGCTGATAATAAAAATCTATTGACAGACTGGGCTCCACACAATGCACAATATAGCAATTCTCACAAAGCCTTGGTACCATTTTATACCCAGGGATTCTGCCAACCTCACGCAGTCTGGCCTCTGTGCAACTATCTCTTCCATTCATAGAAACATAGAAACATAGGAAATAGGTGCAGGAGCAGGCCATTCGGCCGTTCAAGCCTGCACTGCCATTCAATATGATCATGGCTGATCATCCAACTCAGTATCCTGTACCTGCCTTCTCTCCATACCCCCTGATCCCTTTAGCCACAAGGGCCACATCTAACTCCCTCTTAAATATAGGCAATGAACTGGTGTCAACTACCTTCTGCGGCAGAGAATTCCACAGATTCACCACTCTCTGTGTGAAAAATGATTTTCTCATTTCGGTCCCAAAAGACTTCCCCCTTATCCTTAAACTGTGACCCCTTGTCCTGGACTTCCCCAACATCGGGAACAATCTTCCTGCATCTAGCCTGTCCAACCCCTTAAGAATTTTGTAAGTCTCTATGAGATCCCCCCATCAATCATCTAAATTCCAGCGAGTACAAGCCGAGTCTATCCAGTCTTTCTTTATATGGAAGTCCTGCCATCCCAGGAATCAGTCTGGTGAACTTTCTCTGTACTCTCTCTATGGCAAGAATGTCTTTTCTCAGGTTAGGAGACCAAAACTGTACGCAATACTCCAGGTGTGGCCTCACCAAGACCCTGTACAACTGCAGTAGAACCTCCCTGCTCTTGTACTCAAATCCTTTTGCTATGAATGCCAACATACCATTTGCTTTCTTCACAGCCTGCTGCACCTGCATGCCTACTTTCAATGACTGGTGTACCATGACACCCAGGTCTCGTTGCATCTCCCCTTTTCCTAATCGGTCACCATTCAAATAATAGTCTACTTTCCTGTTTTTGCCACCAAAGTGGATAACCTCACATTTATCCACATTATACTGCATCTGCCGTGCATTTGCCCACTCACCCAGCCTATCCAAGTCACCTTGCAGCCTCCTAGCATCCTCCTCACAGCTAACACTGCCCCCCAGCTTCGTGTCTTCCACAAACTTGCAGATGTTGCATTCAATTCCCTCGTCCAGATCATTAATGTATATTGTAAATAGCTGGGGTCCCAGCACTGAGCCTTGCGGCACCCCACTAGTCACTGCCTGCCATCCGGAAAAGGACCCGTTCACTCCTACTCTTTGCTTCCTGTCTGCCAGCCAGTTCTCTATCCACATCAATACTGAACCGCCAATACCGTGTGCTTTAAGTTTGGGGGCGATAGATGGAAAATGTGACCTTCAAATGCCACGAATGAAAAATAAACGGGTGCATTCATTGTGTTCCCTTATTCCTCTGCTGCTGCATGGAATCTGATCTTCCCAGCTCCAACGTCCCATCTCCTCCACCTCAATCCCGACCACAACGCCACTCACATACCCAGCCTGACCCCGATGGGCTAAATGGCCTAGATCTTCTCCGAAGGTCTTATGGTGGAAGAGTTGCCTTTCAATAGAGGATACTTGCACAGATCAATGTGAATGGTTCCAAGGTTCGGCCTTGAAGGAGAGGCTAATAATTCTCCATGGTTCCCTGGCCATTATTTATTTCCCGTACAACATTAATAAACCAAAATTGCAATATTATCTCATTGCTCTTCCAACGTTGAGTTAGCCGCACATTGCAAGCAAGTGCTTTTTTGGGATGTGACGCAGAGCTTCCTGGGTGCTTGGTGCTTGGACCCTACCTCGTATTTCTGCAGCTCATGATGCAGTCTGTCGATGTGTTGGTTGGTCTCTATTATTCTGGGCTCAAGGCTATTTGGATCTCCCATCTGTGGGTTCCGCTGGTAAACATCTTTCATTTTATCCAGAGCTTCCCTGCAAGAACGAGACAAAATGCAATTTAACCCTTTGGTCTCCAGTTCAGCTGCAGAGAGTCAAGCCCCATATAGCCCGGCAGACCAGCAGACTCTCCATCATATGATGCGATGCAACTTTATCCCAGGAAGGAAATTGATTTGCCAAGTCATAAATACACAAAATACATGAGAATGGTGATGAGTGGAAAGGATCGGGGGAGTGCAAAGATTGGCAGAAGGTACAAAGGTCTGAAAGCACATACCACTGGACTCAGGAACTGCTTTCCCCCCTCTGTTACCAGTCACACCATAAATTAGGGCATCATTCCAATCTTCCAACCTACCCCATTGCACATTGGATATTTTTACTGCAACTGTTACACCACCTTACTGAAAAAAAACTATATTCTGCACGCTGCTCTTGCTGTTTAATTGTGTGTGGCTTGAATGTGTTTGTGAATGATTTGATAGGATAGCACTCAAACACACAAGCTATTCACTGTATCTCAGTATCCATGACAATAATAAAGTGAGGATACAAACTGAGTGCTGAGGCAGTGTGGGGATCTGGCCCAGCGGTTGCCTCGTCCCTCATCATAACATCATAAGGAATAGGAGTATGAATTAGGCCATTCGGCCCATCAAGTCTACTCCACCATTCAATCATGGCTGATCTATTTCTCCCTCCTAACCCCATTCTCCTGCCTTCTCCCCCATAACCTCTGACACCTGTATTAATCGTCCCAGTACTCTGCCTTCACAGTATGTGGAGGCTTTGGAGAGGTTTATCAGCTTGCTGCCTGGATTTGAGATTGGACAAACTTATATGGTTTTCTCTGGACCGTCGGACTCCCCAGAGCGAGCCTTGCCATTCACTGTGATGGTCCTGCCCTGGTTTGATGTAACACACTCACAGGCAGAAGGGTTTAGATTAAGCGGGGCGCATGTTTGGCACAAACACTGCGGGTTGACGGGGTGTTCCTGTGCTGTTGTTCTGTGTTCTGTGTAAATAATGAACGTCAAGTTTGGGCGGTCATGTCTGGAGCAGCGGTACAGTTGCTGCCTCACAGCGAATGCAGCGCCGGAGACCCGGGTTCCACCCCGACTACGGGTGCTGCCTGTACGGAGTTTGCACGTTCTCCCCGAGACCACATGGGTTTCCTCCGAGATCATCGGATTCCTCCCACACTCCAAAGACCTACAGGTTTGTTGGTTAATTGGCTTGGTGTAAGTGTAAAAATTGTCCCTAGTGGGTGTAGGATGGTGTTAATGTACGGGGATCGCTGGTCGGCGCAGACTTGATGGGCCGAAGGGCCTATTTCCGCGCTGTATCTCCAAACTGAAGTGTCCAATGGCAGAGTGAGCATCACTGCCTAGCCTGACACTGTCGGTCGGTCAAACACCCACATAGCCACCAGAGAGAAAACCGTGGATAGACACAAAATACTGGAGTAACTCAGCGGGTCAGGCAGCATCTCTGGAGAGAAGGAATAGGTGACGTTTCAGGTCGAGACCCATCAACAGACTGCAAACCGTGCCTGGTTCATTTCCTTCCCAAGCATGAGCACTATTGTCAACTTAGTTAAATTAATCCAGACCAGGACATTGAGCAGTCCGCCTGCATCTCTACCGAGGAAGGGGATGTATCCCTGTGTCTATTCCATGCAAGACAGAAATGGGACCAGTCTGTCTGTCGCTCTTCCACAGGGAAGGAGACCGTGGATCTGTTTCACAGAAGGAACAGTTTCAGAGAGAGCACAGTTTGCTTCTTTCTGATCTAGAGAGGGAGGTCTGGGAAAGAGATAGTATGTTCCAGAGGGGGGAGGATTTGGCAGTCTGCCCGGATTGTGTCACCCGGACTTAAACCTGTTGCAAGGTAGAGGAGTGTGAGTGTTTGTAACAGAGAGGGGGTAGAACATAGTACTCAGGCCAATACTTCCTCTTAAGGCAAGAGCTTTCAAATAGGGAAAGATAATAGAAAAGTGTTTATACAAGACATAAGGTTACTGATGTCAAAACATTGTTATTCATCAATTGCAGCATTGCATTAGTCACTGGCTATTGCTGACAATAAGCGAGATCAAATTTTGGGCAACACTATAGCGGTAAAGCTGCTGCCTCACAGCGCCACAAAGCAGGGTTCGATTCTGTATCCCGGGTGCTGTCTGCGGGTGAAGTTTGTATGTTCTACCTGTGACTGCCTGGGTTTCCAGCAGGGTTAGATAGAGCTCTGGGGGCTGGTGGAATCAAGGGATATGGGGAGAAGGCAGGCACGGGTTACTGATTGGGGACGATCAGCCATGATCTCAATGAATGGCGGTGCTGGCTCGAAGGGCCGAATGGCCTTCGCCTGCACCTATTTCCTATGTTTCTATGGTTGCCAACAAGTGCAGGTTTGTTGGCTAATCCATTACTGTAAATTACTCCTCGTGTGTAGGACGTGGATGCAATAGTGAGATAAGGTAGAACTAGTGTGAGGGTTGGTGTGGGCTCGATGGGCTGAAGGGTCTGTTTCCAGGGTGTATCTCTGAACTAAACTGTTCAGTGCTGTGGAGTAGTTATGTTCAGACCATAGAAAGCTCAAGGAAATGTCAGACCCTGACCCAGATCATCTTCAGGTTTTACTAAGTTGCTGACGCATGCATCCACACATGGACGCGCGTGCACACACACACACGCACGGGCACACGCACACTCGCACCCACATTCGCACACACTCAAGCATGCACACACAACTATCACTGAACGGAAACATCTGGAGACTTTGCGCCCCACCCAAGGTTTCCGTGCGGTTCCCGGAGGTTTTTGTCCTCCGGCAACCACCTTCAACTAGCATCGCAACTGGCTTCGACTAAAAAATTACCGATTTTTAAAACGGAAACCACTTTCGACCATTAGGAGACTGACAAAATCCTCCGGGAACCGCACGGAAACCTTGGGTGGGGCACAAAGTCTCCAGAGGTTTCCGTTCAGGTTTCCTAAGTGGGACAGGGGCAAAAGAGCCACATCTAACTCAATGGGGGTAGAATGGGACGGGGGGTGTTAATTCCATTCCAGAAGTAATTACCTTCCACCCTTTGACATGTGTTTTATGCAGCCATCCAACTGTACTCACAACTCCACCTACCGGCCTGCCAACCCACCCCCCCCCCCCGCCTCACCTGTATCCACCTATTACTTGCCTGGAGATAAGGTAGAACTAGTGTGATGGTTGGTGTGGGCTCGATGGGCCGAAGGGCCTGTTTCCAGGGTGTATCTCTGAACTAAACCGTTCAGTGCTGTGGAGTAGTTATGTTCAGACCATAGAAAGCTCAAGGAAATGTCTGACCCTGACCCAGATCATCTTCAGGTTTTACCAAGTTGCCGACGCATGCATCCACACATGGACGCACGTGCACACACACATGCACGGGCACACGCAGACTCTCGCACACACACCCACGTTCGCACACATGCACACACAGGCACGCACACACGCACATCCAATTTTGCTTCCACGTTCCACCATTAAGGAAGAAGCATTTTTTTTTTCTTAAAGTCCAACAAAATCCAAAAGGAAGAAGCTAACCTGAGAAACGTATAAATAGGCACAAAAAGCTGGAGTAACTCAGCGGGTCAGGCAGCATCTCTGGAGATAAGGAATGGGTGCCGTTTCAGGTTGAGACCTTTCTTCAGACTAAGAGTCAGGAGAGAGGGAAACAAGAGGCATGGAAGGGTAAGGTGTTAAAAGAGGACGAAGATCCAGAAAAATGTAGAATATGTCACTGTTTGCGAGGGAAAGTTGTTAATCAGGAGGACAGTCAAGCTAGTCGGAGAACTATGATGGAGAGAGAGGGAAAGCAAAGGTTATTTGAAGTTAGTGAAGTCAATATTCATAGTTCCTTCCCACTCACAACATATACCGTCCCACTCACAACATATAAATAGGAATGAGTTGTCCAAGACTTATGGATCAGGTTGCCCCAGGCCTGCAAGATCACCCATCTTGTGTGGTCTTCATACAGGGGACATTCATTCATAAAGCGCACACATGTACTGTACTGAAGTATGTTTGCAGACAACGGCAACATTGGTGGAGTTGTGGGCAGTGAGGCAGGCTAACTGCAAGCAGAGTATTGTGTGCAGTTCTTTTACAGGAAGGATGTGGAGGCTTTAGAGAGGGTGCGGTAGAGTTTTACCAGAATGGTGCCCGGATTAAAGCACATTAGCTTTCAGGAAAGGTTGGACAAAATTGGATTGTTTTCTATGGAGTGACGTGATAGGTATTTAAAATTATGGGAGGAATAGATAGGGTAGACAGTCAGAACCTTTCTCCCCAGGGTGAAAACATCGAAGACTAGACAGTCTGAAGAAGGGTTTTGGCTCGAAACGTTGCCTATTTCCTTCGCTCCATAGATGCTGCCGCACCCGCTGAGCTTCTCCAGCACTTTTGTCTACCTTCGATTTTCCAGCATCTGCAGTTCCTTCTTGAACAAAGACTAGAGGACATTGTTATAAGCTGAGAGGGGCAGTTTAAGTCTATTCCCCGATTACTGAGCAATGCTACTAAATGGAAGAGACGGATTGCATGAGCTTTGAAATGCACAAAATAGATGCAAGTGGTTCAGGAGCAAGTGGGCCTAGAAGTATCTGCAGGTAGAGGGGAGAGGTGGGATTGCCGACTTTGAGTAGAAGCCAGCCTCAATCCTGTTTAAAGATACAGCAGGAAAAATAGGCCCTTCAGCCCAACGAGTCCATGCTGACCATCGATCTCCCGTTCACACTAGTTCTATGTTATCCCACTTTCTCATCCTCTCCCTACACACTAGGGGCAATTTACAAAGGGCCGATTAACCTGCAAACCCACACGTCTTTGGGTGTGGGTGGAAACTGGGGCACGCGGAGAATGAGACAGAGGATATGCAAACTCCACACACACAGCACCTGTGGTCAGGGTTGAACATGGAGCTCTGGCACTGTGAGGCAGCAGCTCTACCCGCTGCGCCTTGGTGCAGCCCATTGATTAACATCCTGCGGTTTGCTTTTTGCTGCTGATTGCAGCATCTGCAGTGTTGTGTGTCTCAGCTTGGTTCAGGCCCACTCCCACACATCTGGTGGAGCAGTGGTAGCAAGTCTGAAGAAGGGTCTCGACCCGAAACATCACCCATTCCTTCTCTCCAGAGATGCTGCCTGTCCCACTGAGTTACTCCGGCACATTGCGCATATATACGGCATAAACCAGCATCTGCAGTTCCTTCCTACACACAAGGATCCCTCCTTCAGACTGCTTCATTTAAAGATGGTAAATCAGTCCAATTTTATGTTCCCCCAAAATATACCACAGTTACCTCTGGTCAACTTGTTTCTGCAGTTCCCTGTTCAGGTCATCGATTTTCTGCTGAAGCTTCTTCCTGCGCTGTTCGGGCGGGAGGTGACTGAAGTCTTCAGACACTGCCAGCTGTAGGGAGCAAGACCAGGTTAGTGACGGGGGTTGTGGGGAAGGCCAAAGGCTTTCGCCTTCAGTTAACGGATAACAAAATGGGTTAATGAACACTGAGCAAATGAGCGAAGGGGAGGGTGGAATGAGCTGGGGGAAACCTCTGGAGACTTTGCGCGCCACCCAAGGTTTCCGTGCGGTTCCCGGAGGTTTTTGTCCTCCGGCAACCACCTTCAACTAGCATCGCAATCGGCTTCGACTAAAAAATTACCGATTTTTAAAACGGAAACCACTTTCGACCATTAGGGAAGGGAGACTGACAAAAACCTCCGGGAACCGCACGGAAACCTTGTGTGGGGCGCAAAGTCTCCAGAGGTTTCCGTTCAGGTTTCCTAAGTGGGACAGGGGCATAAGAGCTACATCTAACTCAATGGGGGTAGAATGGGATGGGGGTGTTCATTCCATTCCACCTCCCACCCTTTGACATGTGTTTTATGCAGCCGTTCAGCTGTAGTCGCAACTCCACCTACCTGCCAGTCAACCCCAATCCCCCCCCCCCCCCCCCTCCTCCACTCACCTGTATCCACGTATCACTTGCCTGAAGATAGACAGCAAATGCTGGAGTAACTCAGTGGGACAGGCAGCATCTCTGGGGAGAAGGAATGGGTGACGTTTCAGGACGAGACCCTTTGGCTGAAGAGGGGTCTCAACCCGAAGCATCACCCATTCCTCCCCTCCAGAGATGCTGCCTGTCCTGCTGAGTTACCCCAGCTTTATGTGTCGATCTTCAGTGTAAACCAGCATTTGCAGTTCCTTCCTACACATATCACTCGCATGACTTTGTCCCGATCCCCAACTCTCTTTCCCAGCCTTCCTACCCCCTACTGCGATCAGTCTGAAGTAGAGTTCTGATCCAAAACATCATCAGTCCATTCCCAGATGCTGCCTGACCCATTGAGTTCCTCCAGCACTTTGTGCTTTGCTCAGGATTCCAGCTTCTGCAGTTCCCTGTGTGCCCAGTTGGAATTGGATTGCCTAACTCACCATGACTCACCATGGGCAAGTAAGCACAAATGTTTTTTGTTGATTTGGACAGTGCTGTGTTCACCATGCCAATTGCTTCTCAAAATTGCCATTCAATTTAAGACCCATCCCTGCATTATTTTCCAGGAAAATCTTCAAATTCAAGAGGCTTTGTTTCATAGCTTCTCCGTGCCTGGGTTGTTGAATCAGCTATATCCTGAAATAGAACGTTACAGCACTTGTACAAGTGCTTCAGCCCACAATGTCTATGCCAAACATGAGATAAACACATCTGCTCTGCCTGCACATGGAACCACATGGACTTCCATTCCCTGCTTATCCACATGCCTATCTGAAAGGCAGTATTGTATCTAGCAGCACCTTCCAGGCCCCTTCCACCCTCCCGTCCTTTTACAGAATGTAAAACAATTTGACTCCAAAGGCACCTCACCTTTGCGCAATGTAAAGGATTCCATAAACACCAGTAATTCCTATCCAACAACGAAGCTCATCATACTCCAGCTCAACTTCACTTCCTTATCAGTAACATCTTATGATCCAGCCCAACAGTGGAATTCACACAAACCAGCACTGAGAGCAAAGTTAAATTACCACGGATCTGTCTCTACAGCCAAAAATCTAATGAGTACTTTCAGGAAATTAGTTAGTCAAAAAGACTAGGAGTAGAGAGAAAAAGCTGGAGTAACTCAGCGGGTCAGGCAGCATCTCTGAACGTCAACTATTCCTTTTCTCCAGCGGTGCTGTCTTTGACCCGCTGAATTAATCCAAATGTTTGTGTCGATCTCTGGTTGAAACCAGCATCTGCAGCTCCTACTTACGTGCTAATGACCATCTGCGGTTTTGGGGAAACTAGGAGCTCTGCACTGATTGAAATTTAAGATTGAAACTCAGGTCAGCTCAGAGTTGGGTAAGTAGTCATTCCTGTGTCCCCTCCCAGCCTGCGTGCGTGTGTGTGTGTGTGTGTGTGTGTGTGTGTGTGTGTGTGTGTGTGTGTGTGTGTGTGTGTGTGTGTGTGTGTGTGTGTGTGTGTGTGTGTGTGTGTGTGTGTGTGTCAGTGTGTGTGTGTGTGTGTGTGTGTGTCACATGGGGAGTTAAGAACCCACAAGAAAAAAGATCTCAAGAACTGTGCTTGCCAGCAGGCGGCAGCACTGAGCACAATGCACATATTTACAAGACTCACCATCAGACAATGCGCCTACTCGCCACAGAGAACAATGGATATCATGTAGTTAAAGACATTAAAACAACAGGCTGTTTAAAACAAATTTATTTTTTAAGATCTCTTTTTTAGTTTGGACACACCTTGCTAGAACCAGCAAACTGAAGACACAAAGACTGCGGGTGCTGGAGTCTTGAGGTAAACACAAAGTCCTGGAAGAACTCAGTGGGTCAGGCAGCATTTGGGGAGGGAATGGATGAGCGATGTTTTGGATCGGGACCCTTCTTCAGTGTGGGGTCACGACCCAATATGTTCCCTCCACAGATGCTGTGTGACACGCTAACTTCCCTCAGCACCGTGTGTTTTGCTGAAGCAGTATTGTGCGTGTCACTTGCACTCCCGTTATATCTCCACATAAACCAGGCTAATAAGTGGGAGGTGACATTAATCACCAGAGCACCACAGTCAAGCCAGACCATCCCTCTGCCTCTATAGAACCTGACCGACCCACCAAGTTCAGTGTCTGAAGAAGGGTCTCAACCTGAAATGTCACCCATTCCTTCTCTCCAGAGAACCTCACCCTCTATATTAAAAAGAATATGCCACACATATCTCCTTTCAACTTTGCCCATCTCAGCTAATAGCTATCCCCTCTGGTATTTGACATTTCCATTGTGGGAAACAGGTTCTAATTGTCTATCCTATTTATGCTTCTTATAATTGTATATAATTCTATCTGGTCTTCCTTCAGCCTCTGGTGTTCCAGAGAAAACAATCCCAAGTCTGTTCAACCTCAGCCTGTAGATTGCACCCCCTACTCCAGACATCGTTCTGGTAAACCCTTTCCAGATCCTCCACATCCTTCATGCAATGGGGCGACCTGAACTGCACACAATATTCCAAATGCGTAAAGTTGCAACGTGACTTCCTGATAATGCCCCAACCAATGAAGTTGGTTGTACGAACTGTATTTGGCAAACTGTATTTGATTCTTAATGCAAGATGCAACTTTCTGGTCATTCCCCACGGCCAAGCTGAGCGGCGCGGTAGGTGGAGCTGCAACTTTGCTGCACACAAGTCCAGGGTTCGATCCTGACCTGCGGCCCTGTCTGTCTTGCATTTGCACGCTCTCCCTGCTACCGGGTGCAGTTTCCTCTGGACGTTTCCCCAAAACACAGTAGTAACAAGGAATTGCAGGTGCAGGCGCAAACCAAAGATTGGCACAAAACGCTGGAGTAACTCAGGCAGCATCCCCGGAGAACATGGATCAACGATATTTCGGGTCGGGACCCTTCTTCAGGTTGATTGTAGAGGGTGCGGGAAAGAAGGCTGAGAGAGAGGAGGGTCTCAACAGTGTCTATGGGGCCATGTTCAACGTGTAGGTATGAGGAGGTGACGGAGAGCTGGCCTCTATAAATGAACCTTGGTGTAGGAAAATGGCCGGGCAGCTGAGACACTGAATAGGTTATGGGAAAATAAGAGGAGGGAACGGGACTTGAGGGATTGCTTTGACAGGAAGCCACAACTGTCAATGGGCTGAGCAGTGTCCCGTGTCACAGGGGCACATAGTGCATAGAAGAGGAGTGGCCAAATCAGATTTATAAAAGGTTTTACATAACTTTTACATGCTGGAGAAACTCAGCGTACTATGGAGCGAAGGAAATAGGCAATGTTTCGGGTCGAAACCCTTCTTCAGACCACGTCTTACATAACTTCCTTGCTGTTTATCCCAGCCTGTTTATAAGATCCAAGAATGCAGGTTTCAACCTCGGGGGCAATTTGAAACCGCCAGCCGAGGGTGGAATTGTCAGCCCTTTCTTTGTAATACATCACTGCAAACTGGTTTGGCTGCATAGTTAGTTGCACAGGAACGATATCTATTCTCGCTTTTTTTTTGGATTTCAGTCATAAACCCAGACATATGACATCTGGCAGGAAACGGGGAGCACAAGGAGAATAGCATGACGTTCTTCCACGTGGTCCTAGAGCCTGCCTGCCAGATTTCATGACACGGTTCACTGAAGCTGGTGACACATCAGTACCTTCCCCACCCCCACCCTCCAATTCCTTGACCCAAAATCGCTTTTTTTTTAAAAATAAAAAACACAAAACCATCCAACAATTACATAAATGGTCAGATTTTACAGCACACTTTGAGAGCATCTCTGAGCATGCTTAGAATTCCAATGGACCGAATCACTTCCTATTCACCACTGCAGAAAATTCCTTTCTAACCTAATCAAAACACTTAAAAGGATATCCCAAGATATGGCTGGAGAGGATCTTTTAATTAAAAAGAAATGTACCAAATTAACCCAGAGAAGGTTGTTTGCTCTCTAAGTGGATGTGGGTACATACTTTTGTTTCTCAATGGCACTGGAGGAGGCCTTTAGGCCCATTGAATGTGTGCTAGCCCTCGCTTTAAATATTTCTTACCAATCTATTCTCAGAACCTAAGATAGACACAAAAAACTGGAGTAACTCAGTGGGTCAGACTACATCTCTGGAGAAAAGGAATAGGTGACGTTTCGGGTCGAGACATTCTCCTAACTTCCCAGCTGAACATTTCAAAGCAATCTTTGGACCAGTGTAGGTTTAGTGTCTGAAGAAGGGTCTCGACACAAAACGTTGCCTATCTCCAGCCTTTTGTGTACCCTTGATTCTCCAGCATCTGCAGTTCCTTCTTTAACACTAGGTTTAGTGTACATCATATTGTCTTTTTACTTTGACTAAGGGTTTAGTTTAGTTTAGTTTAAAGATACAGCATGGAACCCAGGCACTATCCTATATACTCGCGACAATTTATAATTTAAGCCAATTAACCTACAAACCTGTACGTCTTTGGAATGTGGGAGGAAGCCGGAGCACCGGGAGAAAACCCACTCGGTCAGGGGGAGAACGTACAAAAGACAGCACCCGTCGTTAAGATCAAACCCGGGTCTCTGGCGCTGCAAGGCAGCAACTCTACCGCAGCCAAGGGTTACAGGGAGGGCAGGGGAGCGAAGGCTGACAGGGAAAGCCATGATTGAATAGTGGAGTAGACTCAACGGGTTGAATATGCTCATCCTGCTCTTATGTCTTATGGTGTTGTCACTGCTAAGTGTGAGTGGACAGTTCATAATGTGTTCGATGAACTGAAACAGGATGGATATGGACATTAAAAAAACAAAGTGTTGGAGTAACTCAGCGGGTCGGGCAACATCCCTGGAGAATACCGATAGCTTCCGCTTCAAGCCGGGACCGTTCCAGACATATCGATTAACTGATGCAGCTTGGAAACAGGCTCTTCGGCCCACAGAGTCCATGCTAACCCATTCACACTAGTTCCATGTTAGCTCACTTTCACGTGCACTCCCTACACACTGGGGGTAATTTACAGAGGAGAATTAACCTACAAGCCCTCTCCGTCTTTGGGATGTGGGAGGAAACCGGAGCACCCGGAGGACACCCACGTGAGGAGGCTGCCTGGTCAGGTCCAACACTCTCTGGCGGAGGTGTGACTGTTCCTGCTGGTGAGATTAGTTAAAACCTCACTCTGTGCGACCAATACTATGAGGCAAAGAGTCACACAACATGGAAACTGGCCCTTCAGCCCATTGTGGCTGCACTAACTCTCCACAAATCCCTCTTCATTCTCTCCCTCATTCCCACCAACTTCCCACAGATTAAATTGTTTGTTCTCTAAGCAGACGTGGATGCAGACTTTTGTTTCTAAAATTATCCTATGGCACGGAAGCCATTCTTACTAATCAGTACAAGAACAAGGGCTCAGGGAGAAGGAGGTGAAGCTACTGATAACACATGGGCGGTAGAGTTGCTGCCTTACAGCGCCAGAGACCCGGGTTCCATCCTGACTACGGGTGCTGTCTGTCTACAGAGTTTGTACATTCTCCCTGTGACCGCATGTTGTTTTCTCCAGGTGCTCCAGTTTCCCCCCACACTCCAAAGACGAGCGGGTTTGTCGGTTAATTGGCTTCTGTGAAATGTAATTTGTCCTGAGTGTGTGGGAGAGTGATGGTGCACGGGGAGATCGCTGGTCGACGCAAGCCTCTGTCGGCCGAAGCGTCCGTTTTCCACACAGCATCCCTAATAATAACAGATTCACAATGATTTATGGTGGCAAAATCTGCCAGCAGGTCTTTTGGGGAGGTCAGATTTAACCCGGGTCACTAGGGCAACGGTGGAAACTGTGGCCTGGTCATCTCTTCACAGTTCTGCATAAGAGATCAGATCAGATCAGTATCAGTAGAGGTCACCCATTCCTTCTCTCCAGAGACGCTGCCCCTCCCGCTGAGCTACTCCAGCATTTTGTGTTCATCTTCACTCAATTCTCCCCTCATTCCCATCAATTCTGATACAACCATTCCACTACACATTAGGGGCAATTTGCAGTCATCAACAAACCTACCAACCTGGGAATCTTTGAAATATGGGAGGGGTTGGGGGAACTGGTGCACCCAGGGAAGCCCATCTTGTCATAGGGAGAACGTGCACACTCCACATAGACAGCACTCGAGGTCAGAATTCAACAAGGGTGTCTTCCCAACTTGTCAAAGATGTGCGGGTGGGTAGGTTAACTGACCACTGCAAAAAGGTCCCGACCCGAAACGTCACCTATTCCTTCGCTCCATAGATGCTGCCTCCCCACTGAGTTTCTCCAGAATTTTTGTCTACCTACGATTTTTCCAGCATCTGCAAGTTCTTAAACACTGCAAATTGCCGTTGGGTGGTACAATCTTTGGGGTGGGATGAATAAATTTGGAAGGTAGACAAAAATGCTGGAGAAACTCAGCGGGTGAGGCAACATCTATGGAGCGAAGGAAATAGGCCAGGTTTCGGGCCGAAACCCTTCTTCAGACTCGTGTAAATGGTTGGCGAAGACCAATGGACCAAAGGGTCTGACTTGTACAATGCGATAGTCTTCTGCAGATTCACTACTCAATCCCCCCCCCCTCCAGTTAGTCCATACCTTGTTTTTCTTGCCGAACGGCCATCGCTTGGTCTTGTTTTTGCCGATGGTCCTTGGCTCAACCTTCGACTCTGATTTTAGGGAACCAATACTGTTTTCTGATGACGTTCGATTGATCAATTGGCTGTAGTCTTCAAATTCCAACTCCCCTGGTCTCTCAAATCCTGACTTGTGGGCCTCAATCAAAACACGGGAATCCTGATTTCAAGACAAAACACCAGAAAAGACCCGACAGATTAGTTTTTAATCCATTCTGCTAATTGTACACATGTTTATAATATACTGTAGTTGCTCCTGCAATAGCCCAGTGGTTATTTAGCTGGATTCACACCCAGAGCCCTGGGCCACAAACACAACTTTGTAACCCACTGTGGATTCTGAGGAATTTAAATATAAAACAATAGACAATAGGTGCAGGAGGAGGCCATTCGGCCATTTGAGCCAGCACCGTCATTCAATGTGATCATGGCTGATCATCCTCAATCAGTACCCCGTTCCTGCCTTCTCCCCATATCCCCTGACTCTGCTATTTTTAAGAGCCCTATCTAGCTCTCTCATGAAAGCATCCAGAGAACCAGCCTCCACCACCCTCTGAGGCAGAGAATTCCACAGACTCACCACTCTCTGTGAGAAAAAGTGTTTCCTCGTTTCTGTTCTAAATGGATTAATCCTTATTCTTAAACTGTAGCCCCTGGTTCTGGACTCCCCCAACATCAGGAACATGTTTCCTGCCTCTAGCGTGCCAAAACCCTTAACAATCTTATATGTTTCAATGAGATCGCCTCTCATCCTTCTAAACTCCAGAGTGTACAAGCCCAGCTGCTTCATTCTCTCAGCGTATGACAGTCCCGCCATCCCGGGAATTAACCTTGTAAACCTACGCTGCGCTCCCTCAATAGCAAGAATGTCTTTCCTCAAATTAGGGGACCAAAACTGCACACAATATGCCAGGTGTGGTCTCACTAGGGCTCTGTACAACTGCAGAAGGACCACTTTGCTCCTATGTTCGATTCCTCTTGCTATAAAGGCCAACGTGCCATTCGCTTTCTTCACTGCCTGCTGCATGCTTACATTCATAGACTGATGTACAAGGACCCCCAGTTCTCATTGTACTTCCCCTTTTCCCAACTTGACATAATTTAGATAGTAATCTGCCTTCCTGTTTTTGCTACCAAAGTGGATAACCTCACATTTATCCGCATTAAACTTAATCTGCCATGCATCAGCAAACAAAAGCAACAATTAGGAATAAAAGGTTAATCTCAGTAATGACAAAAAAAGACACCAAGAGTTGGAGTAACTCAGCGTGTTAGGTAGCATCACCAGAGAACATGGATAAGTGACGTTTCAGGTCAGGACTCCCCTTCAGACCCTTCCCCAGTCTGAAGTAGGGTCCCAATCTGAAACGTCACCTATCCATGTTCTCTAGAGATGCCGTACCTGACCTGCTGAGTTATTCCAGCACTTTGTGCTTTTAAAACATAAATAAACCAGTATCTGCAGTGGGACTATGATGTTACTGGGTCATAAATGGCGTCAGGTAAGTTCATAGGTTCTAGGAGCAAAATTAGTCCATTTGTCCCATCAAATCTACTCCTGCCATTCAATCGTGGCTGATCTATCGTTCCCTCGCAACTCCATTCTTCTGTCTTCACCCCATAACCCTGACACCCGTACTAATGGAATGGTACGGAAATCTGCCGCGTTCATCCAAAATGGACCATGTGTAACTATAGACCCACCGATGTTCAATACTCTATGAAATGAGCTGTGAGCCAGGAGCCATTTGAAGATGGATAATAAATACTAGTTTTGCCATTGGCACTGGTTTATTATATTCATGTGCACCCAGATACAGTGAAATGGTTTTGTTTGCATGCTATCCAAATAAAATAAAATCCTACTGTTTTATTATTTATTAATTGTTTATTATTATTAATGTTTAGTGTTTTCTGAGTCATTCGTAACTGTCACTGTACGTCATGTTGTTACTTGTGGGCGGAGCACCAAGGCAAATTCCTTGTATGTAAATACTTGGCCAATAAACTTACTTACGTACTCTACAAGCTGTACACAAGTACAATAGGTAGTGCAAAGAGAACAAACCCCGAGTGCAAAATGTCATGTTACAGCTCTGCAGTTACTGAGGAGAAAGTCCAAGGTTCACAATGAGGTTGGTTGGAAGATCAGAATTACATCCTAGCTTATGGGAGGACTGACTCAAAGAAGCATAAGCTCACACAAATAAACGTATTAAAAAGTTGTACTTTCCTGATGCAAGAAGAAAATCACTACAACTTGAAGAACTGCTCTGGAATGGGATGCTGTGGTGCTTGGTTTGATTGTGTAAAGTATGGTCTGATTGGATAGTACGCAAACAAAGATCTTCACTGTAACGCGGTTAATAATAAATCAAACTCTCTGGAAAACTATGGTGGACGATTCGTTAAATATATTACGTAGTCGAGATAGAGATAGTTCGGCCCACCGGGTCCGCACCGACCAGCGATCCCCGCACATTAACCATCCTACACACACAACACACTAGGGACAATTTTTAAATTTACCAAGCCAATTAACCTACAAACACGTACGTCTTTGGAGTGTGGGAGGAAACCGAAGATCTGGGAGAAAACCCACGCAGGCCACGGGGAGAACGTACAGACAGCACCCGTAGTCAGGATCAAACCTGGGTCTCCGGCGTTGCATTCGCTGTAAGGCAGCAACCCTACCGCTGCGCCACCGTAGCCGCCCCCTTCTTTCTTGATGAAAGTTCTTTCTTGATGAAAGAACTGCAGATGCTGGTTTAAATCAAAGGTAGATACAAAATGCTGGAGTAACTCGGTGGGACAGGCAGCATCTCTGGAGAGAAGGAATGGGTGATGTTTCGAGTCGAGACCCATCTTCAGACTGATGGTTCTTGATGGTTGGCCTGAACTTGGTGCGGTAGAAGGCCCGTTAACGTGCTGTATGACTCGATAATCACGTATCGTACGTACCCCGCTTTCATTCACCGACTCAGCGGCTTTCTTCATCTCGTCCAGACACTTCCCAACGATGGGCATGACCTTCTGCTCCGTGTCGGCAAACATCTTGTAGGCCTCGCAGAGCTTCCGTGTCCGCCGCTCATCCATGTCCTGGAGTTTCTGCGGAAACAAGACGCGACACATGGTCAAAGGGGAAAAAGGCCCCCCAGTATACGGGGCAAAGCCAGTGTCACACGTTATAGTCACACAGGTAAATATTAAAGACAAGGTGTACTCAAACTCAGGAAATAAGAATGTGGATGATTGATAGGTTGTTGACACGACTATACTGTCACATTCCGCCACAATCGAAAATTAATCTTCATTATTCACCAACAGCAAAATAAGTCAGGTCATTTACTGTTCAGTTGTGTGGAGAAGGTGTTTGAGGATGGACCAGTGGTGAGGACTGAATGGCTTTGGGGAGAGGGGTCATGCTACAAATTCACCAGGAATTACAACAAGCCAGCGTTGGAAGATAGAAGATAAGACACAAAATACAGGACTAACTCAGCGGGCCAGGCAGCATCTCTGGAGAAAAGGAATCGATGAAGTTTCGGGTCGAGACCCTCCTTCAGACGTGGATAAAGAGAATGGAGCGGAGACCTGGATTAAAAGGAAAGTTCAACAAACAATTCTGAGAAATCTTGGTTTATAGATGCGTACTGCCACGAAGTGGGTTTACGGGAAAAGAATGAGGAAGTGAGGATTGCTGCATCAACAGCCAATACAAAGTTAATTGTATTGGCTGTTGATGCAGCAATCCTGTATTGGCTATTGATGCAGCACCCTCCGGGTGCTCCAGTTTCCTCCCACAACCCAAAAGACCTGTGGCTTTGTAGGCTAATTGGCTTCTGGAAATTGCCCCTATTGTGTCGGGAGTGGGGAAATGGGATAACATAGAACTAGTGTGAACAGTGTGGACCCGGTGGGTCAAGGGCCTGTTTCTATGATGTATCTCTAAACTAAAACAAAACTAATATCCAGAGGCCTGTCCCACGGTTCCAGATGAAAAGTTCACCTCACCACAGCATCCGAGGAAAACAAAGCTTTTCACCGTTTCTCAGTGACATTAATAAACCTGGAGCTAGGAGTAATTAAATTAATCTGGAATTGGAAGCAAAGAGGATTAAAAATTGTGTTAAACTTACGTTGAAAACATTGGGCATCTCCACAAAGTAAAATTCATTCTGGTCCTTGTTGTATTTCTGCAGCTGAGAGGCGTACTCATTTTTGCTCTCTTCCGCCATGTGGTTTCGTAGATTTGCTTGTTGTTTCGCCTGCGGAGAGAGCGAGAGACACTGGCACTTCGGCAGTGATGGAACTCATTCACTATTTTCCCGTCAAATGCCCGGGGCAGCACAAATCCAGGCGTCGCTGCTTCACCACTGATCAATAACTGCAGCCAACAACTTAACAGTCTCGTAATCAAAGAGGGAACACTGCTCACCATGGGACCAAAGACACAACATGCTGAAGTAACTCAGCGGGTCAGGCAGCATCTGGAGAATGTGGTCAGGTGATGGAAGTCTGAAGAAGTCCACACAAGCATTTCTGGAGAACATGTTCAAGAAGGAACTGCAGATGCTGGAAAATCGAAGGAGACAAAAGTGCTGGAGAAACTCAGCGGGTGCAGCAGCATCTATGGAGCGAAGGAAATAGGCAACGTTTCAGGCCAAAACCCTTCTTCAGACCTTCTGAAGAAAGGTTTTGACCCAAAACATTGTCTGTTTCCTTCGTTCCATAGATGCTGCCGCATCCGCTGAGTTTCTCCAGCACTTTTGTCCACCTCTGGAGAACATGGATAGGTGACATTTCAGATCGGGACCCTTCTCCAAATTCGGAGTTCTTCAGACTCCCGTCAACTATCCATGTTCTCCAGATGCTGCCTGGCCCGTTGAGTTACTCCAACACTTTGTTTTTTTAAAGTAAACAAGCATCTGCAGTTACACAAAAAGCTGGAGAAACTCAGCGGGTGCAGCAGCATCTAAGGAGCGAAGGAGATAGGCGACGTTTCGGGTCGAGACCCTTCTTCAGACTGGTCAGGGATCAGGGAAACGAGAGATATAGACGGTGATGTGAGAGATAAAGAACAATGAATGAAAGATATGCAAAAAAGTATCGATGATAAAGGGAACGAGCCATTGTAAGCTGTTTGTGGTGTGAAAATGAGAAGCTAGTGCGACTAGGGTGGGGGAGGGAGATAGAGATAGAGGGAATGCCAGGGCCCGAGGGCTGAGGGAGAGGTGGGGGGGGGGTGGAGGAGCCAGCAGGGGTTAACAGAATTGAGAAAATTCGATGTTCAAGCCCAAAGGATGCAAACTCCCCAAGCGGAATATGAGGTGCTGTTCCTCCAACTTGCGGTGTTGCTCACTCTGGCCATGGAGGAGGCCCAGGACCGAGAGGTCGGATACGGAATGGGAGGGGGAGTTGAAGTGCTGAGCGACCGGGAGGTCGGGTTGGTTTTTGCGGACCGAGCGGAGGTGTTCGGCGAAACCATCCCCGACCTCTACCTCCGTTACATCGATGACTGCTTTGGTGTCACCTCCTGCACCCACACACAACTGACTGACTTCATTCATTTCACCACCAACTTCCATCCGGCACTCAAATACACTTGGACCATTTCCGACATTTCCCTACCATTCCTTGACCTCACAATCTCTATTGCAGGTGATACACTCCTGACCGACATCCACTACAAACCCACTGACTCCCACAGCTACCTGGACTACTCTTCCTCCCACCCTGCTTCCTGTAAGGACTCCATCCCCTATTCCCAATTCCTTCGTCTACGCCGCATCTGCTCCCAGGATGAGGCGTTTCACACACCAGGTCATCACAAATGGCCTCATTCTTCAGAGAACGGGGATTCCCCTCCCCCACTATTGATGAGGCTCGCACCAGGGTCTCCTCCATACCCCGCAACACTGCCCTCTCTCCCCATTCCCCCACTCGCAAACAGGGCAGAGTCCCCCTGGTCCTCACCTTTCACCCCACCAGCCGGCAAATAGAACAGATAGTCCTCCGCCAGTTTCGCCACCTCCAACGTGACCCCTCCACCCGCCACATCTTCCCATCTCCCCCCCTGTCTGCCTTCCGCAAAGAACCGCTCCCTCCGCGACTCCCTTGTCAATTCTTCCCTCCCCTCCCGCTCTACCCCTTCCCCGGGCACTTTCCCTTGCAACCGCAAGAAATGCAACACTTGTCCCTTCACCTCCCCCCTCCACTCCTTTCAGGGACCCAAGCAGTCCTTCCAGGTCCGACAGAGGTTCACCTGCACCTCCTCCAACCTCATCTCTGAAGAAGGGTCTCGACCCGAAACGTCGCGCTCCTTAGATGCTGCTGCATCTCCAGCTTTTTGTGTACCCTCATCTACTGCATCCGCTGCTCCAGATGCCAGATGATCTATATCGGTGAGACCAAGCGGAGGCTTGGTGATCGTTTCGCCGAACACCTCCGCTCGGTCCGCAAAAACCAACCCGACCTCCCGGTCGCTCAGCACTTCAACTCCCCCTCCCATTCCGTATCCGACCTCTCGGTCCTGGGCCTCCTCCATGGCCAGAGTGAGCAACACCGCAAGTTGGAGGAACAGCACCTCATATTCCGCTTGGGGAGTTTGCATCCTTTGGACTTGAACATCGAATTTTCTCAATTCTGTTAACCCCTGCTGGCTCCTCCACCCCCCCACCTCTCCCTCAGCCCTCGGGCCCTGGCATTCCCTCTATCTCTATCTCCCTCCCCCACCCTAGTCGCACTAGCTTCTCATTGTCACACCACAAACAGCTTACAATGGCTCGTTCCCTTTATCATCGATACTTTTTTGCATATCTTTCATTCATTGTTCTTTATCTCTCACATCACCGTCTATATCTCTCGTTTCCCTGATCCCTGACCAGTCTGAAGAAGGGTCTCGACCCGAAACGTCGCCTATCTCCTTCGCTCCTTAGATGCTGCTGCACCCGCTGAGTTTCTCCAGCATTTTGTGTAACCCTCGATTCTCCAGCATCTGCAGTTTCTTCGTTAACACAAGCATCTGCAGTTGCTCGTTTATCTATCTTATTCATCATGGGTACAGTTGACCACATATATTGTATTACTAGTAGTTCTGCTATAATGCACGTGTCTCCGCCTCTTCCTTTCTTCTTCCCGCGCCCCCCCCCCCCCCCCATCCCCACGTCAGTCTGAAGAAGGGTCTTGACCCGAAACGTCACCTATTCCTTCGCTCCATATATGCTGCCTCACCCGCTGAGTTTCTCCAGCATTTTTGTCTATCTTCGATTGTTCCAGCATCTGGTTCTTTCTTGAACATTTCCTGAATGTGAAGTGGCTATGACACTATCGATGAAGTAGGGAACATTATTTGTCTTACGCAAGGCTAATTGGTTATAATGCAATTTTGATTGTAGAGAACCACTGAAAAGTTAATTTTTAGAAACTGGCAAGCAAAAAAAGGAGTTGGGAAAATAAAATGTTTCTACATAAATTCCCTATTGTAATCAGACACCATCGTAGCTTAAGAACACAACTGCTACTTCCGCAGTGGATTCCCATTGAAGTTGACAAGTGATAGACACAAAATGCTGGAGTAACTCAGCGGGACAGGCAGCATCTCTAGAGAGAAGGAATGGGTGACGTTTCGGGTCGAGACCCTTCTGCAGTTCCTTCCAGCACAAAGTTGACAAGTGATTGCATCCAGGCAATGATATACTCTGTTAAACGATGTAACATACAGCCTTCAGTATTTTCAGCTTATAGTAACAGTAAGTTTATACTTTTTAGAAAGACCGCTATTTTTTTAAATTCCTGTGGAGAAAAATAACTTTGTTATGGTGAGTGAAACTCTCTGGCCCCAAACCCCCTTTTCCCCTTTGACACAATTGTCTTCCGTCTTTATAATGCAATTTTCTATAACACGAGGCTTCTTAGGAATGTAATTATCCAGTCATAGCAAAACGGCCCGTGTTTTGGCCTTTTACATGCCTCAGTGTGACGTATATATAAAATTATGAGAGACATTAATAGGGTAATAGGGTAAATTAATAGGGTAAAGATTGAAAAGACTAGGCTTGTATTCACTGGAGTTTAGAAGGATGAGGGGGGGGAATCATATAGAAACATATAAAATTATAAAAAGGACTGGACAAGCTAGATGCAGGAAAAATGTTCCCAATGTTGGGCGAGTCCAGAACCAGGGGCCACAGTCTTAGAATAAAGGGGAGGCCATTTAAGAGTGAGGTGAGAAAAAACTTTTTCACCCAGTGAGTTGTGAATTTGTGGAATTCCCTGCCACGGAGGGCAGTGGAGGCCAAGTCACTGGATGGATTTAAGAGAGAGTTAGATAGAGCTCCAGGGGCTGGTGGAATCGGGGATATGAGGAGAAGGCAGGCACGGGTTATTGATTGGGGACGATCAGCCATGATCACAATGAATGGTGGTGCTGGCTCGAAGGGCCGAATGGCCGCCTCCTGCACCTATTTTCTATGTTTTCTGTCTATGGTAGACAGTCAGGATGGAAATAATAAATACTAGAGGGCTCAGCGCTAGTTTAGTCTAGTTTAGAAAGAGAGCGCGGAAACAGGCCCTGCGGCCCACCGGCTCCGTGCCGACCAGCGATCCCCGCACATTAACAATCTCCCACACACACTAGGGACAATTTTTACATTTACCAAGCCAATTTACCCACAAACCTGTACGTCTTTGGATTTAAAGCTTTAAAGTGAGAATGGCAACGTTTAAAGGAGATGTGTGGGGCAACTTATTTTTTCACAAACACAGAATGGGCGAGTGCCTGAAATGGGCTCCATGGCGTGGTGATTAAGGTAGATATGATAGTGGCATTTAAGAGACTTTTGGTTAGGCTAATGGATATGCAGGGAATGGAGGGATATGGATTATGTGCAGGCAGATAGACCTGGTCTTGGCATACATTTTCCATGCTGACATTGTGGGCCGAAGGGTGCAGTCCTGTGCTGTCTATGCTTTATATTCTACGAATATGCCAGTTTCCTCCCAATCCTAAAGGCATGTAGTTTGGTAAGATAAATGTCCTGTTTAAATTGCCTAGTCTGTAGGTAAGCGGTAGAATCTCAAGGATAGGTGATGAGAATGAAGGACGAATGGGATTAGTATAAATGAGTGGATAATGGTTGGCATAGACTAGGTGTCCTGCTATATAATTACGACTCTAGGATCTGAAACATACCAGGAGGAAGGTTAAGTGCTCGGCCAGTGAGAATAACCTGAAAGGATTTAGCAACACTCATGAGCCGCCTGAAGACATCAACGAGGTCGGGACAGTTGGATTTAACTCATTGCTTACCTTCTCCACATCTGCTTTGGTCGTGTTGATATCGTTGTCAACTTTCTCCGCATTCTGCAGTGCTTTCTCTGCCTCCTTGCAATCCCGCTCAAATCGTTTCTTGGCCTGTTGAAAATGTAACATTAGACTGTATCCACGATCGGCTGTTTCACATCTCTGCCGCAGAGGCACACAGGTCCTGCTTCGAGCCGAGTTGCCTGGGATGGAACTCGTACAACTTCAGCTAGTTTCAGCAGATCACCAATGATGATGAAAAAAAAAAGCTCAGAGCTCCCTGTAGCTGACAGCAGTGAGCAAGTCGAGCCACTGCCTACTTAAGGCATTAAAAGTTGCAATTTTTCTTCTCCCGACTATCTTTTTACTCGTGGACATTTTTATCGGGCTGGAAAAAACGTCCCGACTTACCTGATGCCCCGAGTACCTGCGGCTGACATAATGAGCCGCTACGATATATCTACGGCCTCCTACGGACCCGTTACAAACATTCTCCGAGTTTGAATCAAGGGGAAAACTCGGGAGAATTCGTGAGCAGCTCGGGAAAGTGGGACAGGCCCTTAATCCTGTTCCAATGCCTTATGATCTTGTGAACGCAACGCTCCAATCGCAGTAGTAAGGAGTTGTAGGTGATGTGATTGAAGTTAAAATGAGGCCTCATCAATTCCTGTTACAGATATATCGCTTATGAGACTGGAGGTGATCCCCATGATGTCTGCAATGGTGTTGTGTGATTGGCTTCCCTTTCTCTGCCGTTTTCGTGTATCCATAACCCACACCTTTTTGCAACATAAAAGATTTAGCTGACGGTTATTCTGGTGGACTTACTATATCTAGCTGCTTGTAGCTGACTTCCAGATTCTGTTGGGCTTTTCTTCCATCTAGAAGATGCTAGAACAGAGAGAGATAACAATTAGCACACAGACTCATTCATGCTGGAAGAATTGCATAAAATTCCCAAAGGCAGATGTGGTGTAAAATATCCTCGACACAGGAGGAGAGTTGGATAAGGCCAGGGCAGGCAAGGGCAGGCTCACATTTAATGAAAAGTTAACAAGGCACTTTATTAACATCATGTTAGTTCCAACCTATTGTGAAGGTCTAATGCGCTGGCTGAATAAACACCTCCAAGCATTCGCCTCCACTTCTTAAAAGCCAAGATCTCGGGTACCGTCTCTGTGGAGATTCCACATTCTTCTTGTGAGTGTGTAGTATAGCACTAGTGTACGGGTGATCGATGGTGGGCACCAACTTGGGGGGCCGAAGGGCCTGTTTCCATGCAGTAACCACGGTCAGATGTCATGTCGGGATTGGGTTGAGTGGCCAGGAATGAGCCAAGATTCCACTGCACACTTTGGAGATACAGCATGAAAACAGGCCCTTCGGCCCACACCAACCAGCAATCACCGCATACTAGCACCATCCTACACACTAGGGACAATTTACAATTTTACCAAAGCCAATTAACCGACAGCCTGTACGTCTTTGGAGCGTGGGAGGAAACTGGAGCACCCATGGAAAACCCACATGGTCACAGGGAGAACATACAAACTCCACACAGACAGCACCCGTAGCCAGGATTGAACCTGGGTCTCTGGCACCGTGAGGCAGCAACTCTACCACTGCACCACTGTTCCAATGCACGGAGCCATTGGAAAAAAACCATTGAAAGCATGGCTCACCATTATTACTCACGTCGATGGGCCGGATTCTACTAGCGTTCTACTCAACAGCCTTCAACAGGCGAATTCACTCCCCGAAACTCCTCCTCACATTGGAATCTATGTTCCCGATGTTGGGGGAGTCCAGAACCAGGGGCCACAGTTTAAGAATAAGGGGTAAGCCGTTTAGAACGGAGACGAGGAAACACTTTTTCTCACAGAGAGTGGGGGCAGGTTCTCTGGATGCTTTCAAGAGCTGGAGAGGGCTCTTAAAGATAGCGGAGTCAGGGGATATGGGGAAAAGGCAGGAACGGGGTACTGATTGGGGATGATCAGCCATGATCACATTGAATGGCGGTGCTGGCTCGAAGGGCCGAATGGCCTACTCCTGCACCTATTGTCTATTTCCCCTTTCAATATACCGCTCAAAACCTACCTCTTGGACCTGGCTTTTCATTACCTCTATTAACATCTCCCGAAATGAAAACAGGAAAATGTTGCAACACTCATCGGGCACCATCTACGGATACAGAAACAGGTTGGAGCCCCTTCGTCACATCTCTTCCGAAGACGTCAACACTGTTTCACTTTCCGTAGATGCTGCCTGACCCGCCGAGTGTCCCTGGCATTTTTGTTGTTATTTCAGGCAGAGCCTGGAACGATGCCAACGCCATCAACGGAGAGGTCATCACAGACCCCACAAAGTGAAACCACTGGGTTTTGACCTCCATCGCAAGCCTGAACAGAATCCGCACCCTCCATGCAAGAACAGCCCATCACCTGCATAAGTGGGGGATGACAGGCAGCCCCGCTTGTGACTGGGGACATCCAGACCAGACCATCCCACACATGGTGAATGACTGCCCACTGAGGCTTTTCCCTGGTGGCATCAAACCCCATCCACCCAGTAACTGATGCTGTCCTAGCCTGGATGTCTACCCTTGACCTACAACTTAATACGCAAGAAGAAGGCTTCCAGCATCTGCAATTTATTTTCAGTTCCATCTACTCTTGCCATTGCTCAGTTTTTATAAAAAATGTCCCAGGCGTTGACTTTGGGGAGTTGTCACAGTGGATTTCTGAGCGTGTAACACTAACTACTGTCGTTTGTAAGAGGTTTAGGGAGCAAGGGATGTGTGACCTGTGTGGGAAGATGGTTTGATGTGTGGAGGGGAAGGTTGAGGGAGTTAGAGGGATGAGCAAGTTAGCATTGCACTGTACCATCTTGCGTTCCTGCTTGTTGTCATACAAGTATTTCATTAGTTCAGCAAAGATGTACTGTATCAGATTCTCCGCAATAACCTCTCGCTGCCCGGCGTAGTCATTCAACTCATTGAGAATGTTGATGAAGGTCTCATACTGGGAGAACCTAGAAGAAAAGAGAAGTTAAAACAAGTTTAGTTCAGAGACACAGCATGGAGACAGGCCCTTAAGTCCACTGGGCCCACACCGGCCATCGTTCACCCATTCACACGAGTTCTGTTTGAACATTGACTTCTCTAACTTCAAGTAGCCCTTGCTTTCCCCTCTCTCTCTCCATCCCCTCCCCCTTCTCCTACCCGTCCTACTGCCTCTGACTACATTTTATCTTTGTACCGCCCACTCCCCTGACATCAGTCTGAAGAAGGGTCTCGACCCGAAACGTCACCCATTCCTTCTCTCCAGAGATGCTGCCTGTCCCGCTGAGTTACTCCAGCAGTTTGTGCACACCTTCGATTTAAACCAGCATCTGTAGTTCTTTCCTGCACACTAGTTCTGTGTTATCCCTCTTTCTCACTCCCTACACAATTTACAGAGGCCAATTCATCTGCAAACCCGCACCATACGAGGTCAGGATTGAATCCGGAGGTTAGGAGAGAACGTGATTGAGGTATATAGAATTATGAGCGTATAGACTGGAACCTTTCCCCGATATCAGAGATAGATAAAACCCACTGACAGCAGACTAAGGCGGCAAGGATTTAGGGCAAGTGGTATGAGCTTGAGAGGATCCAAGGGTTTTTTTTTTCATCCAGAGACTGCTCAGTGTCTGGGAAACCAAATAATGAAAGTCCTGGATAGAGTGGATGTGGAGAGCATGTTTGCACTAGTGGGAGAGTTCAGGACCAGAGGGCACAGCCTCAGAATAAAAGGACATACCTTTAGAATGAAGAGGAGGAGGAATTTATTTTCCAGAGGGTGGTGAATGTATGGAATTCATTGTCACAGATAGCGGTGGAAGCCAAATCATTGGGTATTTTTCAAAGCGAAGATTGATAGATTAGTAAGGGGATCAAAGGTTATGGGAAGAAGCCAGGAGAATGGGGGAAGAGAGGGAAAAATAGATCAGCCGTGATCGAATGGTGGAGCATACTTGATGGGCTGAATAGCCTAATTCTGCTCCTATGTATTAGGGGCGTGTGATACACTGCCTGAGAAAATGGTGGAAGCAGACTTGCTGATAGCCGAATTGCCCAGACTTAGAAGACCTGGGGCCAAGGGCTGGAAGGTGGGAACTACTAAGAATGGGTGGCCTCAGGTTGGTGTGGATGTGATGGGCCAAATATTTAGATTTGTATTTTTGCCTCCATGGTGACTCACTAGCTTCGCCTGTTTGCACTGGCCAATGTTGTGACACAGGTTACCTGGTGAATGTTTCAAGTTAAATTGACTTTGAGCGTTGCTTTGGCCAACAGCCATTTACTTGTACTTGAAGATAAACTCACTCTGCTCAAGATTTTGCAACAATCAACAATGACCACTAAGATAGACACAAAATACTGGAGTGTACGGGCCTGTCCCACTTGCCGATTTTGCCGGTGTCATATCCGTGTCGCCAAAAGATTTTGAGCGTTTCTAAATCCAGCGGCGACAAAATAAAGGGTGCGACTCGTGAAAAAACATTGTGCATTATAAGTCATCACGCCGTGTCATATGTCATCACGCCGTGTCATGCGTCATCACGCCACGTCACGCCACGTATGTTTCGGTGACCTGATACGTCAGTCAACGATGCCGGTAGTTGCCGGAAAAAAATCGCAAAGTGGGACAGAACCTTAACTCAGCGGGACAGGCAGAATCTCTGGAGAGAAGGAATGGGTGATGTTTCTGGTCGAGGCCCTTCTTCAGACCGATGGAGAGGGAAAGCAAGGGCTACTTGAAGTTAGAGAAGTCAATGTTCATACCACGTTGGTGCAAGGTGGCCAAGCCAAATACGCGGTGCTGCTCCTCCAGTTTATGCTGGGCCTCACTCTGACAATGGAGGAGGCCCAGGACAGAACAACCTCTACAACAATGACCAATTCTGGCCAACATTTGCAAATCTAACAGGTGACCCCAGACCGGAGGCAAAAATAATTGAAGAGTTCACACTTTGCTTGTGTAACACATCGTAGCAACAGTCAATAAATCAGGGGAGCTGGCGGGAGGCGGAGAATCAGTGGACTTGAAGGGATAAATAATCCACCTGCTTCAAGTCCACAGATGTATCTGGAAGAGACACAAGGTGGGGACGCAAGGACTTTACGGGATCAGACCACTGTTCATCAGATTTGGGGCTGTCGAGGTGACGCAGCGGTAGAGTTGCTGCCTTACAGCTAATGCAGCGCCAGAGACCCAGGTTCGATCCCGACTGCGGGTAGTGGGTGTGGGATGGTGTTAACGCCCGGGGATCGCCAGTCGGCACGGACCAGGTGGGCCGAAGGGCTTGTTTCTGCGCTATATGCAAGACCAAACTAAACTAAATTTCTTCCGCAGCCCTGCAACTTTATATTTATGAAGAGAAACGACCAACTGGAATCTCCTTGACAACTGACCGCGAGTTTGTTTTGACTTCCTCCGATGATCACTGCTGAGAGCTGGATGGCAAAGTACAACTATGCAAGGACATCATCAATTAATGAAAGAACTGGCTCCAGTCCCAGAAACGGCCACTGCATGGTCCGGTGACAGAGCTGTTGTTGCGGCTCACGGGGGACAGCGCTTTTGTGGTGGTGGTGGTGGGGGTGGGGGTGGGTTGGTGCGTGTGTGTGTGGGTGGGTGTGTCCGTCTGTCCGTCGATCACCCTAGTTCTGTGTTATCCCACTTTCTCATCCACTCCCGTCACACGAGGTGCAATTTACTGAGACCAACTAACCTGCACGTCTTTGGGATGTGGAGGAAAACCTGAGCACTGGAGGAAAACAATGCAATAACAGGGAGAACATGCACACTCCGCACAAACAGCACCTGAGATCAGATTTGTTCCTGCATCTCTGGGAATGTTGGGCAGCAGCGCTACCAGCAGTCCCGCCGTGTAGCATATACTGAGAGAATATGTACACACTTCATGTTTTACACATTTACACATAAATAGTATATATACTTGCACACTCAAAATAGAGTATTAACACAAATAACATATGCACTTGCTTATATTCATCACGTACATACACTCACAAATAGCATGCACGCATGTACTGTGTATTTGTAGAAACGCATTAATTCAAGCCTACTTCATGGAGTGTGATTAGGATAAAAGCTAAAGGAAATAAAGCAGCTGCCATTACTTCTGGATAGAGGGCGATTCCTCTGTGGGAACTACAATACACCTCTCTCCAGACACTCCAAATCACTTTCCATCAAGAAACGACACAGGGTAGGGGCAACCATGAGACAGGGGAGGTGCAGGGTTGCATTCCTCCCCACAGGTGCTGCCTGACCCGCTGAGTTCCTCCAGCAGCTCCCCCTTTGTTGCTGTGCATTCCAATACCTGCCCTCCCTTGTGGCACTAAATGCCCCCACGTTCCAAAGGAAGCTCTCACTGGCCGAGGTGCACGACCGTGGAGCCAACTGCAACTTACTTCAGTTCCTGGTCCTCTTTCAGCACTCGTTTGGGGCTGTATTTCTTCACCAAGGTCCTGAGGGAAAGCAGTAAAACAAATCAGAGGTCCCACCATCAGTCCAAAAATCACAATCTGCCTCAACCACAAGGATGTCCTTCCTCAAATTAGGAGACCAAAACTGTACATAATACTCCAGATGTGGTCTCACCAGAGCCCTATACAACTGCAGAAGAACCTCTTTACTCCTGTACTGAAATCCTCTTGTTATGAAGGCCAACATTCCATGAGCTTTCTTCACTGCCTGCTGTACCTGCACACCAACTTTCAGTGACCGGTGTACAAGGACACCCAGGTCTCGCTGTACTTCCCCCTTACCTAACCTAACCCCATTGAGATAATAATCTGCCCCCTTGTTTTTGCCAGGTGGGCCAAAGAGACTGTTTCCACATTGTACCTCTAAACTAAACTCTAAGCACTCGCCACCCTCTGTGTAAAACGACTGTCCGTCACTCCCTTCAAGTTCAAGTTACATTTATTGCCGCATACACCAATTGGTGCAGTGAAATTTGAGTGACCATGCAGCCGCATAAATTAAAAAAAAAACACAACACGATAGAATTTAAAATAAACATCTCCACACAGCATTACCCACTGTGAGAGAAGGCAACAAAGTTCAGTCATCTTCCTCCTGTTCACCCGTGGTTCACCCTTCAAGTGTTTAACCTGGATATGTAAACTTCCCGCTGGTTAGTCTGGACAATCATGGTTCATCTCCATGTGCACAGTGACTTTGAACGCCACTAGTCATGGTTAGCAGGCCCTGTCTGGGACGAAGGAAGTTTGTCCAACGCAGTCAATTTTCGATTTCAGGCAATCCTGGTCTTCTTCACTGTCCACCACTTTGAAAAAAGGGGAACCATGCCCCAGACGGGTCAGTCAGTTCCTCAACTTGGTTCCCCTTGTACTTCTGCCCAACAGGATGTGGACATCTCAACCTTTTTCCAACACGATACAAGCGTCCGAACCGATATTCAACCTCCTCCTCATCCCACTCATGGACTCCACAGGCCTTTTATATCGCATAGATATCCCACATCCATGCATCCCACCAGTCATCACTTCCTTCCTGGCAACCTGGAAGCCTAAACAGGGATGACAACAGCATGCCAAGATCTCGGAACAACAAGGAAGTTGGTGAGAGATTAAAAAGAGCGTTAAAAAAAAAAATTCTTATTGAATAATCTTGCTTAGATATTGTAGATGGGGGAACGTTATGGCACAAACAGGGAACGAGGGTGGAGGTGATGGGAGACTAATGGTGTGATCTGGAAACACGTGCCAAGTTGTCAGTGCAAGGTCCTACCCGTCTCTGAAGGTGGGCTGCCAACTCACCTCAGCTGCTTGGCGTAACTCTGCTCTATTTCACTGCGATCCCTCACAAACTTCACGTACTTCTCCACCAGTTCGATCCCCCACTGGGTCTGCCGTTCTATGATGTCGTACTGGTCCTGGACACAGAAGGACAAAAAATATACGATGGTCAGGTAAATGGAAAGAAATAGGAAAAATAAAGAGGAAAGTACGTTTTTCCATGGCGTTCTATAAATGGAAATCAACCAATGGTTTAGTTTAGGAAACATGTTCCTGATGTTGGGGGAGTCCAGAACAAGGGGGACAGTTTAAGAATAAGGGGTAAGTCATTTAGAACGGAGACGAGGAAACACTTTTTCTCACAGAGATTGGTGAGTCTGTGGAATTCTCTGCCTCAGAGGGCGGTGGAGGCAGGTTCTCTGGATGCTTTCAAGAGAGAGCTAGATAGGGCTCTTAAAAATAGCGGAGTCAGGGGATATGGGGAGAAGGCAGGAAACGGGGTACTGATTGGGGATGATCATCCATGACCACATTGAATTGTGGTGCTGGTTCGAAGGGCCAAATGGCCTACTCCTGCACCTATTGTCTATTGTTTAGTTTAGAGATGCAGCACGGAACAGGCTCTTCGGCCTACCCAGTCCGCACCAACCAGTGAACCCCGCACATTAACACAAGCCTACACACACTAGGGACAATTTATACTTATACCAAGTATACCGACCCAAGCCATTTAACCCACAAATCAGTACGACTTTGGAGTGTGGGAGGAAACCGAAGATCATGGAGAACACCCACGCGGTCACGGGGAGAACGAACAAGCCCTGTACAGACGGCACCCGTAATCGGGATTGAACCAAGGTCTCTGGCGTTGAAAATGTTATAAGACAGCAACTCTACCGCAGGGCCAGCGTGCCGTTCTTTACTGTCAGAAGACAATATAAGTTCATAAGTAGACACAAAAAGTTGGAGTAACTCAGCGGGACAGGCAGCATCTCTGGGGAGAAGGAATGGGTGACGTTTCGGGTCGAGACCCTTCTTCAGTCTATATTTTCGATGTGTGGCAATGGGAACATGTTGCCAGAGGTGGTTATGGAGGCAGATACAATAGTGGCATTTAAAAGGCTGGTCGATAGGCACGTGGCTATGGAAGGAATGGAGGGATATGGAACGTGCAGGCAGTCTGAAGATGGGTTTCGGCCCGAAACGTTGCCTATTTCCTTCGCTCCATAGATGCTGCTGAAACCCGCTGAGTTTCTCCGGCACTTTTGTCGACCCTGGAAGGTGCAGGCAGATGAGATTAGTTTAGGTTGGCATCATGTTCAACAGGGACATTGTGGGCCAAAGGTCCTGGTCCTGGGCTGCACTGGTCTATGTTCTAAGAGCTGAGATCAGTGGAGTTAGTCTGGCAGTGTCTCAGACCCTGTCTATACACAGTATTTGAATGTTGGTCTACAGAGGTAAGAATCCCCGGCCATTTTATAAAAGTAGTGTGACATCCGCCAAGGAACATTCCCGAAGGCTTTCCTCTATTGCCTGCAAATTGGGAACGGCCCAGTTCAGCTGCTTCAATAAACTGCATTGTTTTTGCTTCAACCTTTAGCCGGTGCCAACAAACCTTTACCCGGGTGCCAATAAACGTTTACCGCCAAGTTAATCCATGCTGAATACACTCCAAATATTTGGAAGAGACCCGGAGATGGAGGGGGGGGAGGGGGGGGGGGGGGGCGTGGGTGATAGGAAGAGAGGGTCAGAGAGACTCTCATACGTACAAGCTAAGAAAAGGTTAAGGATCTTATAGAAGGAAACATATACACTTCAGGGATTGGACAGGATAGATGAAGGGAAAATGGTCCCCATGTTGGGACCAGGGGTCACAGTTTAAGAATAAGGGGTAGGCCATTTAGGACTGAGATGAGGAAAAACTATTTCTACTGAGAGAGTTGTGAATCTGTGGACCATATTGAATGGCGTTGCTGGCTTGAAGGGCTGAATGGCCTACTCCAGCAGGGAGTCTTTGTTTTCTATGTTTCTATGAAAGAAGGGCAAGATAAACAGTGATTAGGGCATGCACAACACACATAGACACAGGGTGGCACAGCAGTAGAGGTGCTGCTTTACAGTGCTAGAAACCCCAGTTCGATCCTGACTACAGGTGTTGTCTGTTTGCACATAGTTTGCACATACTCCCCGTGACCTGTGAGGGTTTCCCCGGGATCTCTGGTTTCCTCCCACACCACAAAGACATACAGGTTTGTAGGTTAATTGGCTTGGTAAAATGGTAAATTGTCCCTAGTGTGTGCAGATGGTGTTAACGTGCAGGGATCGCTGGTCGGTGTGGACTCGGTGGGCCGAAGGGCCTGTTTGTGTGCTATATCTCTAAACTAAACAGTGCAAAACAGCTAGCAATGTATGGGCCACAAGGAGTGATTGGAGACATTTTGTGGTGGTACAATGGCTCAGCGGTAGAGTTACTGCCAAACAGCGCCACAGACCCAGGTTCGACCCTGAGTATGGGTGCTGTCTGTATGGAGTTTGCATGTTCTCCCTGTGACCACGTGGGTTTTCTCCGGGCGCTCCGGTTTCCTCCCACATACCAAATCCGCCCAGGTTTATAGAATAAATGTCTTCTATAAATTGCCCATAGTGTGTACAGTAGAACTAGTATATGGGAGATCGTTGGTCGGCATTGATTTGATGGGCTGAAGGGCCTGTTTCCATGCTGTACCTCCAAACTAAATTGAGCACGAGGAACTACAAATGGTGGAGTTTTGAGCCAAACATAAAACGACCACTCCCCCCCCCTCCACAAATGCTGCCTGACCCGCTGAGTTCCTCCGGCACTTTGTGTTTTGCTACGGACTTGACTGGACATTAACGCAGCAGGAGAGAAAAGGAAAAGAAAATTCTGCCGGAATATGCAATCAGTCACTTGGCCAAGTCTTTGGAACTAATCCAGTGCCTCTTTCTCTGACCCAGTGCAGCCAGAGAGCTGGACTGCAACAAAATACTGAAACCAAAGAGCAATACTGTTCTGCGAGTCGTTTGCTGCCAATTTACTGTCACTACAGCTTATAGATACGATACAATTATTCTGCAATGAAGCCACTATTATGAAATTTATATCTACTTATTCAAGTACTGTTGTGTTTTCAGAAACCATAATTAGCTTGACATTTAACTCTCCAAATGTGATTTGTTGGCTGTTATTTCTGCGTTATCGACCCTGATGGGCGATTTTACAAACATCCCAATACCAGGTTCACTCCTGTTTTATAGTTAACCAAAACATGGACCCTGTCCCTCGCTCTCTCTCTCTATCTCTCTCCACAGATGCTACCTGGCCTCAAGGACGCTCAGCATTCACTGCTTTATGCTATATTGCCAGTATCTCCAGTAGTGTTGCTCCTGGGATCGATATTCTGTGCACTATTGCAATCTACGAGAATGCATTTTGTTATGGTACGGTACTGGATAAGCAAACAGAAGTCTGATCTAGCTGCTCAGAGACACCAGTTCAAATTCTACCTTGGGGACTTTGAGTCAAGTAATTAAATGAATCTGAGATTAGACTGTGTGTCAGTAGCAGTGACCACAAACTGCAGCATGGTCGTATATGTTCATCTCTTTCACTGAAGTCCTTCCCTGCCTTTCCCCACGCTATGATTAAAAGCATACAGCAGTGTGACTAACTCTTGGGGTTTAGTCAAGTCAAGTCACTTTTATTTATATAGCACATTTAAAAAACAACTCTCGTTGAGCAAAGTGCTGTTATAAGAGTGGCATACACAAGCAGGCTACATACATGTATACAAATAGCCCTCGCTCAGAGGACGTCAGGAAAGGCTGTTCCACACAGATGAGGGATGTAACTCTGCTGGAGGAACTCGCTCAACACATTTAATTGGAATTAAGACTTTCTGCCCCTTAAGTTAAGCTGCTGGGAGATTCTAAGTCAGCCAACAGCTCAATGCTGACTCAAGTTGCCATGTTAATATTTAAAGAGTTGCTACATATTGAGGGGTCCCATCTTATTGAGGGGTCCCATCTTATTGAGAGGTCCCATCTCCTAAATTTCATTCCTCTACACAATGGCAAGGCATGCTGAGATGGATCAGAATGAATGGGTTGGTATTGATGAATGAGACTGGATCTGGTGTGCACGCATTGAATGGGATCACTGCTTGCCAATATGAGGCTGCAATTGCCTGCAGAAGCCAAGCCATACTGGCTTTATCTTGCACTAACTATTATTCATGTTATCTATCCCCTCTCCATCCAGCTCGATTGTAATCATGTATTGTCTTTCTACTGACTGGATAGCATGCAACAAAAGCTTTTTACTGAACCTCGGTACACGTGACAATTAACTAAACTCAAACTAAACGCAATTCAAACTAAGCCAACATATCCAGAGTCACAAGTTCAAACACCTCCAAGGCTGCTGCTGTGTTGTTAAATTGAATTAATATTTTTCTGATTAAAAAAATCATCGTCACTGTGACCACAAAATTGACAGATTATCATTATTGATGGAATCTAATTTGCTAATGTGCTCTGGGGAAGGAAATCTGGACTGAATGTGACTTTAGACCCAATGGCAATGTGGTTTGACTCTTATCCGCCCCCTGAAACTGCCTGGTAAACCACTTAATGGTTTAATTTAAAAAAAAAAAACAAATGGTTTGTTAAAATAGAAAATGAGCCACAGTTGTTCAAGGCACAGCTCAGCACGAGCTTCTCAAGCGCAATAAGGAATGGGCAACAAATGAGGGCCTTGCCAGCTAGATCTCCATACCCAAGGTTGGATAAATGAAAAGGCACAGCGGTAGTGTTGCCTTACAGCGCAGATTTCCCGACTGGAAACTCCACCTAGGCATATTCTCCAGAGATGCTGTCTGAATGCAGAGTTACTCCAGCTCTTCATGTCTTTTTTTTTAAAGATATCAGCATCTGCATTTTCTTGCACCTCCAGATAATGCTATCCATAAATACAATCGTCAAACTCAAGTTCAACAGGTGGAGCAAAGGATAAGATACTTGGTGTAGAATATGGTACTTGGCATTGTAGCGCATGGGTTCCTGGACAAAAGTCCAACATCCTCAATGAGGTAGAGGTGAATCGGACAGTACCCTGGCATGCATGGTCCTTTCAGAAGCCTCATCGCAGAGGGGAGGAAGCTGTTCAGCATGGGTGTCAGAGGTTATGGGGAGAAGATCAGGAGAATGCGGTTAGGAGGGAGAGATAGGTCAGCCATGAATGGTGGAGTAGACCCGATGGGCAGAAACGTATAAGATTGTTAAGGGCTTGGACACGCTAGAGGCAGGAATTGATGTTCCTGATGTTGAGGGAGTCCAGAACCAGGGCCACAGTTTAAGAATAAGGAATAAGCCATTTAGAACGGAGACGAGGAAACACTTTTTCTCACATAGAGCGGTGAGTCTGTGGAATTCTCTGCCTCAGAGGGCGGTGGAGGCCGGTTCTCTGGATGCTTTCAAGAGAGAGCTAGATAGGCTCTTAAAGATAGCGGAGTCGGGGGATATGGGGAGAAGGCAGGAATGGGGTACTGATTGGGGATGATCAATCAGCCATGATCACAATGAATGGTGCTACTGGCTCGAAGGGCCGAATGGCCTACTCCTGCACCTGTTGTCTATGGAATGGCCTAATTCTACTCCTATTCCATATGACCTTATTACCTCACTGCACTGAACCCCGATACAGCCCACTTTGTGCTCTCTCCTCCACCACCAATGGACAATGACAATTTCACCGCCGTGTAAATAAGTAGAGGCTCTTGGACATCTCAGCAGGTCGAGGCCTGACCCTACGACTGTTTCAGACTGTTGTATGTTTTTATTGTAGATGGCTCTACAATCTGCAGATTCTCACTGGTTGGATCCTGTGGCGTGGCAATTGGCAATAACTTACTTCTTTGCACAGATGTGTAAATTATACCGGAAAATGGAAGGAAGCAACCGCTTCCAAAAATAGCAGCATATTCTGTGCGCGTGTGTGTGTGTGTCCCCTCGATAGGGCTGCGGTGTGGTTTCGATGGAACTCTCAGTGATATGAGTTTGGTGGGAGGTTTATGTCTGCAACATGGGGGTACACAAAAAACTAAGCTGGAGAAACTCCTAGCGGGTGCAGCAGCATCTAAGGAGCGAAGGAGATAGGCGACGTTTCGGGTCGAGACCCTTCTGCAGACTGGTCAGGGATCAGGGAAACGAGAGATATAGACGGTGATGTGGAGAGATAAGGAACAATGAGTGAAAGACTGCAAAAAAGTATCTTTCTTATGTCTGCAACATGTTCAGCTCATGAAAGAGAACTAAAGGCATGGCACCTATCGCAGCCATGAATGTCGTCCAGGGCGTCACTGCCAACGTCACTTTTAATCTCAGAACCGCAGCATCAAACCTGCACGCAAGCAAACCTGTTGTGAAATTAAACCTCAACAACGGACAATCCCGAAGCTACTGTAGCTGGAAGCCAATCCACCCCCGAGGACTTGTCATTTATTTGAAACCCACTCAAATACTAGAGGGTAGAGAAAAATGCTGGACACACTCAGCGGGTGAGGCAGCATCTATGGAGCGAAGGGAATAGGCAACGTTTCGGGTCGATTCCTTCTTCAGACTTCAGACCTTCAGACTTTATGCTGTCTTGACCGAAACGTTGCCTGGATTTCCTTCGCTCCATAGATGCTGCCTCACCCGCCGAGTTTCTCCCGAGCATTTTTGTCTACCTTCGATTATCCAGCATCTGCAGTTTACCTTCTTAAAAAGGGACAAAATACTAAGGGGTCTGAGGGCATAGCAAAACACTTTATGGGGCTGTTCAACACTGTACGAGGTAATTCAAGAGTTTTCTGTCCCCGAGTTCCCCTGATTCGAACTCGGAGAATTAACGGTAATTTAATACACTGCCGCTCGTAGGTACTCGACGGGCTCTGCGTGGACATTTTTCAACATGTTGAAAAATCTTCACGAGTCTTCACGAGCTTACCGCGTTTTCCGAGTACCTGCCGTTAGCGTTACGAGCCGCTAAGAGACGCCACGAGCTCCTACGTACATTCTACGTGCTTACTACGAGTTTGATTTTTTTTTTAAACTCTCGAGAGCATTTGAATTAGCTTGTACAGCGGGACAGCCCCTTTAAGGTGAGAAGGGCAAAGCTTAAAAGGAGATAGACTTGACTTTAGAGACACAGCACGGAAACAGGTCCTTCGGCCCACTGCGTCCGCACCGACCAGCGATCAGCCCGTACACAAGCACTATCCTACGCATGAGGGACAATCTACAATTAACAGAAGCCAATTAACCCACAAACCTGTGCATCTGTGGAGTGTGGGGGGGGGAAACCAGAGCATCCAGAGAAAACCCATAAGATCACAGGGAGAACATACAATTCAGTGCAGACAGCACCCATAGACATGATTGAACCCGGGTCTCTGGTGCTGGATGGCAGCAACTCTACCGCTGTGCCACCTCGTGAGCCAGATGTGTGGAGCAAGTTTATTTTTATTCACAGAGGTTGGTGAATACTTGGAACCCACTGCCGGGGGTGGTGGTTAGAAGCAGACACGTTTGTGGCATTTAAAAGACTTTTGGATAGACACACGGATACACCGGGAAGAGAGGAACAGGGGCTATGTTAAAGCAGACAAGTGATTGTCTTGCGAGCTGAAGAACCTGTCCTTGTGCAGGACTGCTCTATGCTCCATGTTCATTCTAATGCCCCTGTCCCACTTAGGAAACCTGAATGGAAACCTCTGGAGACTTTGCGTCCCACCCGAGGTTTCCGTGCGGTTACCGGAGGTTTTTGTCAGTCTCCCTAATGGTCGAAAGTGGTTTCCGTTTTAAAAATCGGTAATTTTTTTAGTCGAAGCCGGTTGCGATGCTGGTTGAAGGTGGTTGCCGGAGGACAAAAACCTCCGGGAACCGCACGGAAACCTTGGGTGGGGCGCAAAGTCTCCAGAGGTTTCCGTTCAGGTTTCCTAAGTGGGACAGGGGCATAACTCTATTTGTTTGTGCATCTGTGATCATAGGGAGAACGTACAAACGGAGAGGTCGTCACAGACCCCACACAGTGAAACCACCGAGTTTTGACCTCCGTCACAAGCGACGGCCGACCCTGAACAGAGTCTGCACCCTCCATGCAAGAACAGCCCATCACCTGCATAAGTGGGGGATGACAGACAGCCCTGTTTGCGACTGGGACATCCAGACCAGACCATCCCACACATGGTGAATGACTGCCCACTGAGGCTTTTCCCTGGTGGCATCAAACCCATCCACCCAGTAACTGATGCTGTCCTGGCCTGGATGTCTACCCTTGCCCTACAACTTTAGGCTGTGCACGCCATACGCAAGAAGAAGATTCTAACTCTGCACACGAAAGTCAAGCTTAGAACAAGATCTGATCAGCCAAAATTTAAGGTTCAATAGGTCAATTGTAAAATTAATCAAGGGATCAGGATCGTAAGACCATAAGACAAGTTTGGAGGGATATGGACCAAATGCAGGCCGGTGGGACAAGTGTAGCTGGGCCAGTATGGAGAGGTTGGGCCGAAGGGCCTATTTCCACACTATCATTCTATGACTCTAAGACATAGGAGCAGAATTAGGACATTGAGTAAATCGAGTCTACTTCACCATTCAACCATGGCTGATCTATTTTTCCTCTCAGCCCCGTATTCATTCTCCCTTGCTCTTCAAAATGGTGCCACAGGAACATTGTTGACCAGTTTATTGCCTCACATGGCAGAAGGCCCCTCCAACAAGGTATTAAGATGGAACTGCAGATGCAGGTTTACACCAAAGATAGATACAAAGTTCTGGAGTAACTCAGTGGGTCAGGCCACACCTCTGGAGAAAATGGATAGGTGTCAGTCTAAAGAAGGGCCCCGACCCGAAACATCACCTATCCATTTTCTCCAGAGATGCTGCCTGACCCGCTGAGTTACTCCAGCACTTTGAGTCTACCTCCAATAGTGTAGCAGCCCTTGGGCCAACAGTGAGTGTCTGCCTACATCTTTGTGTTCATGTCTCTGGAGAGACAACCTCGTAACCAATGCTTGTTGGCTGCGAGTTCGTCAATGAAAGCAGTGTTGTATTGGGTGCAGCTCACCAACGCTGCTCGACAAAACACCTCATTCATCATACTCTTCCGTGCCTTTGTCTGTCTCAGATACTGTGCTGGCTGCTTTCTCTGTTGTATCTTTGAGAACATGAACTGGCATAAGACAGGATTGATGAATAACGGGATGGGCATCCCCAGACTGAAGGTGCAGTGAGTGCTTGGGTATCTTCAGATGGGGAAACTCAAAGAATCCCGGTAATCGACAGGATGACTGCACACATTGGAATGTTACTCTGTCTTTATTTCTTCTCAGAAATTTGAGTCAGAAATCTGGTTAGGGTTGGCTTAAAGGGCCTGTCCCACTTACGCAACCTTTACAGGTGACTGCAGGCACCCTTGATAGGTCGCCGAGATTTTCAACATGTTGAAAATTTAACCGGCACCAGAAAGACGCTACGACTCTTTGGAGACCTATCACCACCATACAGGCGACCCCTGGCGACATGTCGCGGGTGACCTCTCACGACCATAGGAGGCATCTCACCACCATACAGCCTGTACGGTCGTGAGAGGTCTCCTATGGTCGTGAGAGGTTTCCAAAGAGTCGTAGTGTCTTTCTGGTCCCCGTTGAATTTTCAACATGTTGAAAATCTCGGCGACCTATCACATCCCCAACCCTTTCCACTCATCCCTTTACTTTCACGTATCTTGTGTTCAACGATTGTTGGCAGATCAACTTCCCTCCTGGGATAAATAAAGTTCTATCATATCATATTGTATCGTATCGTAAAACTATTCTGGGGCGTTTCAGAGCATCTTAATGCACTTTGCAAGTGAAGTCAGCGTTGTGTTACAGGAGATGGGACAATCAAACAGCAAGCTTTGGCAGAGGCAGCCAGAACCTTTTCCCCAGGGTGGAAATGTCAAAGACCAGAGGACATAGCTTTAAGGTGAGAGGGGCAAAGTTTAAAGACAACCCTCGCCATTGTGCCAGTTTTTTTGATGTTGGACCATGTTAGTATATTTCTCAATAAGAATGGTGTATGTATTTCCATTTCAAGCCGTGCCATTTTAAGCCTACAGAAGAGGTATCTTCTTAACTCTGTCCTCAATGACCAAGCCACTTCTTTTGTAATTTGGTGTGCTTATTCCGGGACACATGGCAGAGAAAACACCAGGTCCACATTGGCCTTGTCAAGGTGTGCAGGTCACAGTAAAACCCCCTTTTGTTCTGCACAAGCCCAGTCTGCTTCATCTCTCCCCAATGGAGTTTTCCAGGAATCGGCCTACTCAACCCTCTCTATTACAAGTTGATAATTTTCCCAGTGCAGAGGCCTGACGTGCAAAACTGGTATACACAATATTCCAGCTGCAGTCTCAATGGGCCTCATCATAATTCCTGTGAAACATCTACTCTTATACTCAAATCCTCTTGCAATAAAGGCCAGCATTTGCCTCCCTAATTGTTTGCAGTACGTAAACTTCCAGTAATGTGTGCGTTACACCCAGTTCGCTCAGAACACCAACACCCTTCAACTTCTTATGATTTAAAAACCATACTGTTTATCAAAGCACGCACAAAATAAAAAATCCTCGTCCTGTTGGACCAGTGATTGCGCACAGAGTAGCTATCGAGCTACATGCTTTGGGAACGCCAACTGCAATCAGGGGGAGGAACTCTGGCAAAGTTTTAGACACAACCTGGGTTAGGCAGCATCTCTGGAGAACAGAAGGGTCTCGACCTGAAACATCACCCATTCCTTCTATCTAGAGATGCTGCCTGTCCCGTTGAGTTGTGTCCAGCATCTCTGGACAACATGGATAGGTGATATTTTGGGTTGGGAGCCTGTTTCAGACCAGATTCCTTGTTTCTGGCAAGTTTCACCCTCCTCCTCATTAGCTGTTTTTATCCATTTCTGGTAACAAACGATCAGCAAATGAAATCTGGGACCTCCATGTTTATTTGCGGGAAGGAACTGCAGATGCTGGTTTACACCGAAGATAGACACAAAATGCTGGAGTAATTCAGCGGGACAGGCAGTGTCGCTGAAGAGAAGGAATGGGTGATGTTTTGGGTTGAGACCCTTCTTCAGACATGCTTATCACAGGCTCTGCAGCAGAGGCTTTCACTAGTGAACTGCCAAATCCTCATCCATTATAGGAAACAGAATGCAAACCATTCAGGAGGGTTACAGAACATGGGCTCTTGAGTATAAGAACACAAGGAAAAGGCTACCTTGTCTTTCAAGCCCGCCTGCTCATTCATTAGGAAGGCTGAAAAAATCATCGGGACTTCTCTTCCTTCAATCCGGGACATTGCTTGTCCAAGGCCAACGGCATTATAAAAGACCCCACACATCTCCTTCATGGACTGTTCACTCTGCTGCCCTCTGGCAAAAGGTATCGCAGTATGAGGAGCTGAACGGCCAGGTTTCGCAACAGCTTCTTCCCCCGAGCCATCAGACTTTTGAATTCCATATAATGTGCCGCCACTATTATCTATTTTATCTTTTTATCTATTTTTTCTTTTTATCTATTTAATCCTTTTGTTATTTTATGTTGTACGTTGAGCCAGATGCAACAACATTTCGTTCAGACTTGCATTTATTGGTGTATTTTTGAATGACAATAAAATCTTTGATTGAGTGATTAGCATTAGGTTAAGATGCATTGTAGTCACATATACCGAGGTACAGTGATCAGTTTTGTTTTGCATGTAGGTTAATTGGCCCTCTGTAAATTGCCCCTAGTGTGTAGGGAGCGGATGCGAAAGTGGGTTAACATAGAACGCACGCGAATAGTAGAAACATAGAAACTTAGAAAATAGGTGCAGGAGTAGGCCATTCGGCCCTTCGAGCCTGCACCGCCATTCAATATGATCATGGCTGATCATCCAACTCAGTATCCTGTACCTGCCTTCTCTCCATACCCCCTGATCCCTTTAGCCACAAGGGCCACATCTAACTCCCTCTTAAATATAGCCAATGAACTGGCCTCAACTACCTTCTGTGGCAGATAATTCCAGAGACTCACCACTCTCTGTGTGAAAAATGTTTTCCTCATCTCGGTCCTAATGGACTTCCTCCTTATCCTTAGACTGTGACCCCTTGTTCTGGACCTCCCCAACATCGGGAACAATCTTCCTGCATCTAGCCTATCCAACTCCTTAAGAATTTTGTACGTTTCTATAAGATCCCCCCTCAGTCTTCTAAATTCTAGTGAGTGCAAGCCAAGTCTATCCAGTCTTTCCTCATATGAAAGTCCTGACATCCCAGGAATCAGTCTGGTGAACCTTCTCTGTACCCCCTCTATGGCAAGAATGTCTTCTCAGATTTGGAGACCAAAACTATACGCAATACTCCAGGTGTGGTCTCACCAAAACCCTGTACAACTGCAGTAGAACCACCCTGCTCCTATACTCAAATCCTTTAGCTATGAATGCTAACATACCATTTGCTTTCTTCACTGCCTGCTGCACCTGCATGCCTACTTTCAATGATTGGTGTACCATGACACCCAGGTCTCGTTGCATCTCCCCTTTTCCTAATTTGCCACCATTAAGATAATAGTCTACCCTCCTGTTTTTGTCACCAAAATGGATAACCTCACATTTATCCACATTATACTGCATCTGCCATGCATTTGCCCACTCACCCAGCCTATCCAAGTCACCTTGCAGCCTCCTAGCATCCTCCTCACACCTAACACTACCCCCCAGCTTAGTGTCATCCGCAAACTTGGAGATGTTGCATTCAATTCCCTCGTCCAAATCATTAATATATATTGTAAATAGCTGGGATCCCAGAACTGAGCCTTGCGGTACCCCACTAGTCACTGCCTGCCATTCTGCAAAGGATCCGTTTATTCCTACCCTTTGCTAGTAGATGGATGGTCCGCAAGGTCTCAGTGCGCCAAAGGGCCTCTTTCCATTCTGTATCGCTAAACTAATCTAATTTTCTGCTTTTCTACATTGGATGACTTCACATTGTTCCACATTAATATTCTCTGTGTGTTCTCGCCCACTCACTCAGCCTGCCTTGAGGACAGTCTCACTATGAAACAAATACTTTCCTGCTAATATGCATCATCTAAATGGATTATAATTGCATCGATGATTCATGGTGCATATTGACTGTCCCAGGAAAGTACATGGAGAGTACACACAAAAGGCTGGAGTAACCAACTGGGTCAGACAGCATCTCTGGGGAAAACCGATAGGTAACATTTCAGGTCGAGACTCTTTCTGGTCAGACCTCCAGCTTTTTGTGTCTAACTTCAGCATCTGCAGTTCCTTCCTACACACGTTTCATTATTTAATTCACATGTTTAATCGATAATGTTTTATTATTAACGTTTAATGGTTTTTTTTGTTTAAAAAAATATATATTTTTATTTATTAGAGGTAAATACATCAGTGTACATCACATATATATTGTTACAATCATTGTACCCCATAATTTTATGGCTTTTAAAGAAAAAGAATAGAAAGAAAGAGAGTGAAGTAGGTGAAAAGAGTTGTGAAAGTGAACGAGCGTGCCAAAGGGGAAAAAAAAGCAATCCCTTGGTCAAAGAATTAGAGAAAGGGGATTAAGAGATAGACCATAGAAAAGAAGAAAAAAAGAGAGACAAAGAGAAAAAAAAGCCAGTTACTATATTATATATATCACGCAAAATGTTTAATGTTTTATATGTCATTCCTACCTGTCACTGTATGTCATGTTGTCACTTGTGGGGTGGAGCACCAAGGCAAATTCCTTGTATAAACTTATATAAACTTATTCATTCATTCAAGTACACAGATGGCACTGAGACAGTACTTTACCCCTGGAGCAAGCATCCAAGATGGATGATTAATCTTGGACGCACTATTATCCAGGATAATACAACACCATCCTCAAGCATTAAAGCAGTGAGGGGCCCAGACTAAACCACAGATAGTGGTGACAGTCAGAAGTCTTTATCTCCAGGATGGAAATGTGAAATAATACAGGCCATAGTTTTAACTTGAGAGGTGGAACATTTAAAGGAGATGTTAGGGGCATTTCTTTGACAGAGTGGTGGATGCCTGCGACACACTGCTGGGGCCGATGGCAGAGGCAGACACGATAGTGGCATACACAATAGAGCAAAGAATGCCTTCCTGCTATGTTCCCTTCCATAATGTCACCTTCAAAGATCCTATAGCGAAGCAAGATAAATCACTCCAGGTAAATGCAATGGGCTGACGTGTAGTACGCAACGGAACGGAACGTGGGCCTTTTTTTCATCCATTTCCGTAACCGGACCCGACCCGACTAGCAGTGTAATCAACGTTGCGGGGGAACAGTTTGTGCAAATAAATTGAAATTCTGAGAAAGAGGAGAGGATTTTTACCAACTAACTTTTATTTTTGCGAGGATGTTTCCGTAACCGGCTTCCGTCTCTGCACTATTATCCTAAGGCATCTTTAGTGCGGAGACGGAAGCCGGTTACGGAAATGGGGCCGAAAATTACCCATGAATCTGCCCATGACCGTACTATGTCATTTTCGTCGCGTGGACTATCTTGCTCGCTGTAGGGTCTTTGGTCACCACTGCCCTACCTCCACCATTCTTTGCATGATACGATAGTAGCTTTAGATGGGCATGTGGATACACAAGGTATGGTGAGATATGGATCACATGCACACAGCAGAAATTAGTTTAAATTTGCATCATATTTGCCACATCTGATCAACAACTAGAGAGCAGTCCTGAGCTGCTACCCAGTTCTTTGGAGACCCTCAGACTATGTTTGATAGGACTTCACATTGCACTAAACATTATTTATTCCCTTTATCATGTGTCTGGTCACTGTGGATGGCTCGATTGTAATCATGTATTCTTCGCTGTATCTTCAGAATAATTTCTTCCTGTTCCCACCACCACCTAACCCATTCTCTATGGCATCCACATTATATTCAGTCTGAAGAAGGGTCTCGACCCGAAACATCACCCATTTCTTCTCTCCAGAGATGCTGCCTGTCCCGCTGAGTTACTCCAGCATTTTGTGCCTTTCTTCGATTTAAACCAGATAGTATGGATAGCATCTTCCGATAGTATGGATCTTGTATTGTATATATTTATTTCTCGAATAAAGTCTATTTTGAAATAAAAATTCCTTCTCTCCAGAGATGCTGCCTGTCCCACTGAGTTACTCCAGCTTTTTGTGTCTATCTTCAGTTTAAACCAACATCTGCAGTTCCTTCTTACAGGGTGTGGATTCATAGAAACATAGAAACATAGAAATTAGGTGCAGGAGTAGGCCATTCAGCCCTTCGAGCCTGCACCGCCATTCAATATGATCATGGCTGATCATCCAACTCAGTATCCCGTACCTGCCTTCTCTCCATACCCTCTGATCCCCTTAGCCACAAGGGCCACATCCAACTCACTCTTAAATATAGCCAATGAACTGGCCTCAACTACCCTCTGTGGCAGAGAGTTCCAGAGACTCACCACTCTCTGTGTGAAAAAAGTCTTTCTCATCTCGGTCTTAAAGGATTTCCCCCTTATCCTTAAGCTGTGACCCCTTGTCCTGGACTTCCCCAACATCGGGAACAATCTTCCTTCCTCAGACTTTGAGTGATTCAAATTCACTCTTCTCATAGAGTTGTAACTGGTTTAAACACTTGCTTTAACTGCAAGGCAGTGACATCATCCAGCATCTGCAGTTCCTTCCTACACACTATATTCTGCACTCATTCATTCTCCTTTTAACACTGCCGGACGATAGATTTGTGTCTATCTTCAGTTTATACCAGCATCTGCAGTTCCTTCTTACACAGTCTATCCAACACCTTTAATATATCTATTAATCCAGGGTGTGGATTCAAATCCACTCTTCTCATAGAGTTGTGAAACTGGTTTAAACACTTGCTTTAAGGGTGGAAAATTAGGTTCCTGATGGTGCAGACCGAGCGGAGATAGTCGGTGATCAATGTTTCAAACATCCCTACTTAACCACAATGACTCATGCCGTTGGGTTCAGTAACTCCATTCCTTTCCTGTACATCCACTTTATACTGTTTTACTGTTTTAGTTGATTAAGTTATGACATCGGATGGAAGCTGCATACCAAATCTCGTTGCCCCTATGTGCAACGACAATAAACGATATTGTTATTATCTACTCCGCCAGCATCGTCAGTTTTCAATGACCGTTAAACCGTGGTGCGAGTGTGGCAGTCCCGCTACTCCCTTCAATCAGTTTGAACTAGAGGGCAAAGTCAAGTAACAAACAAAGTCTGAGGAAGGGTCTCGACCCGAAGCATCACCCATCCATGCCAGTGTGAGGAAGGGTGCCGGCCCAAGACATCACCAATCCATGCTAACTTACCCAAAATGTTCCCGATGTATGTTCGCCAGAGATGCTGCCTGACTCACTGAGTTACTCCAGCACTTTCTCGCTTATTTTGTAAACCAGTACCTGCAGTTTCTTGGCTCCAACAATTAACAGCCATCTTTTCCGACAGGGCGAGGCTGAGATGGGGCAGCTTCTTTGGTCATTTACACATGAACGTCCTCGCTCAGAGTGCCCCCATCTCCAATGGAAGCAGCGGTGCTCACTTTATAGAGCAAGAATTAAGTCAACGGCCTTCTTGATTGTCTGACTTGGAAATGTATACAATTTAGCCAGAGCCAAAAGTTAACAAAAGAAGGCAAGTTGGGCCATTACTTTCCAAACTAATGGTTTTAATCTAAACCTATTTTCCAACTCTCAGCATTTTGTGTCCATCTCAGATTGCGACCCTGGATTTTATGGCAAATCTAGTGCTTGATCAGGTACTTCTGAAGTCTGCTGCAATTCTTTGGATGAGTGTGTTTCTCCTCACCTCCTCTACAACTAATTTCCTCAAATCTCTTGCCTCCTGGCTTAGTTTAGTTTTGGGGACTGTCGGGTCGGAGCGCCGCGCCCAGCCCCGCCTCACCCGTCCCAACTTAGTGCAGCCCATGGAGTGCAGCAGCAGCGCCTCGCCCGTGGCCCCCATCGGTCAACAGCCCGGCCAGCTGTCCACCCCTCCTTCTCATGGCCGATCATCGGTTCATGAGTTAGATGGGGTGTCGGGCCAAAACCCCTCAGCTGGCCCGCGGGCTGGGCTTTGTGTGCAGTCCAGCACCCGGGCCAACTCACCATTCACCCAGCCACGGCCGAATCGGTCAACTAATTGCCGTCGGGAATTTGTCCTTTATTTTGACCTTTTGTCCTTTATTTGGGAGTGAGGAAGTTGGCAACCTTACTCTCACATCTCATTTCCTCACCACCACCTCTCTTCTCGTGGATTCGGTTTCTCCCAAGAAATTTCAGTTCCCTGGCAGATGACTGATGTCATAGAAAACTCCCATGTGGTAGGAAAGTCTGCATCGCTCCAATTCGATTCAACTGTCCCCTTTCTGCAATTGACCGGCTGGCAATAGCACAGCCTGGCAAACTGCACGGAGCACAGCTACCGTGGCTGGTCTATACTGATGCGGCAGACGTCAGCCTGGGGACCGCTCCCCAGTCTCCGAGCAATATTTAGCAAGGGCATTGTACCTCCTACTTTGGGGCAAAAATCAAACAAGTGAACAGTACAGGAACAGGCCCTTCAGCCCACAATGTCCATGCTAAACATAATGTCAGGTTAAACTAATCTCCTTTGCCTGCCGAAGATCCATATCCCTCCATTCCCTGCCATGTGTGAATGCATGACCCGCTGAGTTACTCCAGCATTTTGTGTCTACCTTCGATTTAAACCAGCATCTGCAGTTCTTTCCTACATGAGAGTGTGTGTGTGGGTACAGTATATATACATATGTACAGTATACACACACATATAAATACAAACACACACATATATATATATATACACACACACACACACACATATATATATACACACACACACACACACATATATATACATACACACATATATAACACACATATATATATATATACACACGCACACATATATATACACACACACTCACACACACACACATATATATAAATAATTGTATGGGTGTGGGTATGTGTATATATACACACACATTGAACTATTTTTTTCCTCTCGTTTATCATATTGTTTCCAGTGTACTATGTTTACATCCAGTACTCTGTTGTGCTGCAGCAAGTAAGAATGTCATTGTTCTATCTGGGACACAAGACAATAAAACACTCTTGACTCTTGTCAAAGTCTCTTAAATGACACTTGGTCCTTTCTCCACCACCAGTCCCGCGACGTTTTGTAAAAGGTGCCCTGCACATCTCCTTTACATTTCTCCCTCTCACCTGAAAGCTATACCCTCTAGTCTTTGATATTTCCACCTTGGGACAAAGGTTCTGGCTATCTATCCAATCTACATTTTTCTGTATTCTCCAAACAGAAATCACATGGCTAAATATTACATGGGGACTCCGTATTTAACTGTGGTGCTGCTAATATTTGAATACACTGTAACCTCTTCTAGCCAACAGTTCTGGAGATATTCTCTGGTGGATGTTCTTGTAAAACTTTGATTATCCCACTACCCCACTGAGATCCCAAACGCAAATTCATTTCCTAAATCTCTCTCCTTTGCAGCACATCCTAGAAGTTGACTATTGGACACACTTTTACTCGACTCTCGACAGAACTAGTGACGCATGCAGTAATCTGGACAGTCCTACGCCCATATTAGAAAAAGGCAGAATATTCCTACTACTTACTGACTCCTATGAACTGTACACTGCAAGGGCCAGGAAGCGAGCAGGCAAGATCATCTCTGGACCCCTCTCACCCTGGCCACAAACTCACTTCCCTCTTGAAGGCGACTCCGGACTGTCAAAGCTGCCACAGCCAGACATAAAAACTGTTTTTATCCACGAGTATTTGCTCTACTCAACAGCCAAAAATCTGTAGCCTCCCTTTGATCTGGTATTTTGTTGGTTCACATCCTAATCAATGTTGTTTTATCATTAATGTTTTATTATTATTATTAAGGTTTAGTGTTTTCTGAGTCATTCGTAACTGTCACTGTATGTCATGTTGTTACTTGTGGGTGGAGCACCAAGGCAAATTCCTTGTATGTGAATACTTGGCCAATAAACGTACTCACAACACAGAAACTGTGCATCTCAATGGAATGAAAGATAGACACAAATTGCTGGAGTAACTTAGCGGGTCAGGTAACATGTCTGAAGATAACTCCATGTTCTCCAGAGTTGCTGCCTAACCCGCTGAGTTACTCCAGCATTTTGTGTCTTTCTTTGGTATAAACCAGCACCTGCAGTTTCTTTTTATTGTATCAATAAAATGAATGCGATTTTGGAAGCAAGTGAAACGCATAAGGACGACACGGTGGCAGAGTGCCTGCTCCATCACCCACCAAATGGAGCTCAGGGCCTGGCAGACATTGGCGCCAACAGAGACAACAACCTGGCTGCTCAACACCCGGCTTGAGATCTAACTATTCATTTGGTTTATTTATGTTTCATTCGCAAGGAGAAGAAGTGGCACGGCAGTAGAGTTGCTGCCTTAGAGCGCCAGAGACCTGGGTACGATCCTGACTGCGGGAGCTTGTCTGTACGGAGCTGTCTTGTCTGTACACATCTATACTTTAGTCCGTTTTGACTTTACTGGTCTAATGTTCGTTTTACAAACCTTGTTCTCGGGATATCTAAACCTAAATTTTATTTGTCGATTAAGTTGGGACATTGGATGGAAGTTGCAAACCAAATCTCGTTGCACTTATGTGTGTTTACAATAATATATTATTATTATATTTGTACGTTCTCCCCGTGACCACGAGGGTATTCTCCGGGATCTCCAGATTCCTCCCACACTCCAAAGACACACAAGTTTGTAGTTTAATTAGCTTGGTACAATTCTAAAATGTCCTTTGTGTGTGTGTGTGTGTGTGTGTGTGTGTGTGTGTGTGTGTGTGTGTGTGTGTGTGTGTGTGTGTGTGTGTGTGTGTGTGTGGGGTAGTGTTAATGTGCAGGGATCGCTGGTCAGCATGGATGCGGAGGGTCAAAGGGCCTATTTCCGAGCTGTATCTCAAAACTAAAGTAAACTAAACCTGGTAAAAGACAAAGAAAACCTTTGCTCCTGTAGTTCTATCGAGCAGTACTTCAAACAATCACAGAACATAGGACCTGGGCCCAAGCACATCATCAGGCCAGCACTGGGCCAACTGTCTGAAGAATGAAATAAAGTTTAGCTTCTGAAACACCAGGTAGCAATAACAGGAAATAGTTTGGAGAGTGGCATTAGTCTGTAGTGTTTGGTCTGAAAGGGAGCCAAAGTGTCTCCAACCTCAGAGTGGCGTGAGAACCTAGGCAGTTGGGTGTAAAGAAAGTGCCGCAGAGGTTCAGGTGTGTGTGGAAGTTAACTCTGGGGGAAGATAGCCAGCTGGCGGCAACAATCCAACAGAGTTGGCAGTGAAGTGCATGAATGTGGACTTGGTGACACAGCCACAGACTCGACCACACTGGACTTCATCCAGGGGATAGTAGATCTCCGGCTCAAATTCTCAGGAGCTTCAATTACAGATGTATTCAGAGTATCTTAATTTTTAAGGATCGGATTTTCGTACAGCCTACGTAAATCTTAAAGTAATTACACAATCTATTTTTCTTTAGATGTAGCATTTAGGTAAAACGGTAAGTGCCGGTGGAACTCAGCTTGTTAGGCAGCAACTATAGGTCGATACGTCACGTTTTGGGGGCGTAAGCAACATTACCTATCAATATTCTCCAGGGATGCTGACCCATTGAGTTACTCCAGCACTTTGTGTCTTTTTTTTAGTTAGCCAGCATCTGCAGTTCCTTCTAGATAAAACATTTCCTTGTTATTTCCGTAGAAAGAAACAAGGAACTACAGAAGATAGACGCAAACAGCTGGAGTAACTCAGCGGGACAGGCACCATCTCTGGAGAGAAGGAATGGGTGACGTTTCAGGTCGGGACCCTTCTTGGATGCTGGTTTACCAAGGAACGTCACAAAATGTTGGAGTATCTCAGCAGGTCAGCATCCCAGTAGAACATGCAAAGGAGATGTTTTGGGTTGGACCTCTCTTATATTTATATTCTTATACTTATATTTAGGCTTATATTTACTCAATAAATAGGCACCAATATAATCCAGGCATACACAGCTGCCACTTTGAGATTTGAACTCTCATCACTAGACCATTACCCCAGGCCTGTAACTGCAAGTCTGATAATGTAACTGTTATATCACCACCTTGCCCAGATAATTTGTCCGGGATTTGATCCCCTCACTCTGCAGCCAATACTGTCCGTCAGTGATGTTTATGGCAAGAGCATAGAGACCAATGGTTGCCAGCAAGCTCTTCCCCATTATATAACCCCATCATTGTGAAAAGCATCCACAGGATCCCTCAGACTGAACAAGGAGAGGAAGAAAAACAAAGCAGGTGATAGAAGTCCAACACAAAAAAAAAAACCCAGAAAGCAGCAGAAACACTCAACTGGCCAGGGAACATCTGTGGAATAGAATTAAATAGAATGCCTTTTATTGTCATTCAAACAGGTTTGAACGAAATTTCATTCCTGCAGTCATGACATTACAAAAATACCAAGACCCACACTTAACACAGTTTACGTAAACATCTATCACACTGAATCTCCAACATCTCCTCACTGTGATGGAAGGCAAAAGTCTTATCTCTTCCCTTTGTTCTTCTCCCACGGTCCAGCAGTCCAACTGCAGCGTCGAGGCGACTGGGGCTCACGATGTTAAAGCCCCCGGTGGGCGATGGTTCGTCCTGCGGCCGTTTAAGCCGCGCCGGGCAATGTTAGGTCCCGCTCGGAGTCATTTAAACCCCGCGATTCCGGCGGGAGAAGAAGCGTCAACATTTCTGGTCAATGACCTTTCACCAGAAGTCCTCAACAATAGGGCGAGGTGCTGAAAGCCGCCATCACTCAGTTTACCAACGGCACGGGCTTAAAGAGGCAACAGACCACAAAGGCCAACGTGCTGGCAACCTCTCTCTCAAAATCTGGGAAAATACAGGCAAAGTGGGGAGGGGGGAGTCGGGATTCAGGTGGTGGTGGTGGTGGTGGAAGAATACTCGACGGAAAATGGTTCTCACACGAAAAATCACCACAGAGAGAGAAATAGAGACATACAACACGGAAACAGGCCTTTCTGTCCCACTAGACCATGCCAACCAAAATACGTCCCACCTGCCCAGGTTTAGCCTATATCCCGCCAAACTCTCTCATCCAAGTAAATGTCCAAATGTCTCGCAAATATTGTTATAGTACTTGCCTCAACAATCTCCTCTGGCATATACCCACAATATTTGAACTAAAAATAGTGTTTCCTGCACGGCAAATTTAACATTGTTGGAAATTAGGTCCAATTGTTAAATATTAATTCTCCATCCTAAACTCTGGCCACAGGCTGGTCTCCAGACCTGGCAAAACCCCTCTCTCACACTGTCCAGGTTCTCTGCCTATTCTACCTTGGATACATTCCTGGAAGGAGGCTCCATCATATGATCCCACCTCCAGTTCAGCTTTCCCACCGCCTCCACCGCTTTCTTATTATAAACAAGTTCAAGGGGAATTAACTTTAATCAGCTAGCGTCCAGCAGAGTCCAGGTGTTGAATCGCGATTATTTGGGAAAACCTCGATCCTCAGAACCCAAATCTCTGCTGTAAAGTCTCCATTGAGCATTGCTTAGTTCAATCTGTCACCAGGTTACAGAATCAGAGTTAGTGTCATGCAACAGAAACAGACACATCAGTCCAACTCAACTTTGGCTATCTCAGGTGCCCATCTAAACTAGTCTGATATGCCCACGTTTGACCCATATCCATCTGGGCTCTTCCTAACTATGTGCCTGTCCAAATGTCTTTTAAATGCTGTTTATTATACATGCCCTTACAGCTTCTTCTGGCAGCTCATTCCATATACCCAACACCCTCTGAAGAAGGGTCTCGACCCGAAATGTCATCCACTCCTTCTCTCCAGAGATGCTGCCTGTCCCGCTGAGTTACTCCAGCATGTTGTGTCTATCTTCGGTGTAAACCAGCATCTGCAATTCCTTCCTGCACCCTCTGAAATACCTGCCATCAGATTCCTGTTAAATCTTTCCCCTCTCTTCTTAAACCTATGCCCTCTGGTTTTGATTCCTCCACCCTGGGTAAAAGACAGTGTGCACTCACGCCATCTTCATCCCTTGTGTCGTACACCTTTATAACATTACCCTCAGTCACATACATTGTAGGGAATTGTCCCAGCCTGCCCAACCTCCCTCTTAAAACTCAGTCCCACCACCCACCTGGTGATGTACTTCTGCCCCATCCCACCCCAACCCTACTTCTCCGTAAACAAGCAACAGGCAAGTTTTGGACAGATGCTGTCCAAAAGTCAGGGCAGTAACCAAGGTGACCTTCTGGCCTAAAAAAAAACAGTTTTTATTTTTCCACAGTTGTATCTTGAAGATTCCTAGGAGACTTTCCAAACTGCAGAAAGCTCCCATGTGCCTTCATCGACAGAATTACTGGAAAATCTACGAGCTGCAGATGATGGAGATCTGAAATAAAACTGGGAATACTCAGCAGGTCAAGCAGCATCTGTCGAGGGAGGAACAGATTTGTGATGCAAGGTCATCAACCTGAAACATTAACACTCTCTCTCTCTCTCTCTCTCTCTCCAGAGACAGCCGGGCCTAGTGACTGTTGCCCACTTTCCCTCTTCTTATTCCTTGTCAACATTTCTCCCTCAAAGATTATTGAGGCGTCGTCATGTAAAACCAACTTAAGAGAATCGGGAGTCACTTGGAGGCCAAATCAATGGATAATTTAATGGTGGAGACTGATAGATTCTTGGTTGGTACATGTGTCAGGGTTACAGGGAGAAGGCATGAGAATGGGGTTAAGAGGGAAGAATTGGCAACGTTTCAGGTCAAGTCGAGATCTTTCTCCAGACCTGAAACATCTATCCATGTCCTCCAGAGATGCTGCCTGACCTGCTGTTACTCCAGCACTTTGTGTCTTCTTTTGAGAGGCAGCATCAGCTGCCATTTGTGTCTCCAGTTGAAACCTACTGCCTGACTGAAGTCAATTTGCTCTCCCTATCTCCGAGTCGTGGAAAGGCGAGAGTTTCCCAACAGGGAAATGAGGTGGAGGCAGAAATTCCCATTGAAAATTTCTCCTCTATCTCCAGGGTTGAATGATCTGTGAACGTTTGTAACTTTGTCAGCACAGCCACGTTACGCCTCTTGTGTACTGCCTAGGTGAGGTGTGCTGTATGATTTTACAGGGTTGTACATAAAACAATGCATTTCACTGTACCTCAGTACATGGGACAATAAAGTCTCATTAAGTCATTTGAAGACACCATCCTCCCTTCCCTGCTCAGTTTGGGTTTACAGGTCTGTACACTGCAAGGGCCAGGAAGCGAGTGGGCAAGATCATCTCTGACCCCTCTCACCCTGGCCACAAACACTTTGAATCACTTCCCTCTGGAAGGCGACTCCGGACTGTCAAAGCTGCCACAGCCAGACATAAAAACAGATTTTAACCACGAGTAGTTGCTCTACTCAGCAGCCAAAAATCTGTAGCCTCCCTTTGATCTGGTATTTTGTTGGTTCACATGCTTGATCAATGGTGTTTTATCATTAATGTTTTATTATTATTAATGTTTAGTGTTTTCTGAGTCATTCGTAACTGTCACTGTATGTCATGTTGTTACTTGTGAGCGGAGCACCAAGGCAAATTCCTTGTATGTGAATACTTGGCCAATAAACCTACTTACTTAAATTCCACCAGTGTAAACAATCAGCTGGCGAGCATATTCTGCTGGCAAAACTAACAGGCAGTCAGCCGTGGAGTGGTTTCAAGCGTACATCATATTCCAATCACTGGACCAGTGCAAGGCATGACAAAACAAACATGCAGAAAAACGTCAACAGACCCTGCGCAATTTTAGTCAGCAATATTTGCAGATCCAAGAAAATATAACTGTCCCTTCCTGGAATAAAAACAAGCACATTCCAGACTAAAACATGCAACAGGTCTGGACAAGCGACTGCTTCTCTCATCTCGCAACACGTTGTACGTCTCACAGTGTGCAATGGAAACCCAAGTCCTGCATTAGTGCCATACTTCAAAGGGTTGGCTGGAATATCTGAGAACGGAGTGCACCATTAGTTTTCTTTTGAATCTCAGTTATGGAGCATAACAACAGTTCAGCCACAGGCAGGATACGCAGCCAGATATCAAGGCTGTGCTGTTTGGGGGGGGGGGGGGGGGAGGACAATATCCAGAGTGTAGATGCTTCAGATAATCTCATTGGTCTTCGGTTGTTCAAGCAAGCAGGTTAGGACAGGACTCAAATTTAATATCTCATCCTTGCATAGCATCAGTCTTTGAGCCAAACTCGAAATAGGGCCCAGCTCAAAGGAATATTGAATATGATGAATAATGTTGAATTTCTATCGTGGCAATAATGTCTCTCAGAATTTACAGCTAATAAAAATACATTTAAAGTGGAAGTGACATTGCAATGCAAGAATCAATTTGCAAACAGCATGTTCTCACATTCAGGATTGATAAAGACCAAATATTCTCTTATTTGTGAATGATTTGCTTTAAGGATAAATATCGCCCTGGACTCCAGGCAAATTCCCCTTGTCTCTTACAAAATGGTGCAACTGGATCCATCCAACAGTATAAGATTGCCTCGGTGAGATGGAGCGTGCAAGACACACTTAGAGCAAGACTCAGCACCAGACGAGATCATGCCCCAGTCTCCAAACTGGGGTTTGTACCCCAAAATCTCCCCAACTTCAGGGCAGCTGTATTCTGCACCAATCCATAACTGAGACATTGATAGAAGTTGCTCAAACACAGAGTGCTCATACTGTGATTGGGAGAAGAATGAATAAACTCGAGGATCCCAGTTACAACACGTTTGGGTGGCACAGTTATGGTGCCGTTCTCCCCGTGACCTGCGTGGGTTTTCTCCGGGTGCTCCGGTTTCCTCCCACACTCCAAACACGTACAGGTTTGTCGGTGAATTGGCTTGGTAAAATAGTAAATTGTACCCAGCGTGTGAGGATAGTATTAGTTTGCGGCCATCGCTGATCGGCGCGGACTTGTTGTGCCGATCAGCGATTGTTGTACTGTATCCGTGCTGGATCTCTGAACTAAAAAAAACACTACATTTGGCCAGAGACCTGGACTCAATCCTGATCTCTTGTGCTGTCCACTGGTGCTGCCTGGGTTTCCCACAGATGTCAGATTCTCCCCACATCACAAAGACAGGTGGGCTGTTAATTAGCCATACAAACCGTCCCACGCGCGGGGCAGTCGATGGGAATGTGGACAATTATCGGAAATAATATTGGGAAAGGGGATTTCTCGACATGGACTCACTGCACAAACTGGCTTCCCATGTTCTTAGAAAATATGGACAGAACATCTGCCAAACTGGGAAAGCCGCACCTCAAAACATCTGTCAATATAACAGATGACTTCTGGTGCATGTAAGACACATTGCTCCCAATCCTCCTCACCATACATCACATCTCACTTCTACCAAACATCCCTCGAGACTCGAGTTAACGGGGAATGATGCGACTTGGAAAACATGGATTTTTCCCAAAAGTTTGTGTAGCCCTTATTACTTAATTATTACCCTTCGAATAATAATAGTACTATTAGTAATTACTGAGTAATAGTACTATTACTAATAAACTAGCATTACTCGTAGTTGCTCTCTGGACCCACGATGTTCCTAACTCTGATTCTGGCCACACATTCGACCCACACTCCTCATTTACATGGCTGACCCTGGGTGCGCAAGGAGCTGCACATAACACGGCTGCAGATGAGGATGTACTTTACTCGTGAATAACAGATGCTTAAATCTCAATCAAAGCACAAAGTGCTGGAGGACTCAGTGAGTCAGGCAGCATCTGTGGAAGGAATGGACAGATGATGTATCAGGTTGGATTCCCCTGAAGAAGAGTCCAGACCCAACATTTAAGAAGCAGTTAGACAGGTACACGGATAGGACAGGTTTGGAGGGTTATGGATTAAATGCTGGAGGTGGGACTAGTGCAGCTGGGACATGTTGGCTGGAGTGGGCAAGTTGGGCCGCAAGGCCTGTTTACACACTGTATCACTCTATGACTCTAGACGCTATGAGCCAAAACAGAGCTTATCCATTCCCTCCACAGATGCTGCCCGGCCCATCAAGCCCCTCCAGCACAGTGTGTACAAGAGTGTGAGCCAGATACCAAACCATTTGATTTCTGAACTGTCAAATGCCAGATTATCAGTGTTTTAAGGTACATGGATGATTGTAAGCCACTCTTAGTATAGTTAAGTTCAGTTTATTGTCACAAGGCATTTGTTGTGTGCTAACCAGTCAGCGGAAAGACAATACATGATGGCCATCGTGCCACTTACAGTGTTTAGATACATGATAAGGTAAAGCCAGCGAGGTCAGACGGGAGTAAAGTGAGGATCGATAATGGGGTGGGAGATTGCAACCTTCACGTGGTCCGCCCTGTTTCAACGAATGCAATCAACCTGGCATGCACAATAAAATAAGATCAAATTGAACAAGTTGTCCTACAACTTTAGCCCAAGAAGAATCGATTATCTCGGCCAAGCCAGTCTCTGGAAAGCGAGGATGCAGGGAGGGGCAGAGCGGGAGAATGCAGGAAGGAGAGGCCAACTCGCATTACAACCCGCTGCAATAAACCTTCCCTCATTGTCTCCACGGCAGGTGCCTGATCAATGGAACAAAAGACGAGAGGACCTGTAATCGGCAACTAATGTGGGAAAACAGCGCAGGGCTGAGCTGTGCACGTTAAACTGTGCAAGCTAAACCCAACACATCTGGAGGAAGGAGGCAATTACGGAATGGGTCAAATTAAGTCCAAAACATACGACATGCAAACACAAACACACATCAAAGTACAAATGCACACCTACGCAAATGCAGAGAGAATCCAATCCTGTTGATATTTACAAACGGCAGGTTTTGTTGGCAACGTTCTTTGTTGACCAAGCAGCTCGTTCGGTTATTAAACGTGGGCTGTTTTCCAGGTTTAGTTCTGTTTAGTTTGGAAATGCAGCACGGAAACAGGCCCTTTGGCCCGCGCCAACTAACGACCACCCATACACTCGTTCCATCCGACCCCAGGGGGACAATTTACAGAAGCCAATTAACCGACAAACCTGCAATGCTTTGGAGTGTGGGTGGTAACCCACCCGAGCGCTCTTGAGAAAATCCACCCAGTCACAAGGAGAGCATAAAAACTCCATACAGACAGCACCCACAGTCAGGATGGAACCCGGGTCTCCGGCACTGTAAGGCAGCAACTCTACCGCTGTGCCACTCGCTGGGATTTTCTCTGGAACGTCGGTGGTTGAGAGGAGACCTCATGGAAGTATATAAAAATATGAGAGGCATAGATAGGGTAGACAGTCAGAACCTCTCTTCTAGAGTGGAAATGTTAAAGACTAGATGGTATATTTCAAGTTCATGTTCACATTTATTAAGGTACAGTGGAATTTGATTTACCATGCAGCCACACAGTCAAAGAGAGCGCAGTACACAATAGAAGACAACATGAACACCCACCACAGTGAAGAATATTGATTCCAGGCAATAACGTTCAGTCAGTCCTCCTCCTTTGTTTATCTGTGGTCGGGGCCATGAACCCCCCGCAGTCGCCGCTACGGACGGCCCGATGTACAGGCCCTCTCGTTGGGATGCTCCAAACTCCGACGTCAGGGCGGACGGACAACCGCGGCTTGGAGGCCCCGAATCGGCCACTTCCTACCGGAGACCAAGGGGGGGGGAATTTGGGGGGGGGAGAGGGGGGGGGGGGGGGGGAGGGGGGGGGAGGGGGGGGGGAGGGGGGGAGGGGGGGGGAGGGGGGGGTCAAAGTATAAAGGAGATATGTGGGGCAAGTTTTCTTTTCAGAGTAGTGGGTTCTGGAACGCACTGCCAGGGGTGGTGGTGGTGAGAGCAGATACACTAGCGGCACTAAAGGGGCTTTTAGATAGGCACATGGATACGCAGGGAAATGGGGGATGTGGATCACATGCGGGCAGAGATTAGATTAAACTGGCATCATGCTCCGAATGGGAATTGGGCCGAAGGGCCTGTTCTCGAGCTGTGCTGCACTATGTTCTATTTAAGGGAGAAACCTGCGTCATTCGTAGCGGGTCTGGAGCCACACACGAGCCAGGCAATGGCGACAGAACGGAAGCTTTGCTGAACACCATTACTGAAACTTGAATTTTTGTTCCACAATTATTTAACTAACAACATTTAAAACACAAGTGCGGCGACAAGTTTTGAACTCTCCTCTGCGGATTATTAATGAACTGCTCGTCCAGGAACATAAAGACAATGCAACTGGACACCCAACCCATCCCAACGTGTAGAACAGCACTCTGGAAAATAAAACTAATTACTGTGCTATTGCCTAGCAGTAAGAGTCTCGACCCAAAACGTCACCTGTCCATTTCCCTCTACAGATGCTGCCTGGCCTGCTGAGTTTTTGTGTGGAGTGTGGAAACTGGAATCAATCAGTTTCTTAACTGCAGGTGCTGATAGGGTTGCAAACTGTCCCGTATTAGCCGGGACATCCCGTATATTGGCCTACATTCGTTTGTCCCATACGGGACAGCCCTTGTCCCGTATTTGACCACTACTACTCGTGGGCTGTCAGGTCGGAGCGCCGCGTCCGGCCCTGCCTCACCCGTCCCGGCGTAGTGCAGCCCATGGAGTGCAGCAGCAGCACCTCACCCGTGGCCCCGTTGGTCGGCAGCCCGGCCAGCTGTCCCACCTTCGAACCGTCGCTTACCGCAGACACCACCACCACCCCTCCTTCTCAGGGCCGATCATCGGTACATTTGGATGGGGTGCCGGACTTTGCACGCGACTTCAAGCCAAAACTCCTCAGTTGGCCCACCGGTTGGACTTTGTGTGACAACTCATCATTCACCCAGCCACGGCCGAGCCGGTCAACGAATTGCCGTTGGGAATTTATCCCTTATTTTGACCTTTTGTCCCTTATTCGGGAGTGAGAAAGTTGGCGACCCGAGGTACAGAGCCAGCAGGCTTCAGTGAAGCTGCATCCCATTACTGTGGCAATACTCTGGGAGGAGATTTGCTTTTATTTATGGTTAGAAACAGGCTCTCTCTCTCCTTCTGATGGCTCAGTCTTGAGATGGAATCAGTTTCCCGACCTGAAGGGTTCACCGGCCTCAGTACTTAATCTCAGCCATTGTGCCGTGTTTATCCCAATTGGAGTTAGCGTCCCACACAATATAGGGCAGGAAAGATATAAATCTATCGTGGGTTGGGTTCCGCTCACAGTCAATCCCCTGGGGGATGGATGCTGGCGAACAGTCTAACCAACTTAAGGCGAGCTCATTTCAGCACAGTGACGCAACGGTAGAGTCGCTGCCTTACAGCGTCAGAGACCCGGGTTCGATCCTGCCTCTGGGTGCTGTCTGTATGGAGTTTGTACGTTCTCCCTGCGACCTGCGTGGGCTTTCTCCGGGTGCTTCGGTTTCCTCCCACACTCCAAAGGCCAACAGGTTTGTAGGATAATTGGCTTGGTAAAATTGTTAACTTGCCGCCAGCATGCGTACGATAGTGTTAAGTGTGCGGCGATCACTGGTCAGCACCAACTCGGTGGGCCAAAGGGTCCGTTTCTGTGCCACTTCTCTCTAAATGTCTGTGCTGAGTCAGCCCTACTACCACCACCACATTTAACCCATTACAACAGTGCAACTAAAACTACTCTTCTATCCACGCTAAAGCTGCAACCAACTTTAGAGCAAGGTTCACAGGACCTTTGATAGCTGAGGCAGCTATAACGAGGGCAGATCTTTATTCCAGGACCAAATCACCCGTGACTCTTTTGATTAAGAGTCTCGGATGTGAAACATTAACTGCTTCTCTCTCCGCAGTTTCAGTTTTTTTTTCTAAATTGCAATTGATCTTGTCGTCCACCCTCCCATTTTTAAAGCCACACCCAACCCAATTACCTCTGGCTAAGGTATCAGGTAACTCGGTGTCAAATTCTCTTTGGTAATACTCCAGTGGTTAGTTTATTACATTAAAAGGCCCAGATAACAGCAAGCTGTGTCATTGTTCAATTAGCAAAGCCCTTGTGTGATCTAATTATTCTCCGAGTCACGGCATGTTAAAATGTTACCAAACCATTGATATCAAGCAGGGGCGGAAATCCCGGCGGGGGGGGGGGGGGGGGGGGGGGGGGGGCAGAGTGGACACGTCCCCCCGTTTTGAGAGGTGGGGTTCAACTTTGCCTGTCCTGCCAGGTTAACCCACAGCCCTGCCTGGACCTGCGTGTAATATGGCCCAGGTTTACAGCCAGCGCAGAGGAGCAGCACTGGTGTCCCGTCAGTCCAGGCAGGGCTGTAGGTTAACCCGGAGAGACAGGCAGAGTTGAGCTGCATTTAGCGCTGGTTTGAGCCTCCGAAGCTTCGTGTGTGTGTGTGTGTGCGCGTGCATGCGCATGCGCACGCGGCCGCCAAGAAATTGTGTCCCCCGGTCCCCTCCATATTTTGATAGCGGTTTCCGTGCCTGATATCAAGAGCACAGAAGCAGAAAATACTCAACCCACCCAGTCCAAGGCAGGCAAAGGACATTCTCGGAGACATGAGGAAGTACAGATTCTGGAATCCAGAGCACAATGTGCTGGAGGAACTCAGTGGGTCAGGCAGTATTTGTGTAAGGATTTTTGAGTTGTATGACCCTACTCAGTGCAAGTTGCATGAACACCAATTGTCAAACTTGGACTGGACACTTCTGGTCACAATCCGCAATTATAAACGCCCATTTCTGTAATTGGTCAACCACATACCAAATGGCATTATCACTATTCACAAAATGCCAGTTTTTGACCAGGCCTGCATCAAAGCTGAATGCTCCTCTCTGCACCCGACGTGGAGCAGTCCCAAAGTACAGCTCATCTCCCGAGTTTGTTGCTCTTCTTGAAGATAGACACAAAATGCTGGAGTAACTCAGCGGGACAGACAGTATTACTGGAGAGAAGGAATGGGTGACCCATGCGGAAATGTCACCCATTCCTTCTCTCCAGAGATGCTGCCTGTCCCGCTGAGTTACTCCAGCATTTTGTGTCTATGTTCAATTTAAACCAGCATCTGCAGTTCTTTCTACACATATATTGTTGCTTTTCTTGTTACTTCTGACATTGGAGACCTGACTGGGCAGCTTTGTGGACTAATACACACAGCTTGAGCAGAACTGTGTCTAAACGTGCTTCGAATAACAGCGAGTGCTTTCTCCAGCACTTGGTGGCTCAGTTGTGAGACTGCGGGCAGCAATCCACTGCTGGAGATGTGGTTGTGGCCACACTGGCTGATGCTGCTGGGAGAGGGAGCTGGGACCAAGGGAACCAGCCTAATTAAAATGGGACCCGAACCAGCTCAGTGAAGAGCATAATTCCACCATGAGGTTCTTGATTAGGACGGGCGTCAGAGGTTATGGGGAGAAGGCAGGAGAATAGGGTTTGGAGAGAGATAGATCAGCCATGATTGAATGGTGGAGTAGACCTGATGGGCCGAATGGTCTAATTCTGCTGATATCACATGATCCTATGTGGGGGCAGGTCTCACCTAGACCTCTCTAATCAACAATGGCCATACAGGCTCAGCCTTGGGTGTAATAACTGAGATATGTGGCATCTGCAGGAAGACCTCGTACCTGGTCTGCTCTCTCCAGCAAGTTCCAGAAAGAGTCATTAAGAGTATTTAATGTAATCGAGGAGCTCGCAGTCTCGGGTAGAGACTGATGTCGGGAAGCTCCAAAGTCGCAGAAGGTTTGACTAGCCCAGACCAAGGGTCCGATCGCCCGGTGCCGGGGAGCTGAGATCCCCCGATGCGGGAACTTGATCGCCCCGATGCAGAGGGCCCGACCGCCGGCTGCGGGAGCCAAGATCGTCCCGTCAATGGAAAGTTCGAGGCCCCCGGCCGCGGGAGAACAAAGAAGGGAAGAGATAGAACTTTTTTTTACGCCTTCCATCACAGTGGGAATTTTAGAAGTTCAAAAGAGCATTCGGCAATGTGCCAAATCTCATCCAAGCTCCGCACTTCAACTCCCCCTACCATTCCGAATCCGACCTTTCTGTCCTGGGCCTCCTCCATGGCCAGAGTGAGCACCACCGGAAATTGGAGGAGCAGCACCTCATATTCCGCTTGGGCAGTCTGCACCCTAGCGGCATAAACATTGAATTCTCCAATTTCTGGTAGCCTTTGCTGTCTCCTCCCCTTCTCAGCTGTCCGTCAGCCCTCTGGCTCCTCCTCTTCCTTTCTCCTTTCTTCTCCCTGCCCCCCCCCCCCCCCCACCCCAACCCTACATTAGTCTGAAGAAGGGGTTCGGCCCGAAACGTTGCCTATTTCCTTCGCTCCATAGATGCTGCCGCACCCGCTGAGTTTCTCCAGCATTTTTGTCTACCTTCGATTTTCCAGCATCTGCAGTTCCTTCTTGAACATAAATATATATAATGGCTGTAGACTTGACATAAATAAATATAATGGCTGTTTCTTTTAAATTAGGAGTCAGAGTCATATAACGTAGAAACAGGCCCTTCAGCCCAACTCATCCATGCCAACCATGGGGTGCCCCATCCAAGGTAGTCCCATTTGGCCCATATCCCGCGAAACCTTGTTATTGTATCAATGTGTAGGAAGGAACCGCAGATGCCGGTTTAAACCGAAGATAGACACAAAAAGCTGGAGTAACTCAGCGGGACAGGCAACATCTCTACAGAGAAGGAATGGGTGACGTTTCGGGTCGAGACTCATCTTCAGACCTTGTATCAATGTGCTGGGCCTGGGAAGGATCCTCAGGTCAGGTAGACAAAAATGCTGGAGAAACTCAGCAGGTGCAGCAGCATCTATGGAGCGAAGGAAATCAGTCTGAAGAAGGGTTTTGGCCCGAAACGGTGCCCTTTTCCTTCGCTGAATAGATGCTGCCGCACCCGCTGAGTTTCTCCAGCATTTTTGTCTACCTTCGATTTTCCAGCATCTGCAGTTCCTTCATGAACATTTGATCTTCAGGTCAGGGTCACTTGAACTTTTCCTCACCACAGGGCCTTTCACACTGACTGCAGCAAATCTCCAGTATCTCTGCTTGGTGGCCACAGCACAGGACTTCAGTTGGGAAGTAATGACTTCAGTTCCTTTCATTTCAGTGGTACCTTGTACACGAAGATTCACCACCACTGCTGGCTTCCACCCGTGGGAACTGCACTGAATAACAAAGTTGTTCAAAGAAACAGGAAACGCTTCCACTCTCTCAATGTGCAGATGGTTGTGGCCCCCAAGACGTCTTTCCTCACTGGGAATTCCACATTGCCCTGGAGAAGTGCAATTCATGAATCCTCAGGAAGACTGAATCGCCTCACAAGGTCCAGCCGTAGAGAGCGATACACAGTGTGGAAACAGGCCCTTCGGCCCAACTTGCCCACACCGGCCAACATGTCCTGGCTACACTAGTCCCACCCGCCTGCGTTTGGTTCATATCCCTCCAAACCCGTCCTATCCATCCAGAGGCAGGCAGTGAGGCAGTACCCGGAGGAATGCATCACAGGCAAACTCTCGCCGGCCCCTGCTCTTCGCGGCAATGTGCTCTCCTGCTGTAGCTGTGATTGTAAATGCAGCAAGAACCATCATAGGACAAGGGGGTGTTGTGTGAAACACCGCTGGTGTCAAGATGGGATCGGGATGACTGCAACAGTCTAGGAACTCCCCACAGCAGGCTCTGGAGGCCAATGCAATGGATGTTTTTACGGCAGAGATAGATTGATTCTTGATTAGTACTCATGTCAGGGCTATAGGGAGAATGGGGTTAAAGGGGAAAAATAGAGCAGCCATGATTGAATGGTGGAGTAGACTTGATAGGCCGAATGCCCAAATTCTTATGATCATGCAGTAGGCACGGAGGAAACTCTGTGCATCGCACGATCCTACAAACCAAACGGTAGCAGCTGGTGCTGGGGGGAAGAGGAACAAGGAGACGCAGAGCAAGGGTCGGGGGGGGGGGGGAGGTCATGCATGCACCACACTCACAACCTCAGCCGAGCTGACGCATGGTTTCTGACAGAAACCTCAGACGAGTTGAGATAAACCAGTTGAGTTTGCAAAATAAAATCCCCTGTGGGAAATACCAATTGTTACCAACCAGAGTGCACCAAACATCAGAATGGGAGCCCAGATGACATACATCATGCTCGCTCTGGGGCTCTGTGTGTACTGATGATCATGCCTTTGTCTTTGAGAGGAATAGATCGGGTGGACGCACAGAGTCTCTCGTCCAGAGTGGGGGAAATCGAGAACAAGAGGACATAGGTTTAAGGTGAGGAGGAAAAGATTTAATAGGAACCCGAGGAGTAACTTTTTCCACGCAAAGGGTGGTAGGCGTATGGAACAATCTGCCAGAGGAGGTATTTGAGGTAGGCACTATCGCAATGTTTAAAAAATATTTAAACAGGTACACGGATCGGACAGGTTTAGGGGGAGATGAGCCAAATGCAGGCAGGTGGGGCTAGTGTCACTGAGACTAGTGTCACTGTTGGCCGATGTGAGTCAGTTAGGCCAAAGCGCCTGTTTCCACGATGTATGACCCTATGACCTGTTCTACCGCTGAGTTTCTCCAGTATTTGTGTCTACCTTCAATTTTCCAGCATCTGCAGTTCCTTCTTAAACACACTGGGCTGAAGGGCCTGTTTACAAGCTGTATCTTTGAACCAGTTTTGCCAAGGTAACAAGTGACCATTTTAAAATCCAAAAGCAGGAAGAACTGATGATACCTCAGCGTTAATACTGTTCATTAGAAGGAGATATGGTCAATACACTTGCCTGCAAAAGAAAGCCCTGTTAACTAAAGCTCTCTCTCGCCCTGTGTGTAAATCCACACGTACAGCAGCGAAACAGGCTCTTCAACCTCATTCTGCACCAAACATCAGGGCTAGCGAGGCAGACTTGGAAGGGAACTGCTCTCACAATCCTCCCCTTTGTCTTCACGTCCAGTCACCGTGTCAGCTGGGATATGCAAGATATCTTCAGAAACCTGCTCTCCAAGGACCAGCCTTCTCTCTGTCAACACAGATTACGGAGCTTTGATTCGGGACGCAAAACGGGGACAGAAGCGGAGGAACTGGTCTTTGGGGCATTCCACCTCTCCCAGGTGCAGAGAATGTTGCCACTGATAGGCATGTGAAACATTTTCCAGTGATGCAAACATTAGCAAGCTTTGGAATACGCCCATTACGATCTGGACTGGGTTGGACACATCTTGAGAAATGTTAGTGGGACACCGAGGCAATGGGGTGAAGAGAGGGAGACAGAGAGAAGGGCAGCTGGGAGAGCTGTTGCCGCACAGGTGCCAGCCACCCGGGTTCGATCCTGAACTTGGGTGCTGTCGGTGTGGTGTTTGCACGTTCTCCCCGTGACCGCATAGTTTCCTCTGGATTCCTCCCACTTCCCAAAGATGTGTGAGGTTTGTGGGTTAATTAGCCTCTGTAAAATTGCCCCTTGTGTATAGGGAGTGTACGCAAAAGTGGGATAATACATAACTAGAACAATTCGGTTGGCATTGACTTAGTGGGCCGAAGGGCCTGTTTCCATGCTGTTTCTCCAAACTAAAGTAAGAAAGAATACAAAGTGCTGGACTATCACAGCGGGTCAGGCAGCATCTCCAGAGAACATGGACAGGTGACGTTTTGGGTCAAGATGTTACAGACAGCCAAAGAGGGCTCCTGACCCGAAACATCACCTATCCACATTCTCCAGAGATGCAATGTTGAAACAGGCCCTTCAGCCCACTGAGTCCGCATTGAACAATGATCACCCATACACCAATTCCATTCAACACACCAGGGACAATTTATAAAGACAATCAAACTACGAGCCTGCACGCCGTTGAAGTGTGGAAGGAAACCGGCGCACCCAGAGAAAACCCACACGATCACAGGGAGTGCATACAAACTCCGTACAGATAGTGCCCGTAGTCAGGATCAAACCAGACTTGACCTCAGTTGGGTAACCTGTCCGCAAAGTGCAGATGGGTGTGTGGATGTGTCCGTGTGTCTGTGTCCATGTGTCCGTGTGTGTGTGTCCATGTGAGTGCGTGTGTGTCCGTGTGTGTGCGTGTGTGTGTCCATGTGACCGTGTGTGTGTCCGTGTGTGTGTGTGTGTGTGTGTGTGTGTGTGTGTGTGTGTGCATGTGTGTGTCCGTGTGTGTGGGTGTGTGTGTGTGGGTCCGTGTGTGTGGGTCCGTGTGTGTGGGTCCGTGTGTGTGGTCCGTGTGTGTGGGTCCGTGTGTGTGTCCGTGTGTGTGTGTGTATCCGTGAGTGTCCATGTGTGTGCGTGTGTCCATGTGTGCGTGTGTCCGTGTCTGTGTGTGTCCATGTGACCGTGTGTCCGTGTGTGTGTGTGTGCGTCCGTGCGTGTGTGTGTGTGTCCGTGTCAGTGTCCGTGTGTGTCCGTGCGTGCGTGTGTGCACATGTCCACAATGAACGACACGTTTCAGACTCTGGACTCTCTTGCTGAACAGAGGCAGGAGCGAGCCTAGTTTGCAGCCACAGTGAGACCCACTCTTCTCCCAGCTGCTCCACCAGCATTCAGCCATAACACAGCAGGAAATGCTATCAGCCCAAAGTCATGAGGTTTTACAGCTAATTAGAGCAGATAATCTGGTCACACTCACGTTGCTGTGTGCGGAAGTTTTCCATGCAAAACATTGGTCACTGTATTTCTTGGCTCCACTTCAGTGGGATCAAAGAGAGCACAGGGCAAAAAAATAAACTAGGCTCAAGTCCAAAATAGTACCTTACAGAAGGGAACCAAGCTACTGGAATTTTGAGTAAAACAGATAGTGCTGGAGAAACTCAACAGGTCAGGCAGCATCTCTAGAGAACATGGATATGTGACTTAAGAAGGGTTCCAATCTGAAACATTCCCTGTCTATGTCACCCACCTATATCAAAAATCTGCTAACCCAACATTCTACCTCCAGGTCCCTCAGGTTGGCAGACTCAGGGTTACTGACTATCCCGCGGTCCAGGTTTAAGCTCAGGGGCGACCGCGCTTTTGCGGTTGCAGCCCCTAGACTGTGGAACAGCATTCCTCTTAATCCCTCATCAAAACTGCCCCCTCCATCGACTCCTTTAAGTCTAGACTTAAAACCTATTTCTACTCACAAGCGTTTCTTGAGGTCCTCTGAGGGAGCGCTGTATGTATTTATTTATGTATGTATTGTTGATCTATGTACCACTGTTTGTAGCAGGGCAGAGGAATGAAAAACTAGGGGGCGTGGGTTAAAGGTTTGAAGAGAAACATTCAAAACGAACCTCAGGGACAACTTTTTCCACATAGAAGGTGGTAGGTACATTGATCGAGCTACCAGAGGAGGTAGACACAAAAAGCTGGAGTAACTCAGCGGGACAGGCAGCAACTCTGGAGAGAAGTAATGGGTGACGTCTGAAGAAGGGTCTCGACCCGAAACGACACCCATTCCTTCTCTCCAGAGATGCTGCCTGTCCCACTGAGTTACTCCAGCTTTTTATGTCTATCTTCATGGGAAATGAGAGATATAGACGGTGATGTGGAGAGATAAAGAACAATGAATGCAAGATATGCAAAAAGGTAACGATGATAAAGGAAACAGGCCATTGTAAGCTGTTTGTAGGGTGAAAAACTGAGAAGCTAGTGCAACTTGGGTGGGGGAGGGATAGAGAGAGAGGGAATGCCGGGGCTACATGACGTGAGAGAAATCAATATTCATACCACTGGGTTGTAAGTTGCCCAGTGAAATGCTGATACTCCCTGATGCTGACTCTGACAATGGAGGAGTCAGACGACAAAGTCTGTGTTGGAATGGGAGCGGGAGGACACTTTGGACAGGGCAGGATAATTAAAGTGTCCCGCAACTGGGAGATCAAGTTGGTTCACGCGGGCTGAGCGAAGGAGTTCTGCGAAACGATCGCCCTGTCTGCGTTAGGTCTCGCCGATGTATAAGGGTCCACATCTTGAACAACAGATACAGAGGAGGTAGTTGTAGCAGGTAACAAAACAACATTTAAAAGACATTTGGACAGGACAGGTAGACAAAAGTGCTGGAGAAACTCAGCGGGTGCGGCAGCATCTATGGAGCAAAGGAAATAGGCAAGGTTTGCGGCCGAAACCCTTCTTCAGACTGATGTAGGGTGGGGGGAGGGGGGGAGACGGGAAGAAGAAAGGAAGAGAAGGGCTGAGGGAGAGCTGAGAATGGGAGGAGACAATAAGGGCTACCGGAAATTGGAGAAGTCAATGTTCATGCCGCTGGGGTATAAACTGCCCAAGCAAAATATGAAGTGCTGCTCCTCCAATTTCCGGTGGTGCTCATTTTGGCCATGGAGAAGGCCCAGGACAGGAAGGTTGGATTCGGAATGGGAGGGGGAGTAGTCAGATTCGGAATGGGAGGGGGAGGACTCTTTGGACAGGACAGGAATGGTTTGAAGGGATATGGGCAAAACATGATTAGCTTGGACAGGGCATCTTGTTTGGCATGGATGAATTGGGCTCAAGAGTCTGTTTCTGTGCTGCACAACTCTATAACAGAAGTCTCCCTATTACAAAGCACCCAATAACCAAAAGAACCAGGCTCAGCCCAAGAGACAACAATTTGGAGGGCAAACAATGAAAGACAGTTCTGGCTGAGGTGGGAAGCTGAGCAAAGCTTGGCACTACTGCACAATTGACTAAACAACATCCATTTAGAACATCCCGAGGTCCCAATGCTCACAGACAAATCCAGCACTGTGCCACACAAATTGTCCCCAGTGTGTAGGGAGTGGATGGGAAAGTGGGATAAAAACAGAACGAGCAATATAGACACCAAATGCTGGAGTAATTCAGCGGGTCAGGCAGCACCTCTGGAGAAGACTGATCTTCTTCTTCTTGCGTTTGAGGCAGCAGGGTGATGCCATCCGGTTCGACATCTGTAGGTTTGTGCCATAAAAAGGGCACATGCGCCGGGTTGGCACCAAGCTGTGACGCTGCTGCTGTATCTGTTTGTTGTCGTTGGCCTGACAGAGGTGAGATGACAGGGCTCACCACGGGGAGGTCCACAACATGAGCCCCGAGAAGACTGATGAAGGGTCTCGACCCGACACATCACCTCTTCAGTTTCTCCAGAGATGGTTCCGTGTGAACCAGCATCTGCAGTTCCTTCTTACACATTTTAAAGCAATATCGCAACTTCACACCAACTATGGCAGACGATTAAATGTGGCTACAATCAAAAATTGGATCGTTTTCCCATGCCCTCAATACTAGCTGTTTAAATGCGATACAAACTCAAACAAGACAGGGTTAAATGCAATTAAAACGGGGAGGGAGGAGTTGAATGCAAACAAAATCTGAACAATACATAATGACAAACGCAACCTTTGTACATGATAAATTTCATGTTATAATTAGAGTGATTTATGCTCCTCAGAAGCCAAGGTAATTTGCTGAGGCAACAACCACACTGCAGGAAAGCCTCGCTCCGCAGGTTGAAGTTAGTGAGTGCCAATCCTCATCCGCTGCTTTGCAACAGATGCTTGGGCCTTTGCTGAGGAGTTGCTGCCTTACAGCGAATGCGGCGCCGGAGACCAGGGTTCAATCCCGACTACGGGTGCTGTCAGTACGGAGTTTTACGCTCTACCCGTGATTTGCGTGGGTTTTCTCAGAGATCTTCCGTTTCCTCCCACACTCCAAAGACGTACGGGTTTGTAGGTTAATTGGCTTGGAGTATGTGTAAAATTGTCCCTAGTGGGTGTAGGATGGTGTTAATGTGTGGGGATCGCTGGTTGGCGCAGATCTGAAGTGCCAGTTTCCACTCTATATCTCTAAACTAAACCAAACTAAAACTCTACACGGGTCAAAGTCTAACAACTTAAGCATTAGATTATGGCTTAGATAGAGATACAGCATGGAAACAGGCCCTTCAGCCCACCGAGTCCACACCGACCAACGATCCCCACAAACAGTAACACTATCCGACACACACATGGGACAATTTATATTCATACCAAGCCTGTACGTCTTTGGAGTGTGGGAGGAAACTGGAGCTTCCCAGAGAAAAGCCATGCAAGCCACGGGGAGAACGTACAAACCCCGTATAGACAAGCCAGGCTCGAAGCAGAGTCTCTGGCGCTGTAAGGCAGCAACTCTACCGCTGTGCTCCCGCGCCGTCCTAAGTATGGTGTATTCTGACCAAGCTCCACCCAAAGTGCTGGAGGAACTCAGCTGGTCAGGCAGATGAGGTCAGGAACCAGAGGGACATAGGTTTAAATGTGAGAGGGGAAAGATTTAATAGGCAACTATGGGGCAATGTTATCACACAGAGGGCTGTGGGCATGGAATGAGCTGCCATAGGAGGTAGTGGAGCCAGGTACAATAACATTTGGACGTTTGGACAGGTACCTGGAAAGAAAAGGGACATGGGCCAGACACAGGCAGGTAGGACATGGATAGATGGAGCATAGACAGGCCAAAGGGACTGCTTCCATATGGTATGCTCCAAAGCAACATCTATACTATTACTAAAACTCTCATCTTGACCACTTCCGGTTTTAGTTTTTTTTTAAATTTGCACACAAAATGTCTCCTTTATCGCTAGGATTTTACCGCCACCTTACTCACCGTTCTCCTCTGCTCCAAGCGCACCAGGTTTTGATCAGATCAGTGGAAGATTACAAAGGTTATGAAGGTTTAAAAAATCGTGAGGTCTGCAGATTGGTCTTCTAGCCTGTCGGTCACCATGAAGGTAACGCCCCTTCCGGTACCCGCTGGAGAATAAAACCCCGGAGGCGGGGCTGAGTCCACAAGTGCTGATTGAGTCCTCAAAAGTATAGTCGGGAAAGCCGCTGTGTGGAGTCCGGAAAGTCGCTGTGTGGTGCCACGGCCGGTGGCCGCTGAGTGGAGTCCCTCCCCCCCACACACCCCACACGCGCCCCTTTCCCCCTCCCCCCTTCCCCTCCTCCTCACACACCCCCTCTCCCCACCCTTTACGCCTCCCCATCCCCCCACACCACCTCAATTCAAGGGTGGATTCACAGCTCACTTGTGTCAGGGGTTATGGGGCAAAGGAAGGAAAATGGGATTGAGACGGAAAGATGGATCAGCCATGATTCAATGGCATGGTAGCCTTGATGGGCCGAACTTTGCCCCCCTAGAACTTATAATTGAATTATATAGAATATATAATTCAAATATTATAATAGAACATGGAATTGATCACCCCTTTCTTTTACTTGTGGACATACAGTTGCATTTCCACACCCAGAGCCTTGAGCTGCTGCCTCTTACATGCAATCAAAATCCAGGATCCGGAATGCAATTAAAATCAGAATAATCCATGGTTATCTCCATTAACACAAAGAAGAACGTGATATCTTAATGCATCCAATTTTCACTTATAATGAGTGTGATTCATAGCTAAAGCAATTTGCTCTTCCTCTGTAGACTCAACGCTCCAGAGATTTCAGTGGTGTTATCTCCATCTGTTCTGTCATTATTGGTTATTGGCTTATTAATGTCACGTGTAATGAGGTACAATGGAAAGCTTTTGTTTGTGTGCTGTCCAACTAAATCAAATCATACACCAGATGACCATGCAGTGTAAAAATAAAGTAATCAGTGCAGAATATAGTCTTACTGCTGCAGTGAAAGTGCAGATAGAAAAAAAAGAGCAATAGCAATTATGGGGTAGAGTGGAAGATCGGAAATTCATCATTGAATGAGAATTGGTCCTTTCAGTAGTCTGATGACAGCAGGGCAGCAGCTGTTCTTAAATCTGGTGGCTAGAGACTTTCAAGCTTTCGTATCTTTTACCCAAAGAGAGGGGACAGAAGAGAGGATGGTGACAGTGCGAGTGGTCCTTGATTATGTCGGCAGCGCGGAAGTTCAGAGTTCTCCAGGTGACAGTGTGGGTTTCCTCCGGGCGTTCCAGTTTCCTCCCACATCCCAAAGACGTGCCGGTTTGTAGGTCAAGTATAAATTGCCCCTGGTGTGTCGGGAGTTGATGAGAAAGTGGGATAACATAAAACTAGCGTGAACGAATGATCAGTGGTCTGTGTGGACCCAGTGGGAGCGTTTCCATGCTCCCACTGGGTTCACACATCGTATCTTTCTATCAATTTTTTTTCCAATTAATCAATAGCTTGAATTCACTGTTTAAAAATAAGGTGTTGCCATTGTCAGTGTGAAAAAGATCCATCTTCTAGATACGCTGGGACGCATCCTCAGTGATGTGACCTGGGGTCATCGGGTGTTTCGGGTCTCACAACATCAGACACCCTCACCCAGGCGACCCAGCCGGGGTTGATCAGGCCCCGACTTGCGTCCCAGCAGCAGCCGCCCACGGATCAGCCATCTTAGCAACCACTCTGCAGGGGTTGGGAGACTCTAGTGCGCGGAGGGACTGGGCTCTGTGGGGCGAGTCCTGGCCGGGCTCCTCCTGCGTCTCACCAGGTTCAAGGCCTGTGCGTGAGCTGCACCTCTTTCTACTTCTCCGAGCATTTCATTCTCGCCTGATGGATTTTTAGGCCACGGTGGTTCTTTAGGCCTTTCCGTAGGTGAGGTCATACCTAATGAGGTACAATTATTGGGGAAGAAATGTGCCAGCCAATTTCCACACAGTAGGATCCCAAACACTGCAGAGTGTTAACGACTGAATTCTGTTTTTACTTTGCGAGACGGGGAGCAGGGAAACTTCTGCAAACTATTTCTTTGAGACTTTCTTCCTAAAAGGACGGCGGACACAAGTCTTCCAATATTTTTAAGGCAGAAGTTGAAAGATTTTTAAAAAGGGAATGAACAGATGAGAATACAAAGTTGAGGTGACAGTCAGACACACCACGATTGTATTGAATTGGAGATAGCTTCAAGAGGTTGAATGGTCCTGAAGACATATATGTCCAACACTTCTGAGTGCTGGAGCAACTCAGCAGGTCAGGCAGCATCTCAGGAGAACATGGATAGGTACCGTTTCAGGTCGGGACCCTTCTTCAGACTCCCCTCCCCTGACTCTCAGTCTGAAGAAGGGTCTCAGCCCGAAATGTCACCTGTTCCTTTTCTCCAGAGATGCTGCCTGAACCACAGAGTTACTCCAGCATTTTGTGTCTATCTCCAGCATTCTTCTATCGTGAAACAGCAACTGCAATTCCTTGTTTCTAATTCTACTCCTCATGGGTAGGTCTGTCTACACTTATGAATTGCACATGTGGCTAATTGTAGATGGCATTGGCCAGGTTGTGAATCACCGCAACCCGATGTCCGCAGCTCATAACGCTCCAATCAGACAGTGTGAAGAAGGGTGTCGACCCGAAACGTCACCTATTCCTTTTCTCCAAAGATGCTGTCCGACCTGCTTTTTGTGTCTATCACCATTGATTCCATCTTTCTATTAACACTAGTTGTTATCATCCTGAGGTAGACAAAAATGCTGGATAAACTCAGCGGGAGGGGCAGCATCTATGGAGCGAAGGAAATAGGCAACGATTCAGGTCGAAACCGAAAAATTATCATCCTGACATTAGCAAGACACAAGATAGGCCAGTCCTGCATTAAAAATTAATATGTTGAAACACGAGCAAAATTTAAAGTGCTGGAGGAACTCAGTGGGTCAGGCAGCATCTGTGGAGAGAATGGACAGACGTTTTGAGACCCAAAATGTCACATTTCCATTCTCTGCACAGATGTTGCCTGAGTTCCTCCAGCACTTTGAGTTTTGCTCAAGACTCCAGCAACAGCAGTTTCTCGCATCTCCAAGTTTGAACTTTTAGTGGCCTCAGTTAAAAAAACAGTCACAAGCAAATACACCGAAAACAATGGTGAATTAACTCCTCCCCATGAATGACCTTCGCTGGAAAAATACAAAACCCAGGCTCTCGGGGAAAAAACAGACATCTCTGGCAACTATTCTTCGAACCTACAGCACCCTTACATTTGCTCATCTTACGAAGGGCCCCAACCCAAAACGGCACCTATCCACGTTCTCCTGAGATGCTGCCTGACCTGCTGAGTTACTCCAGCACTCTATGTCTTCAGGACCATTCAACCCCTTGAACCTATCTCCAATTCAATACGTGCAGGAAGGAACTGCAGATGCTGGTTTCAATCAAAGATAGCCATAAAATGCTGGAGTAACTCAACGGGACAGGCAGCATCTCTGGAGAGAAGGGATGGGTGACGTTTCGGGTCAAGACCCTTCTTCAGACTGATCGGTCTCCACCCGAAACGTCACCCATTCCTTTTCTCCAGTAATGCTGCCTGTCCCACTGAGTTACTCCAGCTTTTTGTGTCCAATTCAATGCGATCGTGGCTAATCTTTTTTTTTTTTTTTTTTTTTTTTAAATATTTTTTTATTGTAGAAACAGTATATACCAAGTACACTCTTATACGACATTGAGATTTATACAATGTGTAAAATTATAACGTATTGATTATTAATTAGTACTATTTATGATAATTGTTAGTATTATCCATTATACATTCCGTTATTATTTATTTTATATAATTGGGAGTATATGTAGTATATTTCCTAATATAAGTAATACACTTAGATTTCTCAAATCATAGATATTCTTCTAATTACCAAATAGAAATCCCCGCTAATTTAACTACGTAGTACCCAATCTTAAACAACATTTTTTTTTAATATTCATAATGTTATCAAAATATTAATAATGTTTGTATTATTGTTAATTTTAATATTTCATAGTTATTGTATAATTGAAAGTACATAGTTTTATATAATTACAAGTTTAAGACATCTATAATCTTTTTCATACAAACAGAGATAAGTGTGTACATATTAAAAATTTTATATAGTATGTTTCTATAATTTTTTCCTTAATTAAAGATAGAGAGATAGAAAAAAGGAATAGAAAATAGAAAAGAAGGTATGAAAAGTTTGATGGAGATTAAAGTATTACTAAGTAATCCAATCTTGGAGATACATTCATGATTTGTTATGTGTATTTCTTCATCCACTCAGATATTCAGGCCTCAGTCAAGTCCCTGCGCCGAAACCGTTGTGGCCCTGTAGATATTTAATATAGGGAGACCATATCTCCTTGAAGAGATCTAACCTGTCCATGAGGACAAGTCTCAATCTCTCCAAGTGAAGTGTCTCCGTCATTTCTGTATTCCACATTTTAATTGTTGGGGATACAGGGCCTTTCCAAAATTTTAATATTAATTTTTTCCCAATTATTAAAGAATAGTCGATAAAAGTTCTATGATTCCTTGTAATTATTTGTTCCATTTCCGGTATTCCAAGTATGATTAACTTTGGGTCATAAATCATAGTAATATTAATAACTTTCGAGATTGTTTTGAATATTTCATTCCAATATTGTAAAATCTTCGTGCAATTAGTAAATGAGTGTGACAGAGTTGCTTCCATGATTTGACATTTATCACATATAGGTGATAGTTTTGGAAATATATTATGTAGTTTAGATTTAGAATAATGTAATCTATGTAAGATTTTAAACTGTATTAAGTGCATGTTTAGCGTTTAAAGAGCAATAATGTATATGTTTGTAGGCTTTCTTCCCATATTTCTGGACTTATTATTTGACTTAGTTCATTTTCCCAGCGCTGTCTATGTATTTCCGATGATGGGATATCACTTTTCCAACAAAATGTTATAAATGTATGATATCATTTTTTCTGTATTTGGGTGTTTATTCAAGCATTCATCTAAAATTTCACTCTTTCTATTTCTAAGTTCTTGTGTATTTGCGGAATATAGTTTCTGATTTGTAAATATCTGAAATATTCATTATTATGAAGCCGTAAGTTTGTTGTAATTCTTGAAATGAAAGAAATGAATTATCCTTATAGAGATCCCCTATGTTTAGAATTCCTTTATTTTTCCATTGTATAAAAGCTTTATCCATCATTGACGGTTTAAACGTAAAAATTATTGGCAATTGTAAGAGCTAGCGGTATAAATTTTAGTTTTAGTGTTTTCTTTATTTGTTTCCAAATACGTATTCCACTTTCTATTATCAGATTTTCGCTATAAGTTTTCTTAGGTACATTAATATTAGCAAATATTATAGAGCTAATTTCAAATGGAAAACAGTCTTCTCTTTCCATTTTTAACCAATTTGGTTTATTATCTATTTCTCCTAACCAAAAATTCATATTTCTAATATTAACTGCCCAATAATAGAACATAAAAGTTTGGTAAAGCTAAGCCCCCGTTTATTTTAGCTTTACATAAATGTTTTTTATTTATTCTATGATTTTTGTAAGTCCCAAATAAAGTTAGTGACTATTGAGTCTACTTTTTTAAAGAAATTTTTTAGAAAGATATATCGGGATTGATTGAAATAAATATAATAATTGTGGGAGGAAAATCATTTTTATTGCGTTTATTTTACCTAACATTGAGATAGGTAAGCTTTTCCAATATAAGATATTTTTATTTAATTTATTCAATAATAACGGGAAATTAGATTTAAATAAAGAGTCAAATCTTTTTGTAACAAAAATACCAAGATATTTAATATTTTCATTTGTTATCTTGAAAGGAAATTGTTGTAATATCTGTAAATTATTCATGGTTATTGGCATAAGTTCACTTTTATTCCAATTGATGCTATATCCTGAAATTAAACCAAAATTCCGTTATTAGTTTTAACAAATTACAGATACTTATTTCCGGTTTTGTAATATAAAGTAGTATATCGTCCGCATATAACGAGATTTTATTCTTAGTATCTTTAGTATCGTATCCATATATTTCTGGATGTAGTCTTACCCTTTGAGCAAGGGGTTCGATTGCTAACGCAAACAGTAATGGTGATAAAGGGCAGCCTTGTCTACAACCTCGAGATAAACTAAACTTAGTTGATAACATATAATTTGTTATTATTCTAGCTGTTGGATTTGCGTATAATAATTTAAATCCAAGTAGTAAACTTATCACCAAGCTTAAAGGCTTCCATCACCGAAAATAGATAAGGCCATTCCACCTGGTCAAAAGCTTTTTTCTGCATCCAACGAGATGACTACTAAGTCTTTTTTATCACTTCTTTTCGAGTATATAATATTAAATAACCGTCTTAAATTATATGAAGAATATCTTTTAGGTATAAATCCTGTTTGATCAGATGAATTAATTCGTTAACAATTTTGCTTAGTCTTTGTGCAAGAATTTTTGTTAAAATTTTTTGATCGGTATTTAATAAAGCAATTGCTCTATACGATCCTGGATCATCCAAATCTTTATTTATTTTGGGTATAAGTGTTATAATAGATTCGTTCAATGTGTCTGGTAATTTCTCTTGTATATATATCTGTTCATATAATGATTTTAAATATGGGACCATTTGGGCATGAAAAATTTTATAAAAATTCCGAGCCTATACCATCTGGTCCTGGAGTTTTACCATTTTTTAAAGATTTAATAGATTCTTGGATTTCTTTTATTGAAATATCGGCATTTAAAAATTCTCTATTTTGTAAATCTAATTCTTTTAAGTTACATACATTTAAAAAGGCATCTATTTCTGTTTTATTTACTGTTGTGTTACCAGTATACAAATTTTATAATATTGCATAAAATCTTTCATTAATATCCTTGGGTTGTATTAATAATTCACCGTTTTGTGATTTAATCCTATGTATAATTTTTTCCGCTTCAATTTTCCTTAATTGTCGAGCCAATAGTTTTTGTGGTTTGTCTCCAAATTCAAACAACAATTGTTTAGTATGTTGGTAGTATTTTAAAACTTGATCAGTATATATTTTATTTAATTTATACTTCAATGTTACAATTTTATTATGTATTATTATATCTGATTTTATTGCATTCTGTATATCCAATTGTTTGATCTCCCTTTCTAAGTCATGTTGTTCCTTCCGAATCTTCTTATTATGGAATGCTTGTGAAGAAATCATAATTCCTCGAAGATATGCTTTAAATGTTTCCCATAATAAAGAGCGAGATATTTCTGGTTGATCATTTATTTCAAAAAACATCTTAATCTGAGTTATGATGTATTCCTGAGTTGTTTTATTTTTTAAAATTTGTGGATTAAGTTTCCATTGTCCTAGATTTCCTGTTTTACCATTTATTTTAATTTTAAATGTTAATGGTGCGTGATCTGAAATTATAATATTATGATATTTGGATTCGTAAGTAAGTGAAATAAGCTTTGCATCTACTAGGAAGTAATCTATTCTTGAATAGGTTTTATGTACTGGCGAGTAGAAGGAATATTCTCGACCAGTAGGATTTTCTGTTCTCCAAACATCTTTAATGTTAGACGTTTGAATGTATGCGTTTAATAAATCACTAGAGTGCGATTTAGTTTTCCTTTGTTTTGAAGATCTATCTAAATAAGGGTCTAATGTACAATTAAAATCTCCTCCAATTATCAAATTGTAGTGTGTTAATTCTGGAATATTATTAAGTACTTTCTTAAGAGATAAAGGACTATCAAAATTTGGACCAATAGATGTTAACAAAAATCATTTTTTCCCTATTTATTTCTCCTATTACAATAATGTATCTGCCATCTTTATCAGATATAGTAGATATGCTTAAAATAAAGTACCTTTACGAAATAATATTGCTACGCCTCTTGATTTGTGTGTAAAGGAAGAGTGGTATATTTTATCTATCCATTTAGCTTTCAGCCTATTTTCAGCGTCTTTCTTTAGGTGAGTTTCTTGGATGTAAATTACATCAGCTTTCATTGCCTTTAAGTGTGTCAATATTTTTCCTCTTTTTATTGGTTCATTGATACCTTTAACATTCCAACTGCAAAAGGTTAATCCCTCGTTCCCCATATTTCTTTTTAAATCCTGGCATTTTAGATTTGTGGGAATCTAGAATAGGGTCCAAGGGGTCCGCGCAGTAGACTTAACCTTACACCCGAACACCGAGTAGATGAATTTTAGATCTCTCTTATGTGCTTCACGAGTGTATCCTCCATTGTTCCAGTATATAGCTCCATTCAAACTGAAAGATATAGTAAACATAAAAACATAATGAGAAGTGAATAAAAAGCTTAGAAAGGTGTATAAAGAATAGAAGAACTACAAATAAAATATTTGTAGTTTGTGAAAGCCAAGTTGTGTTGGCCATTAATCTAAAGGCTTCCGGCATTGATGTTATTAATTTAGCCAGCTCCTAATTTTAAAGGAATTATTATTCCATAGTAATATTTTAACGGGAATATAGTATTAAAGAAATGAAAAGAGTGATATTTAAACATCATAAAAGTATATATATCTAAGGTTAGTTTAAAAAAAAATCCAATTATAAAGCCACAGTTAAAGAAATTTTTTTTTTTTTTTTTTTTTTTTAAAATACAAAAAATAGAAGTCATTATTAAAAAAGGGAGAAATATATTGAGGAAGGAATATCCCCATATGTAACAGGACATAAGATATTAAATTATTAGTAGTATTAGTTAGCGATGGTGCAGAGTCTTGGTTAATAACAGTCATAGTAATAATAAAACCGCGTTATAATTTTAGTAGGTGTGTTATTTGTTTATGTTAGTTGTACATTATGATAATTGTCAATGTTCGGTGAGCTTCTTCCAATCCGGGAAAACATTTCGTTCCATACGACATTGTCCATTCCTTCTGATTTCTTCTAATTCCATGTTGTCGTATAAAGTTTCATAAAATGTCAAGAGACCGTGCTAGGTCTTTAAAATAGAAAAAGGCAGTATATTTGCTTGTAGATGGTTTTCAAGTGTCAAACTGCTTTGCAAATTTCCATTGCTTCTGTTGGAGTCTTGAAAAAGTGTTCCACGTTGTTTATAAGTAACTCTTAAGATGGCGGGGTAATTCAGACCGTATCTCAAGTTTTCTACACCCCTCATAAGGTTTTTGGCTTCGTTAAACGCTTTTCGTTTTCTGGCAACCTCTGGGGGATAGTCTCGATAGATACTGATTCTTTGTCCTTGAAATATCAGATTCTTTGTTCTCGAGGCTCTTCGCATAATGTCCTCGAGGGTGAAATCATATTGTAACTTGACAATGATTTGTCTTGGGGGGCGTGGCTAATCTGACTGTCACCTCAACTCTGTACTCTCCTCTACCCCGTGAAAACTTTTCATCCCCTTTTTAAAAATTGCCTTCAAACTATTGGAAGGCTTGTGAGAAACGGTGCTGGAGAAATGCCAGTCTTCCTTTACTCTTGTATAATTCCAAGCTGTAACTAAAAGAAGGACAAATCCCCTTCCCCTGAGAGTTTCAAAACCAGCTAAACAGCCAAATAGGTTGCATAACATTGCAAGGAACTGCAGATGCTGGTTCACAAAAAAAAGTTACAAAGTACTGGAGTAACTCTGCAAGTCAGGCAGTATCTCTGAGAACATGGATTAATGTAGTTTTGGGTCAGGACCTTCTTTAGGCTGAAGAAGGGTCCAGGCTGGAAATATCACCTGTCCATATTCTGCAGAGATGCTGCCTGACCTGCTAAGTCACTTCATCATCTTGTATCACTGCATCTCCCTGGAGATTTCGCCACAGTCCCTTGCCAACATTCAACACAGGTCACAGACTTCCAACTAACCATATAGACAACCTTTCTGGCATTGCAGCCCTCCCAGTCTAATCCCGCAATGTTGTTTGCCAGACAAATCAACCCAGAAACATGAGCAACCTTTGAAACCATAAGAGATTGTAAACTGGATAACGCCATTGTAAACTGGATAACTCCTCTTTCTTCTGCTTGGGGTAGGACAATGACTGAGTGGGAGCTCAGCTCCATGGCAAACAGGATTCTTGGGACTGTAGTATCAGACACAAATGAGCAAAGATGGAGCCAATGAGGTGTTCAATGAATATGCCAAGACAACAAAAACCATTTTCCCCCAGTGTCACAGCTCAAAACTTGGATGGGTAACACCCTTCATGATTTAAGCCTTCAGTACTTCATAGATAGACACAAAATGCTGGAGTAACTCAGCGGGATGGGCAGCATCTCTGGAGAGAAGAAATGGGTGATGTTTTGTGTTGAGACCCTTCATCAGTCTGAGAGTCAGAGGAGATTGGGCAGCTTACACCACAGCGGTATGACTATGCCACACACTAAATTAGCTAATTAAATATATATATTTTGATGGGTGCTCACTGTTAATAGATTATTCAGTCGGGGGTTTGAATTAACAATCCAATTGGCAGCAAAAATGGAGAATGTTAAATGACAAGAGTTACTAGCCTTGCCAATATACGTGGTCAATGCCTTTATCATTGCACCGGGTAATATGTTCACTGTACATACGTTCAATGACTAATTCTGACACTGCTCTGCAGGAACAATAAGTGGACTGACAGCAATTCCAACAATCCAAGGGGAATTCTGCTTGCAATAAATATCCTTTCAACAAGTTCAATGCAAAGCTCGGTTCTGGTCATCAACTTTAGGATGGGAAAGTACGAGAGGCAATGCAGAAATGATTCAGGACTAAACTCGGAACAGGAGCAGGTCACTCCGCCTCTTGGGCCTGGCCTACCAGAAGGGTTCCAACCCAAAATGCCACCTATCCACTTTGGCGGCAAACACAAGGGAGCAGATTATTATCTCAATGGGGTTAGGCTAGGTAAGGGGGAGGTACAGCGAGACCTGGGTTTCCTTGTACACCGGTCACTGAAAGTTGGCGTGCAGGTACAGCAGGCAGTGAAGAAAGCTAATGGAATGTTGGCCTTCATAACAAGAGGATTTCAGTACAGGAGTAAAGACGTTCTTCTGCAGTTGTATGGGGCTCTGGTGAGACCACATCTGGAGTATTGTGTACAGTTTTGGTCTCCTAATTTGAGGAAGGACATCCTTGTGATTGAGGCAGTGCAGCCTAGGTTCACAAGATTGATCCCTGGGATGGCGGGACTGTCATATGAGGAAAGATTGAAAAGTCTAGGCTTGTATTCACTGGAGTTTAGAAGGATGAGGGGAATATCTTATAGAAACATATAAAATTATAAAAGGACTGGACAAGCTAGATGCAGGAAAAATGCTCCCAATGTTGGGTGAGTCCAGAACCAGGGACCACAGTCTTAGAATAAAGGGGAGGTCATTTAAAACTGAGGTGAGAAAAAACTTTTTTACCCAGAGTTGTGAATTTATGGAATTCCCTGCCACAGAGGGCAGTGGAGGCCAAATCACTGGATTGATTTAAGAGAGAGTTGGATAGAGCTCTAGGGGCTAGTGGAGTCAAGGGATATGGGGAGAAGGCAGGCACGGGTTATTGATAGCGGACGATCAGCCATGATCACAATGAATGGCGGTGCTGACTCGAAGGGCCGAATGGCCTCCTCCTGCACCTATTTTCTACGTTCGGGGAATCATCTGCCCCATGTCTCTTCTCCTTTTCTGTACCAGTTCCCCATTGCCCTTGAATGCCTGTTCTTACAAATGTATCCATTTCCCCCTTGAAACACCCCCAGTAATTCTGGCTGCTACAACCTTTGGTGGGAGGGAGGGGGATTCTAGACATTTGTCACCTTTGGTTTGAAACAAAAATTCCAGGCAGCTTCTGCTTTAAATGACAGCGGTCTAATCTTGACCACATCCTCCCATTGAAGAATCTCCCTGGAATGGATTAATGAATTGGAGTTTGAATCAGCCACCAAATTGGCAGCAAATTGAAGTATATTAAATAATAGGAGTTAGTAGTCTCGCCAATAAACAGATTCAATGCCTCATCATGCACGTGAAAATGTCTATCTTGTCATGCACCCTAATGATCCGACCTTTCTGTCCTGGGCCGCCTCCATGGCCAGAGTGAGTCCCACCACAAATTGGAGGAGCAGCACCTCATATTCCGCTTGGGTAGTTTACACCCCAGCGGTATGAACATTGACTTCTCCAATTTCAGTAGTCCCTGCTTTCTCCCTCCTTCCCCTCCCCTTCCCAGCTCTCCCACAGCCACCACTGTCTCCACCTCTTCCTTTCTTCTTCCCGTCCTCCCCCTCCCCACATCAGTCTGAAAAAGGGTCTCGACCCGAAACGGTCACCTATTCCTTTGCTCCATAGATGCTGCCTCACCCGCTGAGTTTCTTCAGCATTTTTGTCTACCTTCGATTTTTCCAGCGCCTGCAGTTACTTATTAAACAAATGTTTGTTCCAATAAGGTCATTCTTTGTTCTTCTAAACTCCAAAGCACATGGATCTTCAGCTGCTTGCAATAGCAATTTACCAGAATGGCTCTAAAGATGAGAATAAAATGGAGGGGCGGCGCAGCTGTAGATTTGCTGCCTTACAGGGAGACCCGGGTTCGATCCCGACTACGGGTGCTGTCTGTATGGAGTATTTACGTTCTCCCCGTGCCCGCATGGATTTTCTCCGAGATCTTCGGTTTCCTCCCACATTCCAAAGACGTACAGGTTTGGAGGTTAATTGGCTTGGTATAAGTGTAAATTTCCCCTAGTGTGCGTGGGATGGTGTTGGTGTGCGGGGATCGCTGTTCGGTGCGGACTCGGTGGGCGGGGGGGGGGGGGGGGGGCTGTTTCCCCGCTGTATCTCTAAAACCGAAAACTAAAACACAGGTCAGTCAGCATCTGCGGAGGGAAATGGACAAAAGATGTTTTTGATCAGGACCCTTCTTCGATATCTGCGGTCTCTGTGTATCTCACCAAGGGCAAGGGAGCGAGCTCAGAGGGTCGACTGGACAGGTCGGGGCTGCGGGTCTTAGAATCACAGGAGATTTATGGAACGCAGGGAGGCTATTTAGCCCCTTGTCTATGTTCCAGCTGGCAACAAAGAGCTAATCCCACCCAGCACTGGACCTATGCTTCTTCTAATGTGTAAAGCATGCAGAGAAGAGCTTGAATAACCTTGGCTTCACCCCTTCAAAAATAATCTGGTATTGATCATTATTCTAGTATTGATCAGTACCAGACCCATACCCAGAACAGGGAAGCTGATTAAATTAAGACAGCAAACACATTTAATGTTTGGGAAAGGAGAGGGGGTGGGGAGGGGGGAATTGGAGTCCCAAAGGGGATCCCAAGAACGGACTGCCAAGACGAATGGAGAACAGGGTTTTTTTTGGGGGGGGGGGGATTGAATGGCGGAGTAGACGATGGACCGAATGGCCAAATTCTGCACCTATCACTTATGAACATGAACTGATGAAATGCACCCATCAACACCCTGGTTCTCAAGCACATAACAACATTATGGCACTTTATTGGTTCAGAGTCATAGTCTTACAGCGTGGAATTAGGCCCTTCGGCCCAACTCGCCCACACCGACCAACATGTCCCACCTGCCTGTGTTTGGCCCATATCCCTCCAAACCTGTCCTATCCACGAATCTGACTAAATGTTTCTTAAACATGGAAGGTACGTGGAAGGAAGATCAAACATCTCGGGGAGACCCATGCGGTCACAGGATGGACATACAATCTCCGAACAAAAGAGTGGACAAAATCCAGGCCCAGTCCCAGGTCGCAGGAGCTTTGAAGCAGCCGCTCTGAACCTGCGGGATCACTCCAAACATTATCCGATAGTAAAAAGAGTCTCCACAAATAAATTGTGAAATGCAACGATTAGGCGTGATCACAAGAGGAATGCTGAGCATTCAATCTTACCAATATAAACACACATCAGGCAAACATCTTCACAAGTCGCAATCCCACCAACAAATCTGTGGGCTCTTCACATCTGTAACACTTTCTCATTTTCACGACCAGACAAGATACTGTTAGCCAATGGTTCTGATGTTACTACATCCATCTGCTTTAGTGACACCACATCTTGGGTGGGGGGGGGGGGGGGAAAGAGGGTGGAGAGAAGAGGGTGCAGTTGATCCCAATGTTGGGCGAGTCCAGAACCTGGAGCCACAGTCTTAGAATAAAGGGGAAGCCATTTAAGACCGAAGTGAGAAAAAATTTCACCCAGAGAGTTGTGAATTTGTGGAATTCCCTGCCACAGAGGGCAGTGGAGGCCAAGTCACTGGATGGATTTAAGAGAGAGTTAGATAGAACTCTAGGGGCTAGTGGAATCAAGGGATATGGGGAGAAGGCAGGCACGGGTTATTGATTGGGGATGATCAGCCATGATCACAATGAATGGCGGTGCTGGCTCGAAGAACCGAATGGCCTACTCCTGCACCTATTGTCTATTGTCTTCTTTAGACTTTAGACTATTTTCTATGTTCTATGTTCTATGAGTCTATATCGACCAGCATACACTAGTTCTATCCTACACACGAGGAACAATTTAGTTATATTTGCCTGCACATAAGCCTTGTCCTCCATATCTATGGCCTCCACCTGCATCTATTTTCTATGTCTCTATGTTTACTATGGAAATATAATATGATCTAATTAAAGGAACAGGTTTAAATTACCGAAGATAGACACAAAATGATGGGAGCAACTCAGCGGACCAGGCAGCATCTCTGGAGAAAAAGAATAGGTGACGTTTCGGGTCAAAACCCTTTTCAGTTTGAAGTAGGATCTCAATCCGAAATGTCACCCATTCCTTTTCTCCAGAGATGCTGCCTCAGCCACTGAGTTACTCCAGCACTTTGTGTCTATCTTCAGTGTAAACCAGCATCTCCAGTTCCTTCCCACACAAGTTGAAATATCCATTAAAAAATAAAAAATAAAAATCGGCAACATTTTTGCTCAAAGAACAGCCAATTCAACAGGTGAGCCACACACACACACACCACTCGTACATAACCAGAGGTTACTCCACACTGACAGCTGCATCAACACCAAGTGTCCCTAGTGATGGGAGTACAAATCCTGAAAACGGCCGGTTCAGCAACCAAGATATTTGGCCGAGTTTCATGACCTTTCTTCTCCCAATAGGACCCCAATTATTTCTACGGGGCAATTCTCCTGCTCACAGCTAGGACCGGGAACTACCAGTGAAAGAGAGCACAAAGAAAGGAAATAATACTAAACCTTTAGAATTCTCTGGTTTAGCCTCAATTAATCCCAGGCGCCACATGTTCGGAAGTCATGGGGAAGGGATTTGTTAGAAAGATACAAGGGATGAGGGCAGTTCAGTGCAGAAAACCTGGGATTGTTATTGGAGGTTCAATAGAATACAATAGACAATAGGTGCAGGAGTAGACCATTCGGCCCTTCGAGCCAGCACTGCCATTCAATGTGATCATGGCTGATCATCCCCAATCAGTACCCCGTTTCTGCCTTCTCCATATATCCCCTGACTCCGCTATTTTTAAGAGCCCCATCTAGCTCTCTCATTCTCTGATACTTTCAGTCTCAGAGAAAGGACATTTAATAGCAACGGGGTTGAACAAGTTAATGAGACCAATCTTATTTCTCTGCAGAGAACAAGGAAGAATTTCACTGTTCATTTTCATAAATTCTAGGAGCAGAATTAGGCCATTTGGCCCATCAAGTCTACTCCGCCATTCAATCGTGGCTGATCTATCTTTCCCGCTCAGCCCCTGTTCTCCTGCCTTCTCCCCATAACCCCCGACACCCGTACTAATCAAGAACCTGTCAATCTCCGCCTTTAAAATATCCATTAACACGGATTCCAGGGAATGAATTCCACTATTCATTGCGTGGTTTATGCTGTCAGATGCTCTATCAACTCAGTCGCCACAGGGTACAGGGCATCATTGCAAAAATAAAAGTACTGGCTGAACGTAAAAAGGCGATTAAAAAATGACCTCTCGTTGGACACAAAGGCCGCAGCTTAAATCCATTGTTTAAAAAGGCTGGCCTTGATTTATTATATTTTTGGAACGAATTAGCACAGGAAATCTTCCCATCGGATCCTTTGTTTGCTTTGGACATTCACTGACTGCTTATCCTTACCTGCCCTTCAAATCGAGAAATTTGCTCAGCTATTTCGGAGGACAATAATGACTTCAGTATCTGGAGACACATGTAGGCCAGGAGGGGGATGGCAGATTCCCCATCACTAAAAGGACATCGGTGAAGCAGATGGCTTCTTACTGCAGCGTTTGTGGATCACTCATTTAGCTAATAAAGTTCCATCGCAGATTGTTTTAAATTAATTTAATTATCCTAGCTGCTGCTCTGGGACTCCGCCAACAATCTAATTTGGAAATATGTTGCTGTTCCTCCATCATAAGTTCATAAGCGAAAGGGGCAGTATTAGGCCAATCGGCCCATCAAGTCTACTCCACCATTCAATCATGGCGGATCTACCTTTATCTCTCAACCCCATCATGTTCCCGATGTTGGGAGAGTCCAGAACCAGGGGCCACAGTTTCAGAAGAAGGGGTAAGCCATATAGAACAGAGATGGGGAAACACTTTTTCACACAGAGAGTTGTGAGTCTGTGGAATTCTCTGCCACAGAGGGCGTTGGAGGCCGGTTCTCTGGATGCTTTCAAGAGAGAGCTAGATGGGGCTCTTAAAGATAGCGGAGTCAGGTGATATGGGGAGAAGGCAGGAACGGGGTACTGATTGTGGATGATCAGCCATGATCACATTGAATGGTGGTGCTGGCTCGAAGAGCCGAATGGCCTACTCCTGCACCTATTGTCTATTGTCTTCTTTAGACTTTAGATAGAGCATGAAAACAGGCCCTTCGGTCTACAGAGTCCATGCCAACCGGTTATCATCCCATACACTAACATTGTCCTACACACCAAGGGAAATTTACAATTTACAGATGCCAATTAACCTACTAACCTGTATGTCATTGGAGTGTGGGAGGAAACCAGAGCACCCGGAGAAAATCCATGCGTCACGGGGAGATATACAAACTCCGTACAGACAGCACTCGTAGTCAGGATCTAACCCGGGTTTCTGGCGCTTTAAGTCAGCAACGCTACAGCTGCATCGCTCTTCCTTACCTCACCAGGGTAGGGATGAGCAATGGGAAGAGGCACTACTGAAATACGTGGGAAAACAATGAGGGGAGCAACAGTAAGATGCTTCAACTAAGGTGATCTTGGCAGGTTGCCCCAGTGAGCTCTGCTTACATCGTAACTGCATTGAAATATTGAGGAATAAAGGGACAAAAAGTGCTGGAATAAATCAGCGGGTCAGGCAGCATCCCTGGAAAACATGCATAGGTGACGTTTCGGGTTGGGACCCTTCTTCAGACAGAACACGGCTGAAGAGCAGGAGAACAGCAAGACTTAGAGTTCAGTTTAGTTTATTGACATGTGTACCAAGGTACATTGAAAAGCTTTTTGTTGCTCGCTAACCAGTCAGCAGAAAAAACTATACGTGATTACAATCAATCCCTTCAATGTACAAACACATGATAAAAGGAATAACATTTATAGGTGATAGTAAGATAGAGTTCCATAGAACTTGCATCAGGAGAAAGGAGCAGAACCTCTTCAAAATCAACATACTTTGAGGAATCAAGGGTCCTGACCAGAAATGTCCCCCATCCATGTTCTCCAGAGGTAAGACAGAGGGCAGGAGAAGTTCAGCCAGTCAGGCAACATCTCAGAACATGGTTAGGGGAGATTTCGGGTCAGGAACCTTCTTCAGAGATGCTGCATGAAGATGCTTCTTCATAGATGCTCCCACTGAGTGACTCCAGCATTTTGTCTTTTTTTGTACTCTGGCATCTGCAGTTCCTTGCATCTCCATGAAGTATAGAAAGATAGTAACCACAAGATTGATGTGGGGGTGGTGATGGAGCAATCAGCGTGTAGATAGACACAAAATGTTGGAGTAACTCAGCGGGACAGGCAGCTATCATTGAGATCGGGTCGAGAACAGAAACGTCACCCATTCCTTCTCTCCAGAGATGCTGCCTGTCCCGCTGAGTTACTCCAGCATTTTGTGTCTATCTTCGGTTTAAACCAAAGATCCTATAGCAAGCAAGATGGATCACTCAACAAAAAAGACGTCGTACGGTCATGGGCGGATTCATGGGTAATTTTCGGCCCCATTTCCGTAACCGGCTTCCGTCTCCGGCCCCAAGTATCCCAAAGCGGAGCAAAGATACCAGTGCGGAGACGGAAGCCGGTTACGGAAACATCCTCGTAAAAATAAAAGTTATTTGGTAAAAATCTTCTCCTCAATTTCAGAATTATAATTTATTAACACAAACTGTTCCCCCACAACTGTTCCCTCGCAACGTTCCTGGGCGTGCACATCTCTGAAGATCTTTCCTGGTCCGAGAACACAGATGCGGTTATTAGGAGGGCTCATCAGCGCCACTACTTCCTGAGAAGATTACGGAGAGTCGGTCTGTCAACGAGGACTCTCTCTAACATCTACAGGTGCACAGTAGAGAGCATGCTGACCGGTTGCATTGTGGCTTGGTTCGGCAACTTGAGCGCCCTGGAGAGGAAAAGACTACAAAAAGTAGTAAACACTGCCCAGTCCATCATCGGCTCTGACCTTCCTTCCAAGGAGAGGATCTATCACATTCGCTGCCTCAAAAAGGCTGGCAGCATCATCAAGGACCCACACCATCCTGGCCACACACTCATCTCCCTGCTACCTTCAGGTAGAAGGTACAGGAGCCTGAGAACTGCAACGACCAGGTTCAGGAATAGTTACTTCCCCACAGCCATCAGGCTATTAAACCTGGCTCGGGCAAAACTCTGAACATTAATACCCCTTTATCTGTTATTTGCACTTTATCAATTTATTCATTCATGTGTGTATTAACATAATAGTATATGGACACACTGATCTGTTTTGTAGTCAATGCCTACTATGTTCTGTTGTGCTAAGCAAAGAAAGAATTTCATTGTCCTGTCTAGGGACACTTGACAATAAACTCTTTTGACTTGACTTGACTTTGATTACACTGTGGGTCGAGTCGGGTTACTGAAATGGATGAAAAGGCCCACATTCCGCTTCTTTGCGTACTACACGTCAGCCCATTGAATTTAGAACGAGTGGTCTATCTTGCTTGCTATAGGATCTTTGGTTTAAACCATCATCTGCAGCTCCTTCCGACACGTTGAATCAGCATGTACATGCAAGTTTTCACTGCTGCAATTGTGCTGGGCTCCATTCAACACATCCTGCAATTCACACTCCTAAACACCTGCTAATGACCACAATCCCATCATAAAACCAGCAGAGTCTGTGAGCAACTTAGCAAGACCCACAATGGGAGCTATTTGCATTTTTTTGCATTTGCATAACACCAATTTAATGTAATTAAAACCAAGAGGAGCCATTACCAGCATGACTTGAGACCGAGCCACATCAAGGGAGATGATCAAAAGCTTTGCTGGATAGGAATGTTGTAAATAAAAGAGAGGTAGTTATAAGTGTAGAATTCCACAGGTGTGTCGAGCGGCTGAGGGAACAGTACTGGGACCTTTGATGTACATCAATGGTTGAAATGAAACTATAGGTGGGCCGGCCGATTAGTTTTGCAGATGACACACAAATTGGTCGAGTTGCGGACAATGAGGAAGATGGTACAATTATACAGCAGGAAGTAGATTGGTTGGAAATATGGGCAGAGAAATGGGGTGGCAGGGTTGCCCAGTACTAGAGTTGCTGCCTTACAGTGCCAGGGAGCCAGGTTCGATCCCGAGGACGGGTACTGTCTGTACGGAGTGTGTTCTTTCTCCTCGTGACCGCATGGGTTTTCCCCGGGTGCTCCAGCTTCCACCCACACTGCAGAGATGTACAGGTTTAGAGATTAATTTGGCTTTTGTAGAATTGTAAAAAGTCCCTAGCGTGCAGTGCGCGGGGATCGCTGATCAGTGCAGACTCTGTGGGATGAGAGGCCTGTTTCCACGCTGACTCTCTAAACTAAACTAAACTAAACGGCAGATGGGATTTAATCCAGGTAAATGTGCGGTGTTGCACTTTGGGACAACTGCAAGAGGAGAGTGCACAGAAAATGGCAGGCATCTGAAGAAGGGTCTCGATCCAAAACGTCACCCATTCCTTCTCTCCAGTGATGTTGCCTGTTCCGCTGAGTTCCAACATTTTGTGTCTATCTTTGATATATCGAATATCTTGGGGCGCAAGGTAGCTGCCCGAAAGTGGCAACGCAAGTAGATTGGGTGGCAATGAAGGTGTGCGGCATTCATGCCTTCATCAGTAGGGAGAATTGAATATAAAAGGTGGTGAATCATGTTACAGCTGTATAAAACCTTTGTTGGGTCATATTTGACTATTGTGTGCAATGCTGATCACCACATTACGGGAAGTATGGAAGCTTGAGAGAGGTTTGATCAGGATGAGGTTGATCAGGATTAGAGATCATTTGTACAAGTGGTCAAACTTGGAGACAAAAGACTTCATTCAGATGATCCGTCTGTAGAAGGATCCCTCCATTTGGGATCCAAGGATCCCTTCATCTGTTCATTTCTCTCCACAGATCTGACCCGCTGAGATACTCCAGCACTTTGAATCCTTTACCATTTAAATGAGCAGAGGAGTATTCCCCCTCCCACCACTTCAGGTCACAAGACCCAGACAATGAGGTGAAAGAGAGACACAAGAGACCGCTGGGGATGGAATCTTGAGCAGAACACTAAGTGCTGGAGGAACTCAGCGGGTCAGGCAGCCTCTCAGGAGGGGACTTTGCTGGCGAGGGAATGGACTGACAATGTTTCAGGTCAGGATGGCGTCGGGGAGAAGAAAGCTGGAATAGAGAGGTGGGGGCATTGAACGCAACACGAGAAAAGCTCACGTTCATAAGTGATAGGAGCAGAATTAGGCCATTCGGCCCATCGTCTACTCTGCCATTCAAACTCTTGGCCGATCCATCTCTCCCTCCCAACCCCGTTCTCCTGCCTTCTCCCCCACACCCGTACCCATCAAGAATCTATCTATCGCTGCCTTAAAAATATTAATTGACCGCCTCCACAGCCCTCTGTGGCAATGAGTTCCACAGATTCACCACCCTCCGACTACAGAAAGCCCTCCTCACTTCCTTCCTAATTGAACGTGCTTTAATTCTGAGGCGCTCGAGAAAATCCGACAGAAAAGGAAAGCAGAGGGAGATCAAGAAGTGGAGACACAAAAAGAAAGCAAAGGCAGGCAGGCAGACAGAGAAAGCGCAGAGAATTACTTGCAGTGAGCCAGCCTGCTAGAATTGTATGAGGTGGTCGCTATGGTAACAGAAAGATTTTGAATAAATAAATACCACAAGAGTCACTTGATGGTTTGCAGGTCAAAAATAAACACTTCAGCTAACATCATGAATTTATTTACCAAGCATTTAATCCTATTGGTTTCAGACAAACTGGATTTCCAAAACCATTTCCCAAGGAACAGGGGTGGATTATCAACGGGGAGTGGCTGGGGGGCTGGGGTTCGATGCCAGATAGAGGGGGCAGGGAGAAACTGCAACCAGTCTATGGGTCTCTCGGATTTTGATGGGGGTGGGGGAAACGAGAAACAAAATTATCCAAGCTTGCCATCTCTGGATAGAAGGAATTGGTGACGTTTCGGGTCAGACTAGCTGTAGGAAGAAGGGTCTCGATCTGAAACGTCACCCATTCCTTCTATCCAGAGATGCTGCCTGTCCCACTGAGTTACTCCAGCATTTTGTGTCTATCTTCTGTGTAAACCAGCATCTGCAGTACCTTCCTACACAAATTCCAAGCTTGCTATTTCTAATCACCATCAAATACAATCATGAGGGGGCTAGATCTTGGATGCCTTGGTTGCACCAGGGACTTCGGGCTTTGCGTTTGTTTTTGCACTATTTGATGGGGTTTTTATGGAACTTTTCAATGTTCTTAATATATTCAATTGAGCACTGTAGTTGCAAACATATTATGCTATTGCAAGTAAGGATTTCATCATTCCATTTTGTAATATATGACAATAAAATACTCCTGACAATGTTTCAGGTCAGGATGCTTCTTCAGTGTTAAGTTGGGTCCCCATCTGAAGTGTCTTCTGTCCATTTCCTCCACAGATGCAGCCTGACCCACTGAGTTTCTCCAATCCTTTGGTTTTGCTCAAGATTCCAGCACCTTCATCTTCAGGGTTTAATTTATATCCAAGCAGATCCATGCAGGCGGTGGGAATGGAACCAATAAACATTAGGTGCAGGAGTAGGTCATTCGGCCCTTTGAGCCAGCACCGCCATTCACTGTGATCATGGCTGATCGTCCCCAATCAGTACGCTGTTCCTGCCTTCTCCCCATATCCCTTGACTCTGCTATCTTTAAGAGCTCTTCTTGAAAGCATCCTGAGAATTGACCTCCACTGCCTTCTGAGGCCGAGAATTCCACAGATTCACAACTCTCTGGGTGAAAACGTTTTTCCTCATCTCCGTTCTAAATGGCTTACCCCTTATTCTTAAATTGTGGCTCCTGCTTCTGGACTTCCCCAACATCGGGAACATGTTTCCTGCTTCTAGCGTGTCTAAACCCTTAATAATCTTATATGTTTCAATAAGATCCCCTCTCATCCTTCTAAATTCAATGAGTATATAAGCCCAGCAGATCGATTCTATCAATATATGACACTCCCGCCATCCCAGGAATTAACCTCGTGAACCTAAACTGCACTCCCTATTATAGCCACTGAGCAACGTTCGAGTACAGGTGGAAGTTGTCCCATGCACACCACATCTTGGTCAATGCTTCACTTCCAACTGCAAGAATCTCTGTGGTAAAAAGCAGGAAGCATTTCATCTTCCTCCACTGGAGCACACCTGCTCAGATTTCCCACTCCTAAACTTTCTCCCACCGAAAGCCCACCTCTGGCAAGCAAGGCTGAACTGATGGGTGAAGATGCAGGCAGCAACTTCATTGATCCCAGTCATACCTCACTTCCACATTCAAGTAGGAAGCACTCTGCCCATGCTTAGCATCAGCTGAGATCATCCAAATGACGTTTGGACAGGTACATGGATAAAATAGGTTAAGAGGGATGTGGCCAAAGGTGGGCGGGTGCGACGAGTGTTGAGAAGGCATCTTGGTTGACATGGGCAAGTTGGGCCGAAGGGCTTGTTTCTGTGCTGTATGACTATGAATCATTAATTGGGCCTTAATTGCCAAGACTGTGTGGACACCAAGTGGCAAATAGAGTCATAGAGTGTGGAAACAGCCCCTTCGGCCCAACTTGCCCACACCGGTCAACATGCCCCAACTACTTTAATGCCACCTGCCCGCGTTTGGTCCATATCCCTCCAAACCTGTCCTATCCATGTATTAAAGAAGGAACTGCAGATGCTGGGGAATCAAGGGTACACAAAAGGCTGGAGAAACTCAGCGGGTGCAGCAGCATCTAAGGAGCGAAGGAGATAGGCGACGTTTCGGGTCGAGACCCTTCTTCAGACTGGTCAGGGATCCATGTACCTGTCTAACTGTTTTGTAAATGTTGGGATAGTCCCAGCTTCAACTACTTCCTCTGGCAGCTTGTTCCATACATACACACACACACAATACCTTTTGTGTGAAAAAGTTACCCCTCAGATTCCTAATATCTGCCTGCACAGCAAGGAAGGACACTAAATGGACCTTACGTCCAATATCTGCTGCACTCAACTACACAGCTTCATGTGATATTGAGGTTTCAGTTTTTGGCTGAGTGGCTGCCTCCTGTGCTCACCATGTGGCAAAACTTTCAAAAACCAATGAACATGGTATAAAATGCAGGAAGTGCCTTTATACCTGATGGGGAGATAGCGAGATCTGAAGATAACCACAGGTGTTTAATGAAAGGATCATTAATCATGATTCTAAAGATAAATAACACACAGGTTGTAATGAGGGCACAGACAAGGTGAACAGTGTTATTGCAAGCCAGAGCATGCATGAATAACAGGAATTCAATTCGCAATGATTCTTTGATATGTTCATTCTACTAGTGTACGAACTAGCTGTCTGACCAGTAACCCCGAAACCTGGACTAGTAATCCTGATGTTAAATTCCAGGGTTCAATGCCCATATCAGCTGATTGGGAATTTAAATTCAGGGAAATAAATGATCTGAAAGAAACGAAAGTCAGTGTAGCAATGAAAAAAAACTGGACTGCAGTAAAATTCACTTGAGTTACAGAAGTCTGTTAGGAAAGGAAATTGCTGTCCCTAATCGGTGTGGCCTAGCTGTGGCTCCGGACACACAAAAATGTGGTTTGTCTTGATTGTTCTCTTAAATTGGTACCACGAGCCTCCCAACTCAAGAAGAATTAAGTCTAGGCAACATTTGGAAATGGACATCATGTGATGCTGGAAGATCATCAACTCAGAGAAAGATTCTCTTTGGTCTACCCAAACTTTTTTTGCCTGGCCCGCTAAGTTACTCCAGCACTTTGTGTCTATCTTGGGGAATGTTGATGTATGGCCCATTCCAGACTGCAAGAAAATGCACTGAGGGATGCATCGAAGGTTGGTGCAGCCAACATCAAGCTGCTGTGGGGGAGGACCACAGTCCAGGGTCATTCTGTTGCTGGACATTGAGGGGCTGAGATCCATGGGGCTACCCCTCTTTCAAGATGGAAATATGACCGCAGGGGGCCACATGAGTGGCAAGGCTGTTTTGTTTAAAAATACTGTACGTTCAAACACTACTGAGCATAACATTATTTAATGCATAGACACTGATGTGTGAAGATGTTTACATATATAGACACAAATATCTATATAATATATGTAACGGTTATTTTGGGGGGGAAACTGTGACACTTGTGAAGGAATTGAAACAGTAAAGGTGGCTAAATCAACAATAAAGTCAAGAAGGTGTTAAATGTGTAGGAAGGAACTTTAGATGCTGGTTTAAAACGAAGACGGGCACAAAAAGCTGGAGTAACTCAGCGGGACAGGCGGCATCTCTGGAGCGAAGGAATTGGCGACGTTTCGGGTCGAGACTTTTTTTGCCGAAAGTAGGGTCTCGACCCAAATTGTCAACCATTCCTTCTCTCCAGAGATGCTGCCTGTCCCGCCGAGTTACTCCAGCTTTTTGTGTCTAAGATGGTGTTAAATGCCAGACTGAGCGAGATAATATCACAGATGAACAGGACAGATGAATCCAGGACAGATGAACCTGGATTGCGCAAAGGGCAATTTCATGATTTTATTTTGGTAATTTAACTTCAGCTAAAATGCAGTTTTATAATGTAAAGTGTCTGGTTGAGAAGTGATTGTAATATAAATAATCCTTTTCCGTCTGAGTTTAACTGCATCAGGCAAGAGGTTTAGTCACAAGTTGTGTGCCAGTTGACCTAAATAAGTCTGTGTGATGAGTTAACCAGTCTCAGCAAACTAGGAATGAACACAAAGCTTTCCTCCAGCGTTCCCAGTTGAAATTGTCCAGCGTGTCCTGCTGGAGAGAATCCAAGTCTGAACGTTATGCAAGCAAAGAACTGGATATGTCGGAGGAACTGATGCTGGTTTAAACCAAAAAGAGACACAAAATGCAAGAATAACCCAGTGGGTCAGGCAGCATTAAGCCTCTGTCCCACCTACGTGTCCTTGGCACGCTAATTACGTGACCTCACCGTCGCGTGGAGGCGCAACGGTCCCACGAAGGTCGCATGCGTCTTCATGCGCCCGCACAGCCGTCTGGAGCGCGTGACGTCATTTGAAGATGGACACAAAATGCAGGAGTAACTCAGTGGGCCCGGCAGCATCTCTGGAGAGAAGCAATGGGTGATGTTTCGGGTCGAGACCCTTCTTCAGTCTGAAAGAGGACTGATCCTTGTGGGAGGAGGTGCCCCCCCCCCCCCCCCCCCCCCCCCCCCCCCCCCATTGGTACAGAACGTATGCATTTTTCAGCTTGAAATTGTGTAATCTGGTGCATACTGTAGCGAGTCTTTTAACTTACACTTGAATGCAATATATATGCTTTAAATTGGATTAGCTATGAATAAGGTTAGACTAAATTACATTCCTAATTACATTCCACAGTAGAGCCCAGGCTCTGATCAACAGGTGCAGCACAAGAATGATCTTAGTGTATTCATGTATGGAAATCAGATTATAATCAAGCACTTGTCCCATGTTGACCAACCTGGGTCTCACTGCACAGCTGGTTCTGGGTCTCACTGCACACCTGGTACTACTGGCCCCGACTCCAGTTGCATACCTTCTCTCATTCCTGTCGCTGAGTCCAGCCTTACACCTGGCCCCCTATTCTACCCTGATCATTGCTGCTTACCCGCCCCAGTGCTGGACACTCTGCAGCTTTGACTGCACACCTAGTACTATTCCAGACCTTGACTCTGGATGCACACTTGGCCTTGCTCCTAGCCCCTCAGCACTGACAATATATCTGGCCCACACATAAAGCCCCATATCTGACCCCCTGGACTTAACCTATTACGTTCGTCCACAGGTGCTTATCTAATTTTGTCATCTTTATGGGGCAATTCACGGACCAAATTAAGTATAACAAAATTTGCTACACCCATTGGCTTCCTTGTTATCTAACATGCTAGTTCCTTTGTCAAAGAAGTCATCAATTGGTTGAACACAATTTCTCATCCATAAAATTATACTCACTCAACTGAATAAGTATTCTGTTACCATTTCTTTCATTTTCGTAACAAACTGTCCTGAAGTCATTTTCACCCCCAATATTTTCAGTATTTTGCTGTCTTCCTCTCAGCTGGGAGCTTTCCGAAATGCAAAGTCCAATAATTACATATTTAAGCAATATTATTCTATTAAATGTGATCTTGAGTACATAATATTTTCTGTGATATTCATAACACAACAATGATAAAAAGATCTTTGTTTTGATTGCACCTACCAACATGCATACATTATTACATTACAGTTAATATGTACCGAGGGCAAATTTTTGTTCCAATGCTCCCCATTCCCAATTACTTTCACATTTAAGTGATTGAAATCCAAGCGAAGTTTAAATGACATCAAACAAGTAAAACCTCCGGAATGGATGATATTCATTATGTGGTTGGTTGGGGGTCAGTATCAGCATAATTACTATATTAAACTTTGAATCTTCAGATGTCCTGGTTCAAGCTAAAACTAAACACAAATAATAATCTCCTCACAAATACCCCTGCAAGTATCTCTGTCACTCCTTTAAAATATTCCCCTTCTTTGAACAAGCTCTTAAGTATCGCATCGGAATCAGTTTCCATCTGATTACACTCCTCGAGGATGTTCATCTACGTGTTCAATTAATAAAACAACGAGATTGGGGTCATTTATATTAAACCTGTCAAAGGAATTGGGGGGGGGGGGGTGTTTAGAAATAGTCCATGAGGTAAACAAACATAATAATTGAGTGACAAATTACAATAGTGCAACCTATATTTAATACCAATATTTAACAGAAGGAAATAATGGGTTAACGGGGCTGTATGTTGTGACAGACAGCCTGACACCTTAATATTACACTTATCCCATCCCCCTGGATATTCCGGATTAATAAATTAAGGTTTTGTCAACTAATTACAAATCAGGCGAATTACAAATCAATAACATTAGCCAACTCTGAAACATGAAGCGCTGAGCATTGGGATCCAGACATCACGGGCAACTGGCCTCAGTTCCCCGCTCAAATCTGGCAGAGTTCTCAGTCTGAATCAGGGGCCGCAGAGCGTTTTTGAAAGTGGGAAGGCTGAGCGATCACTGATCACTGGCCTTGGGGGGTACCCGGTGAGGGAGTGGAGCAACTAAGTGGGGAGAGGGTGTGGAAGTAGGATGTCCCCCCTCCCAGGGTTGTGACTTTTTGAAATTTGATGTATTAAAATCGTGTTTTAGTGCATTGCAGAAGTACGATTTCAATGTCTTTTGTATGAAGTATTTTTAAGAGGTAACTTTTTAAGGGGGAACTTTTTCCACACAAAGGGTGGTGGGGGTATGGAACAAGCTGCCAGAGGAGGTAGTTGAGGCAGGGACTATCCCAACATTTGAGAAACAGTTAGGCTGATACATAGATAGGACAGGTTTGGAGCAATATGGACCAAAAGCTGGTAGCTGGGACATGTTGGCGGGTGTGGGCAAGTTGCGCCGAAGGACCTGTTTTCACACTGTATCACTCTATGACTACATTATACCTCCACCATGCATGAATGCTTCAAAATGAAGTGATCGAGTTTTATTGCCATATACTCAAGCATAGAAACATAGAAAATAGGTACAGGAATAGGCCATCGGCTCTTCGAGCCAGCACTACCATTCAATATGATCATGGCTATTCATCTAAAGTCAGTACCTCTTTCCTGTTTTTTCCCCATATCCCTTGATTTCGTTAGCCCCAAGAACTAAATGTAACTCTCTCTTGAAAACATCCAGTGAATTGGCCTCCACTGCCTTTTGTGGCAGAGAATTCCACAGATTCACAACTCTCTGCGTGAAGAAAGTTTGTCCTCATCTCAGTCCTAACTGGCCTACCCTTTATTCTTAAACTATGATCCCTGGTTCTGAACTCTCCCAACATCGGGAACATTTTTCCTGCAATTACAGTAAGTGAAAATCTAGCAGGCAAGCAGGATGCTTTCTCCAACCACCCCCATTTGAAGTCCACTATCTTCCACTGTTTCTACCCAGTGCTTGGTACTTACGTCCAGCAGCCACTGGTTGTCCTCCAGGATGCACCGAGCTGTAGCCTGATCCATGCCGCTCACCTGGGTGAATTTGGCACAGAGACTCTCACGGCCGGAGCTGCAATGAGCGACTCACCAGCCCGGCAAACACTCGCCAGCCCGGCAAACACTCGCCAGCCCTCTTCCCTGTCCGCATCTGTCCCTGTCGCTGCTTCAGCTTCCAACACCCGTGGCCCAAGCAGTTGATATGAGTTTTGAACTTTTCGTTGATCACAGAATTTTTCACGACAGAGCGTGAGAAATTTGTGATCAGCTTGAGAATTTGGCAAAATGCATGGGAGTTGGCAGACCTGACTCTCTATCCCCGTCTCTCCCACTCTCTCTCTCTCTCCCTCCAACCTCACTCCTCCCTCTCTCTCCTATGCTCTCTCTCATCTCTCACCCCTCTCTCTTCTCTCTTCCCTCTCTCCTCCCTCCCCTCTCCTCCTCTCTCCCCCCTCTCTCTCCCTCCCCTTCCCCTAACACTCTCTCCCCCTCTCTCTCCTTCCCCTTCCCCTAACACACTCTCTCCCTCTCTTCCTACACTTTCTCCCCTCTCTCTCAGAGCGTGGGAAATTTGTGATCAGCGCGGGGGCGTGAGAATTTGTTCAAATGCGTGATTCTCACGCTCAAAGCGTGAGAGTTGGCAGCCCTGCCTATGTTGTGAAATTAGTCGGAGAACTAGAATTACTAGAACTAGTCGTTCCCAAATGTGTTTCAGTATCCTCCTGACTAATTTTGCTGTTTGTATGCCTCCTTGTCACCTTCCCTCAGCCAACAATGAACCCTGCACAAATGCACCCGACTCCCTGAGATCCTCCCACACTTAAATCCACCATCAGAGGATCGGGTATATCGGAAACCCAACCAAGCTGGTGCGTTTAATTACATGGTGACATAGCAATGACAGTCTGAGTCGGTGACCAGTTCACAGAATTTCATCAATACTTAACTAGACGGATTCCCGGAATGAGTGGGTTAGCGTATGATGAGCGTTTTTGACAGCACTGGGCCTGTACTCGCTGGAGTTTAGAAGGTTGACGGGAGACCTCATTGAAACTTACAGAATAATCGGCTTATCGAGTCCACACACAAGATTAGAAGTTGCCCAGCCAGAGCTGAACACAGATCTCGGCATCTGCACACAACGGTGTCTGTCTTGTCGCTTCTTGTGCGTGGCGGTGGAAAGATTGGTGGAAACAGGGCCGCGACGTGAACGCTCTTTCCTTGACCCCGACAGAATAATGAACGGCACAGATAGAGTGGATGTGGAAAGGATGTTTCCACTGGTGGGAGAGTCCAGGAACAGAGGTCATAGCCTCAGATTTAAAGGCAGCACTCTTTTAGAAAGGGCGCTCTTCGTCAGAGGGTGGTTCATCTGTGGAACTCATTGCCACAGAGGGGTGTGGAGGCCAAGTCAGTGAGTATTTTTAAGGCAGAGATAGACAAATTCTTGATTAGAACGGGTGTCAAGGTTCAAGTCAAGTCAAGTCAATTTTATTTCCATAGCACATTTAAGAACAACTCTCGTTGACCAAAGTGCTTTACAGTGGTACATAGATCAACAATACATACAAAGATACATACATGCAGCGCTCCCTCAGAGGACCTCAAGAAAGGCTTGAGAGTAGAAGTAAGTTTTAATTCTAGACTTAAAGGAGTCGATGGAGGGGGCGGTTCTTATGGGAAGAGGGATGTTGTACCTTCCATAGTCTAGGAGCTGCAACCTCAAAAGCGCGGTCGCCCCTGAGCTTATGCCTAGACCGCGGGTTGTTCAGTAACCCCAAGTCGGCTGATCTGAGGGACCTGGAGGTGGTGTGGTGGGTAAGCAGATTTTTTGATGTAGGTGGGGGCAAGCCCATTTAAGCCTACATAAAGAAGGATCTTGAAATTGATTCGGAACCGCACGGGGATCCAGTGGAGAGAGGCCAGAGTCGGGGTGATGTGGTCCCTTTTTCGGGAGCCCGTCAGGAGTCTCGCTGCGGCGTTTTGGACCAGTTGCAGGCGCGACAGGGATGATTGGCTGATGCCAGTGTAAAGGGAGTTGCAGTAATCAAGGCGGGAGGAGATAAATGAGTGGATGATCTTTTCGAGGTCGTCAAATTGGAGGAATTGTTTTATTTTAGCCATCGTCCGAAGCTGGAAGAAGCTAGCTTTTACCATGTCATTGACTTGTTTGTTAAATTACAAGGCGGAGTCAAATATCGGCCGAACGCACTATGGGAACTACACTCGCCCCCCTGCAGGAACTATACACCAGGAGGTGCAACTCCAGAGCCAACAAGATCATGGGGGACCCCTTCCACCCCAGCAACGGACTGTTCCAGCCGCTACGGTCAAGCAAACACCTCCGTTGCCATGCTGTGAGAACGGAGCGGATGAGAAGGAGTTTCTTCCCAGAGGCCATTAGGACTGTAAACTCCTATCTCTCCAGGGACTAACTTTACTGGACCATTTTACTGTTGTGTCTTTTTTTAATTGCTGTTTTTTCTTTTTTTTCTCCCATAAATATGCAATATGTGAATATGTGTTTCTGTTACATTCTGTTTTGTAGTTTGTTTGCACAATCGGCGAGCATTGCCACTTTTCATTTCACTGCACATCTCGTATGTGTATGTGACGAATAAACTTGACTTTGACTTTTTAAGGCTTCCAAGGCTGCCTGCCATCGTTATGGGGAGAAGGCAGGAAAATGGGACTAGGAGGCAGAGATCAGCCGTGATTGAATGACTCGATGGGCCGGATGACCTAATTCTGCTCCTGTAACTTGTGAAGAACAAACAAGTTCAAAACACGACGGCGCAAGTGGTTTTCATAGCGACGAAGTGGCTTGCTCCAAACAGCAAATCTGTGCCTGTGAGCTCTCGTTGGGAAACGCATATTAAGACCTCAGTAAATCAGACAAAGTCCAACTCAAGAGCCAAAAGCAGGGCAGGGAATCAAAAAGGAGAATAGAATACAGCGCAACCACAAAGCACAGTGCCAGCACTGAGTCAGAAAGAACTCTAAAGTGCTCTAAATTAGGACGAACGCCTCATCGGGAAGGGCACCAGTGGTGCAGTTGAAGATATAGCACGGAAACAAGCCCTTCGGCCTACCGAGCCCGCATTGACCAGCAATCCACACACACCAACGCTACCTTACACACGCTAGGAACAATTTTTATATTTACACCAAGCCAATTAACCTGCAAATCTGTAAGGTCTTTGGAGTGCGAGAGGAAACCGAAGATCTCGGAGAAAACCCATGCAGGTCATGGGGAGCACGTACAAACTCCGTTCAGACAGCACCCGTAGTCAGGACCCAACCCGGGTCTCTGGCGCCGTAAGGCAGCAGCTCTACCGCTGCTCCACCATGTTGCCCGAGTTCTACGCAAGAAAACGCAAGGCCAGTGTATGTAACCTGTTCTCACTCTTTAACCCTTTCAGTCTCAACATCACGCAAGCCATCAATAGGATCGAGAGGAGATTTGGTTGCATGCATGGTCAGGTGGTGATTGAAAAGGGGTGGTGAGGGTAAAGATGATGCAATGACTCGATGGTGAAGCACCAAGGCATTAAAATCTTGGGGGGGGGGGGGGGGGGGGGGGGGGGGGGGGGGGGGGCGAAAGAGATTTTAAGAAAAGTTTTTTTTAAAACTAAACTGGATTGCCTGTGTGGTGGTAGAATTAGAGACAAATCAGGATCGATCTTTTTTCAGGGCTCTGTCAGTTCAGTTCTGAACCTCACATAGGCACAAAGTGCTGGAGGAACTCAGAGGGTCAGGCAGCATCTCTGGAGAACATGGATAGGTGGCGTTTCAGGTCGAGATTCTTCTTCAGACTCGATTCTCAACCTCATCTTCACGGTGAAAGTAAACCTAGCCTACGCAGTATCTCTGCCACCCAAGTCGATATTGCGGTGAAGACAAATTGTGTCGAAAGGAAATGCAGATACCGGTTTATGAGAGACACAAATGCTGGAGTAACTCAGGCGGTTCAGGCAGCATTTCTGGAGAAAAGGAATAGGTGACATTTTGGGTCGGAACCCATCTTGGCAGAAAAGGAATTAGATAGAAGGGTTGCAGCCCAAAACATTACCTAGACCATTTACCCAGAGGTGCTGGCTTACCCGCTGAGTCGCTCCAGCATTTTGTGTCTATCTTCAATCTTGTGGTGAATCTCACCTGCAAGCTCTGTGGAGCAATTACATCAATCATGGCTGTGTGTTCAATGCTCCGTGTGCATCGAACTGAATGAAAGGAGGAAGGGTGTTGCTTTAAAACCTCAATACTCAAAGTCAAAGATAAACACAAAACGCTGGAGTAACTCAAAAGGAATGGGTGACATTTCAGGTCTAGACACTTTCGTCAGTCTGACCTGAAACGTCACCCATGCCTTCTCCCCATATCCCCTGATTCCGATATTTTTAAGAGCCCTATCTAACTCTCTCTTGAAAGCATCCAGAGAACCTGCCTCCACCGCCCTCTGCGGCAGAGAATTCCACAGACTCACCACTCTCTGTGAGAAAAAGTGTTTCCTCGTCTCCGTTCTAAATGGCCTACTCCTTATTCTTAAACTGTGGCCCCTGGTTCTGGACTCCCCCAACATCGGGAACATGTTTCCTGCCTCTAGCCTGTCCAAACCCTCAACAATCTTGTATGTTTCAATGAGATTCCCTCTCAACCTTCTAAACTCCAGAGTGTACAAGCCCAGCCGCTCCATTCTCTCTGATGTACTATTCTTACTTAAGTAAGATTGTGCTTATGGATAATACCGTTTTACTGATCTGTACGCAAATTTCACTGCAGTTCAGTGTCAGACAGCAGTGACGCTGATCACTTGCCACAGGAGCAGGTCTCAGGGACGAGCAGTCCTGACTGCTCAATGATCAATCATGCAGCTGTGACCACGAGACCTGCCCGGGCCATCTGCTGTGGTCGGATGCAAAGTTGAATCAGGAACTAGACTCAGGCAAGAACAGGAAGCTGCACAGAGGAGCACCACTGGAGAAATTCCTCATTGTATCTCGCACAGAAAGTACAGCACAGAAAGAAACCATTCAGCCCAAGTAGTTTAGTTTCGGTTTAGTTTGTTGTCATACCGAGATACAGTGAAAGCTTTTGTTGCGTGCTAACCAGGCAGCAGAAAGACAAGGTAGACAAAAGTGCTGGAGAAACTCAGTGGGTGCGGCTGCATCTATAGAGCGAAGGAAATAGGCAACGCTCTGGAGAGAATGAACTAATACTGCATGGAGTGCATTATTGGAGGGCATTTGACAATACACTAGTCTGGAAGGTTTTGGGACACAAAAAAAAAAACACAAATACACATTGTCAGTTAGTTTTACACACTTCACTGTCTAGCCAAAGAGGAAGAATTGCTGGAGAGAGATTATCAGCTCATTAAAAGTAACAGTAACAACACTAAACCAATATTGTCAGTCATGGCAATTGACTGCAAGAGGGGAGTGGGGGTTTGTACTCAGCAGGGCTTCTCCCTGCAAATTGGGGCACTTACAACTATCATGCACCAATCTTAGCTCCATGTAAACAAAGCTCCATGTAAACCAAAGATCCGCTAGGATCTTTGATGTAAACCTTGCACCTCTGAAATTTAGCATACAGGTGAGATAGACACAACATGCTGGAGTAACTTAGGTGGACAGGCAGCATCTCTGGAGAGAAGGAATGACAATAGACAACAGATAATAAATAGGTGCAGGAGTAGGCCATTCTGCCCTTCGAGCTAGCACCGCCATGCAATGTGATTATGGCTGATCATCCACAATCAGTGTCCCTTTCATGCCTTCTCCCCATATTCCTTGACTTCGCTATCTTTAAGAGTTCTCTAACTCTCTTGAAAGCATCCAGAGAATTGGCCTCCACTGCCTTCTGAGGCAGAGAATTCCACAGATTCAGAACTTTCTGGGTGAAAAAGTTTTTCCTCATCTCCAATCTAAATGGTCTACCCCTTATTCTTACACTGTGGCCCCTGGTTCTGGTCTCCCCCAACATCAGGAACATGTTTCTGCCTCTAGCATGTCCAAACCCTTAATAACCTTATATGTTTCAATAAGATATCCTCTCATCCTTCTAAATTCCAGTGTATACAAGCCCAGCCACTCCATTCTTTCAACATGTGACAGTCCCACCATCCCGGAAATTAACCTCGTGAACTTACGCTGCACTCCCTCCATAGCAAGAATGTCCTTCCTCAAATTTGGAGACCAAAACTGCACACAATACTCCAGGTGTGGTCTCACTTGGGCCCTGTACAACTGCAGGAGGACCTCTTCCCTTTCCATATCTTGACAGGTTGAGATCTTGCAACATTTTTTATTTCTCTGTCAAGAAAGGGCGACCTTTCGGGTCGAGACCTTTCTTCTAAAAAAGTCAGAAGACGAGTTTTGACCCGAAACGTCACCCATTCCTTCTCTCCAGAGATGCTGCCTGTCCCGCGCTGAGTTACTCCAGCATTTCGCATCTATGTTCGGCGGAAACCAGCATCTATAGTTCCTTTCTATACAGATGAGATATCTTGTTTAGATGAGAATTAAACTGAGCACATATAAAGAGTACAGGTGAGTTCCCTAGCTGTTCAGCCCTCAAAAGCCACCACCATAAAGATTAGACTTAGACTTAAGATTCCTTTATTGTCATTCAGACCTTTCGGTCTGAACGAAATATGTTACCTTCCAGTCATAACATATAATACATTTTTAAAAAACACATATTTAACATCCACCACAGTGAGTTCACCAGGCACCTCCTCACTGTGGTGGAAGGCAAAAGTCTTAAAGTCTTTGTCTTCTTCCCTACTTGTTCTCCCTCTGCGCTGAGGCGATCCAGGCCTCCAATGTAATCATCCACTAGGCCCGCGGCTGAGCCTCCGAAGCCGGGCTGCCACCACAGCCGTCGCCGGAATGCTGGAACACTGCCACAGCTCTGAATCAGGGTCCATTGCTGGAACGCTGGAGCACCGGAGCTCTGAAGCTGGGCCGCCGCTGGAGCACTGCTGGAACACCAGCGCTCTGAAGCCGTGTCGCTGCCGCCGCTGGAACACCGGAGCTCTGTACGCTCACCACAGCTCCGAGGCCGCCAGCTCCGCCATTAGGCCTCAGCACAGACGGAGACGGTGACGGGGGACACGACAAGAAAAGGTCGCATCCCCCCCGAAGGGAGAGACCAAAACCTTGTTTCTCCCCCCCCTCCCCCCCCCCCCCCCCCCCCCCACACACACACACAAACACAACCTAACAAACCAAAATTCCAACTAAAACAGACACAAGAAGGCAAAAAAAAAATTAAAAAACAGACGGACTGCAGGTGAGCCGCAGCTGCCACGCAGCACCGCCAGTTCCGGACCGCCACTGCTTTTGGGTGGCATATTACTGGGTGTCTGCATACAACTTCAAAAGTACGGGACGGAAATTTTCTCTTATGCAACGAATCACAGAAATGTCATTAATATCCTAGACCTCTAGGCAAGTGAAATCAAACCATCGCGCAAATGTCACATGCAATTGAACTGAATAAACATGAAATATAGACAACTGCAGCACAAGTACAGAGTCTGTGCCGAACATGATGCTAAATTAAACTAATCTCCCGCCTGCACGTGATCCATATCCCTCCATATCCATGAGTCTATCCAAAAGTCTCTTCAAATCCACTGCCGTATCGGTGTCCTCCACTCTCCCCTGCTTTTTCCAGAACTAAACTTTATTCTGAATAATGTGTACACAAAACAAGAACAGTGCACAAACAGCTCAGCGGCTAAACATACTGTACATTCATTAGCATTATACTTGGTGGTGTTCACAAACCTATCATTATACCATGCAGGGAGGCAAAAATGCTGGAGAAACTCGGCAGGTGAGGCAGCATCTATGGAGCGAAAGAAATAGGCCGAAACCCTTCTGCAGACTAATCTGCATCTGCAGTTCCTTCTTAAACATTATACCATGCAGCCTTGCCAGTCATATTGTTCCCTCACTCCTGCTGGCAGTGTGCTCCCCGCTTTCAATTCCCCCTCTAGCCCCAGTTCCATCAGAGCTGCTATGTACAGCGGGTCAGGCAGCATCCCTGGAGAAAAAGGATGGCTGACGTTTCAGTCGGGACCCTTCTTCAGACTGAAATAAGAGGTTGTGGGGTGGGGGGATGGGGGGGGGAGAGAAAGAGTGGAAACTAGAGGTACAGGACCTCATCGTTTGACCGTCACCCATCCATTTTCTCCAGAGATGCTGCCTGACCTGCTGAGTTACCACCGCATTTTATGTTTATCTTCAGTATAAACCAGCATCTGCAGTTCCTTCCTGCACATTCAGAGCTGCTATACATCTACCATGGGGAAACAGTAAACTTAAAAAAAAAACATTAACGCCCTGCATATTATCTCTACTCCCCTCTCCCACAGGGCAGAGGATACAAAAGCTTGAAAGAATTCAAGAACAGCTTCTCCCTGCTGTCGCCAGACTCTTGAACCCACATCTCATAAACTAAGATAGACACAAAATGCTGGAGTAACTCAGAGAGAAGGAAAGGGTGACATTTCGGGTCGAGACCCTTCTTGAGACTAAGGGATATTCCCGATCTCCCTGGTTGCAATCCTTGCCCCGTTTTTTTATATGTACTTACTCTGTAGTTATATCACAATATTCTGCACTGGTGCACCCATGTTTGGGTCGATTGTACTCATGCGCGATGTGATACGCCTGGATAGCACGCAAAACAAAGATTTTCAATTTATCTCCGTACACGTGACAACAATAAACCAACACTAATACCTGCCTTTGCACTTTATCACGACACCTTTATCCTGAAATTTCACTAAATTGAACGGCTGACACTGGATAAGGTGGTCAAGAAAGCTTTAAAGCCCTGTCCCACGGTACGAGTTCATTCCAAGAGCTCTCCCGAGTTTAAAAAAAAAATCAAACTCGTGGTAAGCACGGAGAATGAACGTAGTGGGTACGTCAGAGCTCGGGGACGTCTCTTAGCACTAACGGCAGGTACTCGGGAAGACTCGTGAAGATTTTTCAACGTGATGAAAAATGTCCACGAGAGCCCCGAGTACCGACGAGTGGCCATTACCGTAAATCTCAGAGTTCGAATCCGGGCAAACTCGGGAGAGCTCTTGGAATGAACTCGTCCAGTGGCATTTTGCCCTTCATCGGTCAGGGCACGGAGTAAAGACATTGGAACACTATGTTACAGCTGTAAAGGGAACTAGTGATGCCACAGTTGTGAATATTTTATTCAGTTTTGGTCACCCTGATTTGGGAAAGATGCTGTTATGGTGCAAAGTGTCCACAGAAGATGGACGGAGACGTTGCCAGGACTTATACGATACGATAGAACTTTATTCATCCCCAGAGGTAAATTGGCCTGGTCGACAGTCACAACACACAAGGTACACGAAAACGTTAAATTAAAAAATGAAAACAAACAGTAATAGACAAGCGTCTGTTGGCTGGCTGCCATGTGCACAGTGTGTAAACCGGAACAAACATAGAAACATAAAAACATAGAAATTAGGTGCAGGAGTAGGCCATTCGGCCCTTCGAGCCTGCACCGCCATTCAATATGATCATGGCTGATCATCCAACTCAGTATCCTGTACCTGCCTTCTCTCCATACCCCCTGATCCCCTTAGCCACAAGGGCCACATCTAACTCCCTCTTAAATATAGCCAATGAACTGGCCTCAACTACCCTCTGTGGCAGAGAGTTCCAGAGACTCACCACTCTCTGTGTGAAAAATGTCTTCCTCATCTTAAAGGATTTCCCCCTTATCCTTAAACTGTGACCCCTTGTCCTGGACTTCCCCAACATCGGGAACAATCTTCCTGCATCTAGCCTGTCCAACCCCTTAAGAATGTTGCAAGTTTCTATAAGATCCCTTCTCAATCTCCTAAATTCTAGAGAGTATAAACCGAGTCTATCCAGTCTTTCTTCATAAGACAGTCCTGACATCCCAGGAATCAGTCTGGTGAACCTTCTCTGCACTCCCTCTATGGCAATAATGTCCTTCCTCAGATTTGGAGACCAAAACTGTACACAATACTCCAGGTGTGGTCTCACCAAGACCCTATACAACTGAAGTAGAACCTCCCTGCTCCTATACTCAAACCCTTTTGCTATGAAAGCTAACATACCATTCGCTTTCTTCACTGCCTGCTGCACCTGCATGCCTACTTTCAATGACTGGTGTAGCATGACACCCAGGTCTCGCTGCATCTCCCCTTTTCCTAATCGGCCACCATTTAGATAATAGTCTGCTTTCCTGTTTTTGCCACCAAAGTGGATAACCTCACATTATCCACATTATACTGCATCTGCCAAATATTTGCCCACTCACCCAGCCTATCCAAGTCACCTTGCAGTCTCCTAGCATCCTCCTCATAGCTAACACTGCCCCCCAGCTTAGTGTCATCCGCAAACTTGGAGATATTGCCTTCAATTCCATCATCCAGATCATTAATATATATTGTAAATAGCTGGGGTCCCAGCACTGAGCCTTGCGGTACCCCACTAGTCACTGCCTGCCATTGTGAAAAGGACCCGTTTACTCCTACTCTTTGCTTCCTGTTTGCCAGCCAGTTCTCTATCCACATCAATACTGAACCGCCAGTGCTTTAAGTTTCTATACTAATCTCTTATGTGGGACCTTGTCGAAAGCCTTCTGGAAATCCAGATACACCACATCCACTGGTTCTCCCACAGACAAACAAACAAACACTAGGCTTATCCCCTGGGCAGAGGATTCTTAAACTAGAGTGTGCACCCCCCCCCCCCCCCCCCCCCCCCCCCCCCCCCCACACCACACACACACACACACTGGGTCCCCATTATTCTTCATGGCTGAGCTACAGGGAGAGGTTGGGCTGGCTACAACTGTATTCTTTAGAGGATGAGAGGTGATCTTATAGAGGTGTAAGATCATGAGGGAATAGATAGGGTAAATACACAGAGCCCTTTACCCAGAGACGGGGTATCAAGAACCAGAGGACATAGGTTTAAGGTGAAAAAGGAATCTGAAGGGCAACTTTTTTCCCCCACACAGAGTATGCTGGGTATACAATATGAGCTGCCAGGAGCTAGTTGAGGTAGAAAGTATAACATTTAAAAGACATTTGGACAGGTACTGTACATCGATAGGAAAGGTTTAGAGGGATATGGACAGAACGTGGGCAGGTGGGACTAGTGTAGATGGGGCACCTTGTTCAGCATGGACTAGAAGGGCCGAAGGGCCTGTTTCATGCTGTATGACTCCGACCCAAAGTCAAATCAGTCAGTTGTTTAATTTCGTGCCCAGAAACGTTTTTGTGAAAAATGTGCATAGAGACATTCTGAAGAAATCTCACAGGATAGTAAAGAAATGAGGGATTAGTGCATCAAAGTGGCCCCAAGGGCAAAGATCAACATGATCTCATTCAATAGCAAGATAGGCACAAGGTGCCAAATGGCCGATCCCTGTTTCTGCTTTTCATGTTCTAATATCCTCTCAATTCCAAGTTATTCCCAATATCTGTCAGCTAATGAACTTTTGATCTGCTTTGTTAGCAAACACATTACCAGGGCCAATCTCATATTCTGCTCCTCCCAAACTACCCGTCGAACCAGAATCCCACCTCCCCTCCCCACTGACCTCTCCCCCCCCCCCCCCCACCTCTCCCACCCTGGCTGCCACTCCAACTGCACCTTGACTTCACTGAAATACAGACAGAAGATGCTGGAAACACGCTCAGCAGGTCAGACACTATCTGCGGAACGAGTTTAAGTGTCAAAGCTTCAGATCTGGGACCATTAAGGAAAATCGAGAAGAGTTTCAGACTCAAGATCCCAGATGCGAGCGTGAAGTGGTGCACTTTGAGAGTTTGAATGCAAGGGGAGAGTATCGAGTTCATGGCAAGATCTTTAATTAACAGCATTAAGGGGCTGTCCCACTTGGACAACCTGATCCATGAGTTTAGAAGACCGTAGACGAGTTGAAAAAAACGTCAAGGTCGTGTTGACTCGCCGAAGTAAAAGACCTCCTACGACCCCCCTCGAACTCAGTCTGCCACACCTAAGACCAACTACGACTAGCTACGAGTGGAAAATGATCACATGATAAAATGATGTCATGTTTGCATTTTTTTTCCTCGGGCCATTTACCGACCGACTGACTACGACCTGACTACGACCTACCTACGAGTATTTTTCCATGCCGACCTTTTTATTACTCGTGGACATTTTTTATCAGGCTGGAAAAAACGCCGCGACCTACTTGAAGCCACGAGTACGCGGAGACCACTCAGAACATGAGGAAGGGTTATGAAGACCTCCTATGGCCTCGTGGCGACCATGCTGCGAGTACGAGTCAAGGGCAAACTCGGCAGAAGTCGCCTATTAGGTCGTGAAAGTGGGACAGGGGCTTTATATGTCAGAATGAACTGCAGCTGCTGGTTTATACCAAAGATAGACAAAAAGTGCTGGAGCAACTTAGCTGGTCAGGCAGCATCTCTGGAGGAAAAGGATGGGTGGCGTTTCAGAACTGACTGGGTCTGAAGAAGGGCTTTGACCTGAAACATCACCCATCCTTTTTCTCCTGAAATGCTGCCTGACCTGCTGAGTTATTCTAACACTTTGTGTCTATCTTCCCCCTACAGCACAGTGTGCAGAGTGTAAGAAGCAACCGCAGGTGCTGGTTTAAACCGAAGATAGACACAAAATGCTGGAGTAACTCAGCGGGACAGGCAGCGTCTCTGGAGAGAAGGAATGGGTGACGTTTCGGGTCGAGACCCTTCTTCAGACACTTTAATGTACAGTTTTGTTTATTGTCACAAGTATTGAGGTACAGTGAAAAGCTTTTCTGTAGCATCATTGCTCTTTCCACTGGTGTTGTTCGATCAACTGAGTGAGGGATCTTGGAGTCTAGGTTCGTAGTCCACTAAAGGTGGCTGTACATGTAGATCGGGAGGTAAAGGCACCGTATGATTTCAGCAGGGTACACAAAAGGCTGGAGAAATTCAGCGGGTGCAGCAGCATCTAAGGAGCGAAGGAGATAGGCGACGTTTCGGGTCGAGACCCTTCTGCAGACTGGTCAGGGATCAGGGAAACGAGAGATATAGACGGTGATGTGGAGAGATAAAGAACAATGAATGAAAGATATGCAAAAAAGTATCGATGATAAAGGGAACAAGCCGTTGTAAGCTGTTTGTGGTGTGAAAAATGAGAAGCTAGTGCGACTAGGGTGGGGGAGGGAGATAGAGAGAGAGGGAATGCCAGGGCCCGAGGGCTGAGGGAGAGGTGGGAAGGGGAGGAGACAGCAAGGGTTAACAGAATTGAGAAAATTCAATGTTCAATGTATGATTTTAGCAGTCTGAAGAAGAGTTCCAACCCGAAACGCACCCGTCCTATTCTCCAGAGACGCTGCCTGGCGCGCTGAGTTACTCCAGCACTTTGTGTCAATCTTTGGTATAAACCAGCATCTGCAGTTACTTCCTACACAGGCATATGACATGCTTGCCTTCATTGCTTAGGAAATAAGAGTATAGCGTCAGGAAATAAGAATGTAACTCTGGAAGACTTTGGTTATGCCGAATTGTACGCTACAGCGCGCATTTCTGTTTGCCCCATTACACAGGTGCTGCCTGAGTAGCTGAGTGTTCGAGTACTTTCAGATTTTATACGCAGATGCCAACGTCTGCAGTGATTTTGATTTTCATTTGAACTCTAATGACCGGTCCAAGTGCCTGCTCAAGAGAGGCACAACATTGCAGACAGCATTTATCATTCAATCAGTATCATTAGAACAGATTAAGCAGTCATTATCATCTTGTTTACCATTGGGCCTTGCCGCTACATTACAAATCCACTTTACAGCTACTTCCCTGGAATGAAATGCATGACCCAAATATAAAATATTTATATATAACCGAAGGGAAAACAGGTGGGAATCACAATCAGGTCAATGCCAAACTAGCAAATGGTAAATGTTCCTTTTGTGATGTCCAAGGAAACCAGATTTACAAAACCCGACCGAGTATTTTGCTCACAGTCAAGATAATACTGAGGAGAAGCAAGGAAGTGCAGATGCTGGTTGACACAAAAGGACAAAGTGCCGGAGGAACTCAGTGGGTCAGGCAGCATCTCAGGCAAAAATGGACATGTGATATTTTGGGTCTGGACCCTTCTTCTCACATTTGGGAGGGGGGGGGGGGGGGGGGGGGGGGGGAGGGGGAGAGAGGCACAGGGATCTTGAACAAAATGCAGGAATCTTGAACATATACAAAATACTAGGGGAACTCAGCGGGTCCAAAACAGATCTCGAGTTGCTTAAGATAATAGTACTGCAGTTGATTTTTCTCAAGAAGACAGGCAGCTGCAATAGCCGACTGAAGAAGTGTCCCAATCCAAGATGTCACCGATCCGTTCCCTCCACAGATGCAGCCTGACCCGCAGAGTCACTCCAGCACTTTGTGTTCTACAGACGATTTCAGTATTTGCAGTGCCGCCAATGGGCCTGTCCCACATGGCGATTTTTTAGGCAACTGCCGGCGACGGTCATAGTTGCAGCGGCGACAACTTATGTCATCCTGGCGACAACCTACGACAGTACCTACGTCAGGAGAAGTCAAGCTACGCTCATTGGTGTAAACCCACTGTCACCAAAAATGTTTCAACATGTTGAAAATTTAGCGGCGACCAGAAAGACGCTACGACTTTTTGCGCGACTGAGGGGACTACTCCCGGCGATCACCGGCAAACGCGTGGCGACAAACTAGTCGCCTGTAGTTGCCTAAAAAATCGCGTAAGTGGGACAGGCCCATATCTCCACAGCTACGACCTGGCCTGGGACTAGCTTAGATGGGGCATCTTGGTCAGCATGGGTGAACTGGACCAAACTGCCTGTTTCCGTATTGTACGACTCTGATCTATGAACATATTCCAACATTTAGTTTACATCAGGGATTCAGCATCTGAATTTTTTCAATTCTCAATTAATTAAAGCGGGTGCAAGGTCATTGAGCTGAAACATCAGCTCTGCTTCTCTCCAGATGCTACCTGACCTGCTGAGTGATTCCAGCACTCCTTTTATATGTAATAGTCCTCGACACTGAGAATTTCAAACAAAAGAAGTCTTGAAAAAAATATTACTGTACATGGTACAAAGACAACTCAGGAGAGAAACTTAATTGTGTAATTCCTCAAATAGGTGGTAAGAATGGGCAGACAGTTTCTGCCCAGCCGTTATCAGGCAACTGAACCCTTCTGTCACCAACTAGAGCGTGGTCCTGACATATCATTTGCTTCATTGGAGACCCGCAGACTATCTTTAATCGTACTTTACTGGATTTGATAAAGAAAACAGAATCTTAGAATAAAGAAGTCATTTAAGACTGAGGTGAGAAAAAACGTTTTTACCCAGAGAGTTGTGAATTTATAGAATTCCCTGCCACAGAGGGCAGTGGAGGCCAAATCACTGGATGGATTTAAGAGAGAGTTGGATAGAGCTCTAGGGGCTAGTGGAGTCAAGGGATATGGGGAGAAGGCAGGCACGGGCTATTGATTGGGGACGATCAGCCATGATCACAATGAATGGCGGTGCTGGCTCGAAGGGCCGAATGGCCTCCTCCTGCACCTATTTTCTATGATCTTGTACTAATCATAATTCCCTTTATCCTGTGTCTGTTTATTGTGGATGACTGGATTGTAATCATATAGTCGTTCTGTTGACAGACTCAAAAACCCAGCAGGACTGGCAGCATCTCTGGAGAGAGGGAATGGGTGACGTTTCGGGTCGAAACCTTTATTTCTGCGGACTGGATAGCACACAAAAGCCTTTCACTGTACCTCGGTACACATGACAATAAACAAAACTGGATAGTTTAGTTTAGAGATACAGCACGGAAACAGGTCCCTTGGCCCACTGAGTCTGCACCGACCATCGATCGCCCCGTACACTAACACTATCCTACACACGAAGGACAATTTATAATATTTACCAAAGCCAATTAACCTACAAACCCGTATGTCTCTCGAGTGTGGGAGGAAACCAGAAAATGCAGGGAAAATCCATGCAATCAGAGCGAAAACATACAAACTCCATACAGGCAGCACCCTTAGTCAGGATCGAAGCCAGGTCTCTGGCGCTGTCAGGCAGTACCTCTGACACCGTGTTGCCATGGATAGCTCATAATAGTTACATTGAGGAACAAGTGGCCTCTTGTGGACAATGATTAATATTAAATCAATACTAATATGTGTTCATCATGTAGAGGCAAGTGAAATCTATCCTAGTAATCTCCAGGCCAAAGGCCAAACTAATTCTGACCTCAGAGAGGCACGGTGCTGGAGTAACTCAGCAGATCAGGGCACCATCTCTGGGGAACATGGACAGGTGACGTTTCAGGCCAGGACCCTTCTACAGATTCACAAAGTGCTGGAGTAACTCAGCCTGCAGAAGAGACACGACCCAAAACGTCACCCATCCATGTTCTCCAGAAATGTTATCTGGCCAAGCCGAGTTTCTCCGGCAATGTGTGTCCTGGTATGTTCACTAGCATCTGCAGTTCCTTATATCCCCTAATTCTGATCTTGTTCAGCACATCCTCAGCCCTCCAGAAGACTAAGGAGCAATAAATACCACGTTTCCCAGGGATAGACACAAAAAGCTGGAGTAACTCAACAGGTCAGGCTGCACCTCTGGAGAAAAGGGAGAGGTGACGTTTAACTACCTATTCCTTTTCTCCAGAGATGCTGCCTAACCAGCTGAGTTCCTCCAGCGTTTTGTGTCTATCTTCGGTGTAAACCAGCATCTGCAGTTCCTTCCTGCACATCCCCCAGGGACAGGGTCCTACTCCTTCATTGTCCAACATCCCCCTGCAATGGTGCAATCGAATATGACAAGAAATAGGTAGGGAGGAACTGTCGATGCTGGTTTAAACCAAAGATAGACACAAAAAGCTGGAGTAACTCAGCGGGTGCAGACAGCATCTAAGGAGCGAAGGAGATAGGCGACGTTTCGGGTCGAGACCCTTCTTCAGACTGGTCAGGGATCAGGGAAACGAGAGATATAGACGGTGATGTGGAGAGATAAAGCACAATGAATGAAAGATATGCAAAAAAAGTATCGATGATAAAGGGAACAAGCCATTGTAAGCCATTCTCCAGAAGGGAACCCGGAGCAACAGACGGAATAGGTAAGAATGCGAAAATCAAAATACTACAGATGATAAATCAGCAACGTAGCACCTTAAAACTCGGTGCTACTCGAACAAAAGACCACACAAAAAAAAAAAATAATAATCCCACGGCTAACGCGCACACCACAAGGGGAAGCTCACCAAATGGCAAGAGATTCTCCAAAAAGCAGGAACAGGGTGAGGAAGAGAATGACCATTCATTCTTTCGATGGGGCAAACGAGCCGCGAAGGGCCGAGCGCCCAGCTTGCAGCCGCGATCCCAAGAGAATACTAAATGTATCCGGTTCGTCGAATGCATCCAACTCGATACAAAATCTCAGACCCGATCACAACCAACACGAACCCCAATAAATCGCTGGTTTGCTTTCGGGGGGCGATTATCCGAGTGGGGTGCTCAGTACAATCTCCAATTACCGCCCCCCAAAAGTTATAGCTCAAAGCTTTGTAGATTAAATCAACATTTAAAAACACACACACACACACACAGATACACTAAACAGGATTCTCCAAATTAAAAGCAGGCAAACGTTGGAACGAAGAAAGAAAACACACCAGGAAAACGTCGACACCCCCCCCCCCCCAAACCTTTCAAGTCAGAGCTTTGAATTTTGCCTTCGTTCAACATGCAGTTCAACAACAAAGGGTTAAATGGAATTAATTTAATATTTCCAGGAAGAATGGCTCTACTATTGGGCGGGTTTTATTTGCAATGTTTGTTAAGAATGCAAAACAATACACACACACACACACACACACACATACACACACACACACACACACACACATGAAAAAAAATGTTAATGAGAAAACGGGAGAGAGAGAAAAAGCGAGCACAAGGGTCGCAGTGAAGTGTCACGGAGTTGTAAAGCCGAACACTTCGCAGTTTTTAAAACCAAGGATGCAATTCTCAAAACCAACACAAACAACAACAAAAAAAAACCCCCTCTGTAATTTGTCCAGGGGGGGTGCGAAATTCCTGCTTCTTCTTACAGCAGATAGATCCACACAAGAAAGAGAGGCAGGAAAGGGAGGGTGGGGGAGAATAAAGTTTTGGTGGGACATAAACTGGTCTGGACCATATTAAGTCGACAAGGTGAGAATTAAAAAAAAATAAAACTTTCTTTGGGAAATTTCCGAAGCTCGTTGTGTGCCGAGCTTCAACTGCACCAGGAAGCCCGCCAGACCAGCAACACAAACTGTGGACATGAGATTTCTTGTCGTTTTCGAGCAGTACTCACCCACAGCTCCGATCCCCACTCCATACCGTTGCAACTTTCTGTAATCCGGGTTCGGGAACCGACCAGGACACAAACAAGCACTGGCTCTTAGCTTTCCTGATTCTTCTCTCCTACCTTCTGCCTCTTTGTTAATGTCTCTCTCTCTCTCTCTCTTTCTCTTTCTCTGGGGAAAGAAATATTGATGGTGGGAACTCCTCAGATGAATGAAGTTGCTAAGACTCCCCAAGCTGTAAACATTACCCCAGCCCTGGCTAATTTCACTTCTGACAATTTCCCTGCGCGGCGCAGCCTCGCGTCATCGGTGCCAAAATCCACCTTCAAGGCTCAACTGCGCCTCCCGCTGTTGACGGGAGGAACAGCGGGCGCTGCTGCCTGCCCTCCACTCTAAATGTGTCTGCAATGCAGCACTTGGGCTATTGTCTGAAAGCAGATGCTTGGAATCAGGAATAAAGGCAGGAAATGCTGGAAATACTCAGCGGGTCACGCAGCTTCAGGTCCCGACTTGGAACATTAACCCTTGATTTGCTCTCTCAACGAATGTTGCCTGATGCATGTTTGATCTTTTGTGGAGAATATTTGCACGTAGATGCGATAGGTGTGCACAGTTGACTGGGCAACACTCATAAAGCTTACATAGAAACATAGACAATAGGTGCAGGAGGAGGCCATTCGGCCCTTCGAGCCTGCACCGCCATTCAATATGATATGGCTGATCATCCAACTCAGTATCCTGTAGAATGATAGAAACATAGAAAATAGGTGCAGGAGGAGGCCATTCGGCCCTTCGAGCCTGCACCGCCTTTCAATATGATCATGGCTGATCATCCAACTCAGTATCCCGTACCTGCCTTCTCTCCATAACCCCCCCCCCCCCCCAATCCCTTTAGCCACAAGGGCCACATCTAACTCCCTCTTAAATATAGCCAATGAACTGGCGTCAACTACCTTCTGTGGCAGAGAATTCCACAGATTCACCACTCTCTGTGTGAAAAATGTTTTTCTCATCTCGGTCCTAAAAGACTTCCCCTTTATCCTTAAACTGTGATCCCGTGTTCTGGACTTCCCCAACATTGGGAACAATCTTCCTGCATCTAGCCTGTCCAACCCCTTAAGAACTTTGTACGTTTACACACATTGTAAAACGACAAAGCGCTGGAGGAACTCAGTAATTCAGGCAACATGTGTGGAGGGAAATGGACAGACAATGTTTCAGAAAAGGACACAAAGTGCTGGAGTAACTCAGCATCTCTGGAGAAGGTGGCGTTATGGGTTGAGGCCCTTAGAGTCATAGATTAATACAGTGTGGAAACAGGCCCTTCAGCCCAACTCGCCCATGCCGGCCAACAATGTCCCACTTGCCTGTGTTTGGTCCACAACCCTCTAAACCTGTCCTATCCATGTACCTGTCCAACTGTTTCTTAAACAATGGGATAGTCCCAGCCTCAACTACCTGCTCTGGCAGCTTGTTCCATACACCCACCGCCCTCTGTGTGATAAAGTTACCTCTCAGATTCCTATTAAATCTTTCCCCCTTCACCTTGAACCCATGTCCTCTAGTTCTCGATTTCCCTACTCTGGGCAAGAGACTCTGTGCATCTACCCGATCTATTCCTCTCATGATTTTGTATACTCTATAAGACCTCCACTCATCCTCCTACGCTCCTTGGAATAGAGACCCAGCTTACTCAACCTCTCCCGAAAGCTCACACCCTCTAGTCCTGGCAACATCCTCGTAAATCTTTTCTGTACCCTTTCAAGCTTGACAATATCTTCCCTATAACATGGTGCCCCGAACTGAACACAATATTCTAAATGCGGTCTCACCAACGTCTTATATAACTGCAACATGACCTCCCAACTTCAGTCATTTGGAGGAATTTACCTCCAGATTCAGGAACAGTTTCTTCCCCGCTGTTATCAGGCAACTGAACCATCCTCTCTACTAAGTATAAAAGCAGATGAGTTACGTAAGATTAATTTTGAGGATCTGACCAAAGACTTTGCAATTAAAAAAAGTAGGAGAAAACTTTTCAAATATAAATAAAGTGGAAGTATACAAAAATAAACATTTCCATCTTACTGTTAGTTTTGTTTCATTTTGAAAAATAAAAATTTATTTTATGGTTTATTATTGTTTATATTTTGAATTACATATATATATGGGGGCACCAAAATCTTTTACATGCTTAGGGCCCCTATGGGTCTTAATCCGGCCCTGGTCCAGACCTACCATCTACCTCATTGGAGACCCTGAGACTATCTTTAATCGGACTTTACTGGACTTTCTCTTGCATTAAACATTATTCCCTTTATCCTGTAACTGTACAGTGTGAACAGCTTGATTGTAATCAAGTATAGTCTTTCCGCTGACTGGATAGCACGCAACAAAATAGCTTTTCACTGTACCTCGGTACATGTGATAATAAACTAAATTAAAAATCGCCCCTCGTGTGTCGGGAGTGAGTGT